>CM039672.1:62286046-63486046 GCA_022496015.1 Hordeum marinum
AAACAAGGTGCATAAAAGGATTAACATCTCATGCAATTCATAAGTGACATGATATGGCCATGAACTTGTGTTTAAGATCTCCATCTTCGAAATACCGGCATGATCTCCATCGTCACCGGCACAACACCATGATCTCCATCATCTTGATCTCCATCAATGTGTTGCCATTGGGGTTGTCACGCCCTGCATGCTTCTACTACTATTGCTACCGTAGCGATAAAGTAAAGCATTACATAGCGCTTAATGATTGACACGCAGGTCATACAATAATTAAAGACAACCCTATGGCTCCTGCCGGTTGCCGTACTCATCGACATGCAAGTCGTGATAATCTATACATCACATGATCATCTCATACATCACATATATCTCATCATGTAATTGGCCATATCACATCACAACATACCCTGCAAAAACAAGTTAGACGTCCTCTAATTGTTGTTGCATATTTTACGTGGCTGCTATGGGTATCTAGCAAGAACGATTCTCACCTACGCATAAACCACAACGGTGATACACTAGTTTGCTTTTCAACCTTCTCAAGGACCGCCTTCGTCGAATCCGATCCAACTAAAGTGAGAGAAACTGTCACCCGCAAGCCATCTAGGCAACAAGTTGCGTCGAGGGAACCGGTCTCTCGTAAGCGTACGAGTAATGTTGGTCTGGGCCGCTTCATCTCACAATCCCGCTGAACCAAAATACGACCAAGGGAGGAAGCAATCTAAGCATCAACGCCCACAAACCTTTTGTGTTCTACTCGAGATCTCATCGAACCATCAACCTAGCTCATGATGCCACTGTTGGGGAACTTCGCATGGGAAACAAAATTTTCCTACGCACACGCAAACCTATCCATGGTGATGAGCATCTACGAGAGGGAGAGTGGATCTACGTACCCTTGTAGATCGCTAAGCGGGAAGCGTTAAGAAACGCGGTTGGTGTAGTCGAACATCTTCGCGATCCAAATCGCCGAGCGTCCCGCGATCTCATCACGATCCGTCCCGCGATCCAATCACGATCCGTCCCGTGAACTCATCACGATCCGTCCCGCGATCTCATCACGATCCGTCTCACGATCTTGATCACGATCTGTCCTATGAACTCATCACGATCCGTTCCGCGATCTCATCACGAACCGTCTCGCGATCTCGATCACGGTCCTTCCGATCTAGCGCCGAACGGACGGCACCTCCGCGTTCAGCACACGTGCAGCTTGATGACGATCTCCACCATCTTGATCCAGCAAGAGGAGGTGGAGAGGAGAGAGAGTTCACCGGCAGCGTGACGGCGCTCCGGTGATGGTGGTGGAGTGATTCCGGCAGGGCTTCGCCTAAGCGCTGCGGAAAACCGATCTAGAGGAGAAACTGTGCACCGGTGAAACGGGTAGCACGTGGCCGGAAATTCTGTCCAAAAACCACCCAATCCACTAGTATATATAGGAGGAGAGGAGAGGAGAGGCAGCCAAGGCCTTTGGGTCGGCCGAAATAGGAGGTGGGAATAAATCCTACTTCACCTCCAATCCTAGTTGGAGTAGGATTGCCTCCTATTGGCTGATTTTCCACTTTTTGCTTTAGGACTTTCTCTCCTGCGCCATGGGCCTTTGTGGCTGTTTTCCCAGCCCAATAAGGGCTGGTTATTATTCTCCCACAGCCCATGGACCTCTTGGGGTCGAAGTACCCCTCCCGGAGGTCCTCCGGTACACTACCGGCACTCCCGGTACAATACCGATACTCCCGGTACACTACCGATGAGCCCGAAACTTTTCCGGAAACCAAACTGGGACTTCCTATATATGAATCTTTACCTCCGGACCATTCCGGAGCTCCTCGTGACGTCCGGGATCTCATCCGGGACTCCGAACAACCTTCGGTCACCACCATACATAACTCTACACTACCGAAACGTCACCGAACCTTAAGTGTGCAGACCCTGCGGGTTCGAGAACTATGTAGACATGACCGAGACACCTCTACGATCAATAACCAATGGCGGGACCTGGACGTCCACATTGGTTCCTACATATTCTACGAAGATCTTTATCGGTCGAACCTCTATGTCAAGGATTCAGTTAATCCCGTATAACGTTCCCTTTGTTCTTCGGTATGTTACTTGCCCGAGATTCGATCGTCGGTATCTCCATACCTAGTTCAACCTCGTTACTGGCAAGTCTCTTTACTCGTTCCGTAATACAAGATCCCGTGACTAACACTTAGCCACATTGCTTGCAAGGCTTGTTGTGATGTTGTATTACCGAGTGGGCCCTGAGATACCTCTCCGTCACACGGAGTAACAAATCCCAGTCTCGATCCATGCCAACTCAACAGACACCATCGGAGATACCTGTAGAGCACCTTTATAGTCACCCAGTTACGTTGCGACGTTTGATACACACAAGGCACTCCTCCGATATCCGTGAGTTGCATGATCTCATGGTCACAGGAACATATACTTGACATGCAGAAAACAGTAGCAATAAACTGACACGATCATATGCTATGTTTGTAGTTTGGGTCTTATCCATCACATCATTCTCCTAATGATGTGATCCCGTTATCAAATGACATCTCATGTCCATGGCTAGGAAACCTTAACCATCCTTTGATCAACGAGCTAGTCCATTAGAGGCATACTAGGGACATGGTTTTGTCTATGTATCCACACATGCATTTAAGTCTCCGATCAATACAATTATAGCATGGATAATAAACGATTATCATGAACAAGGAAATATGATTATAACTAATTTATTATTGCCTCTAGGGCATATTTCCAACAGTGTACTGCTCCTAAGTGGTACGACAACTCTGTCTTGGAGATCATGTTGTTGGACAACGATGAACCTACGAGCTATGGAGAAGCGATGATGGGCCCGGATTCCGACAAATGGTTAGAGGCCATGAAATCCGAGATAGGATCCATGTATGAAAACCAAGTGTAGACTTTGGTAGACTTGCTCGTTGGACGGCAGGTCATTGAGTACAAATGGATCTTTAAAATGAAGACAGACACTGATGGTGAATGTCACTATTTGTAAAGCTCGACTTGTTGCAAAGATGTTTGTGACAAGTTCAAGGAGTTGACTACGATGAGACTTTCTCACTCGTAGTGGTGCTAAAGTCTGTTGGAATTATGTTAGCAGTTGCTGTGTTTTCAATTATGAAATCTGGCAGATGGATGTCAAAACATCGTTTCCTTAACGGTTTACTTGAGGAAAGGTTGTATGTGATACAACCAAAAGGTTTTGTCAGGCCTAAGGATGCTAAAAGGTGTGCAAGCTTTGGTGATCCTTCCATGGACTGAAGCATGCATCTCGGAGTTGGAATATACACTTTGATGAGGTGATCAAAGTTTTGATGTTTATACAAAGTTTACGAGAAACTTGTATTTGCAATAAAGTGAGTGGGAGCACTATAGAATTTCTGATAAGTATATGTGGATGACATATTGTTGATCAGAAATAATGTAGAGTTTTTGGAAAGCATAAAACGCTCATTTGGAAAGTGATTTTCAAAGGAACACCTGGATGAAGCTACCTAATTGTTGAGCATCAAAATCTATGGAGATAGATCAAGATGCTCGATGAGACTTTAAATGAGTGCATACCTTGACAAGATTTTGAAAGAGTTCAAAATGGATCAGTCAGAGAAAGAGTTCTCGCCTGATTTGTAAGGTGTGAAAGTTGAGTGAGACTCAAAGCTCGACAACGACAGAAGAAAGAGAAAGGACGAACATCGTCCCCTATGCCTTAGCCATAGGCTCTATATTATGCCATGCTGTGTACCGCACCTGTGTGTGCCTTGCCATGAGTCCGTCAGGGGGTACAAGAGTGAACTAGGAGTGGATCACTGGACATCGGTCAAGATTATCCTCAGTAACTAAGAGATTGAGGAGATGTTTCTCGATTATGGAGGTGATAAAGAGTTCGTCGTAAGGAGTTACGTCGATAGAAGCTTTAACACTAATCCGGATGACTCGTAGTAGCAATCTGGATACGTATAGTGGAGCAGCCATTTGGAAATAGTACCAAGTGGAGTGTGGTAGCAGTGTTTACGGGTTGACATAGAGATTTGCAAAATACACACGGATCTGAATATCGCAGACCCGTTGACTATAAGACCTCTCTCACATGCAAAGCATGATCGAGCCCCAGAACTCATTGGGTGTTAGATTCATAACAATGCGAATCACATGGTGATGTGAACTAGATTATTGACTCTAGTGCAAGTGGGAGACTGTTGGAAATATGCCCTAGAGGCAATAATAAATTAGTTATTATCATATTTCCTTGTTCATGATAATCGTTTATTATCCATGCTATAATTGTATTGATCGGGGACTTAAATGCATGTGTGGATACATAGACAAAACCATGTCCCTAGTATGCCTCTAATGGACTAGCTCGTTGATCAAAGGATGGTTAAGGTTTCCTAGCCATGGACATGAGATGTCATTTTATAACGGGATCACATCATTAGGAGAATGATGTGATGGAGAAGACCCAAACTACAAACATAGCATATGATCGTGTCAGTTTATTGCTACTGTTTTCTGCATGTCAAGTATATGTTCCTATGACCATGAGATCATGCAACTCACGGATATCGTAGGAGTGCCTTGTGTGTATCAAACGTCGCAACGTAACTGGGTGACTATAAAGGTGCTCTACAGGTATCTCCGATGGTGTCTGTTGAGTTGGCATGGATCGAGACTGGGATTTGTTACTCCGTGTGACGGAGAGGTATCTCAGGGCCCACTCGGTAATACAACATCACAACAAGCCTTGCAAGCAATGTGGTTAAGTGTTAGTCACAGGATCTTGTATTACGGAACGAGTAAAGAGACTTGCCAGTAACGAGGTTGAACTAGGTACGGAGATACCGACGATCAAATCTCGGGCAAGTAACATACCGAAGAACAAAGGGAACGTTATACGGGATTAACTGAATCCTTGACATAGAGGTTCGACCGATAAAGATCTTAGTAGAAAATGTAGGAACCAATGTGGACGTCCAGGTCCCGCCATTGGTTATTGACCGTAGAGGTGTCTCGGTCATGTCTACATAGTTCTTGAACCCGTAGGGTCTGCACACTTAAGGTTCGGTGACGTTTCGGTAGTGTAGAGTTATGTATGGTGGTGACCGAAGTTTGTTCGGAGTCCCGGATGAGATCCCGGACATCACGAGGATCTATGGAATGGTCTGAAGGTAAAGATTCATATATAGGAAGTCCCATTTTGGTTGCCGGAAAAGTTTCGGGCTCATCGGTAGTGTACCGGGAGTGCCGGTAGTGTACCGGGAGTGCCGGTAGTGTACCGGGAGGCCTCCGGGAGGGGTATTTCGACCCCAAGAGGTCCATGGGCTGTGGTATAATAATAACCAGCCCTTAGTGGGCTGGGAAAACAGCCACAAAGGCCGATGGCGCAGGAGAGAAAGTCCTAAAGCAAAAAGTGGAAAATCAGCCAATAGGAGGCAATCCTACTCCAACTAGGATTGGAGGTGAAGTAGGATTGCTTCCCAACTCCTATTTTGGCCGACCCAAAGGCCTTGGCTGCCTCTCCTCTCCTCTCCTCCTATATATACTAGTGGATTGGGTGGTTTTTGGACAGAATTTCCGGCCACGTGTGCTGAACGCGGAGGTGCCGTCCGTTCGGCGCTAGATCAGAAGGACCGTGATCGAGATCGCGAGACGGTTCATGATGAGATCGCGGGACGCTCGGCGATTTGGATGGGTTGAGGCTTTTGGAGGATGGGTTGCTCTCAAATGACAAGTGTCAGTTATCTCTAGGAGCAGCCAACCAACTAGAGGTTGTGGGGGTGGCTATTTATAGCCAGGGTGCAACCTGACATGATAAGACATAAATGCCCTCAATGATATGACCGTTATGTGGATAAGATGATTGGGGACAGCTGGCGCTAAGCACATCAGCAGTCAGAATTTTGAACTATGAAAGTCCTCAGGCTTATCATGTTCCTCACTTGTAGGCATTTCGCACTGGAAAATCCTACCTCCTCAGTCAGATCAATTTCATCAGAGACTAGAAGAACATCGTCTGTGTCACTAACGAACTTGATTGAACTACAAGAGATTTCCAACGGCTTCACTCGAAGGATTGGATAGGTTGAGGCTTTTGGAGTTGAGCATCAGTTGGAATTTTTCCTTAGTATTACCTCGGCCCCTTTTAACAATATGGTGTTTCCTATGACTCAAAGAAAGGAAATGAAACTACAAAAACAAAAGTCTTCACGCTTCATAGTCCTCGTTCATATCTTCAAGGTCACACCAACTTCTTCATTTTCAAAGTCTTCCAGGAATACCAGAGTCTTCAGCAAAGTCTTCAGTTGAAGACATACATTTTTAGGGGTCGGTAATCTCCGAATATATCAAACTCCTCATCGACTTATAGAGCCTGTGTACACTCACAAAAACATTAGTTCCTTAACCTATAAGTCCTCAATACACCAAAATCACTAAGGGGCACTAGATGCACTAACAACCTTATTCCTTGCTGATCATGTGATGTGGTGACCACTTCGGTGGGATGCCTCCGTTACTTTTTCCGTTGATACTTGCATCGTGCATGACCCTACCATCCTTATGAGGGTTGTGCGGGTGGGAGTAGATATGATGCTAGTAGATGCTACGCAAATGGGATCGGGAATATGCATGGTGATGGAATTAAGGAGATAATTTCAGAGACTTCTTCGAAAACCCCGTCGGGTGGCACTAATGCCCAAGGGAGATGATAATGTGTTGGGTGACCACTTGAGAAAGAAGTGGTGTACCGGAGTAAGTGAGTGTGTGTGTTTTCGAAAACAGAGGGTTTAAGATTTGTCGACCGTCCCAACCTTACATGTGCGACCACGATACTCCTTATGGGATGTGGCTTTGTTGATTACTATGGTTGGTGCTAGCAGGGAGCCCACATAACCAGTGGCGAGAGTGAAGTGGTCACTCTCGAGACGGGGTCGTCCCAGAGTGGAAGGCCATGCGTTGTCTTTACAGGCATTGGGCACACCGTTGCGTGCCCTCATGGATGATACGTGTGATGTATATGATGAGGGATGGCACCAACGAGTGCACTCTTTATTTATTATCACCATGGGAAAGGCATTGTCCGGGTGCTTACCTCGGGTATGTAATATATCGCGAGTGGTGGATGATACGGAAGTTCCCCGAGTCTTGTGGGTAAAGCGCGCAACCTCTACAGAGTGTAAAACTATTCGAATAGCCATGTCCATGGTCAAGGACAATTGGGTGGTGCTTCTTATGCCACGTCCAGATGTTTTCGAAAACTTGGTGTGTGTGCGTGTGCGGATGACAAGAAGGATGATACTTGAGATAAGTCTGATGACTTGATGTGATGAACGAACATGAGATGTTCAACCCCTGCTTATGATGATATGTGTAACTTGTTCATATGGATATCTGCCAACTGTTGATGCATGCTTACACAAGTTATTTGATCATGTCACTTCATTGAAAATTAGCTTTATGCAAAATTACCTATTAGTGCTATATCATGCATTGTTATTGCCTTGTTCCAAACATGGGTTCTTGCGAGTACATTCAAAGTACTCATTGTCTTGCCACTTGTTATTTTATTGGCTAGGCATGGAAGATCAGGTTATGATGAAGATTACCATGATGACATATGTGCGAGCTAGGACGCTTCCTAGTAAGAATGCCTGTAGGGTTAAGGCAGATGGCATGGGCTCATGCTATCGCTGAAGATTTCCGTTGCAGTCATATGAAGACTTGGCCATAAAGGCCATATTTGAAGAATTCGGTATGTAATGGATGTAAGACTCTTGTTATTCAGTGAGCATTGATCTCTGGGATCACTGTGCACGTACATTCAGTGATCATGACTTATGAGTCGGGGTCCCCACAAGTTTTAATGTATTTAAATATACTATCTTGGACATCTTCTATGATTGTGATTACCCATTAATTATTTTCAAACTTGAGCAAATTAGTTGAAGTTGGACAAGGAAGACAACGTAATGAGTTATGGTTGCGTATATTTGCATAGAAGTTATATTGTTATGAATCCTCCAACATGTGGTGCTTGCTTCCATCTCATACTAGCCAAAACTTCCGCACCAAGTAGAAATGCTACTTGTGCATCCAAACACCCTTAAACCCAAAGTTGTTCCATATGAGTCCACCATACCTACCTATATGCGGTATTTACCTGCCGTTCCAAGTAAATTTGCATGTGCCAAACTCTAAACCTTCAAATAATATTCTGTTTTGTATGCCCAAATCTCTCATATAGTAACTAGGGGCTTTCAGTATCTTCCATGCTAGGTGGGATATTCTCACGATATGTGTTGATTCACTATCATTCATGAGAAAGTGGCTGGTAATAGGGATTCCCAGTCCCGAAATCAAAGGAAAAAAATGCAAATAATTAATCAAAACTCCCCTAGGAATGTTGTTGGTATGGACGGTACCATGGATTCGGCTCACCATGGAGTGTGATGGATTGGTGGAGGGGGAGTAAAAACTTTACCATTTTGTTTGGGAACCGCCTATAATGTATCTAGCATGGAAGATACCGAGATCTCTCGATTGTTATGGTGACAATGAAAGCATACCGCCCAAAATTATTATTCATCTTTGTTTTAAAAGCTCGAGCTCTAGCACCTCTGCAAATCAATGCTTCCCTCTATGAAGGGCCTATCTTTTACTTTCCAGTACTTACCTTTATGTAAGAGTCATGGTGATCTTCACCATTTCCTATATTTTCCCTTTTTCCCTTGGCAAGCATCATGTGGTGGGAAAGATCCAATCATATATGGCCATTCAAATATATTTGATCATGAATTATTATTGTTGAAAATTATCTATATGATAAATAAGTTGGGAGGTGAAACTTTAAGCCCCTATCTTTCTTTGTGTTCGACGGATGCCATTTGCTCTAAAAATATGCTTTGAGTGCTAGCAATCATGGAAGACAATATGATAGTTGAGTATGTGGAATTTGCTAAATCAAAGCTCTTACATAGACCCTTCCTGAAAATAAGATGAATTGCAATTGTTTGGTGACTGAAAGCATAGTTTGTTAGTCTATACTTTAACATGTGGATAGCTTGTTATTTCATCATGAGAAGGTTTATGAGATGAGCTACTATTTATGATATATAATGATGCTAAAAAAGGTGTTTGGAACTATCATTGATCAAATTAATGCACTAGTCTAGCATTCACACTTCATAAATTATTTCTTTTATCATTTACCTACTCGATTATGAGCAGGAATTAAGCTTGGGGATGCTGATACGTCTCCAACGTATCTGTAATTTATGAAGTATTCATGCCATGTTTATAATAATTCTATATGATTTTGGTATGGTTTTATTAGAACTAACCCGGACTGACGCTGTTTTCAGCAGAACTACCATGGTGTCGTTTTTTATGCAGAAATAAAAGTTCTCGGAATGGGCTGATAATTTAGTATGATTTTTTTGGACCAAAAGAGACCCCTGAAGCATTGGAGTTGGGCTAGAAGAGCCATGAGGAGGTCACAAGCCTGCCAGGTGCGGCCACCCCCTGGTCGCGCCTAGCAGGCTTGTCACCGCCTCGTGGCACCCCTTGATGTTATTCCAACACCAAAAATTCCTATAAATATAGAAACCTCCGAAAAGAAACCTAGATCAGGAGTTTTGCCGCCGCAAGCCTCCGGAGCCACGAAAAACCAATCGGGAGCCCATTCCGGCACCCTGCCGGAGGGGGAAACCATCACCGGAGGCCATCTTCATCATCCCGGCGGTCTCCATGACGAGGAGGGAGTAGTTCACCCTTAGGGCTAAGGGTATGTACCAGTAGCTATTTGTTTGATCTCTCTCTCTCTCTCGTGTTCTTGAGATGGCATGATCTTGATGTACCACGAGCTTTATTGATATAGATTGAATCATATGGAGTTTTCCCCTCTCTATCTTCTTGTGATGAATTGAGTTTTCCCTTTGAAGTTTTCTTATCGGATTGAGTCTTTAAGGATTTGAGAACACTTGATGTATGTCTTGCGATGGGATATCCGTGGTGACAATGGGATGTTCTATTGATCCACTTGATGTATGTTTTGGTGATCAACTTGCGGGTCCCGTGACCTTGGGAATCTATGCATAGGGGTTGGCACATGTTTTTGTCTTGACTTTCCAGTAGAAACTTTGGGGCACTGTTTGAAGTTCTTTGTGTTGGATTGAATATGACGAATCTGAAATTATGTGATGCACATCGTATAATCAAGCCCATGGGTACTTGTGGTGACATTGGAGTATCTAGGTGACATTAGGGTTTTGGTTGATGTGTGTCTTAAGGTGTTATTTTAGTACGAACTCTAGGGCTGTTCGTGACACTTATAGGGATAGCTCATAAGATTGATCGGAAAAGATAAGTTTGAGGTGGTTTCATACCCTACAATAATTTCTTCGTTAGTTCTCCACTATTTGTGACTTTGGAGTGAACTCTTTGTCGCATGAGAGGTATTTACATATGATTCAACTATGTCAGTATTGTTGAGAGATTGCACTAGTGAAAGTATGAACCCTAGGCCTTGTTTTCAAGCATTGCAATATTGTTTGTGCTCACTTTTGTTACTTGTTACCTTGCTGTTTCTATATTTCCAGATTACAAAAACCTATATCTACCATCCATATTGCACTTGTATCCCCATCTCTTCACCGAACTAGTGCACCTATACAATTTGCCATTTTATTGGGTGTGCTGAGATTTCTTGTATTTGATTGCAGGTTGTTTGAAAGAGACCATCTACATCCTACACCTCCCACGGATTGATAAACCTTAGGTCATCCACTTGAGGGAAAATTGCTGCTGTCCTACAAAAGTCTGCGCTTGGAGGCCCAACACGAGTCTACAAGAAGAAGGTTGTGTAGTAGACATCAACACCCCTCAAGAGGATTTGGGGGAGGGGTAGGTAATTATGCACTAATACGGATGAGGAGATAGAGATCTATTATTTTTTTGCCTAAAGATGCAAAATGTTATATATCTAATAAGTTGCGTGGAGTGAGAGATAACAAGAAAGAAGTGAGAGAGGAAGAAGTCAGGGGGAGGGGAGCGCGAGGTGGAAAAAAATAAAGGTCTGGGCTGGGAGGCCACTATCTTACATATTAGAGGTGTGTGCTATGAGGGGTCGCCGCCAAAAGTTACTGATCTAATACCGTGCGCGTCAGTGGCACGCTGCTAAACTTGGGCCCGGCAATTGCGCCATTAAGTAAACTATAGCAGCGCGTGCCCAACAGGCAAACATTACTACTACTTAAGATACCTATGGTGTTCCCCTGTTCCCACACGCTGGTAGTACTTTCAGCCAGAGAATTCCCTAGGCACCCTAGACAAGTGGTGTTCGTAGTCCCTACATGTTGCAAGTACTATGCATTACCAACATTTTGTGTTATAGTAAACCCATGTAGTACTTAGTAGTAATAGTCGTGACGTCCAATTTTGCTCACATAGTGTTGAACAAAAAATCGTTTAAGGAGTTTCTGCACTATGGAATGGTTGGACTTAGAAAGGACTACATAGGCCACTCATTCTTCCCCAACGACTACCCATTTTGATATGATCTATACACCATTTCTAACCTTCAAAATGCTTGATTCCTCCCACTTCAGCCACCGAAGCTTGAATATTTGTCCGGGAAAAGCAAGAGGAGACCTACATCCACGATTTTAGAGCCAAATCATGATCCTTCTCCCGAGTTCTTCATCGATCTTTTTACTCTTATAGTTTTAGGAAACCTGGGTGAAAGGCTTTGAAAGGTGTGCAAAGTCGTGGAAAGGCTTTTAAAGGTTTGCGAAGATTTGAAGGCCACCTCAAGAGCCTACCAGCAGTGAAAGCACATATGCTCCGTTGGTGGTTTTGATAATTCATGATAACATACATTTTCTCTTGGACTAATAGGTCTACCTAGTTTATTTAAGGTTTAGTCCACTGAGAGGATTGGCTAAGGATTGTGAGGAGAATTCCCCAAAAGAAGAAGAACAAGAAGAAGAATAAAAAGAATAATAATAAGAAGAACAACAAGAAGAAGAAGACGAAGAAGAAGAAGAATAATAATAAGAAGAAGAAAGGAAGGAAGGAATAAAATTGGCCTAGCTTCAACCTACAACACTCTACATTTTATATTTTGTGGGAAATCACTTTTGAGTCAATAGGAAAGCCAATATTATTTATAGGAGATGAGGAATTATGATTATCTGGTTGCTCAAGCGCTTAGAGATTATCCACCAAAAATACTCTCTCATTCTCCCACAACTATCTTCTGTCCAAAGCCAAAAGTCAAAATTTGGTGACACCAACTTTCTCATTTCGGATCCACTGAGTTTTACCCTAGACAGAACCCAAGCCAAACCCTAGTATCTCGGTATGACCAACATTCCATTTGGTGCAACCAAACCTAGTGACCAACACTCTGTTAACCAATTTCTTAAAATCGGTCCCACCGAGTTTGAGGAATTGGTGACACGAGTCTTGGTAACTGCCTAGGTCACCCATATCGGCACCACCTAGAATTATATATCGGTCTAACCGGAAAGGCCAAAGTTGCCACATTTTGCACTAGTCAGTGCAACAGAGTTTTCACTTCGGTTTCACCGAGTTGGGCAACAATGTTGTAACGGTTGGATTTTTGGATATGCCTATATATACCCCTCCACCACCTCTCACTTAATAGAGAAGCACTTAGAACATACACCCACTTGCCATATCGAATTTTCTGAGAGAGAGTAACCTACTCATGTGTTGAGATCAAGATCATCTACTCCAACCATATGGATCTTGATTTCTAGCCTCCCCAAGTTTCTTTCCACCCAATCAATCTCTTCTATCCATGCCAATTCTATGAGAGAGTGATTTAGTGTTGGGAGACTATCTTTTGAAGCAGAAGAGCAAGGAGTTCATCATACTACCACATCTATTACCTTTTGGAGGGTTGTGCCTCCTAGATTGGTTAGGTGTCGCTTGGTAGCCTCCTTCATGATGTGGAGTTGATCCAAGAAGTTTATAAGGGAAGGAGATCGCCTACTCCGTGAACATCTACCCTGAGCAAGGCTAGTCCTCCGTGGACGCAGGGCATCATGGAATAGACAAGGTTGCTACTTCCTGGGTGGAGCCCTCCATGGACTCTCGTGACCATTACCCTTGGTGGGTTCAAGTCTCCATAAAGGTGGATGTACGATAGCACCACCTATCAGAACTATGGGGAAAATATACATGTCTCCAATTGCGTTTGATCTCCCTATCTCAACTCTCTTACATATGCTTGTCTTTACTTTCCACTACCATACTTGTTGACTAGCATGTGTAGGGTGCACTAGACTTGTTAGAATTGGTAAAATTTGCCAACCAAATAACTTGGGAAAAGGTTAGGTTTTAATTTTGTTAAGTAGTCTATTTCCACCCCTCTAGACATCCCTTCTTGTGATCCCAGAATTGGTATGAGAGCAAAGTTCTCCATATCCTTGGTTTAATCACCATTGGAGGAAGATAGATGTGCCTAGTTTGGGGAGTCTTAGTTGTAGAGTGCCTATTCTCGATGGGGAGTACTATAGTCAATTGAAATATGAGATGCTTGATCTATTCAATGAATTCCATTTGAGAAAGTATGTTAAGAACCCATATGTACCTCCCATTGATCCCTTACATCCCATGCACGAAGAGGAAATTGATATGCTTTGCAGTCTTAGAACTGTTAATCTTATCATTAGAGGATTGCCAAGAATTGTGTTTGATCAAATGAAGAATTTTGAATGTGCTTATACTTTGTGGAATGATTTAGAGAAACAATATCCAAATTATTCATTGAGTAACCTCGATGAAATTCTTCATAAAGCTATTGCCTTTCATAAGATGAAGCCTAGTGATCCCAACTTTGATAAATGCTTGTTTGAGCTTCGTGACCTCTGATACATCTCCAAAGTATCTATAATTTTTGCTGATGGCATGCTATTATATTTTCTGTTTTGGATGTTTTATATGCATTAATATGCTATTTTATATTATTTTGGGACTAACCTATTAATCTAGAGCCAAGTGCTAGTTTCTATTTTTTACTTGTTTCTGAGTTTTGTAGATAGGGAATATTAAGCGGAGTCCAAACAGAATAAAACCTGCGGAAGGAATTTTTCTGGAAGGAAGCAAGTCATCCAAGCTTGGAGTGCACATCAGGGGAGGAGCCAGGGCGTCACCAGCCTGCTAGGAGCGGGCCCCCCTGGTCGCGCCTAGCAGGCTTGTCGCCTCCTGGCAGGTCTCCTAACCCTAATTCTTGTCCTGTAAATACCCAAATATTCCCCCAACATCAAAATGAGCCACACAAATACTTTTCCACCGCCAGAAGCCTCCGTTCTCGAGAGATCCAATCTTGGAGCCTTTTCCGGTAATGTGCCGGAGGGGGTTTCGATCACGGAGGGCATCTACATCAACTCCATTGCCCCACCGATGATGCATGAGTAGTCCACCACAGACCTATGGGTCCATAGCTAGTAGCTAGATGGCTTCTTCTATCTCTTTGATCTTCAATACCATGTTCTTCATGATCTTCATGGAGATCTATCCGATGTAATCCTCTTTTTTTGTGTGTTTGTCAAGATCCGATGAATTGTGAGTTTATGTTTAGATTATCCATGAATCTTATTTGAATCTCCTCTGATTTCTCATATGCATGATTTCATATCCTTGCAAGTCTCTTCGAGTTATTGGTTTGGTTTGGCTAACTAGATTGGTAATTCTTGCAATGGGAGAAGTGCTTGGTTTTGGGTTCAATCTTGCGGTGTCCTCACCCATTGACATAGTAGGGGTAGCAAGGCACGTGTTGTATAGTTGCCATCAAGGGTAACAAGATGGGTTTTTCATCATATTGCTTGAGTTTATCCCTCTTCATCATGTCATCTTTCTTAATGTGTTACTCTATTCTTCATGAACTTAATACTCTAGATGCAGGCACGAGTCGGTCGATGTGTGGAGTAATAGTAGTAGATGCAGAATCATTTCCGTCTACTTGTCACGGATGTGATGCCTATATGCATGATCATTGCCTTGGATAACTACATGATTATTCGCTTTTCTATCAATTGCTTGACAGTAATTTGTTTACCCACCATGATATTTGCCTTCAAGAGAGAAGCCTCTAGTGAAACCTATGACCCCGGGTCTATTTCCCATCATATATTTTCAGATCTATACCTTGATGCAATTTATTTATCTTTTACTTTCCGCACTCGTTTACATCTATCTCTTTCAGATCTAATCCTTGCAAATAACCGTGAAGGGATTGACAACCCCTTTATAGCATTGGGTGCAAGAGTTTGATTGTTTGTGTAGGTGCAACATTGGTGACTTGCTTGTTCCTCCTACTGGATTGATACCTTGGTTCTCAACAACTGAGGGAAATACTTATCTACTTTGCTGCATCACCCTTTCCTCTTCAAGGGAAAACCTATGCATGCTCAATAGGTAGCAACCTTATGCATTCTAAAGGAGATGTCATTACCATTAATAACATCATTGTTGAAGCCATTCGCATTCATAAACTTGAACATTGTCATGATCACAATCCTAATGAATTTCTTGTCCCTTATGACGAGGATATCTCACTTGATGGTGACAATGTGGAACATGGTTACTATAATGAAGATGAGTTGTTCGACATCGAGTGTGAGAATACTATGAAGAGTCTGAGTCTCATGGAAAACTTCAAATACTACATGTCCGGAGGAAAAGAATGGATTCTCAATAGTGGATGCACCGATCACATGACCGGAGATACAGACATGTTTCAAGAGATCACACCAAACCATGGACCGCGAAGGTATGTGACATCTGGAGACTACTCCAAGGGTAAGGTACTCGGTCTTGGTAAGGTGGACATATCTCATGATAGTTCTATTCAAAATGTCACTTGATATATGTTAAGGCATCAACTTGCGAATTCCGGTGACCTTGGGAATCGATGCATAGGGGTTTATTGCACGTTTTCATACCATGCTATCCGATAGAAATCTTAGGGTGCTCCTTGAAGTTCTTTGTGTTGGATTGAATATGATAGATCTGAAATTGTTTGATTCATGTTGCATAATTTCCCCATGGATACCTGAGGTGACATTGGAGTATCTAGGTGACATTAGGGTTGATTGATATATATCATTGGTGTTATTCTAGTAGGACCTCTAGGGTTGTTTGTGACACTTAGAGTAATAGCCCAATAGATAAGAACTTTGAGTTGGTTCTACTAACTACACTAATTTCATCTTATTGTTCTCCTATAGATAAGAACTTTGGAGTGATTCTTTGTTGCATGTTGAGGGATGATCATATGATTCAACTATGTTAGCATTGTTGGGAGATTGCACTAGCGAAAGTATGAACCCTAGGCCTTATTTCCAAGCATCTATACACCATTTTTCTTGATAGTTTACACTTGCTACCTTGCTATTTTTATATTTTCATACTACATAAACCTATGTCTATTATCCGTATTGCACTTGTATCACCATCTCTTCGCCGAACTAGTGCACCTATACAATTTGCCATTGTATTGGGTGTGTTGGGGACACAAGAGATTTCTTGTATTTGATTGCAGGGTTGTTTGAGAGAGACCATATTCATCCTACACCTCCCACATATTGATAAACCTTAGGTCATCCACTTAAGGGAAAATTGCTACTGTCCTACAAAACTCTGTGCTTGGAGACCCAACGCGAGTCTACAAGAATAAAGTTGCATAGTAGACATCAAGCTCTTTTCTAGCGCCGTTGCTGGGGAGGTGAGTGCTTGAAGGTATATCTTTAGATCTTGCAATTGAATCTTTTATTTTCTTGTTTTTCACTAGTTTGGTTTTATAAAAGAAAACTACAAAATAAATATCAATGGATCCTCACCCACTTGCTAATCTTTTCAAGAGACCCAATTATGTTGGAACAATTGCTAGTGAGAGTTCACTAGATTATCTTTACGAGGTATTGCTTGAAAATCATGAATCTAAAAATTATGAAATTTATAAAGTGATTCATGATAGTTCCTTGACTTAAAAGCATGATAGTAATATTGTTAGTATGAGTTCTATGAGTATTCATGATGCTAATGATATGCAAAGCCACAAGCTTGGGGATGCTATGTTTGATGAATATGATATTTCTAGTCCCCCAAGTTTTGATGAGAAAAACTATTATGATGGCATGCCTCCAATATATGATGATTATTGTGATTAAACTTATTCTATAAAGAGTAATGACAACCATGAAACTTTTCATCATGATTTCAATATTCAAAGTGGTTATGTTAATCACGTACCTCATGATAGTTATTTTGTTGAGTTTGCTCCCACTATTATGAATGAGAATAAGTTTGCTTATGTGGAGAGTGATAATTTTTCTATGTTTGCAGATCATGAAAAGAATGTTTTATGTGATAGTTATATTTTTGATTTCCTTAATGATGCTACTTCAAATTATTACGAGGGAGGAACATATGCTTGTAGGAATTGCAATCTTCATAGACTGTGTTTAAACTATTATTCTTATGCAAGTTGATTCTTGCTTCAATTAATTGTTTGCTTGAAAAATACCTAGGCATAGGAAGTGTGTTAGATTTAAAATTTCTTGACATGTGATTTATGATGCTCTCTTGCATGTTTAAACTATTATTCCTATAGGAGCGTCATTGAAATCATCATGCCTAGCTAAAGGCATTAAAGAAAAGCACTCGTTGGGAGGTAACCCCAATTTTTTTACTTTATGTTTTTATATGTTCACATGATTAAGCTATTTTAGTAATCATTTTGTGTCTTTTATTTCAATAAAGTGCCAAGTAAAGCCTTTGGGATAGTGTGGAAACTTGTTTATTTGATTCTGTGCAAAAATAGAAAGTTTTGCATCCAGTATATGAAATATTTGATTTTACTAGAGCGTCAACAAATTCTGGAACTTTTCCACAAAATGTCTATGCAAATTCTTTGCATTTTCCTAAATTTTCAGAATTTTTAGAGTCAGGGAAGTATTGTGTTCATTCTGATCTTCACAGACTGTTCTGTTTCAGACAAATTCTGTTTTGCTTGCATAGTTTACTTGTTTTAGTGTTTCTATGACTTATATTGAGTGATATAAATTACGGGTATGATATAATACAGTAGATATAGTGTGAGAACCATTATGAATCTTGTCTTAACAGTACCTAAGTGAATGATCTATATTTACTATACTAACCCATCTCACGAAGTTCCGTTAAGTTTTGTTTGATTGAAGTTTTCAAGTTTAGGGTTAGATACCAATATGAGATGAATAAGGAGCAGAAAGGACCTAACATTTGGTATGCCCAAGACACCCCAAGGTAATATCCAAGGAATACTCAAGCGTCTAAGCTTGGAGATGCCCGGAAGGCATCCCCTCTTTTGTCTCCAACATTATCGATACATTTTACTTGGAGCTATATTTTTATTCGTCACATGATATGTGTTTTGAGGAATTTGATTTATATATGGGCCAGCCCAATAACAATTTTAGAATTTCTAATAGATCCTAGGGGCCCACTCAGCCCATTCATGCAAGGCAAGAGGCGGGACAAAAGTTTGGTCCCATACTGCTCACCTAGTAGGAGTTGGACCTCCTTATAAGGGAGGTTGTTTCCACACATGTATGAGCATGAGAACAAGAGAGATGTTGGGGAACATTGCATGGGAAACAAAAATTTTCCTATGCACACGCAAGATCTATCCATGGTGATGAGCATCTACGAGAGGGAGAGTGGATCTACATACCCTTGTAGATCGCTAAGCGGGAAGCGTTAAGAAACGCGGTTGATGTAGTCGAGCGTCTTGGCAATCCAAATCACCGAGCATCTCGTGATCCAATAACGATCCATCCTGCGATCCAATCACGATCCATCCAGTGATCCCATCACGATCCGTCCTGCGATCAAATCACGAATCATCTCGCGATCCTGATCACGGTCCTTCCGATCTAGTGCCGAGCGGACGACACCTCCGCGTTCAGGACACGTACAACTTGATGACAATCATCGCCTTCTTGATCCAACAAGAGGGGGCGGATAGGTAGATGAGTTCTCCGGCAGCACAATGGCGTGGTGGCGGTGGTGGTGAACTAATCCTGCAGGGCTTCGCCAAAGCACCACAAAACTAATCTAGAGGAGAAAAAGATCTAGATGAAGAAGAGGGCAACACATGGCAATTAGGGTTAGATTTCCCCTCTAAATCCTCTAGTATATATAGGAGGGAGGGAGGGGAGGAGGCAACCTCAAACCCTCAAGAGTTGGCCGAAATTGGAGGTGGAGGAGTCCTACTCCAATCCTATTAGGAGTAGGATTCCTCCTTTCCACTTGTAAACACTTTCCACCTCTCCACCTTTGGATTTTTTCCTTCTCAAACCTCATGGGCTTTAGTGGAGGCTTAGGCCAGCCCACTAGGGGCTGGTTTGTCTCTTCCCACAGCCCATGAGGCCCCTCGGGGCGTGACACTCCTCCCGATGGTCCCCCGTTACCCTCCCGGCACTCCCAGTACACTACCGATGAGCCCGAAACTTTTCCAGTGACCAAAACAGGACTTCCTATATATCAATATTTATCTCCAAACCATTCCAGAGCTCCTCATGATGTCTAGGATCTCATCCGGAACTCTGAACAACCTTCGGTCACCAACATACATAACTCAATACTACCAACAGATCATCGAACCTTAAGTGTGCAGACCCTACGGGTTCGGGAACTATGTAGACATGACCGAGACACCTCTACGGTCAATAACCAATAGAGGGACCTGGATGCCCATATTGGTTGCTACATATTCTACAAAGATCTTTATTGGTTGAACTTTTATGTCGAGGATTCAGTTAATCCCGTATGTTGTTCCCTTTGTTTGTCGATATGTTACTTGCCTGAGATTCGATCGTCGGTATCTATATACCTACTTCAATCCCGTTACCGGCAAGTCTCTTTACTCGTTCTATAATACAAAATCCCGTGGCTAACTCTTATTCACATTGCTTGCAAGGCTTATAGTGATGTTGTATTACCGAGTGGGCCCTGAGATACCTCTCCGTCACACGGAGTAACAAATCCCAGTCTTGATCCATGCCAACCCAACAGACACCCTCAGGATACCTGTAGAGCACCTTTATAGTCACCCAGTTATGTTGCAACGTTTGACACACACAAGGTACTCCTCTGGTGTTAGTGAGTTGCATGATCTCATGGTCATAGGAACAGATACTTCACATGCTGAAAACTGTTGCAATAAAATGACACGATCATATGCTACGTGTATAGTTTGGGTCTTGTCCATCACATCATTCTCCTAATGATGTGATCCCATTATCAAATGACATCTCATGTCCATGGCTAGGAAACCTTAACCATCTTTGATCAACGAGCTAGTCTATTAGAGGCATACTAGGGACATGGTGTTGTCTATGTATCCACACATGTATCTGAGTTTCCGATCAATACACTTCTAGCATGGATAATAAACGATTATCATGAACAAGGAAATATGATAATAAATAATTTATCATTGCCTCTAGGGCATATTTCCAATAGTCTCCCACTCGCACTAGAGTCAATAATCTAGTTCACATCACCATGTGATTCACATTGTTATGAATGTAACACCCAATGAGTTCTGGGGCTCGATCATGCTTTGCATGTGAGAGAGATCTTTTAGTCAACAGGTCTGCGACATTCATATTCATTTGTACTTTGCAAATCTCTATGTCATATTGTAAACACTACTACCACAGTACAATTGGAACTATTCCAAATGGTTGCTCCACTATACGTACTCGGATTGCTACTAAGAGTCATCCGGATTGGTGTTAAAGCTTGCATCTGCGTAACCCTTTACGACGAACTCTTTATCACCTTCATAATTGAGAAATATTTCCTTAGTCCTCTAGTTACTAAGGATAATCTTGACCGCTGTCTAGTGATCCACTCCTGGATCACTCTTATACCCCTTGACAGACTCATGGCAAGGCACACACAGGTGCGATACCCAACATGACATACTAGACAGAGCCTATGAATAAGGCATAGGGGACGACCTTCGCCCTTTGTCTTTCTTCTTCCGTGGTCAGCTTTGAGTCTCACTCAACTCCACACCTTCCAAATCAGGCAAGAACTCTTTCTTTGAGTGATCCATTTTGAACTCTTTCAAAATCTTGTCTAGGTATGTACTCATTGAAAGTCTCATCACGCATCTTGATCTATCTCTATAGATCTTGATGCCCAACAATTAGGTAGCTTTATCCAGGTCTTCCTTTGAAAAAAATCTTTTCAAACAACCGTTTATGCTTTCAAGAGATTCTACATTATTTCCGATCAACAATATGTCAAGCACATATACATAGCAGAAATTCTATAGTGCTCCCACTCACTTTCTTGTAAATACAAGTTTCTCATAAACTTTGTATAAACCCAAAAACTTTGATTACCTCATCAAGGCGTATATTCCAACTCCGAGATGCTTGCTCCAGCCCATAGAAGGATTGCTGGAGCTTGCACACCTTTTAGCATCCTTAGGACTGCCAAAACCTTCTGGTTGTATCACATACAACCTTTCCTCAAGTAAACCGTTAAGGAAACAATGTTTTGACATCCATCTGCCAGATTTCATAATTGAAATGGCAAATGCTAACATAATTCCAATAGACTTTAGCATCGCTGATGGTGAGAAAGTCTCATCGTAGTCAATTCCTTGAACTTGGCGAAAACTTCTTTGTGACAAGTCGAACTTTTTAAATGGTGACATTCACCATCAGCGTCTATCTTCATCTTAAAGGTCCATTTGTACTCAACGACCTCCCGTTCAACATGCAAGTCTACCAAAGTGCATACTTGGTTTTCATACGTGGATCCTTTCTCAGATTTCATGGCCTCTAACCATTTGTTCGAATCCGGGCCCATCATCGCTTCTCCATAGTTCGTAGGTTCATCGTTGTCCAACAACATGACCTCCAAGACAGGGTTGCCATACCACTCAGGAGCAGTATGCGTCCTTGTCGACCTATGATATGTCCATTTTGCATCATGATTTTCTATTGATATTTATTTCATTATGGGCTGTTATTACACATTTTGGTACAACACTTATGCCTTTTCTCTCTTATTTTACAAGGTTTACATGAAGAGGGAGAATGTCGGCAGCTAGAGTTCTGGACTGGAAAGGAGCAAATCTGAGATACCTATTCTGCACAACTCCAACAATCCTGAAAATCTATGGAGAATTATTTTAAAATATATAAAAATATTGGGCGAAAGAAATACACCAGGGGGCCCACCAGGCAGCCACAAGCCTATAGGGCGCGCCCTACCCCCTGGGCGTGCCCCTAGGGCTTGTGGCCCACCTGGCAGCCCTCTGATGCCCATCTTCTGCTATATTGAGGGTTTTGACCTGAAAAAATAAATCAAAACATAGCTTTCGGGGCGAAGCGCCGCCGTCTCAAGGCGAAACTTGGGCAGAACCAATCTAGAGCTCCGGTAGGGCAATCCTGCTGGGGAAACTTCCCTCCCGAAGGAGGAAATCAAAGCCATCGCCATCACCAACGATCCTATCATCGAGAGGGGGTCAATCTCCATCAACATCTTCATCAACACCATCTCCCCTCCAAACCCTAGTTCATCTCTTGTATCCGATCTTTGTCTCAAAACCTCATATTGGTACCTATGGGTTGCTAGTAGTGTTGATTACTCCTTGTAGTTGATGCTAGTTGGTTTACTTGGTGGAAGATCATATGTTAAGATCCTTGATCATCATTAATACCCTGATTATGAACATTAATATGCTTTGTGAGTAGTTACGTTTGTTCTCGAGGACATGGGATAAGTCTTGTTATAAGTAATCATGTGAATTTGGTATTCGTTCGATATTTTGATGAGATGCATGTTGTCTCTCCTTTAGTAGTGTTATGTGAATGTTTACTACATAACACTTCACCATTATTTGGGCCTAGAGGAAGGCATTGGGAAGTAATAATTAGATGATGGGTTGCTAGAGTGATAGAAGCTTAAACCCTAGTTTATGCGTTGCTTCGTAAGGGGATGATTTGGATCCACATGTTTCATGTTATAGTTAGATTTATCTTAATTCTTCTTTCGTAGTTGGGGATGCTTGCGGGAGGGGTTAATCATAAGTGGGAGGCTTGTCCAAGTAAGGGTATCACCCAAGCACCGGTCCATCCACATATATGCATGATGTAAACTAGCTTGACAGAAATTCCCATGTGTCCTCGGGAGCGCCTTGCTTTATATAAGAGTTTGTCCAGTCGTGTCCTTTGCTATAAACAGATTGGGCCACCTTGCTGCACCTTTGTTACAATTGTTACTTGCTACCCGTTTCGAATTATCTTAACACAAAACTATGTGTTACCAATAATTTTAGTGCTTGCAGATAATACCTTACTAAGAACCGCTTGTCATTTCCTTCTGCTCCTCGTTGGGTTCGACACTCTTACTTATTGAAAGGACTTCGATAGATCCCCTATACTTGTGGGTCATCAAGAATCTTTTCTGGTGCCGTTGGCAGGGAGTGAAGCGTCTTTGGTGAGTGGAACTTGGTAAGGAAAATTTTTTATATAGTGTGCTGAAATTTACTGTCACTTGTTACTATGGAAAGTAATCCTTTGAGGGGTTTGTTCGGGGTATCTTCACCTCGACCGGAAACACAAAGAGTTGTACCTCAATCTACTGAGCCTACTGAAAATATTATTATGAAATTCCTTCGGGTATGATAGAGAAACTGCTAGCTAATCCTTATGCAGGAGATGGAACACTACATCCTGATTTGCATCTAATTTATGTAGATGAAGTTTGTGGATTGTTTAAGCTTGCAAGTTTGCCCGAGGATGTTGTCAAGAACAAGGTGTTTCCTTTATCTTTGAAGGAGAAGGCATTGGCATGGTACAGGCTATGTGATGATATTGGATCATGGAACTACAACCGTCTGAAATGGAATTTCATCAGAAGTTCTATCCTATGCATCTAGTTCATCATGATCAAAATTATATTTACAATTTTTGGCCTCGTGAATGATAAAGAATCGCTCAAGCTTGGGGGAGGCTGAATTCAATGTTATATTCATGCCCCAATCATGAGCTCTCGAGAGAAATTATTATTCAAATTTTTTATGCTCGGCTTTCTCGTAATGATCAATCCATGCTCGATACTTCTTCTGATGGTTCTTTTATGAAGAAAGATATTGAATTCAAATGGGATTCATTGGAAAGAATTAAACGCAACTCTGAAGATTGGGAACTCGATGAAGGTAAGGAGTCAGGTATGAACCTTAAGTTTGATTGTATTAAATCCTTCATAGACACCGATGCTTTTCGTGAATTTAGCACTAAATATGGTCTTGACTCTGAGATAGTAGCTTCTTTCTGTGAATCTTTTGCTACTCATGTTGATCTCCCTAAGGAGAATTGGTTTAAATATCATCTTCCCATTGAAGTGAAAGTAGTTGAACCTATTAAAGTTGAAGAGGAAATTATTACTTATAATGTTGATCCTGTTATCCCTACTGCTTACATTGAGAAACCACCCTTCCCTGTAAGGATAAAGGAGCATGCTAAAGCTTCGACTGTGGTTCGTAAGAGTTGTATTAGAACATCAACACCCCTTGAACAAATTAAAATCGAACCTAGTATTGCTATAGTTAAAAATCTCTTGGTTGATAATATTGATGGGAATGTTATTCATTTCTGTAATGAAGCGGCTAGAATTGCTCGACCTAATACTAAGCATAAAAATAGACCAGTTGTTGGCGTGCCTGTTGTTTCTATTAAAACAGGAGATCATTGTTATCATGGCTTGTGTGATATGGGTGCTAGCTTAAGTTCAATCCCCTATTCCTTATACAAAGTAATCATGCATGGTATTGCACCAATTGAACTAGAGGAAATTGATGTTACTATTAAGCTTGCTAATAGAGACACTATTGCCTCGACGGGGATTGTTAGAGATGTTGAAGTCTTATGTGGGAAAACAAAATATCCTACTGATTTTCTTGTTCTTGGTTCCCCACAAGATAATTTTTGTCCCATTATATTTGGCAGACCCTTCTTGAATACTGTTAATGCTAGGATTGATTGTGAGAAAGAAATAGTTACTGTGAGTTTTGGGGATGTGTCTCATGAGTTTAATTTCTCTAAATTTCGTAGGCAACCCCATGACAAAGAATTGCCTAGTAAAGATGAAATTATTGGTCTCATTTCTATTGTTGTGCCTCCTACTGATCCTTTAGAACAATATTTGCTAGACCATGAAAATGAGATGCATATGAATGAGAGGAATGAAATAGATGAAATTTTCTTTGATCAACAACCTATTTTGAAACACAACTTACCTGTTGAAATACTTAGGGGTCCTCCTCCACCCAAGGGTGATCCCGTGTTTGAGCTCAAGCAATTACCTGATACATTGAAATATGTTTATCTTGATAAAAAAGAGATATATCCTGTTATTATTAGTGCTAACCTTTTAGAGCATGAAGAAAAGAGATTATTGAAAACTCTGAGGAAGCACCGTGCTGCTATTGGTTACACTCTTGATGATCTTAAGGTTCATTAGTCCCACTCTATGTCAGCATAAAATTAATATGGAGCCTGATGCCAAAGCTGTTATTGATTACCAATGACGATTGAACCCTAAGATGAAAGAAGTGGTAAGAAAAGAAATACTAAAGCTTCTGGAGACATGTATAATTTATCCTATTGCTGAAAGTAGATGGGTTTGTCGCGTCCATTGTGTCCCTAAGAAGGGAGGTATTACCATTGTTCCTAATGATAAAAATGAATTTATCCCGCAAAGAATTGTTACATGTTATAGAATGGTAATTGATTTTGGGAAATTGAATAAAGCTACTAAGAAAGATCATTACCCTTTACCTTTTATTGATCAAATGCTAGAAATACTATCCAAACATACTCATTTTTGCTTTCTAGATGGTTATTCTGGTTTCTCTCAAATACATGTATCAAGCCAGGATCAAGAAAAACCCACTTTTACTTGCCCTATCGGTACCTTTGCTTATAGACGTATGCCTTTTGGTTTATGCAATGCACCTAATACTTTTCAAAGATGTATGATGGCTATATTCTTTGACTTTTGTGAAAAGATTCTTGAGGTTTTTATGGATGATTTTTCCGTTTACGGGACTTCATTTGATGATTGTTTGAGCAATCTTGACCGAGTTTTGTAGAGATGTGAAGAAACTAATCTTGTCTTGAATTGGGAAAAGTGCCACTTTATGGTTAATGAAGGTATTGTCTTGGAGCACAAGGTCTCTGAAAGAGGTATTGAAGTTGATAAGGCTAAAGTTGATGCTATTGAAAAAATGCCGTGCCCTACGGATATCAAAGGTATAAGAAGTTCCTTGGTCATGCTGGTTTCTATAGGAGGTTTATCGAAGATTTCTCTAATATTTCTAGGACTCTCACAAATCTTTTGCAAAAAGATGTCCCGTTTGTTTTTTATGATGATTGCGTAGAAGCATTTGAAATTCTTAAGAATGCCCTGATTACTGCTCCTGTTGTTCAACCACTCGACTGGAACCTACCCTCTGAAATTATGTGTGATGCTAGTGATTATGTTGTTGGTGCTGTTCTAGGGCAAAGAGTCGATAAGAAATTAAATTTTATCCATTATGCTAGTAAAACTCTAGACAGTGCTCAAAGAAACTATGCTACTACTGAAAAAGAATTTTTAGCAGTCGTGTTTGCTTGTGATAAGTGTAGACCTTATATTGTTGATTCCAAAGTAACTGTTTGCACTGATCATGCTGCTATTAAGTACCTTATGGATAAGAAATATGCTAAACCTAGACTTATTAGGTGGGTCCTTCTGCTACAAGAATTTCATTTACATATCATTGATAGAAAGGGTGCTGATAACCCTGTGGCAGATAACTTGTCTAGGTTAGAAAATGTTCTTGATGACCCACTACCTATTGATGATAGCTTTCCTGATGAATAATTAGTTGTCGTGAATGCTTCACATAATGCTCCTTGGTATGTTGATTATTGCAATTACATTGTTGCTAAATTTATACCTCCTAGTTTCACATACCAACAAAAGAAAAAGTTCTTCTATGATTTAAGGTATTACTTTTGGGATGATCCACACCTTTATAAAGAAGGAGTAGATGTTATTATTAGACATTCTATACCTGAGCATGAACAGGAACAGATATTACGCAAGTGCCACTCCGAAGCCTACGGAGGACACCACGCTGGAGATAGAACTGCACATAAGGTACTACAATTTGGGTTTTATTGGCCTACTCTCTTCAAGGATGCTCCTAAGTTTGTGTTGTCTTGTGATGAATGTCAAAGAATTGGTAATATTAGTAGACGTCAGGAAGTGCCTATGAATTACTCTCTTGTTATCGAACCATTTGATGTTTGGGGTTTTGATTATATGGGGCCTTTTCCATAATCTAGCGGGTATACTCATATTCTAGTTGCGGTTGATTATGTTACTAAGTGGGTAGAAGCTATTCCAACTAGTAGCGCTGATCATAACACTTCTATTATAACTCTTAAATAAGTTATTTTCCCTAGATTTGGAGTCCCTAGATATTTGATGACTGGTGGTGGTTGACACTTTATTCATGGTGCTTTCCGTAAACTGCTCGCTAAATATGATATTAATCATAGAATTGCATCTCCTTATCATCCTCAGTCTAGTGGTCAAGTAGAATTGAGCAATAGAGAAATTAAATTGATTTTGCAGAAGACTGTTAATAGATCTAGAAAGAATTGGTCTAAGAAACTTGACGATGGATTGTGGGCTTATAGAACTTCTTACAAAAACCCTATGGGTATGTCTCCGTATAAGATGGTTTATGGTAAAGCATGTCACTTACCTCTAGAACTAGAACATAAAGCTTATTGGGCAATCAAAGAGCTCAATTATGATTTCAAACTTGCTGGTGAGAAGAGGTTATTTGACATTAGCTCACTTGACGAATGGAGAACCCAAGCCTATGAGAATGCCAAGTTGTTTAAAGAAAAGGTCAAGAGATGGCATGATACAAGGATTAAAAAGCGTGAATTTAATGTAGGTGATCATGTATTGCTATACAATTCTCGTTTGAGATTTTTTGCAGGAAAACCTCTCTCTAAATGGGAAGGTCCTTACATTATCGAGGAGGTATACCGTTCTGATACCATCAAGATTAACAACGCCGAAGGTGGTGAATGGTCAAAGAATCAAACATTATATCTCAGGTTCTCCCATAAATGTCGAAACCAATATCATCAACACCATAACTCCGGAGGAGTACATTAGGGAGACTTACCAGAACGTTTCAGACTCTAAAAAGGAATAGGTATGTGGTACGGTAAGTAAAAAGACTCCAAAACTTTTTGAATGGCAATTTTTTTATCTGTTTTGGAATATTTAAAAAATTAGGAAAATTTAAAGTAGCCCAAATAGTGCACGAGGAGGCGACAAGCCTGTAGGGCGTGCCCTACCCTCCTGGGCATGCCCCTGGGTTTGTGGCCACCTCGTGCACCTTCTAGACTTCGTTTTTCTTGTGGCATACTCCTTCGGGTCGGCAAAAATTCATTATATAATCCCCCGAAGGTTTTGACTCTCGTATCATGACAATACCTCCTATTTTCTCTTTGAGCTGTTTCTGTAGAAATTTTAGATCAACATGACGTCCCCAAGTGTTTCGAAGGACAAGTTCTCCGAGAAGGTCATCAACCCCTACCTTGTGGAGGTGCTGCAACACCCTCAAACCATTGAGATGCGTGATGGGGTGCTGCACATCTGTGATGTCGAGGGCCCAAAGAGGACCGGGAGCATGGATACAAGGCTCGAAGCAATGGAGCAACATGTCTTCAAATGCCAAGGGATGGTGGAATGAGGACTCAATGCCAATCACATGATGATCTTGGAGTTTACCAACAAGCACAAGCTGGATGCCAAGGAAATCGGGGAGCACACCTTTAAGCTTTATGAGAAAATCAAGCACCTCCAAGCCCAGATCTTTGACCTGTAAAACCAAAACTATGAGTATGAATACATATTTAAGAGGATGAGTTTGGCTGCAGATTTGAGGATTCCGGAGACTCGTTCATCCTTTTATGATGGTGAGCCTATGCCTTAGAAGACAGAGGACAAGCTTCCAACCTCATCAACAACTCCAACATCACCACCTCCGAAGCAAGACAACTAAACACATGGGTATGGGCACTCCCCTTGGCTTGTGCCAAGCTTGGGAAGGTGCCTCGGTATCATATCACCATCACATCTTTTATTTTTATTTTTATTTTTGTTTTTATCATCTTTCCTTAGTTTGATCCTTTTGGTTATATCTTGATCTAGTAGAGTAAAGTTTTCGTGTGATCTAGTTTTGAGTCTTTGCTTTATGATTTCTCCTATGTAAGGAAGTCCGTGAGTTATATAATAAAAATAGCTTTTGAGTTGAGGGCTTTTGCTTGTTTGGCATGATCTTGATCTTGAGAAAGATGAAGTAGAAATAAGTATAGAATAAAAGCAAAGAGTACATATGACAATCTTATGGGGAGTGATGACTTCACATACAGGAAGTATGTCAATTGAAACCTGTTGTGGGTTAACAAACATAGCTGTTGGTCATTGGGGCAATTAAAAGGAAGTAATAAAGAAAGAGAGGTTCACATATAAATATATTATCTTGGACATCTTTTATGATTGTGAGCACTCATTAAAATATTATATGTTAAGAAGTTGATGTCGGACAAGGAAGACAACATAATGGTTTATGTTTGCTTATTTCCGAATAGAAGTTATATTGTTATAGATCCCTCAACATGTGTCGCTTGCTTCCACCTCATATCAGTCAAAACTTCTGCACCAAGTAGAGATACTACTTGTGCATCCAAACACCCTTAGCCCAGTTTTGCCATGAGAGTCCACCATACCTACCTAAGGATAGAATAAGATCCTTCAAGTAAGTTGTCATCGGTGCAAGCAATAAAAAATGCTCTCTAAATATGTGTGATCTATTAATGTGAGGAAAATAAACTTTATACGAACTTGTGATAGGGAAGAAATAAAAGCAACGGACTGCATCATAAAGTTCTCTATCGCAAGGGGCAATATAAAATGATGTTCTTTTGCATTAAGGGATTGTGCATCCAACTATAAAAGCGCATGACAACCTCTGCTTCCCTCTGCGAAGGGCCTACCTGTTACTTTTATTTTCCAATACTTACCTTTACGCAAGAGTCGAGGTGATCTCCATCACTTTATCTATTTCACCTTTATTTTCTTGCAAGCGTCAAGTGCTGGGGAATGGTCTAGGCACATATATCCACTCGGAGGTGGACGAGCATGAGTTATTAATATTGACATTACCCTTTGAGGTAAATAGTTGGGAGGTAACACTATAAGCCCCTATCTTTCTCTGTGTCCGATTGAAACTTTGAACTCATAGGTACCTCATGAGTTTTAGCAATTGTGAAAGACTAAAAGCTGATTGAGTATGTGGGTTTGCTTTACAAGCTCTTATATTGACTCTTTCCTATGTTATGATAAATTGGAATTGCTTCAATGACTGAGATCATAGTTTGTTGGTTCTCATTAGCGTTCTTGATTCATACTATGACATTGTGAATGAATTGTTACTTTATCATAAGAAATTCTATGTCAATATATGTTACGGTTCTAAAGATGATCATGATGCCTTCATGTCCGTATTTTATTTTATAGACACCTCTATATCTAAACATGTGGGCATATTTATCGATTTCGGCTTTCGCTTGAAGACAAGCGAGGACTAAGTTTGGGGGAGTTGATACGTCCATTTTGCATCATGACTTTATATTGATATTTATTGCATTATGGGCTGTTATTACACATTTTAGTACAACACTTATGCCTTTTCTCTCTTATTTTACAAGGTTTACATGAAGAGGGAGAATGCCAACAGCTGGAGTTCTGGACTGTAGAAGGAGCAAATATGAGATACCTATTCTGCACAACTCCAAAAGTCCTAAAAACTACGGAGAATTATTTTGGAATATATAAAAAATATTGGGTGAAAGAAATATATCAGGGGGCCCACCAGGCAGTCATAAGCCTACAGGGTGCGCCCCTGGGCTTGTGGCCCACCCGGTAGCCCTCCGATGCCCATTTTCTGCTATGTTGAGGGTTTCGATCTGGAAAAAATCAGAACAGAGCTTTCGGGACGAAGCGCCGCCGTCTCAAGGCGGAACTTGGGCAGAACCAATCTAGAGCTTCGGTAGGGCAATCCTGCCGGGGAAACTTCCCTCCGGGAGTGGAAAATCAAAGCCATCGTTACCATCAATGATCCTCTTATCGAGAGGGGGTCAATCTCCATCAACATCTTCATCAACACCATCTCCTCTCCGAACCCTAGTTCATCTCTTGTATTCGATCTTTGTCTCAAAACCTCAGATTGGTACCTATGGGTTGCTAGTAGTGTTGATTACTCCTTGTAGTTGATGCTAGTTGGTTTACTTGGTGGAAGACCATTTGTTCAGATCCTTGATCATCATTAATACTCCTCTGATTATGAACATGAATATGCTTTGTGAGTAGTTACGTTTGTTCCCGAGGACATGGGATAAGTCTTGTTATAAGTAATCATGTGAATTTGGTATTCGTTCGATATTTTGATGAGATGTATGTTGTCTCTCCTATAGTGGTTTTATGTGAACGTCGACTACATAACACTTCACCATTGTTTGGGCCTAAAGGAAGGCATTGGTAAGTAATAAGTAGATGATGGGTTGCTAGAGTGACAGAAGCTTAAACCCTAGTTTATGCATTGCTTTGTAAGGGGCTGATTTGGATCCACATATTTCATGCTATGGTTAGATTTATCTTAATTCTTCTTTCGTAGTTGCGGATGCTTGCGGGAGGGGTTAATTATAAGTGGGAGGCTTGTCCAAGTAAGGGCAGCACCCAAGCACCAGTCCTCCCACATATCAAATTATCAAAGTAACGAACGCGAATCATATATGCATGATGAAAACTAGCTTGACAGAAATTCCCATGTGTCCTCGAGAGCGCCTTGCTTTATATAAGAGTTTGTCCAGGCTTGTCCTTTGCCATAAAAAGGATTGGCCCACCTTGCTGCACCTTTGTTACAATTGTAACTTGCTACCCATTACGAATTATCTTAACACAAAACTATCTATTACCGTTAATTTTAGTGCTTGTAGAGAATACCTTACTGAGAACCGCTTGTCATTTCCTTCCGCTCCTCGTTGGGTTCGACACTCTTACTTATCGAAAGGACTACGATAGATCCCCTATACTTGTGGGTCATCAACCTACGAGGTTCAATAGTAACTTGATCTGAAGCTTCATGATCATCATCATTAACTTCCTCTTCAACTGACGTAGGTTCCAAAAAAACATCTTTCTGCGTTGCGCTACTCTCTGGTTGAAACAAAGGTTCAACAACCTCATCAAGTTCTATCTCCCTCCCACTCAATTCTTTCAAGAGAAACCTTTTTCTCGAGAAAGGACCCGTTTTTAGCAACAAACACTTTGCCCCGGATCTGAGATAGAAGGCATACCCAAATGTTTCCTTAGGGTATTCTATGAAGATGCACCTTTCCGCTTTGGATTCGAGCTTATCAGACATAAGTGTTGCATTCCCAAACTCTGAGAAATGACAGCTTAGGTTTCTATCAAACCATAATTCATACGGTGACATATCAATGGATTTAGATGGTGCCCTATTTATAGCGAATGAAGTTGTCTCTAATGCATAACCTCAAAACCATAGTGGCAAAAACGATAAGAGACATCACAGTACGCGCCATATCCAATAAAGCATGACTACGACATTTGGACACACCATCACACTATGGTGTTCCAGGTGGCGTGAGTTGTGAAACAACTTTCACATTGTCGTAAGTTGTATACCAAACTCGTAACTCAGATATTCACCTCCACGATCATATCATAGACATTTATATCTTCTTGTCACGATGATCTTAAACTTCACTCTGAATTTGCTTGAAGTTTTCAAACATTCCAAACTTGCGTTTCATTAAGTAAATATACACTATATCTACTCAAATCATCAGTGAAGGTAAGCAAATAATGATATCCACCGCATGCTACAGCACTCATTCGACCAAATACATCAACATGTATCATTTCCAATAAGTCACTTTCCCGCTCCATCACTCCGGAAAACGGGGTCTTAGTCATCTTGCCCATGAGGCTTGGTCCGCATGTCTCAATCGATTCGAAATCGAATGAGTCCAAAGATCCATCAGCATGGAGTTTCTTCATGCGATTTATACCAATATGACATTTAGTGGCAGTGCCACAAGTATGTGGTACTATCATTATTAGCTTTGTATCTTTTGGTATCAATGTTATGAACATGTGTATTACTACGATCAAGATTCAATAAACCATTCCCATTGGGTGCATGACCATTGAACGTATTATTCATGTAAACAAAATAACCATTATTGTCCAACTGAAATGAATAACCGTATTGCAATAAACACGATCTAATCACGTTCATGCTCAACGCAAACACCAAATAACATTTATTTAGATTTATCACTAATCCCGAAGGTAGAGAGAGCGTGCGCTGGTGATCACATCATCCTTGGAAACACTTCCAACACACATCATCACCTCACCCTTAGCCAGCCTCCATTTATTCTGTAGGTTTTATTTTGAGTTACTAACATTTAGCAACTGAATCGGTATCCAATATCTAGGTGCTACTAGGAGTACTAGAAAGGTACACATCGATAACACGTATATCAAATATACTTCTGTCGACTTTGCCAGCCTTCTTATCTACCAAGTATCTGGGGTTGTTCCAATTCAGCGACCGCTCTCCTCATAATAGAAGCATTTAGTCTCAGTTTGGGTTCAACCTTGGGTTTCTTCATTGGAGCAGCAACTGACTTGCCATTCATGAAGTTTCCCTCTTAGCCCTTGCCCTTCTTAAAACTAGTGGTTTCACTAACCATTAACATTTGATGCTCCTTCTTGATTTCTACCACCGCAGTGTCAAAACATCGCGAATAGCTCAGGGATCATCATTTCCATCCATGGCATAATTATAGTTCATCATGAAGCTCTAATAGGTGAGTGACAGTGACTTGGAGAACTATATCAATCACTATCTTATCTGGAAGATCAACTCCCACTCGATTTAAGTGATTGTAGTACCCAGACAATCTGAGCACATGCTCAACAATTGAGCTGTTCCCCTTCATCTTGCAGGCAAAGAATCTTGTTGGACATCTAATATCTCACAACACGGGCACGAGCCTGAGATCTCAATTTCAGCTCTTAGAACATCTCATATGTTTCGTGACGTTCAAAATGTTTGGAGCCTCAATTCTAAGCCATAATGCATGATGCATTGAACTATCAAGTATTCATCGGAACATGCGTGTCAGATGTTCACAACATCTACAGACGACGCTAGAGGGGGTGGCACACCGAGCGGTGCATTAAGGACATAAGCCTTCTATGCAGCAATGAGGACAATCCTCAGATCTTGGAGCGAGTCCTCATTAAGTCTACCATCATATTTCAACTCTATTTCTCTAGGAACATATAAAAATTTAAGGGAGCTACAACGCGAGCTAGTAATCTACAACATATTTTGCAAAGACACTTTGACTATGTTCATGATAATGAGTTCAATTAATCATATTACTTAAGAACTCCCACTCAAATTGACATCCCTTCGGTCATCCGAGTGATACATGATCCAAATTCACCAACCCAAATCCGATCATCATGTGAGTTGAGGTGGTTTCAATGGTGAACATCATCATGTTGATCATATCTACTATATGATTCATGTTCGACCTTTAAGTCTCTTGTGTTCCGAGGCCATGTCTGTACATGCTAGGATCGTCAAATTTGACCCGAGTGTTCTGCATGTGCAACACTGGCTTGCACCCGTTTTATGTGAATGTAGAGTCTGTCACACCCGATCATCACGTGGTGTCTCGGCACGACGAACTTTCGCAATGATGCACACTCGGGGAGAACACTGTTTATCTTGAAATTTAAGTGAGGGATCACCTTATAATGCTATCGTCATCCTATGCAAAACAAGGTGCATCAAAGGATTAACATCACCTGCAAATCATAAGTGACATGATATGGCGATGAACTTGTGCTTTTGATCTCCATCTTGAAAGCACTGGCATGATCTCCATCATCACCGACATGACACCATGATCTCCATCATCTTGATCTCTATCAACGTGTCGCCATCGGGGTTGTCACGCCCACCATGCTTCTACTACCATTGCTACCGCTTAGCAATAAAGTAAAGCATTACATAACGCTTAATGATTGACACATAGGTCATACAATAATTAAAGACAACCCTATGGCTCCTGCTGGTTGCCGTACTCATCGACATGCAAGTCGTGATATTTTACACAATACATGATCATCTCATACATCACATATATATCATCATGTAATTGGCCATATCACATCACAACATACCCTGCAAAAACAAGTTAGACGTCCTCTAATTGTTGTTGCATGTTTTACGTGGCTGCTACGGGTATCTAACAAGAACAATTCTCACCTAGGCAAAAACCAAAATGGTGATACATAAGTTGCTTTTCAACCTTCTCAAGGACCGCCTTTGTCGAATACGATCCAACTAAAGTATGAGAAACAGATACCCGCCAGCCATCTTTGTGTAACGAAGTTACACGTCAGTCGATGGAACCGATCTCTCGTAAGCGTACGAGTAAGGTTGGTTCAGGCCGCTTCATCCTACAATACCGCTGAATCAAAACATGACCAAGGGAGGAAGCAATCTAAGCATCAACGCCCACAAACTCCTTTGTGTTCTACTCGAGATCTCATCTACACATAGACCTAGCTCATGATGTCATTGTTGGGGAATGTTGCATGGGAAACAAAAAAATTCCTATGCACACGCAAGATCTATCCATGGTGATGAGCATCTACGAGAGGGAGAGTGGATCTAAATACCCTTGTATATCGCTAAGCTGGAAGCGTTAAGAAACACAGTTGATGTAGTCGAACGTCTTCGCGATCCAAATCACCAAGCGTCCCATGATCCCATCATGATCCGTCCAGCAATCCAGTCACGATCCATCCAGCGATCCCATCATGATCCGTCTTGCGATCAAATCACGAATCGTCTCGCGATCCTGATCACGGTCCTTCCGATCTAGTGCCGAACGGACGACACCTCTGCGTTCAGCACACATACAACTCGATGATGATCTCCGCCTACTTGATCCAGCAAGAGGGGGCGGAGAGGTAGATTAGTTCTTCGGCAGCACAACATCACGGTGGCGGTGGTGGTGAACTAATCCTGCAGGGCTTCGCCTAAGCACCGTAGAACTAATCTAGAGGAGAAACAACTCTAGAGGAAGAAGAGGGCAGCACGTGGCAATTCGGGTTAGCTTTCCCCTCTAAATACTCTAGTATATATAGGAGGGAGCGAGGGGAGGAGGCAGCCTCAAACCCTCAAGAGTTGGTCGAAATTGGAGGTGGAGGAGTCCTACTCCAATCCTATTAGGAGTAGGATTCCTCCTTTCCATGGAAACTCTTTCCACCTCTCCACCTTTGGATTTTTTTCCTTCTCAAACCTCATGGGATTTAGTGGAGGCTTTAGCCAGCCCACTAGGGACTGGTTTGTCTCCTCCCACAGTCCATGAGGCCCCTCGGGGCGTGACACTCGTCCCGATGGTCCCCCGGTACCCTCCCGACACTCCCGGTACACTACCAATTAGCCCGAAACTTTTCAAGTGACCAAAACAGGACTTCCTATATATTAATCGTTACCTTCGGACCATTCCGAAGCTCCTCGTGATGTCTAGGATCTCATCCGGGACTTCGAACAACCTTCGTTCACCAACATACATAACTCAACACTACCTAAACGTCACCGAACCTTAAGTGTGCAGACCCTGAGGGTTCGAGAACTATGTAGACATGACCGAGACACCTCTACGGTCAATAGCCAATAGCGAGACCTGGATGCCCATATTGGTTCCTACATATTCTATGAAGATCTTTATCGGTTAAACCTCTACATCAAGGATTCAGTTAATCCCGTATGTTGTTCCCTTTGTTTGTCGGGATGTTACTTGCCCAAGATTCGAACGTCGGTATGTGTATACCTAGTTCAATCCCGTTACGAGCAAGTCTCTTTACTCATTCTGTAATACAAGATCCTGTGGCTAACTCTTATTCACATTGCTTGCAAGGCTTATAGTGATGTTGTATTACCGAGTGGGCCCTGAGATACCTCTCCGTCACACGGAGTAACAAATCCCAGTCTTGATCCATGCCAACCCAACAGACACCCTCAAAGATACCTGTGGAGCATCTTTATCGTCACCCAGTTATGTTGCGATGTTTGACACACACAAGGTACTCCTCCGGTGTCAGCGAGTTGCATGATCTCATGGTCATAGGAACAAATACTTCACATGCAGAAAACGGTTGCAATAAAATGACACGATCATATGCTACGTTTATAGTTTGGGTCTTGTCCATCACATCATTCTCCTAATGATGTGATCCCGTTATCAAATGACATCTCATGTCCATGGCTAGGAAACCTTAACAATCTTTGATCCATGAGCTAGTCTATTAGAGGCATACTAGGGACATGGTGTTGTCTATGTATCCACGCATGTATATGAGTTTCCGATCAATACAATTCTAGCATGGATAATAAACGATTATCATGAACAAGGAAATATGATAATAACTAATTTATTATTGCCTCTAGGGCATATTTCCAACAAGAGATACACGCGCGCTCCTCCTCTGCCGCCCGCCTAGCCAAGCCATGCCTCGTCATGACACACCATCGGTTGCGGGAATGAGCCGAGCCAATGTCTAAATTTTTTCCATACATGACTGTATGTGAAAGGTTGCGCGGAAGCTGAAATGTTTTTGCGGTAGTGGAGAGTAAATACGAATGCTACACCCTTTGGTTGCTGGCTGTTCGCTTCATCTCCCATCCTTTCGTTTTGTCTTCTGTCACAGCTTATTCTCCTCCTTCTCCTGTGCCTATAAAAGAGAGGTCGCTCCTGTCTAGAGAGACACCAGAGCATCATCTTACTCATGCCATCGAGTTCCAATCTCTGATCTGCTACGTACTTCCTCATCCCAGCTTGCGACATGCACCACTGGTCGGGACAGCAGGCCTTCGAAACCCCGCAACTTTGAGTCATGTACGAGAGAAGGGTGATAAGGTTTTTGGGGAGCGCTCTACGCGACTATTGGCTTCTTCATCACGGACGCCGACAACCACTTCCCAGACGACGACTTCTTCCCCGATGTGAACAACCTCTTTGACAACATGGCTGTTGACGATGTCAATGCCAATCCCACTTCTGCTACTACTCAATATATGTTCGTGTTCTTTTTGTTTGAGTTCTTGCCACAATTTTCTGTTCTAGTCTCTGGTCTAGATATGTTCCGTTCATACTTACCACTTCAGATGCTTTTTGCATACTCTCTATATGATTGCATGACTTGTCGTATAACTGCTATGATAGCCATAATTTATCTACTATTTCTGTTAACAAAATCATATGGTAAATTGCTCATATTTCCAACAATCCAAAAACCTTATTATAGACAATTTACCCCTAGTGGTTTTGTTGCTTCCCTGAGATATCCTATGTTTGAGGGTGTGCACTATAAGAGGTGGAGTGTGAGGGCCGTTCTATGGTTTCAAACCATGAGCTGCTATGACTCCACTCTTGGCAAACCTGAGGGAATTCTTGATCCTCAATGGGAACAAGCTTTTCAGAAACGGATACCTTGTGTAAGGCTGCTCTGTTGAGTGTTCTTGGTGAGAACATAGTTGATGCTTATGCGTCAATTGAAAATGGAAAAGATATGTGGAATGCACTCAAGGCCAAATTTGGGGTCTCGGATGCTGGCACTGAGTTGTATATCATGGATTAATTCTATGACTACAGGATGACTGATGAGCGCTCCGTGGTTGAGCAAGCTCACGAGATACAGTCATTTGATAGAGAACTTGAGCACTTCAATTGTATGTTACCAGAGAAGTTTGTTGCTGGAGGCATCATCACTAAGCTTCCTCCCTCATGGAGGAACTTTTCTACCTCTCTGAAGCATAAGAGGCGGGAGTTTTCCTTTTCGGATCTCATTGGCACTCTTGATGTGGAAGAAAAGGAGAGAGCAAAAGACATACATGCTCGAGGTATGGAGGTAGGTTCTAGTGCCAATATGGTATAGAAGAAGAACTTCCAGGCCCACTAGTTCAAGAACAAGGGCAAGTTTGATGGTAAGGGAAAGTTTGATTGGAAGAACAAGGCTTAACAGCAGACCAACTTCAAGAACAAGAATGACAACAAGAAATGTGTTTGTCATGTCTTCGGAGATCCTAATCATCGGGCACCTAATTGCCCTAACCGTTATTACAAGCGTCAACACGGGAAAGGCGACAAGATCGCCAATGTTGTCATTCGTGACACTGAGATGAAGGATGTTGGGTATGGTATACTTCCCACTATTCTCTCAGTATGTCGTTCCCCTGATTGGTTGATTGACACGGGTGCTAATTTACATGTATGCAGTGATATTTCCATGTTTCTTCTTATCAGGCCGCAGGGACTACTTCCATGCTGATGGGAAATGGTTCAAGTGCTTCTGTTTGTGGTGTTGGTATGATCGATCTGAAGTTTACTTCAGGGAAAATTGTGTGGCTGAAGAACATGCATTATGTCCCCTCCGTCAATAAAAATCTTGTTAGAGGATCTCTTCTATGTACAGATGTCTACAAGCTTGTCTTTGAGTCCAATAAATTTGTAATATCCAAGTATGGAACTTTTGTTGGTAAAGTTTATGAGTCAGGAGGCTTGTTCAGACTATCATTGTCAGACATTTGTAATAAAGTTGTCAATCATGTTTGCAACAATAGTGAATCAAATGTTTGACATTCACGTCTCTGTCATGTTAATTTTGGTTGTATGATGCGGCTATCCAAGTTGAACTAAATCCCCAACTTCACCGTTGCCAAGGGATCTAAGTGTTAAGTTTGTGTGCAAGCTAAGCAACATCGTAAGTCTCATACAACCGCGGAAAACAAGAAATCTTGCGCCATTAGAACTCATACATTCAGATCTTTGTGAAATGAATGGTCTTTTGACGAAAGGTGGAAAGAAATATTTTATGACGTTAATTGATGGATTCACTAGATACTGTCATGTGTATCTTTTGAAATCAAAAGATGAGGCTTTAAATTTCTTCAAGATCTTTAAAGATGAAGTGCAAAACCAACTTGATCGGAAAATCAAGAGGCTTAGGTCTGATCATGGTGGAGAGTATTTTTCCAATGAATTTGATTCTTTTTGTGCATAATATGGTACAATCAATGAGAATACACCTCCCTATTCACCTCTGTCAAATGGGGTAGCCAAAATAAAGAACCATACTCTAACTGATTTGGTCAACGCCATGTTAGATACATCGGGTCTCTCCAAGGCATGGTGGGGGAGGCGATTTTGACTGCATGTCATGTTCTAAACCAGTTCCCACGAAGAACAAAGAGATAACTCCATTCGAGGAATGGGAAAAGAAAAGGTTAAAACTCTCTTACCTTTGAACTTGGGGCTGCTTGGAAAAAGTAAATATACCAATTCCAAAGAAGCAAAAACTTGGCCCAAAAACTGTGGATTGTGTTTTCCTGGGCTATGCTATTCATAGCATTGGTTATAGATTCTTGATTGTAAAATCTGAGGTATCTGACATGCATGTCGGTACAATCATGGAGTCAAATGATGCGACTTTCTTCGAAGATATGTTTCCCATGAAGGATATGGGTAGCTCATCAGATCAGGAGTTGCCTAGTTCATCGAGTCAAGATGTAGCTGTAATTTCTGAACCTACCATTGCAACACAACATTTTGAAGGTCATGTGGAGGATAATGATGAGTCTCCTAAAAGGATCAAGATATAGAGGACTGCAAAGTCCTTTGGTGATGATTTTCTTGTATATCTCATAGATGACACTCCTAGTTCTAAGAGGCTTATACATCTGAAGATGCTGACTACTGGAAGGAAGCGGTTCATAGTGAGATGGACTCCATCTTAGCAAATGAAACTTGGGAGATAACTGATCATCGTTATGGGTGCAAACCTATGGGGTGCAAATGGGTATTCAAGAAGAAGGTTAGGCCTGATGGTACTATTGAGAAGTACAAGGCACGACTCGTGGCCAACGGTTATACCCAAAAGGAAGGTGAAGATTTCTTTGATACTTACTCACCTATGGCTCGACCGACCACTATTCGAGTACTACTTTCACTAGCTGCCTCACATGGTCTTCTCGTTCATCAAATGGATGTTAAGACTGCTTTCCTAAATGGAGAGTTAGACAAGGAAATTTATATGGAACAACCAGATGGGTTTATAGTGGATGATCAGGAAGGGAAAGTGTGCAAATTTTTGAAGTCTGTGTATGGACTTAAGCAAGCACCTAAGCAGTGGCATGAGAAATTTGAAAGAACTTTAACAACTGCATGCTTTTTTGTAAACGAACGTGACAAATGTGTGTACTATCGCCTTTGTGGGGGCGAGGGAGTGATAGTTTGTAATGTATCTATAATTTATTAAGTATTCATGCCATATTCACCTATGTTTACAATAATTTTATATGTTTTGATTCACTTTACATGATTTATTTAGAACAAACCCGGTCTGACACTTTTTTCAACAGAACTACCGTGGTGTTGTTTTTGTGCAGAAAATGTAAGTTCTCGGAATCCCCCCAACTTTTTTATGATTTTTTGGAACAAAAGAGGCACTAGACGCTTCGTGGGAGGGCCAGAAGATCCACGAGGTGGGTACAACCCACTAGGGCACGCCAGGCCCCTCCGGCGCGCCTGATGGGTTGTGCTCTCCTCGTCGCCATCTTCACGTGAAACCGACGCTCAAAAATCCTATAAATATAGAAACCATCAGAAATAACCCTAGACTCCTCATTCCGCTGCAACTCTTTGTATTGATGAAAAAAAATCTCGAGGCATTCCAGTACCCTGCCGGAGAGGGTAGATCATCTTTGGTGGCCATCTTCATCATCACGACAAAGGCCATGATGACGAGGGAGTAGTCCACCCTCGGGGCTGACGGTTTGTACCAGTAGCTATGTGTTCAATCTCTCTCTCTCTCTCTCTCTCTCTCTCTCTCTCTCTCTCTTTCTCTCTACTGTTCTTGAGATGGCACGATCTTGTTGTATCACATGCTTTGTTAATATTGTTGGATCATATGGTGTTTTCCCCTCTCTATCTTGTTGTGATGAATTGAGTTTTCCCTTTGAGATTTTGTTATTACCGGATTGAATACTTTTATGGATTTGAGAGCACTTGATATATGTCTTGCATGCGGATACCCATGGTGACATTGGGGTATTCAAGTGATTCACTCGATATATGTTATGGAATCAACTTGCGGATTTCGGTGACCTTGGGGATCTATTAATAGGGGTTGATTGCATGTCTTCATACCATGTTATACAGTAGAAATCTTGGGGCACTCTTTGAGGTTCTTTATGTTGGACTGAGTATTATGAATCTGAAATTGTTTGATGTGTATCGTATAATTAACTCATGGATACTTGTGGTGACATTGGAGAATCTAGGTGACATTAGAGTTAGTTGATGCCTATCATATGGTGCTATTCTAGTACGAACTCTTAGATAGATCGATAGGAAAGGATAACTTGGTTATTTTAGTACAAATTCTTGGATAGATCGATCGGAAAGGATACTTGGTTATTTTAGTACGAACTCTTGGATAGATCGATCGGAAAGGATAACTTTAAGGTGGTTTCGTACCCTACAAACAATTTCTTCTTATATTCTTTGCTAGATAAGAACTTTGGAGTGATTCTTCGTTGCACGTTGAGGGATGGCTATGTCACACCCTGTGTTTGTATCACCTTGTTATGCTTGGATTTATAAAATTTGGAACCAATTAAAACCTTTTCAGTGTTTGTGCTTGTTTGATTTGGTGTTTGTTTGCTTGTTTGGTTGTTGTGTATGGCACTTTTAGATTCTATCCCTCTCTATATTCGTCTTCCTTGACCTAAACATCTTGCCCAATGATCATGCCATGTGAATAGTGCCCAAAACTATTTTCATCTAATATTATTATGACCAAAAAGGATTTATTCAAATTAGGTCTTCAAAACGCCTTGAATTGAGGTTTGCACTGCAAGTCCTCAAATTGGGTGGATTCTTTCTCCCCAAAGGCTTTACTTCAAACCTACTATGTATATGACTTCCCAAAACCACCAAATAATATTTTTTAAGATTATTTTTATATTTTATTTAAAGGCTTTTTAAGACCAGAAATGGTTTTTCATAGGGAAATAATATTTAAATGCTTTCAAAATATTTGAGAAAATTTAGGGAAACTCAGTGGACATATATTCTCCATATATATGAGTTTCAACACATGGTCATGTTCAAATCATGGGCAAAACCCCTCAAAACCCTTTCTTTCCAAATCAAACTTTTGGAATATATCTGTAATAAATATTCTAAATAAATTCCAGGAAAATTGCAGCAAGTCAACACTATCATAGGTGATGATCTTGCAAAGTTTCGTCTCAGTCCAAGTTGATTTGGTTCATCAAACTATTCCAAACCCCTCCCTGTCCAGATTCAAATTTGAGCAAGTCTACATTGTGAAGTTTCTTCCCTTGACCACCAAACCTTGTGGACATGCTCTAATCACCAAATAATGACGCTACACTAAGTGGTGCATCAAGGGGATTAGCTTAGCATAACTGGATCTACAGAAACATGATTATGCTAGTTTCTAGGGTTCACAAAGTTTCTATTGTCAACTTTGCTCATTTGAGATCAAACTTGGTGACCAGGCCTATTTCTAACCACCTTTTAATCCTGTCAAATCTCATGGCAAGCAAAGCCCATTTGCTTGCCCTAAACTCCATCAAACACTTTCTGCCAAAATGGCAAAAACCCTGTTTGACCCCCTTCCTCTATTTTTCTTGAGCCCAAATTTTTACCACTTCATTTTGCAATGGTAGTTTACCTCCAGTAAACATTGCTTGGCCATAGCTCCATGATTGGGGGCTGAAAACCCCATTTTACCCCTGGACATCAGTAAAACATCTCTCTCTCCCCGTCCTCTTATTCTATCTTCCTCCTAGGGCATCCAATGCCTTTGCCCCTAGCCTAGATGCCCCTAGATCCCCTACACGCATTTGGCCGCATGCAAAACACCGTTGGCATGCCATACACGCACTCTGGAGCATGCTACAGTGCCGACATGCACTATAGACATTGCCCACTGCATGGCTCCGGCGGCCTCGGGCCTCCCCCTCTCGCCACTTGGCCCCCCTCGGCGTCCACGCCACGCCACCATGTCGGCCCCCTCCTCTCTCCCCCTGCTTCCTCCTCCCACACGTGCCGAGCGCCGCCCAGCTCGGCCAGTGAGCTGCCTCACACACGCGTGCTCCCTCCTCCCTCTCTCTCTCCCCTGGTCGTGGACAGGTCCAAGGAGGACCGCAGACACACTAGCCCCTCCTCCCGCGCCCTCTAGCCTTGGCCCCGAGCTCGCCGGTGCACCCACGGCTCGGTGGACTGCGGCTCGCCTATAAAAGGGCCTCCCCCGAGCCCTCTTTCCTCCTATGGCTCCCTTCCACCATCTTTGGCACTCCCAAACCACCCGAGCGACCACCCGGAGCCCCAGTGCTCGTGATCGACACAAGCGCCGCCGCGGAGGAGCTTTGTCGATCTCGGGACACAGGCCCGCTCCGGTGCTCCTATCCCCTTCATCGAGCTCGTAGGGTCCCTCCAACCTCTTCCCCCTCCCCCCGTCCATTTCCAGTAGAGGAGCATCGCCGGCGATCCCCTCCCGAGCGTCCTCCGCCATGGGTGCTCATCGCCGGCGAGCCAGACCACCTCTAGCCGCCCTTCCACCTCCAGGAGACCGGCGACTCGACGCTGGGTCCATCCCTGCCCTCTGTTTCCCTCGCCACACCCTCCTTTGCCTTTTATACGCTGGGTCCATCCCCGCCCTGGGGCCCGCGCGTCAGGTTCAAACCTGGCCGTGCGTGTGCCCGCAGCTCAGCTGGGCCGGTCTAGCTGGTTGGCCCAGTGCGGCTAGGCATTTGGCCTAGGGCACAATGCCCTTTTCTTTTTTCCTTTTTCTGTTTGTTTTCCAAAAATCCCACAGGGCTTAATATTTATCCAATGCCCAATATTTTTCCACCATAAATCCTAGATTATTCCATAGAATTTGATAGCACGATGAAAAATGTTGAAAACTTTTTATACACTGTTTTATTTTAAAACCTATTTTGGCACCTTTTTGCCTCTGTTTATTAGTTTTCAAAAATGTTTTCACAGCAAAAGCTTAGACAAACATTTTTATTATAGTTTTTAGTATTTATCAGAATAGGTAGCATTTTAATAGTAGTTTTGTGTGCTCTATTTTTCTGTGATGCTTATTATTATCACTATTTATCGCAATGATAGATTGCGCTATTGATGAGGGAGTTGGACCGAAGACTTTGAAGACTCCAAAGACTTTGCTGAGCCAGGCAAGCAACCCTTTGACCATGTTAAGAAACCGTTTTCATTGCATGACATAAAGCATTTTACTTTCGTTATATTTGAGCATGTGGAGTAGTGACCACTTCGGTGGGTTGCTTCCAATACTTTTGGCGTTGACACTTGCATCGTGCATGACCTTACCACCTTATGAGGGTTATGCGGGTGGGTGTAGATAGGATGCTAGTAGATGCTATGCAAGTGGGTTTGGGTTTATGCATGGTGATAGATATAAAGAGATGATTTTAAAGACTTTTTTGAAAACCCCGTCAGGTGCCACTAGTGCCCGAGGGAGATGATGAATGAGTTGTTGGGTGACCACTTGAGAAAGAAGTGGTATGCCGGAACAAGTTGAGGGTGTGTTTTCGAAAACGGATTAGATTTAAGGTCTGCTGACCGTCCTAACCTTACATGCGCAACCATGATACCCCTTATGGGACGGTGCCTTGCTGATTACTATGGTTGGTGCTAGCATGGAGCCTGCATTACCAGTGGCGAGAGTGAAGTGGTCACTCTCGAGACGGGGTCGTCCCGGAAGTGGAAGGCCATGCGCTATCTTTACAAGCACCGGGCACACCGTTGCGTGCCCTCATGGATGATACTTGTGATGTATATCATGAGGGATGGCACCAATGAGTGGACTCTTTGTTTAGTATCACCATGGGAAAAACATTGTTCGGGTGCTTACCTCGGGTATGAAATATACCGCGAGTCGTGGATGACACGGAAGTTCCCCGAGTCTTGTGGGTAATGTGTGCAACCTCTGCAAAGTGTAAAACTATTCAAATAGCCATGTACGCGGTCATGGACAGTTGGAGGTCCTTCTTAAACTACGTCCAGATGTTTTCCTAAAAACTTGGTGTGTATGGGAGCGTGTGGATGACACAAAGATGTCACTTGGAATAAGTCAGATGACTTGACTTGATGATTGAGCATGAAATGCTCAACCCCTTGTTTATGATGATATCTATAACTTGTTCATATGGATATCTACCAACTGTTGATGCATGCTTACCTAGTTACTTGATCATGTCATTGCATTTCAAAATTAGCTTTCTGCAAAATACCTATTAGTGCTATATCATGCATTGTTATGCCTTGTTCGACAATATGTGTTGCTTGCGAGTACATTAAAAGTACTCATTGGCTTGCCACTGGTTATTTAATTGGCCAGGCATGGAAGAACAGGAGTACGGTGAAGAGTTTGTTAGCGACGAACATGTGAACTAGGACGCTTCCCAGTCAGAATGCCTGTAGGATCTGCCAATGGGTTCACGCTTTCTATCAAGATTTCCGCTGCTTGTCCTATTTAAGTTTTTGGCCCTTGTGGCCCTATCTATGTAAGACTAGACCTCCATGGTCTTTATTTATGTAAGACGCTAAATGTGGATGTAAGACTCTTGTTATTTAGCTTATGTGTGTTCAGTGAGCTTTGATCTCTGGCATCACTTTACACGTGCATTCGGTGATCACGACTTATGAGTCGGGGTCCCCATAGAGCTGGTATGAGAGCCATCCTAACTGTAGGAAGCCCTTAGTTAGTATGGACATTTGTTAGGATAAAACCGTTTTCGAAACTACACCTAGCACCTATACTTAGGAAGTCTGTACTATTTACCTCTTCTATTCTTCACACAAAACTCTGCTGACTCTCCTCCCTTCAAACCTTTGTAGATGGCGTCGTACCCGAAGCCTTCCTGACATCCGGCTTTCCCTTATTCCTTGGGGATAGCCTAGAGAAGTGCCAGTTTTGCCAACCGCCCGTTTTCCTCTACCACGAGCACTGGGTTGATGCCGTCACGAAGGAGTACCACATGGATGTGGTCGTGAAGGCAAACGACTCCCCGACTAGTTGGTTCTTTGAAGGACCACGAATGGAGACCATAGTACTCACAGTCGAGTCAGCTGCACGCAAGGCACTCCTACACCTCCGGGATACCATTCCAGAGATGGCTGACGAGCCGGCTACTCGCTACCTTCCCTTTAGAAAGGATGACCTTGGCGAGAGTTGGACACTGGTTTCGACCCAGGAGGTTGGCACACCACTCATGTTCTAGACCTACTTCAGCCTCTTCGTCGATAGTCTGGTTCACCACTTGATTAAGGAGTCCGTGAAGCTCCGCGAGGAACTTCACCACACCTGAGAGCTACTTTGACAAGCCAAGATGAAGCCAGACAAGGTCAAGAAGGACGGAGCCCCCGAGGGATGACCAGTTGTCGCTTACAGAGGAGGAGTACCCCCAGCTAGAGATACACCCACACGTCATCGTCGCATGAGAGCGAAGGAGTACCGTGAGCTCTTCACCGACCCGCCGACGAAGCACCGTTGGGATGGACCTCCTCGTTCCCGACCACTTCAACCGGGAAGGATGCACGTTCGGATGATGAACAGGAGGAAGACCCAGAGGAGCGTGACTACGAGACCGAGCACTCCACCACCTGAGTCCGAGAACCCCTAGGGTAGGATCAGTCATGTACCCCTCATGCGAAGTCGAGTCCGTGTAATGGTTCATATGAAACCATGTGTACTTGTTGATTGTTTTGTTGTTTGTGTTCCGATGCAAGTCGCGCTTTTGACTTAGGCAACATGTAAGAGACTCCATCGTATATCTTAATATATGTTGGTCTTTCGACCTTTGTTTTACCACACTTGCACTCGACCAACACCCTTAGGCGCGCTTTTCCATTGTTGCTTTTCCTCTCGTCTATCCCAGTTCTTTGACTTGGCTGCTCCAAGTAGGATGGTGACTGCTACCCGCAATAACTCCTTTGCTAACCCTGAAGCCGACAACTCAAGCCAGCAATAGGGAGCTGGCGGGACTGCTCACGCTGGAGGACACCAGGAGCAGCCACAAGGCGACATTCCCCCGCCACCACCTCCACCAGAGAACATGACCATAGATCAGTTTCTCCAAGTTCTCCGGGAGGAACGCCAAGCCAACAATCCTGCTATTCAGCAGATGGCTCAGGCCCTTGTGAACAACCAGTAGCAAGGCCGGAACAGCAATGGTCGCTCCACTCTGTCTGAGTTCATGAGGAATTCGCCCCCAACCTTCACCGAGACTGCTGAACCCTTGGATGCCGACGACTGGATCTGCACCATCGAGGACCTCCTTGCACTGGTCAATGGCAATGAGGACCTTGAGAAGGTGCTTTATGCCTCTCACTGCCTTGGAGGTACTGCCCGAGCTTGGTGGGATGGGTTCAAGGTCATGCAAGGTGAGTGTGTGATCACTTGGAATGACTTCAAGGAAGGATTCCGCATTGCCCACATTCCCTCTGGGATTATGGCTATCAAGAAGAGAGAATTCCGAGCACTGAAGCAAGGAAGTGGCTCTATCAAGGAGTACTTGCAGAAGTTCAACCTACTGTCAAGGTATGCACCCGAAGATGTCAACACGGAGGCTGCCAAGAAGGAACACTTCATGGAAGGACTTCAACAGACCCTGCAGTATCAGCTCATCATCTGCGACTATCGTACCTTCTTCGACCTGGTGAACAAGGCCCTAATGCTAGAAAACAAGCGTCATGCCATAAACGACACTCGCAAGCGCAAGATGATCTGCAAGGGTGGCTCCAGCAACCAGAAGCCTCGCCCCTGGCAGCTAGCCCCAGCCAAGCCGACCTATCAGCCGCAGCAAGCTAGACCTCCTATGCCTCGACCGAGCTACCAGCCTCAGCAGTATGCCAATCCCAGGCTAGCTTACAACAACCCCAATAACAACAATGGCGGCAGAAACTACAACAACAACCCTGGGCAAGTCACTTGTTTTGGATGTGGTCAGTCTGGACACATCTCTAAGCTATGCCCCATAAGAAGCTAGCTGCCCCGCGCCCCAATGCGCCGAATCAAGGTCAAGCCCGTGGAGCACCACCAAGAAACCCAACTCCCCGTAATCAGCCCAACAATGGCAAGGGTCGTGTGAATCACGTCACCGCAGAGGAAGCCCAGGAAGACCCGGACGTCATACTGGGTACGTTCCTCGTCAACTCAACCCCAGCAATAGTACTGTTTGATTGTGGAGCTTCGCATTCTTTCATCACCCAAAAGTTTGCACTAGAGTGTGGCATGAAGCCTACACCCCTTGGTAGTCGTATGTTGATACAAACCCCAAGATCCGTTATGAAGTCTAGGATAGGATGTAAAGGAGTGAAGATTAACATCAACAGGGTAGACTTCCTAGCAGACCTTATAGTTCTGGATTCACTAGGCTTGGACGTCATCCTTGGCATGAATTGGTTGACCAAGCACCAAGGCTTGTTAGACTATGCCAAGAGGAGTGTCACCATGACCAATAGCCAAGGAGAGGAAGTCAAGTATGTTCCCAACCCTACCTCCACTCAAGCCCCTCAGGCTAACTGTCTATCGGGAATTGAGTTGGATCAAGTTCCAGTGGTATGTGAATACCCGGATGTGTTTCCTGATGAGCTGCCTGGAATGCCTCCTGACCGCGACATTGAGTTCATCATTAAGCTTATGCCCGGATCAAGGCCCATCTATAAGAAACCCTATAGGATGGGATCCGAAGAGTTGGCTAAATTGAGGAAGCAACTGGCAGAGCATCTCAGGAAAGGATTCATTCGCCCAAGTGCCTCCCCTTGGGGATCGCCTGTTCTATTTGTGTCAAAGAGGGACGGGACTACCAGACTCTTTGTCGATTTCCGTTCTCTAAATGAAGTCAAGATTGATTATTCTCCCCAAGATTGAAGACCTGTTCGATCAGTTGCACGGAGCCAAGGTGTTCTCCAAGTCAACCTCAGGTCTGAGTACTATCAGCTAAAGATCAGACCCCAAGACATTCCGAAGACGGCATTTGTAACCCAGTATGGCCTGTATGAATAAGCAGTCATGTCATTTGGGTTAACCAATGCCCCTGCCTACTTCATGACCTCATGAATAAAGACTTCATGGAATACCTGGACAAGTTCGTTGTCGTATCATTGATGACATACTCGTCTTCTCCAAGTCTGAAGAGGAGCATGAGCAACACTTGAGATTGGTCCTAGATAAGCTTCGAGAGCACCAACTTTATGCTAAGTTTAGCAAGTGTGAATTCTAGCTGCATGAAGTTGGATTCTTAGGTCATGTGTTAACCGCAGAAGGATTATTAGTGGATCCTACCAAGATTGAAGCCGTGACTGAATGGCAATCCCCAACCACCGTCAAGGAAGTCAGGAGCTTCCTCAGACTCGCGGGATATTACCACAAGTTCGTGGAAGGGTTCTCAAGGATTCCCCGACCCATGAACCAGCTTTTGAAGAAGGACAAGAAGTTCGAATGGATAGCTAAGTGCGAGGAAAGCTTCCAAGAGCTCAAGAAGAGATTGACCACAATCCCAGTTTTGGCCACCCCCGATATTCACAAGGAATTTGTGATATATTGTTATGCATCAAGAACCGGGCTTGGAGGTGTTCTGATGCAAGAAGGCAGAGTTGTAGAATATCTATCCAGACATCTACGTCCTCATGAAGAGAACTATGCTATTCATGATCTTGAGTTGACAGCCGTGGTTCATGCCTTGAAAACATGGCGACATTACCTTCTGGGGAAGCAATGTGAGATATACACAGACCACAAGAGTTTGAAGTATATTTTCACCCAAAGGGAATTGAACATGAGGCAGCGAAGATGGTTGGAGTTGATCAAGAATTACGACCTTAGTGTTCAATACCACCCCGGAAAGGCCAACGTGGTAACAAACGCCTTAAGCAGAAAGGCATGTTCCTTGAATGCTATGATTAAGGAAAGGCTACTCGCCCTAAATGAAGAGCTTGAAAGCTTTAGCTTGGAACTAGTTGCACCTGGATTCCTTGCCAACCTCGAAGCAAAGCCTACCTTGATGGATGATATCAAAGAAGCTCAGAAGAGGCACGAGAGCATTGAAGGCATCAAGAGGAAGATCAAGGCAGGTAAGGCCCCAGGATTCTTAGTGGATGAACAAGGAGTTGTATGGTTCAGGAATCTCATCTGCGTACCCAACAAAGAGGAGCTCAAGAACTTGACCTTGCAAGAAGCTCATTACACTCCGTATTCCATCCATCCCGGAGGAACCAAGATGTACCAAGACCTCAAGGCAAGATTCAGGTGGCATGGCATGAAATGAGAGATAGGCAACTTTGTCGCCAAGTGTGATATATGCCAAAGAGTCAAAGCTAAGCACTAGTGACCTGCTGGGCTATTGCAACCTCTCAAAGTGCCTTAATGGAAGTGGGACAAAGTTGGGATGGATTTCATCACTGGATTACCAAGGTCAAGCAAGGGACGTGATTCTATTTGGGTCATAGTCGACCACCTGACCAAGGTAGCCCATTTCATTCCCGTCAAGACCACCTATGATGGTAACAAGCTAGGCAAGCTCTACATCGAGCATATCGTGAGCCTTCACGGAATTCCTAAGGAGATTGCGTCATACCAAGGCACCCAGTTCACCTCGAGGTTCTGGAAGATGTTTCAAGGAGCCATGGGCACCAAGCTCTCCTTCAGCACTGTTTTTCACCCCCAGACTGGTGGACAGACATAACGAGTAAGTCAGATACTCGAAGATATGCTCCGTGCTTGTGTTTTGTCATATGGAGCCAAGTGGGAAGATTGCCTACCGTTCACCTAGTTCTCCCACAACAACAACTACCAGTTGAGTCTTCAGATGGCACCATTTGAGGTGTTGTATGGGCGCAAGTGCCATACTCCCCTCAACTGGTCGGAAACCAGAAAAGGGTTGGTCTTTGGACCAGATATCCTCCGCAAGGCATAAGAGAAAGTTCAACTCATCCGAGAGTGCCTTGAGACCGCCAAGACAAGACAAAAGAGCTATGTCGACTCTCACCGCCGAGAACTGAACCTCAACATCGGAGGTCATGTTTACCTTCAAGTCACACCTCTCAAAGGGACCAAGCATTTCCATGTCAAGGGGAACCTTGCACCAAGATACATCGACCCCTTCAAGGTCATCGCAAGACGAGGAGAAGTTGCCTACTAGCTAGAGCTACCTTCCGAACTATCGGATATGCACAACGTATTTCACGTGTCACAACTCCGGAAGTGTCTCCAAGTTTCCAACCGCCCCGACCTCTACAAGGACATCGACCATCAAGCCATCGACCTTCAGCCAGACCTCACTTATCCTGAGAGGCCAGTTCGCATTCTGGATGAGGCAGAATGTTGCACCCGAAGCCGCACCATCAAGTACTTCAAGGTCCAATGGAGCAACTGATGGGGAACGTCGCATGGGAAACAAAATTTTTCCTATGCACACGCAGATCTATCCATGGTGATGAGCATCTACGAGAGGGAGAGTGGATCTACATACCCTTGTAGATCGCTAAGCGGGAAGCGTTAAGAAATGCGGTTGGTGTAGTCGAACGTCTTCGCGATCCAAATCGCCGAGCGTCCCGCGATCTCATCACGTTCCTTCCCTCGAACACATCATGATCTGTCCCGCGAACTCATCACGATCCGTTTCGCGATCTTGATCACGATCCGTCCCACGAACACATCACGATCCGTCCCGCGATCTCATCACGAACCGTCTCGCGATCTTGATCACGGTCCTTCCGATCTAGCGCCGAACGGACGGCACCTCCGCGTTCAGCACACATACAGCTTGATGACGATCTCCACCATCTTGATCCAACAATAGGGAGTGGAGAGGAAGAAGAGTTCTCCGGCAGCCTGACGGCGCTCGGGCGATGGTGGTGGAACAATTCCGGCAGGGCTTCGCCTAAGCACTGCAGAACTAATCTAGTCTAGAGGAACTTGATCTACAAGTAGGGTTTAGACGTGGCTGAAAATCCTTGGCCAAAAAACCCTAAAACCACTCATATATATAGGAGGAGGGGAGAGGAGGCTGCTCCCAAAGGAGGGCTCTCCTTTTGGTTCGGCCGAACTGGTGGAGGGAGAGTCCTCCTCCACCTAAGAGTCCACCTCTCACACGAGAGGTGGAACTTGGGGAGGACTCCACCCCAATTCGGTTTGGGCCTTCTCTTCCTGCGCCTAGGCCACCTTGGTCGACCCCACCAGCCCACTAGGGGCTGGTGGGTCGCCAGTTTGGCCCATGGGGTGGGTTGGCCCCACTGGTGGACCCTCGGGACCCATTCGTTACTCCCGGTACACTACCAAAAGTGCCCGAAATCTTTTCGGAGTCCAAAACAGGACTTTCTATATATAAATCTTTACCTCCGGACCATTCCGGAGCTCCTCGTGACATCCAGGATATCATCCGGGACTCCAAACAAACTTCGGTCACCACCATTCATAACTCTATACTACCGAAACGTCACCAAACCTTAAGTGTGCAGACCCCGCGGGTTCGACAACTATGTAGACATGACCGAGACACCTCTACGGCCAATAACCAATGGCAGGACCTGGATGTCCACATTGGTTCCTACATATTCTACGAAGATCTTTATCGGTCGAACCTCTATGTCAAGGATTCAGTTAATCCCGTATGATGTTCCCTTTGTTCTTCGGTATGTTACTTGCCCGAGATTCGATCGTCGGTATCTCCATACCTAGTTCAACCTCGTTACGGCAAGTCTCTTTACTCGTTCCGTAATACAAGATACGGTGACTAACACTTAGTCACATTGCTTGCAAGGCTTATTGTGATGTAGCATTACCGAGTGGACCCTGAGATACCTCTCCGTCACACGGAGTAACAAATCCCAATCTTGATCCATGCCAACTCAATAGACACCCCCGGAGATACTTGTAGAGCACCTTTATAGTCACCCAGTTATGTTGCGACGTTTGATACACACAAGGCACTAATCCGATGTCTGTGAGTTGCATGATCTCATGGTCATAGGAACATATACTTGACATGAAGAAAACAGTAGCAATAAACTGACACGATCATATGCTATGTTTGTAGTTTGGGTCTTGTCCATCACATCATTCTCCTAATGATGTGATCTCGTTATCAAATGACATCTCATGTCCATGGCTAGGAAACCTTAACCATCTTTGATCAACGAGCTAGTCCATTAGAGGCATACTAGGGACATGGTTTTGTCTATGTATCCACACATGCATCTAAGTCTCCGATCAATACAATTTACAGCATGGATAGTAAACGATTATCATGAACAAGGAAATATGAGAATAACTAATTTATTATTGCCTCTAGGGCATATTTCCAATAGTCTCCCACTTGCACTAGAGTCAATAATCTAGTTCACATCACCATGTGATTCGCATTGTTATGAATCTAACACCCAATGAGTTCTGGGGCTCGATCATGCTTTGCATGTGAGAGAGGTCTTATAGTCAACAGGTCTGCGACATTCAGATCCGTGTGTACTTTGCAAATCCCTATGTCAAACTGTAAACACTGCTACCACACTCCACTTGGTACTATTCCAAATGGCCACTCCACTATATGTATCCAGATTGCTATTATGAGTCATCCGGATTGGTGTTAAAGCTTGCATAGACGTAACTCTTTACGACGAACTCTTTATCACCTCCATAATCGAGAAATATCTCCTTAGTCCTCTGGTTACTAAGGATAATTTTGACCGCTGTCCAGTGATCCTTCTCCTGGACCACTTTTGTACCCCTTGACAGACTCATGGCAAGGCACACATAGGTGCGGAACACAGCATGGCATAATTTAGAGCCTATGGCTAAGGCATATGGGACGACGTTCGTCCTTTCTCTTTCTTCTGCCATTGTCGAACTTTGAGTCTCACTCAACTTCACACCTTACAAATCAGGAGAGAACTCTTTCTCTGACTGGTCCATTTTGAACTCTTTCAAAATCTTTTCAAGGTATGTACTCATTGAAAGTCTCATCAAGCATATTGATCTATCTCTATAGATCTCGATGCTCAACAATTAGGTAGCTTTATCCAGGTCTTCCTTTGAAAATCACTTTCCAAACAACCGTTTATGCTTTCCAGAAATTCTACATTATTTCCGATCAATATGTCATCCACATATACTTATCAGAAACTCTTGTAGTGCTCCCACTCACTTTATTGCAAATGCAAGTTTCTCGTAAACTCTGTATAGACTCAAAAACTTTGATCACCTCATCAAAGTGTATATTCCAACTTCGAGATGCTTGCTTCAGTTCATAGAAGAATCACTGAAGCTCACACATCTTCTAGCATCCTTAGGACTGACAAAACCTTCTGGTTGTATCTCATACAACCTTTCCTTACGGAAGGAAACGATGTTTTGGCATCCATCTGCCAGACTTCATAATTGAAAAATGCAGCAACTGCTAACACAATTCCAACAAACTTTAGCATCGCTAAGAGTGAGAAAGTCTCATCGCAGTCAACTCTTTGAACTTGTCGTAAACTACTTTGCAACAAGTCGAGCTTTAGAAATGGTAACATTTACCATCTGCGTCTGTCTTCATTTTAAAGATCCATTTGTACTTTAACGACCAGCCGTCCAACGAGCAAGTCCACCAAAGTCTATACTTGGTTTTCATACATGGATCCTTGCTCGGATTTCATGGCCTCTAACCATTTGTTGGTTTCCGGGCCCATCATCGCTTCTCCATAGTTTGTAGGTTCATCGTTGTCCAACAACATGACCTTCAAGACAGGGTTGTCTTACTGCTCAGTAGCAGTACACGTCCTTGTCGACCTACGAAGTTCAATAGTAACTTGATCCGAAGCTTCATGATCAGCATCAATAACTTCCTCTTCAATTGACGTAGGCTTTACAGAAACATCTTTCTATGCTGCGCCACTTTCTGGTTGAAGTAAAGGTTCAATAACCTCATCAAGTTCTATTTTCCTTGTAGGTCGATAGTAACTTGATCCGAAGCTTCATGATCATGATCATTAACTTCCTCTTCAACTGACGTAGGCTTCACAGAAACATCTTTCTGTGCTGTGCTACTTTCTGGTTGAAGCAATAACCTCATCAAGTTCTATCCTCCTCCCACTCAATTCTTTCAAGAGAAACCCTTTCTCGAGAAAGGACCCAGTTTTAGCAACAAACATTTTATGCTTGGATCTGAGATAGAAGGTTCACCCAACTGTTCTTAGGGTATTCTATGAAGATGCATTTGTCCGCTTTGGGTTCGAGCTCATTAGGTGAAAACATTTTCCACACAAGCGTCGCAGCCCCAAACATTAAGAAATGACAGCTTAGATTTTTATGAAACCATAGTTCACACGGTGTCATCTCAACGGATTTAGATGGTGCCCTATTTAAAGTGAATGTTGTTGTCTCTAATGCATAACCCCAAATTATAGTAACAAGACGATAATAGACATCATAGCACGCACCATATCCAATAGAGCACAACTATGACGTTCAGACACACCATCACACTATGGTGTTCCAGGTGGCGTGAGTTGTGAAACAACTTTCACATTGTCTAAAGTTGTATGCCAAACTCGTAAATCAGATATTCACCTCCACGATCATATCGCAAACATTTTTATCTTCTTGTCACGATGATCTTAAACTTCACTCTGAATTTGCTTGAACCTTTCAAACGATTCAGACTTGTGTTTCATTAAGTAAATATACACTATATCTACTCAAATCATCAGTGAAGGTAAGAAAATAATGATATCCACCGCATGCTACAAGACTCATCGGATTGCATACATCAACATGTATCATTTCCAATAAATCACTTGCCCGCTTCATGAAAACAGAAAACGGGGTCCTTAGTCATCTTGACCAAGAGGCATGGTTCGCATGTCTCAACCGATTCTAAATCGAATGAGTCCAAATATCCATCAGCATGGAGTTTCTTCATGCATTTTATACCAATATGACATTTAGCGGCAGTGCCACAAGTATGTGGTACTATTATTATTAACTTTGTATCCTTTTGGCATCAATGTTATGAACATGTGTATTACTACGATCAAGTTTCAACAAACCATTCTTACTGGGTGCATGACCATTGAAGGTATTATTCATGTAAATAGAATAACCATTATTCTCTAACTTAAATGAGTAACCGTTTTGCAATGAACATGATCTAATCACGTTCATGCTCAACGCAAAAAAACACCAAATAACATTTATTTTAGGTTCGTCACTAATCTCAAAGGTAGAGAGAGCGTGCGATGTTGATCACATCAACTTTGGAAACATTTGCAACACACATCATCACCTCACACTTAGCTAGTTCTCCATTTATTTTGTAGCTTTTATTTCGAGCTACTAACATTTAGCAACCGAGCCGGTATCCAATACCCAGGTGCTACTAGGAGTACTAGCAAGGTACACATCAATAACACGTATATCAAATATACTTCTGTTGACGTTTGCCAGCCTTCTTATCTACCAAGTATCTAGGGTTGTTCCGCTTCAGCGACCGCTCTCCTCATAATCGAAGCACTTAGTCTCGGGTTTGAGTTCAACTTTGGGTTGCTTCACTGGAGCACCAACTGACTTGCTATCCATGAAGTTTCCCTCTTTGCTCTTGCCCTTCTCGAAACTAGTGGTTTTAAGTAACCATCAACACTTTGACGCTCCTTCTCGATTTCTACCTTCACGGTGTCAAACATCGCGAATAGCTCAGGGATCATTATTTCTATCCCTCGCATTTTATAGTTCATCACCAAGTTCTAGTAGCTTTAGTGACAGTGACTTGGAGAACTATATCAATCACTATCTTATCTGGAAGATCAACTCCCACTCGATTCAAGCGATTGTAGCACCCAGACAATCTGAGCACATGCTCAACGATTGAGCTATTCTCTTTCATCTTACAGGTAAAGAATCTTGTTGGAGATCTCATATCTCGCAACACGGGCACGAGCCTGAGATCCTAATTTCAGCTCTTAGAACATCTCATATGTTCCATGACGTTCAAAACGTTTCGGAGACTCAATTCTAAGCTGTAATGCATGACACACTAAACTATCAAGTAGTTATCAAAACGTGCCTGTCAGATGTTCACAACATCTACAAACAACGCTAGAGGGGTTGGTGCACCGAGTGGTGCATTAAGGACATAAGCCTTCTGTGCAGCAATGAGGACAATCCTCAGATGACAGAGCCAGTCCGCAATATTGCTACCATCATCTTTCAACTCTATTTCTCCAGGAACATATAAAATTCAAGGGAGCTACAGTGTGAGCTAGTAATCTACAACATAATTTTGCAAAGACACTTTGACTATGTTCATGATAATGAGTTCAATTAATCATATTACTTAAGAACTCCCACTCAAATTGACATCCCTCCGGTCATCCGAGTGATACATGATCCAAATTCACCAACTCAAGTCCGATCATCACGTGAGTTGAGGTGGTTACAATGGTGAACATCATCATGTTGATCATATCTACTATATGACTCATGTTCAACCTTTCGGTCTCTTGTGTTCTGAGGCCATGTCTGTACATGCAAGGCTCGTCAAGTTTAACTCCAGTGTTCTGCGCGTGCAACACTGGCTTGCACCCATTGTATGTGAACGTAGAGTCTATCACACCCGATCATAACGTGGTGTCTCAACACGGCGAACTTTCGCAACGGTGCACACTCGGGGAGAACACAATTTTATCTTGAAATTAAGTGAGGGATCACCTTATGATGCTACCGTCGTACTAAGCATAACAAGGTGCATAAAAGGATTAACATCACATGCAATTCATAAGTGGCATGATATGGCCATGAACTTGTGCTTTTGATCTCCATCTTGAAAGCACCGGCATGATCTTCATCGTCACCGGCATGACACCATGATCTCCATCATCTTGATCTCCATCAATGTGTCGCCATCGAGGTTGTCACGCCCTACATGCTTCTACTACTATTGCTACCGTTTAGCGATAAAGTAAAGCATTACATAGCGCTTAATGATTGACACACAGGTCATACAATAATTAAAGACAACCCTATGGCTGCTGCCGGTTGCCGTACTCAACGACATGCAAGTCGTGAAATTCTATACATCACATGATCATCTCATACATCACATATATCACATCATGTAATTGGCCATATCACATGACAACATACCCTGCAAAAACAAGTTAGACGTCCTCTAATTGTTGTTGCATGTTTTACGTGGCTGCTACGGGTTTCTAGCAAGAACGATTCTCACCTACGCATAAACCACAACGGTGATACATAATTTTCTTTTCAACCTTCTCAAGGACCGCCTTTGCCAAATCCGATCCAACTAAAATGAGAGAAACTGGCACCCGCAAGCCATCTATGCAACAAGTTGCAATCGAGGGAGCCGGTCTCTCGTAAGCATACGAGTAATGTTGGTCCGGGCCGCTTCATCTCACAATACTACTGAACCAAAATCCGACCAAGGGAGGAAGCAATCTAAGCATCAACGCCCACAAACCTTTTGTGTTCTACTCGAGATCTCATCTACACATAGACCTAGCTCATGATGCCACTAATGGGGAACGTCGCATGGGAAACAAAATTTTTCCTACGCACATGCAGATCTATCCATGGTGATGAGCATCTACGAGAGGGAGAGTGGATCTACATACCCATGTAGATCGCTAAGCAGGAAGCGTTAAGAAACACGGTTGGTGTAGTCGAACGTCTTGGCGATCCAAATCGCCGAGCGTCCCGCGATCTCATCACGATCCGTCCTGTGAACACATCACGATCCGTCCCGCGAACTCATCACGATCCGTTTCGCGATCTTGATCACGATCCGTCCCGCGAACACATCACGATCCGTCCTGCGATCTCATCACGAACCGTCTCGCGATCTTGATCACGTTCCTTCCGATCTAGCGCCGAACGGACGACACCTTCGCGTTCAGCACATGTACAACTTGATGACGATCTCCACCATCTTGATCCAGCAAGAGGGAGTGGAGAGGAAGAAGAGTTCTCCGGCAGCCTGACGGCGCTCCGGCAATGGTGGTGGAACAATTCTGGCAGGGCTTCGCCTAAGCACTGCAGAACTAATCTAGTCTAGAGGAACTTGATCTAGAAGTAGGGTTTAGACGTGGCTGAAAATCCTGGTCCAAAAAACCCTAAAACCACTCATATATATAGGAGGAGGGGAGAGGAGTCTGCGCCCAAAGGAGGGCTCTCCTTTTGGTTCGGCCGAACTGGTGGAGGGAGAGTCCTCCTCCACCTGAGAGTCCACCTCTCACACGAGAGGTGGAACTTGGGGAGGACTCCACCCCAATTCGGTTTGGGCCTTCTCTTCTTGCGCCTAGGCCACCTTGGCCGACCCCACCAGCCCACTAGGGGCTGGTGGGTCGCCAGTTTGGCCCATGGGGTGGGTTGGCCCCACTGGTGGACCCCCGGGACCCATTCATCACTCCCGGTACACTACCAAAAGTGCCCGAAATCTTTCTGGAGTCCAAAACACGACTTCCGATATATTAATATTTACCTCTGGACCATTCCGGAGCTCCTCGTGACGTCCAGGATCTCATCCGGTTCTCCAAACAAACTTCGGTCACCACCATTCATAACTCTATACTACCGAAACGTCACCAAACCTTAAGTGTGCAGACCCTGGGGGTTTGAGAACTATGTGGACATGACCGAGACACCTCTACGGCCAATAAACAACGGCGGGACCTGGATGTCCACATTGGTTCCTACATATTCTACTAAGATCCTTATCGGTCGAACCTCTATGTCAAGGATTCAGTTAATCCCGTATGATGTTCCCTTTGTTCTTCGGTATGTTACTTGCCCGAGATTCGATCGTCGGTATCTCCATACCTAGTTCAACCTCATTACCGGCAAGTCTTTTTACTCATTCCATAATACAAGATCCCATGACTAACACTTATTCACATTGCTTGCAAGGCTTATTGTGATGTTGCATTACCAAGTGGACCCTGAGATACCTCTCCGTCACACGGAGTAACAAATCCCAGTCTTGATCCATTCCAACTCAACAGACACCCTCGGAGATACCTGTAGAGCACCTTTATAGCACCCAGTTATGTTGCGATGTTTGATACACACAAGGCACTCCTCTGATGTCCGTGAGTTGCATGATCTCATGGTCATAGGAACATATACTTGACATGCAGAAAACAGTAGCAATAAACTGACACGATCATATGCTACGTTTTTAGTTTGGGTCTTGTCCATCACATCATTCTCCTAATGATGTGATCTCGTTATCAAATGACATCTCATGTCCATGGCTAGGAAACCTTAACCATCTTTGATCAATGAGCTAGTCCATTAGAGGCATACTAGGGACATTGTTTTGTCTATGTATCCACACATGCATCTAAGTCTCCGATCAATACAATTTAAAGCATGGATAATAAACGATTATCATGAAGAAGGAAATATGATAATAACTAATTTCTTATTGCCTCTAGGGCATATTTACAACAACAACCACTCTGAAGCTGAAGCAATCTGGGAGCGTGAAGACTATCTTAGATCCGAGTTCCCTTATCTTTTTAGCGCTTTGCCTAGGAATCTCGAGGACGAGATTCTTGTAAGGGGGGGGGGGTAGGTCTGTCACACCCTATGTTTGTATCACCTTGTTATGCTTGGATTTATAAAATCTGGAACCAATTAGTGTTTGTGCTTGTTTGATTTGGTGTTTGTTTGCTTGTTTGGTTGTTGTGTATGGCACTTTTAGATTCTATCCCTCTCCATATTCATCTTCCTTGACCCAGACCTCTTGCCCAATGATCATGCCATGTGAATAGTGCCCAAACTATTTTTATCTAATATTAGTATGACGAAAAAGGATTTATTCAAATTAGGTCTTCAAAACCCCCTGAATTGAGGTTTGCACTGCAAGTCCTCAAATTGGGTGGATTCTTTCTCCCCAAAGGCTTTACTTCAGACCTACTATATATATGACTTCCCAAAACCACCAAATATTAATTTTTAAGATTATTTTTATATTTTATTTAAAGGCTTTTTAAAGACCATAAATGGTTTTTCACAGGGAAAAATATATTTAAATGCTTTCAAAACATTTGAGAAAATTTAGGGAAACTCAGTGGACATATATTTTCCATATATATGAGTTTCAACACATGGTCATGTTCAAATAATGGGCAAAACCCCTGAAAACCCTTTCTGTCCAAATAAAACTTTTGGAATATTTCTGTAAGAAATATTCTCAATAAATTCCAGGAAAATTCCAGCAAGTGAACACTATCATAGGTGATGATCTTTCAAAGTTTCATCTCAATCCAAGTTTATTTGGTTCATCAAACTATTACAAACCCCTCCCTGTACAGATTCAAATTTGAGCAAGTCTACATTGTGAAGTTTCTTCCCTTGACTCCAAACCTTGTGGACATGCTCTAATCACCAAATAATGATGCTACACTAAGTGGTGCATCAAGGGGATTAGCTTAGCATAACTGGATCTACAGAAACCTGATTCTGCTAGTTTCTAGGGTTCACAAAGTTTCTACTGTCAACTTTGCTCATTTGAGTTCAGACCTGGTGACTAGGCCTATTTCTAACCACCTTTTGATCCTGTCAAATCTCATGGCAAGCAAAGCCCATTTGCTTGCCCTAATCTCCATCAAACACTTTCTGCCAGAATGGCAAAAACCCTGTTTGACCCCCTTCCTCTATTTTTCTTGAGCCCAAATTTTTACCACTTCATTTTTTAATGGTATTTTACCTCCAGTAAACATTGCTTGGCCATAGCTCCATGATTGGGGGTTGAAAACCCCATTTTTACCCCCTGGACATCAGTAAAACACCCCTCTCTTCCCCCTCCTCTCATTCTATCTTCCTCCCAGGGCATCCAATGCCTTAGCCCCCTAGCCTAGATGCCCCTAGATCCCCGAGACGCATTTGGCCATGCGCAAAACGCCGTTGGCATGCCATACGCACGCTCTGGAGCATGCTACAGTGCCGACATGCAATGTAGCCGTTGCCCACTGCATGGATCCGGCGGCCTCGGGCCTCCCCCTCTTGCCACTTGGCCCCCTCCTCTCTCCCTCTCCTTCTCCCTCCTCTCGCGTGGGCCGAGCGCTGCCCGGCTCGGCCTGTGAGCTGCCTCACACACGTGCGCTCCCTCCTCCCTTCTCTCTCTCCCTCTGGTCGTGGACAGGCCCCAGGAGGACCGCAGGCACACCAGCCCCTCCTCCCATGCCCTCTAGCCTCGGCCCCAAGCTTGCCGGCGCACCCGCGACTCGGTGGGCCGCGGCCCCAAACCACCCGAGCGACCACCGAGAGCCCAGTGCTTGGGATCGACCGAGGAACCGCCGCGGTGGAGCTCCATCGATATCGGGACACAGGCCTGCTTCGGCGCTCCTCTCCCCTTCATCGAGCTCGTAGGGTCACTCCGACCTCTTCCCCCTTCCTCCCCGTCCATTTCCAGTAGAGGAGGACCACCGGCGATCCCCTCCCGAGCATCCTCCGCCACGGGTGCTCATCGCCGGCGAGCCAGACCATCTCCGGCCGCCCTTCCACCTCCAGGAGACCGGAGGCTCGACGCTGGGTCCATCCCTGCCCTTTGTTTCCCTTGCCGCACCCTCCTTTGCCGCCGGTGAGCCTCGCCGCCCTCCTGTCCAGAGGTGGGAGATGACAGGTGGGACCCCCTGTCATCCCCACACCTGTCTCCCTCTCCCTCTCTCTCGCTGACGCTAGGGCCCGTGCATTAGGTTCAAACATGGCCACGCGCGCGCCCGCAGCTCAGCTGAGCCGCCCTGGCTGGTTGGCCAAGTGCGGCTAGGCATTTGGCCCAGGGCACAGTGCCCTTTTCTTTTTCTTTTTTCTATTTATTTTCCAGAAATCCCACATGGCTTAATATTTATCCAATGCCCAATATTTTCCCAGCATAAATCCTAGATTATTCCATAGAATTTAATAGTGCCATTTGTGAAAAATGTTGAAAACTTTTTATAAACAATTTTATTTTAAAACCTATTTTGGCACCCTTTTGCCTGTGTATATTAGTTTTCAAAAATGTTTTCATAGGAAAAGCTTAGACAAACATTTTTATTATAGTTTTTAGTATTTATCAGAATAGGGTAGCATTTAATAGTAGCTTTGTGTACTCTTTTTTGTGTGATGCTTATTATTATCACTATTTATCGCGACGATAGATTGCGCTGTTGATGAGGGAGTTGGAACCAAAGACTTTGAAGTCCTCGAAGACTCTATTGAGCCAGGCAAGCATCCTTTGACCATGATAAGAAACCATTTTCATTGCATGACATAAATCACTTTACTTTCATTATATTTGAGCATGTGGAGTAGTGACCACTCCGATGGGTTGCTTCTGATACTTTTGTTGTTGACACTTGCATCGTGCATGACCTTACCACCTTATGAGGGTTATGCGGGTGGGTGTAGATAGGATGCTAGTAGATGCTATGCAAGTGGGTTTGGGTTTATGCATGGTGACAAATATAAAGAGATGATTTCAATTTTTTTCCCGAAAACCGTGTCAGGTGCCACTAATGCCCGAGGGAGATGATGATTGAGTTGTTGGCTGACCACTTGTGAAAGAAGTGGTGTGTCGGAACAAGTTGAGGGTGTGTTTTCGAGAACGGATTAGATTTAAGGTCCTAACCTTACATGCACAACCACGATACCCCTTATTGGATGGGGCCTTGCTGATTACTATGGTTGGTGCTAGCAGGGAGCTCGCATTACCAATGGAGAGAGTGAAGTGGTCACTCTCAAGACGGGGTTGTCTCGGAAGTGGAATGCCATGTGCTATATTTACAGGCACCGGGCACATCATTGCGTGCCCGCATGGATGATACGTGTGATGTATATCATGAGGGATGGCACCAACAACTGGACTCTTTGTTTAGTATCACTACGGGAAAGGCATTGTTCGGGTGCTTACCTCGGGTATGAAATATACCACGAGTAGTGGATGACACGGAAGTTCCCCGAGTCTTGTGGGTAAAGTGTGCAACCTCTATAGAGTGTAAAACTATTCGAATAGCCGTGTCCGCGGTCATGGACAGTTGGAGGTCCTTCTTAAACTACGTCCAGATGTTTTCCTAAAAACTTGGTGTGTATGGGAGCGTGTGGATGACACAAAGATGACACTTGGAATAAGTCAGATGACTTGACTTGATGATTGTGCATGAAATGCTCAACCCCTATTTATGATGATATCTATAACTTTTTCATATGGATATCTACCAACTGTTGATGCATGCTTACCTAGTTACTTGATCATGTCATTGCATTTGAAAATTAGCTTTCTACACAATACCTATTAGTGCTATATCATGCATTGTTATGCCTTGTTCCACAACATGGGTTGCTTGCGAGTACATTCAAAGTACTCATTGGCTTGCTACCGGTTATTTAATTGGCCAGGCATGGAAGAACATGAGTACGGTGAAGAGTTTGTTGGCGACGAACGTGCAAACTAGGACGCTTTCTAGTCAGAAAGCCTGTAGGTTTAAGGCAGATGGCAATGGCTTCATGCTTTCGATCAAGATTTCTGTTGCTTGTCTTGTTTAAGTGTTTGGCCCTTGTAGCCCTATCTATGTAAGACTAGGCCTCCATGGTCTTTATTTATGTAAGATGCTAAATGTGGATGCAAGACTCTTGTTATTCAGCTTCTGTTTGTTCAGTGAGCATTGATCTCTGGGATCACTGTACACGTGCATTCGGTGATCACAACTTATGAGTCGGGGTCCCCACAGGTTATGTGATCCAATTATATTAGCATTGTTGATGGATTGCACTAGCGAAAGTACGGACCCTAGGCCTTGTTTCCAAGCATTTATACACCGTTTTGTTCGCTGTTTTATACTTGCTACCTTGCTGTTTTTATATTTTCAGATTACAAAAAACATATATCTATCATCCATATTGCACTTGTATCACCATCTCTTCGCCGAACTAGTGCACCTATACAATTTCCCATTGTATTGGGTGTGTTGGGGACATAAGAGATTTCTTGTATTTGATTGCGGGGTTGTTTGAGAGAGACCATCTTCATCCTACACCTCCCACGGATTGATAAACCTTAGGTCACCCACTTGAGGGAAATTATTACTGTCCTACAAAACTCTGTGCTTGGAGGCCCAACACGAGTCTACAAGAATAAAGTTGCATAGTGGACATCAAGCTCTTTTCTAGCATCATTGCCGGGGAGGTGAGTGCTTGAAGGTATTTCTTAAGATCTTGCAATTAAATCTGTTGGTTTCTTGTTTTTCACTAGTTTAGTTTTATAAAAGAAAACTACAAAAAATGGAGTTTAGGTTGCATCAATTGCTCCGTCTTTTTAATTTCATTCGTGAAAATGATGGTTCGGAAAATTGTGCTCAATTGGTAGAGGATGAATTTCTGAAAATACTTAATGAGAATCCCTTGAAAGATGAGCATGATAGAAATTTTGTTACTATGAATTTTCTTAATATCCATGATGCTAATGATATGCAAAGCCACAAGCTTGGGGATGCTATGTTTGATGAAGATGATATTTTTAGCCCCCCAAGTTTTGATGAGCAAAACTATTATGATGATAGCATGTGACGGGGTTATTACCCCTGAGTATACCTAGACGAGGGAGCTCAAGCCCTTTTCAGAAAAAACTATACGGACGGCTGGCGTACGGCCGGCTGGCCCGTGGCCGGTTGACGGGTGGCCGGCTGACCTCCCAGCCGGCTGGCCCGCGGCCGGCTGAATAGGAGCCACCCGCCTGGCCCTCGACCAGGCACATCCGACCGCCCTGCTGCCGGCCCTCCCGCTGACCTTTGGATGGGCAGGCACCCGTCCCCTATCAATGCAACCAAGTACACCAACAAGACGTGACCCCCACGATGGACCTCGATGTGGCTACAACAACCGCTGAAACACGGGCGTGCATGGCTACAGTTCGACGGTTGTACCGCTGACCGTGGTTGATCATGACTGGGTAAGGCAACAGTGCCGACACGCCCCTGCCCACTATAATACCTACCTCCGCATGTCTATAGTGCTGCCGGACGTACTAGAGACTTCGGCCGGCTGGCGCAAGGCGACACCGTTAAGGCGGCCCGTGCCACGGCAGGTGAGCACGGACCAACCAAAGAGCCGGCTGGCGGGCCCAGTTGGCGATGGGACCGCATAGCTGGCGAGAACTACGGGCAACGAGATGACGCGGACGGTGGGCCTCCTGGACGGCTGGAGAGGCTGCCAGCTGGGTCCCCCCTTCATACTCTAGGAATATCATAAGCCGGGGGATTGGCCTATAAACCCCCCCGAGGCCCCCATGCATCAGGCAGGCATGCACACAAGCACGAAATAGTTTCCCCCATCTCACATTATCATGTAGCAAAGGAAGAGGAGCCGATTGCTCCTTCTTCCACCTCTAGACAATATCTCAAGGAGCACCATTGTAACCTCCTCCACCACCCAACTAGACTAGCAGGACTAGGGGTGTTACCTCCCACGAAGGTCCCCGAACCTGGGTACATCGTGTGTCCCTCACCGCTTGTGCCTAATCCTGTTCCCGGAGCCCGTCGGCGTCCTTTGGCCCCAACCAATCTCAATAAGCCTACCCATGGCATCTGTTGTGATAAAACGACGATAGTTGGAGCCCACCAAGGGGATATCCGCGGCGGCGACCAGAGTCATGCTCCGGCGGGGTCCCTTAACCACCTCCCCCGGCCGGCCCGCATCCCGGAAGAACTGCATGCTCGTGGGGCTTGATCCCGTGGGCCGGGACCTCGTTCCTGCTGTCCCTGTGGGCGACGTTGTCGGCCTCAGTGGCGACCCTACGGTCAACATCGCCATGCTAACCGAGCGCGTCGGCAAGCCGAGCCTCGCCGACTAGCCAGCAACCGACGAGTTCCCTGGCCAGGTACTCGACTGCATCGACCCGCCCTCGTTCGTGGGCTTTCTTGCCCCGGGCGAGGTTGACGACTCCCGCGTCCATGCGGGGGTAATGGTCACCGCCTCCTCCACCTCTTCTAGCCGAGCGCTGGCCGAGGCTGATGCGGCCGCCGCCCGCGTCGGTACCTCTGACCCGCTCGGCGCCACCCTTCATGGTTTGAGCACCCTCATCGCTCCAATGGCGAACCCAACCACCACCTCAACCGAGCTGGAGGTGGCCCGCCGACAGCTATTCGAGGATGCCAATGCCCTCACGACCGAGCGGTGCCGGATGGAAGCCGTGCAACATGAGTATATCTCCACTTATGGCCTCACCCCGACTAGCACCGAGCCTAGCCGGCGTGGGGCTATACGTGACCGTGGTCGCGTGGTTGCGGAGATCCTTGGTGGTAGACAACCTGTCTATAACACCCCCGCGGCCAACCTGCGGGCCGCCAAGGTAGCTTACAAGGACCTAGCTACCTTGGAGGGCGACGAGCGTGCTTTGCGAGTAGCACATCAAAGACCTCATCGACACCACCAACCCGCAGTAAGCCACAATGAGGTGCCGGCTGGTGGTAGCCGGCACAGCCATGGACACACCCCCATCCATGGCGGGACCCGGCATAGTCTCCCCCGCCGGCCTTCCACGCCGAACTCGCGGCCCGGCTCAGACCGCGGGTCCCTCACAACGAGAATGACTTGCATCTCCGCCTCGACCGTCTGGCGCAGTCGGCCCTCCCTGAGGAGGAGGGCTCGATCGGTCCAGCGTGTTTCGACACCTAGATCCGCAATGAGCTGTTTCCAACCGGCTTCACCCTCCCACGTGACACCCCAAAGTTTTACGGCGCCGCTAAGCTGAAGGACTGGCTGATCGACTACACCACTGCGGTCGGCATAGCCAGGGGAAACAAGCGCGTAGCCATGCGCTACGTCCCCCTCATGCTGACCGTCTCATCCCGCACCTGGCTAAACAGCCTGGTGGTCGGTAGCATCAACACCTAGACGGACTTCATGTAGGTGTTCGTCCGCAACTTCACCGGCACCTACAAGCGGCCCGGCCGCCCCTGCGAACTAGCCATGTGCGTTCAAGGCCCGGACGAGGCCCTCCGCGACTACCTCACCCGATGGACCAAGCTCCGCAACTCCTGCGAAGCAGTGCATGAGGTGCAGACCATCTAGTACTTCATCGAGGGTTGCCACGATGGCACCCACCTCAAGCACAAGCTCCTGTGCTCCGAGCCAACAACCCTGGGGGACCTCATGGCCAAGGCAGACAAGTATGCCACGGTCGACTCCGCATTGCGGGTCAAGGTCAGCACACCCGGAAAGGCAACACCGCCGCCGGCTATGTCATGACTGGCTACCGGCAACCAGTAGCCGCACAACAACAAGCATAAAACCGACCAGCCGAATTCCCGCTACGAGAGCCGGCAGGTTGCCACCATCATAGAAGAGCAGCCAGCTGCCAAGGCTTCCATCCATTGCCAGCGCACCGGCAAGGCCGCCTGGCAGCCCAAGCTCACCTTCGAGTAGATGCTCTACCTTCCCTGCAAGCATCGTTCTGGGGCCAAGGCGTCAATGCATACGCTCTGGCAGTGCAGCTTCTCGCAGTGGTTGGCCCGGGGGAAGGCCTCCTGGTTCCTTTGGCGCCGCCTCTCTATGCGCCGGCGTCGGCTCTGGCTCCCGCTCCGGTCCCAACTACGGATCCGGCCCCACGCGACGGCCGCTTGCTCGATCAATTTCCCAACCAGGACGGATCCTACGTCGTCTTCACCAGTGAGGAGACGGACAAGCACACCCAGTGCCGGCTCCAGCGCGAGGTGAATGCCACCATGCCTTCAACCCCCCAATTCATGCACTGGTCCGAGAAGCCTGTTACCTGGAGCCGGGCGGACCACCCGGCCATAATGCCAAGCCCTAGCAGCTACGCCCTCGTCCTCGATCCCACCATCATCTCTCTATCGCAATACGATACTCAAGCTGGGGCTCCAGGAGAAAGACCTACGAGCAAGACGGACGGTTTTCCACAACATCATGCCAGGAAAATCCTGCACCCCCATCGACAAGATTGAGCTCGATTTTCTCTTCGGCGGCCAGAGCCACTTCCGTCGTGAACCGATATGGTTTGAGGTAGTGGACCTCGACAGTCGCTACCACGCGCTGCTGGGCAGGCCGGCCCTCGTGAAGTTCATGGCGGTCCCCCATTACGCCTACCTCAAGCTCAAGGTGCCGGGTCCCAAGGGCATCATCACCATCACCGACGACTACAAGATGTCGATCATATGTGCACGCAATGATAGCCGGTTGGCCAAAGCCTTAGAGATAGCGGAGGAGAAGCGGTAGTTCAACCAGCTCGTGGCCCACACCTCTATCTAGCTGGCCATGCCGACTCTTCTGTCCCACTCGGCCAGCGAGGCATCGTTCCAGCCATCCAAGGACACCAGAAAGGTGCCGCTCGACCTGGCCAACCCCAAGCAGCGCGTCACCATCGGTGCCCGCCTCGACAGCAAATAGGAAGGCGAGCTCGTCGACTTCCTCCGTCAAAGTCGGGACATCTTTGCATTGTCTCCAAAAGACATGCCGGGTTTTCTTAGGAAGTTTGCCAAGCACAAACTTCATGTGTGGCCGGATGCAAAACCAGTCAAGCAACCCCTGCGCCATTTCTCCGAGGGGAAGTGGTGTACTATAGGAGAAGAGATCGCCTGGCTTCTCGCAGCTGGCTTTATCATGGAAGTGTTCCACCCGGACTGACTGGCCAACCCAGTCCTGGTGCTGAAGAAAAACAAGACTTGGTGCATGTGTATCAACTACACAAGCCTGAACAAGGCATGTCCCAAGGACCCATTCGCCCTGCCGCGAATCGATCAAGTCATAGACTCCATGGACGGCTGCATTATGCTGTCCTTCCTGGATGCTTACTTAGGCTACCACCTTATCAAGCTAAATCCACCCGACCGGCCGAAGACCTCCTTCATCACCTCTTTCGGGGCCTATAGCTACATCACCATGTCCTTTGGCCCGAAGAACACGTGCGCTACCTTCCAGCACTACATGCAGAAGTGTCTCCTCCCTCAGATCAGCAGGAATGTCCATGCCTATGTGGATCACATCGTCGTCAAGACCAAGAAGCATGTCAGCCTCCTCGACGATCTCCAGGAGACCTTCGCTAACCTGCACGAATACAAGATCAAGCTCAACCTGGAGAAATGTGTCTTCGGCGTGCCGGCCGGCCAGCTCCTGGGTTTCTTCGTATCCGCTCACGATATCGAAGCTAACCCGAAGAAGATCAGGGCCATCGAGCGCATGCAGAAGCCGACCAAGCTTCACAACGTCCAGAAGTTTGCCGGCTGCCTTCCCTCGCTCAACGGGTTTGTCATCCGACTAGGGGAGAGGACCCTGCCCCTCTACCAGCTCATGAGGAAGACAGCCAAGTTTGAGTGGACCAACCAGAAGGACGAGGCATTCCGCGACTTCAAGCGCGCGCTCTCCACCACTCCCGTTCTAGCGGCTCTAGCTGAGAAGGAGCCGATGCTCGCATACATCAGGGCGAACACCCCCGTGATCAGCGTCGTGCTAGTGGTGGAGTGACCGGAGTAAGGAAAAACACTGCCGATCTAGCGCCTAGTCTACTACCTCAGCGAGGTCCTCTCCGCCTCCAAGAAGAACTACCCCCACTACCAGAAGATGTGCTACGGCATACACTTCGCTGCCAAGAAGGTCAAGCAGTACTTCCAGGAGCACACCATCACCGTGGTGAGCACGGCCCCGCTCGTCGAGATCATGAGCGGCCGAGATGCCACCGGCTGAATCGCCAAATGGGCCATCGCCCTTGCCGACCATGAGATTTGGTACAAGCCCCGCACCGTGATACATATCCATCATATCTATAATTTTTGATTGTTTCATGCCAATATTCTACAACTTCCATATACTTTTCGAAACTTTTTATACTATTTTGGGGACTAACATATTGATCTAGTGCCTAGTGCCAGTTCCTGTTTGTTGCATGGTTTTTGTTTCGCATAATATCCATACCAAATGAAGTCCAAACATGATAAAAACTTACGAAGATTTTTGTTGGAATATATGTGATTTTTGGGAAAAAATAATCAACGCGAGACGATGCCCGAGGGACCCACAAGCGACAGGGGCGCGACCTACCCCCTGGTCATGCCAGGGTGGCTTGTGGCCATCCTTTAGGTCAGTTGGACCTCTCCTTTTTCCGCATGGATGATATTTTTATAATAAAATTCCCCTCAAAATTTCAGCCCAATCGGACTTACGAATCTCTGGATCTTTAGGAAATGGTGAAAGTCTAGAATCTAGGAACGCAGAAGCAGAAAGAAATAGAGAGAGAGAGATCCAATCTTGGAGGGGCTCCTGCCCCTCCTCCGCCATGGAGGCCAAGGACCAGAGGGGAAACCCTCTTCCCATCTAGGGGCAGGCCATGGAAGAAGAAAAGGGAGGGGCTCTCTCCCCCTCTCTCCCGGTGGCACCGGAACACTGCCGGGGCCATCATCGTGACGACAATCTACACCAACAACTTCGCCACCGTCATCACCAAGTCTCTCCACCTCTATGCAGAAGTGTAATACCCCTTCTCCCCACTGTAATATCTACTTAAAAATGGTGTTCAATGCTATATATTATTTCCCAATTATGTATGGCTATCCTATGATGTTTGAGTAGATCTATTTTGTCCTATGGGTTGATTGATGATCATGATTGGTTTGAGTTGCATGTTTTATTATTGGTGCTGTCCTATGGTGCTCTCTGTGTTGCACAAGAGTGAGGGATCCTCATTGTAGGGTGTTGCAATGTGTTCATAATTTTCCTATGGTGGGTTGCTTGAGTGACAGAAGCATAAACCCGAGTAGGTGGGTTGTTGCATATGGGAGTAAAGAGGACTTGATACCTTATAAAGCTATGGTTGGGTTTTACCTTAATGATCTTTAGTAGTTGCGGATGCTTTCTAGAGTTCCAATCATAAGTGCATATGATCCAAGTAGAGAAAGTATGTTAGCTAATGCCTCTCCCTCATATAAAATTTCAATAATAATTATGTGTCTAGTTATCAATCACCAAGGGCAAATAACTTTCTTGTGACAAAAAGATCTCTACTAAGACTAACTTAGTTGTTTCTTTATCTTAGAAGCCCCTAGTTTTTATTTACATGCTCTTTATTATCTTGCAGACCTATCCCGTTACACCTAAAAAGTAGTTCTAGTTTCATACTTGTTCTAGGTAAAGCGAACGTTAAGCGTGCGTAGAGTTGTATCGGTGGTCGATAGAACTTGAGGGAATATTTGTTCTACCTTTATGTCCTTGTTGGGTTCAACACTCTTACTTATCGAAGGAGGATACAACTGATCCCCTACACTTGTGGTTTATCAAGACCTTTTTCTGGCGCCATTGCCGGGGAGCAATAGCGTGGGGTGAATATTCTCGTGTGTACTTGTTTTCTTTATCACTAAGTAATTTTTATTTTTCTGTTATTAACTTACTTTTTATCTTTAGATATGGGTAGGAAACACAAAATAGCAAACAAAATAGATGTACTTGCTGCTCCAAAAGTTCAGGAACCAGTAGTGTTCCATACCACCGAAGAATATTACTTGGGTCATCTTTGATCCACTTGTGCTCGTGCTGAAAACCCAACTACTTAGTTGAGGGAAAATAATTAAATGAGCATGCTCATTATGTGCAAAATCACATATCTCAAAAAGGTAAACTCTTGTGGCATCAAATTAATACTTTGTGTTGCTATGCTTGGAATCGATGTGAAATTTATGACTTTACTTGTTGATCTAAAGAAGCTAAAAAACACCTTCCCTACCAATGTTTGTTTAATGATAATGAAATATTATCCTCTTATGTCAATGAGGCCTATTGCTATAATGATGTTGAATAAATTGAAGAATTTGTTGCTTTTAAGGGTGCCTATGAAATTGCTTCTTTCATTGAAAAGTATGATGCTACTCTCTACAAATCTAATTTTTCGTCATACTTAAATATTGCTATGAAAACTATGCTTCTAATGCTTATATTAAATGATTTATTGAAAGAATGACCACTGCCTTGGAAGAGACTAATATTTTGCAGGAACCATTGGAAGAGGAAGTTGCTGAAATTTTGAGCTCATTAGATGAAAAAGATGAGGAGGAGAGCGAAGAACAAAAGGAGGAAGCACAGATTAACAACCCGTGCCAACCTTGTAATGAGAGTAACTCTTCAAATGATACATTGTTTAATTTCCCTTCGTTCTTATTGAAGGATGAATGCTATGATAATTGCTATGATCCCTTGGATTCGTTTGAAATATCCCTTTTTGACAAACTTGATGCTTGCTATGCTTGTGGCCATGATGTCAATATGAATGATACTTATGGAGATGAACTTGCTATTGTTCCTTATGTTAAACATGAAATTGTTGCTATTTCAGCCACTCACGATAGTCTTATTATCTTTTTGAATTCTCCCAACTACACTATATCGAAGAAGTTTGCACTTATTAAGGATTATATAGATGGATTGCCTTTTACTATTACACATGATGATTTTGATAGATATAATATGCATGTGAATGCTTCTCCTACTTGAAATTATTATGAGAGAGGAACTACATCTCCACCTCTCTATGTTTCCAATAGGATAAAATTGCAAGAAACTATTTATACTATGCATTGGCCTTTACTTTATGTGCATGAATTGTTCTTTTATGACATGCCGATGCATAGGAAGAGAGTTAGACTTTGTTGTTGCATGACATATGTTACTTTGTGATCACTACTAAATTACAAATCATTGTTTATTAAATTTGGCTTTGATATACCCTGGGATCCTGGTGGATCCATTACTTGAGCACTTTATACCTAGCTTAATGGCTTTAAAGAAAGCGCTGCCAGGGAGACAACCTGGAAGTTTTAGAGAGTCATTTGATTCTGTTGTGTGCTTTTATATAGTTTAAAAACAAAAAAAATTAAAGTGGGGAACTTAAAACTTCTTCAAAAATAGAAGTGAAAATGAGAAAGAGGAGCAACGTTGAAGTGGGGGCTAGCCTTGAACTTTGTTCATCCCATGGAAACTTTGTGAATCTTGATTACATAAACTTTTCAACAAAAAAATAATTACCCCCTTGTACAAATCCATTGTATTACAAAAATAATGTGTCAAGATTTGCCTTTAGGATGATTAGATTGCTTGTTTGGTGTGTAGTGCAAAAATAGAAACTTTGGTTGTAGTGCTTGAATTTAATTTTTTATTGGAATGATAAAAGTTTCTGGATTTTTTACGCAATAATGCTATGCAATTATTTTATTTTTTCCTATTTTTTCAGAATGTTTAGAGTTACATAAGTATGGTGACTGTTCAGATTACTACAGACTGCCCTGTTTTTTTACAAATTCTATTTTTTATGCATTGTTTTGCTCGTTTTGATGAAACTATCGATTGTATCAGTGGTATAAGCCATGGAAAAGTTATATTACAGTAACTACAATGCAAAAACAAAATATTAATTGGTTGGCAATAGTACTTAAAGTGGTGACTTGTTTTATGATACTAACATATCTCACGACGGTTTTGTTAAGTTTTGTGTGATTGAAGTTTTCAAGTTTTGGGTGAGATCACGATGGATGAAGGAATAAGGAGTGGAAAGAGACTAAGCTTGGGGATGCCTGAGGAACACCAAGGTAATATTCTAGGACTCCCAAGAAACTAAGCTTGGGGATGCCCCGGAAGGCATCCCCTCTTTCTTCTAACAACCCTCGGTAATTTTACTTGGAGCTATATTTTTATTCCTCACATGATATGCGTAAATCTTGGAGCGTCGTGTGATTTTTTTCCATAATGCACCATGCTGGTATGATAAATTCCTTGGTTGATTTATAAAAGTCTCTTCACACCTCACTTATATGTTTTGAGTATGTCTTTATAGAATGCTTCATGTGCTTCACTTATATCATTTGAAGTTTAGATTGCGTGTTTCTCTACACAAAGAAAAACACCATTTGTAGAATGCTCTTTTGCATCACTTATATTTGTTAGAGCATGGGCATATCTTTTGTATAAAGAATTAAACTCTCATGCTTCAATTATATCTATTTGGAGAGTTAACAGGAGTTGGCATTCACATGGTTAGTCATAAAATCCTACATTAAACTTATAGATCACCGAATATGATATATTTGATTCCTTGCAATTGTTTTGCGATATAAACATGGTGATATTAGAGTCATGCTAGTGAGTAATTGTGGATTGGTAGAAATATTGGTGTTAAAGGTTTGTGATTCCCGTAGCATGCACGTATGGTGAACTGTTATGTAACGAAGTTGGAGCATGATTTGTTTATTGATTGTCATCCTTTGTGTGAGGGTCGGGAGCGCGCGATGGTTAACTCCTACCAACCTCTCCCCTAGGAGAATGTGTCTAAATCTTTGCTTTGATAACTAATAGACTTTTGCAATAAGTATGTGAGTTCTTTATGACTAATGTGAGTCCATGGATTATACGCACTCCCACCCTTCCACCTTTGCTAGCTTGTCTAGTACCGCGCAACTTTCATCGGTGCATTAAACCCACCATATACCCTTCCTCAAAATAGACACCCTACCTACCTATCATGGAATTTCCATAGCCATTCCGAGATATATTGCCATGCAACTTCCACCGTTCTATTTATTATGACACGCACCATCATTGTCACATTGCTTTGCATGATCGTAAGATAGCTAGCATGATGTTTTCATGGCATGTCCGTTTTTTGATGTCATTTGCTATGCTAGATCTTCGCACATCCCGGTACACCTCTGGAGGCATTCATATAGAGTCATATTTTTTTCTAGGTATCGTTCTTGAGTTGTAAGTAAAAAAAGTGTGATGATCATCATTATTAGAGCATTGTCCCATGTGAGGAAAGGATGATGGAAACAATGATTCCCTCACAAGTTGAGATGAGACTCCGGACTTCAAAAATAATAAAAGAGGCCAATGAAGCCCAAATAAATAAAAGGAGGCCAAACATGCCCACCAAAAATAAATAAATAAATAAATAAAGAGTGAGAAAAGAGAGAAGGGACAATGCTACTATCCTTTTTACACACTTGTGCTTCAAAGTAGCACCATGATCTTCATGATAGAGAGTCTCCTATTTTGTCACTTTCATATACTAGTAGGAATTTTTGATTATATAACTTGGCTTGTATATTCCAATGATGGGCTTCCGCAAATTGCACTAGGTGTTCTTGAGCAAGCGAGTTAGATGCACGCCCACTTAGTTTCTTTTTGAGATTTCATACACTTACAACTTTAGTGCATCGTTGGATGGCAATCCCTACTCACTAACATTGATATCTATTAATGGGCATCTCCATAGCCCATTGATACACCTAGCTGATTTGAGAATATCTTCTCCTTTTACTTACAGCCTTCACCATACTCTATTCCACCTATAGTGTTATATCCAAGGCTCACGCTCATGTATTGCGTGAAAGTTGAAAAGGTTTGAAAACATAAAAGGTGTGAAACAATTGCTTGACTTGTCATCGAGGTTGTGCATGATATAAATACTTTGTGTGGGGGAAGATGGAGCTTAGCCAGACTATATGATTTTGTAGGGATAACTTTCTTTTAGCCATGATATTTTGAGAAGACATGATTGCTTTATTAGTATGCCTGAAGTATTATTGTCTTAATGACAAATGATAGACTATTGCTTTGAATCACTCGTGTCTTAATATTCATGCCATGAATAGATTATATGAACAAGATTATGCTAGGTAGCATTCCACATCAAAAATTATCCTTTTATCATTTACCTACTCGTGGACGAGCACGAATTAATCTTGGGAATGCTGATATGTCTTTGCCGTATCTATAATTTTTGATTGTTTCATGCCAAAGCTGTAGAATATTGGCATGAAACAATCAAAAATTTGATACGACAGAGACATATCAACATCCCCAAGCTTAATTCCTGCTCATCCTCGAGTAGGTAAATGATAAAAAGGATAATTTTTGATGTGAAATGCTACCTAGCACAATCTTGATCATATAATCTAATCATGCCATGAATATTAAGACACGAGTGATTCAAAGCAATATTCTATATTGACATAAAACAATAATACTTCGAGCACACCAACAAGGCAATCGTGTCCTTTCGAAATAACATGGCCTTACAAAGTAATCCCTACAAAATCATATGGTCTGGCTATGCTCCATCTTCCCCACACAAAGTATCTAAATCATGCACAACCCCGATGAACAAGTCAAGCAATTGTTTCACACTTTTATGTTCTCAAACCTTTTCAACTCTCATGCAATACATGAGCATGAGCCATGGATATAGCACTATAGGTGGAATAGAATATGGTGGAGGTTGTGAGGAAAAGAAGAAGATAGTCTCACAAATAGATATAGGCGTATCAACGGGCTATGAAGATGCCCATCAATAGATATCAATGTGAGTGAATAGGGATTGCCACGCAACGGGTGCACTAGAGCTATAAGTGTATGAAAGCTCAAAAATAAAACTAAGTGGTCGTGCAAATGATGAAAATTCCACTAGCTATATGAAAGTGACAAAATAGGAGACTCTCTATCATGAAGATCATGGTGCTACTTTGAAGCACAAGTGTGGAAAAAGATAGTAGCATTGTCCCGTCTCTCTTTCTCTCATTTTTTTCTTTTTCTATCTTTTTTTGGTGGGCATCTTTGGCCTCTTTTTTTTATTTGGGCTTCGCTGGCCTCTTTTATTTTTATGTAAAGTCCGGAGACTCCTTCCAACTTGTGATGGAATCATAGCTTCCATCATCCTTTTCTCACTTTTATTTAATGAAAATCATCACACTTTTATTTACTTACAACTCGATACCTAAAACAAAAATATGACTCTATATGAATGCTTCCAGTAGGATACCGGGATGTGCAACGATCTAGCCTAGCAAATGACATAAAAAACGGACAAGCCATGAAAACATCATGCAAGCTGTCTTACGATCATGCAAAGCAATATGAAAATGATGGTGCATGTCATACTAAACGGAACAGTGGAAGTTGCATGGCAATATATCTCGGAATGGCTATGTAAATGTCAAAATATATAGATATGGTGGCTGTTTTGAGGAAAATATATGGTGGCTGTTTTGAGAAAGGTGGGTTTGATGCACCGGCGAAAGTTGCGCCATACTATAGAGGCTAGCAAAGGTGGAAGGGTGAGAGTGCGTATAATCCATGGACTCAACATTAGTCATAAAGAACTCACATACTTATTGCAAAAGTCTATTAGTTATAAAACAAAGCATTATACGCATGCTCCTAGGGGATTGGTTGGTAGGAGTTAACCATCGCGCGCTCCAGACCCTCACACAAAGGTTGAAAATCATTAAACAAATCATGCTCCGACTTCGTTACATAACGGTTCACCATACATGCATGCTACGGGAATCACAAACTTCAACATACTTATTTGTTCAATTCAAAACTACTTACTAGCATGACTCTCATATTACCATCTTATATCTCAAAACTATATGCAAGGAATCAAACATATCATATTCAGTGATCTACAAGTTTTATGTAGGATTTTATGACTAACCATGTGAATAACCAACTCCTGTTAACTCTCTAAATAGATATAAGTGAAGCATTAGAGTTTAATTATTTCTACAAAATATATGCCCACTCTCTAATAAATATAAGTGAAGTAAAAGAGAATTCTACAAATGGCGGTTCTCTATGTGTAGAGAAGCAAGCAATCCAAACTTCAAATGATATAAGTGAAGCATATGAAGCATTCTACAAAGCCATACTCAAAAGATATAAGTGAGGTGCAAAGAGCCTTATATAAATCAACCAAGGAATTTCTCATACCAGCATGGTGCATTATTAAAATAAAAATAAAAATCATACGACGCTCCAAGATTTACGCATATCATGTGACGAATAAAAATACAGCTCCAAGTAAAATAACCAATGGTTGTTAGAAGAAAGAGGGGATGTCTTCCGGGGCATCCCCAAGCTTAGTTTCTTGAGAGTAATTGAATATTACCTTCGGGTGCCTAGGGACTACCCCAGCTTAGTCTCTTTCCACTCCTTATTCCTTCATCCATCGTGATCTCACCCAAAACTTGAAAACTTCAATCACACAAAACTTAACAAAACCCTCGTGAGATACGTTAGTACAATAAAGAAAATCACAACTTATGTACTGTTACCAACCAATTCATATTTTATTTTTGCATTGTAGCTACTGTATTATAATTTTTCCCTGGCTTATACCACCGATACAATCGATAGTTTCATCAAAACGAGCAAAACAATGCATCAAAAACAGAATCTGTCTTAAACGGGACAGTCTGTAGCTATATGAACATGCACCATACTTCTGTAACTCTATTTTTTTTAAAACTTAGGTAATTTTTTTGCATAGGAGTACTATGTAAAAAATTCAGAAACTTTTATCATTTCAGTTAAAAATGTAAATTCATGCACTACAGCCAAAGTTTCTGTTTTTGCACTGCACACACCAAACAAGCAATCTAATCATCTTGAAGGCAAATCTTGGCACATTATTTTTATAATAAAATGGATTTATACACGGGGATAAATTTTTTTAAAAGTTTCTGTAACCAAGATTTGCAAAGTTTCCATGGGCATGAACAAAGTTCAAGGAGCTCCCCCACTTCAACGGTGCTCGTCCTTCTTACTTTCACTTCTATTTTTGAAAAAGTTTTAGGTTCCCCTCTTTATTTTTTTGTTTTTAAAATTTATAAAATCACACAACAGAATAAAATGACTCTCTAAAACTTCCGGGTTGTCTCCCTCGTAGCGCTTTCTTTAAAGCCATTAAGCTAGGCATATAGTGCTCAAGTAATGGATCCACCCAGATCCCAAGGTATATCAAAGACAATTTTAATTAACAATGATTTGTAATTTATTATTGAGCACAAATTTACATATATCATGAAACAACAAAGTCTAACTATCTTCCTATGCATCGACATGTGATAAAAGAACAATTCATGCACACAAAGTAAAGGCCAATGCATAGTATAACGGTTTCTTGCAATTTTATCGCATTGGAAACATAGAGAGGTGGAGATGTAGTTCCTATCTCATAATAATTGGAAGTAGGAGAATCAAGCACATGCATATTATATCTATCAAAATAATCATGTGTAATAGAAAAAGGCAATCCATCTATATAATCCTTAATAAGAGCAAACTTCTCCGATATAGTGTAGTTGGGAGAATTCAAAAAGATAATCGGACTATCATGCATGGGTGTAATAGAAACAATTTCATTCTTAAAATAAGGAACTATAGCAAGTTCATCTCCATAAGCATCTTTCATATTTTCATCATGGCCACAAGCATAGCAATCATCAAGTTCATCAAAATGGGATATTTCAAACAAATGCAAGGGATCATAGCAATTATCATAGCATTCATCCTTCGGTAAGAACAAAGGGAAGTTAAACAATGTATGATGATAAGAGTTACTCTCACTATAAGGTGGGATCGGGTAGCTAATGCTCTCTTCCTCCTTTTGTTCTTTGCTCTCCTCGTCATCTTTTTCATCTAATGAGCTCACAGCGACATGAATTTCTTCTTCCATATATTCCTGCAAAATATTAGTCTCTTCCAAAGAAGCGGTAATTCTTTCAATAAATTCAATAATACCAGCATTGCAATCATAATTCTCATAGCAATATTTAAGTATGGAAAAAAATTTCAGATTCGTAAGGAACATCATCATCATACTTTTCAAGCAAAGAAGCAATTTCATAATCACCTTTAAAAACAACAAATTCTTATATTCGTTACACATCATAGTAATCATAAATAACTTTAGCATAAGAAGCTAAGGTTTCATTATCATTAAACTTGGATTGAAAGGGGAGGTGTCGAGCTTCTATGTTAGAGCAACAAGTTAAGTCACATCTTGAGCATGCATCCCAAGCAAACCATCCCAGTATTCTAATTTGATCCCATAAGTGTTTCCCTTTTTGAGATAAGCGATAATCCCTAAAGTATTCACGTTGATCCAACATGTATCCCATTATCATGTTGAATGGGGTTTTCTCAGGATTATCAAAGTAGTGCATAATGTTTTCCACATAACGAGCATCGATGGTTTTAGGAGGTTCCCCATCTCCATGAGTAGCAAGTACACCTAATTTTTTTGGCATTTCATGTTCTATATACATGACTAAAGATAGATAACAACTTATAACAGCAAATAAAATCTACTTATTGACAAACCAAACAAGCACAGATGAGAATATTCACCCCACGCTATTGCTCCCCGGCAACGGCACTAGAAAAAGGTCTTGATAACCCACAAGTATAGGGGATCAATTGTAGCCTTTCTTGATAAGTAAGAGTATCAAACCCGACAAGGAGCTAAAGGTTGAACAAATATCCCCTCAAGTTCTATCGACCACCGATACAACTCTATGCATGCTTCATGTTCGCTTTACCTAGAACAAGTATGAAACTAGAAGTACTTTGTAGGTGTGATAGGATAGGTTTGCAAGATAATAAAGAGCAACCAAATAAAAACTAGGGGCTTCTTATATAAATAAACAACTAAGTTAGTTTAACGAGTGTGGAAAAGTGGTGGTAGGAGTTGCGGAATTGTCCCTAGGCAATCGATAACTAGACCGGTAATCATTATTACAATTTTATATGAGGGAGAGGCATAGGCTATCATACTTTCTCTACTTGGATCATATGCACTTATGATTGGAACTCTAGCAAGCACCCGCAACCATTAAAGATCATTAGGGTAAAACCCAACCATAGCATTATAAGGTATCAAGTCCTCTTTACTCCCATATGCAACAACCCACCTACTCGGGTTTATGCTTCTGTCACTCAAGCAACCCACCATAGGCGAATCATGAACACATTGCAACACCCTACAGCGAGGATCCATCATGCTTGTGCAACACGGAGAGCACCATAGGACATCACCAATAATAAAGCATGCAACTCAAACCAATCATGATCATCAATTAACCAATAGGACAATAAAAATCTACTCAGACATCATAGGATGGCGACACATCATTGGATAATAATGTTGGAAATATGCCCTAGAGGCAATAAATAAAGTGTTTATTATTATATTTCCTTGTTCATGATAACCGTTTATTATCCATGCTATAATTGTATTGATTGGAAACACACTACATGTGTGGGTAAATAGACAACACTTTGTCCCTAGTATGCCTCTAGTGAACTAGCTCGTTGATCAAAGATGGTCAAGGTTTCCTAGCCATTGACATGTGATGTCATTTGATAATAGGATCACATCATTAGGAGAATGATGTGATGGACAAGACCCAAACTACAAACGTAGCATATGATCGTGTCAGTTTATTGCTACTGTTTTCTGCATGTCAAGTATATGTTCCTATGACCATGAGATCATGCAACTCACAGACACCGGAAGAGTGCCTTGTGTGTATCAAACGTCGCAACGTAACTGGGTGACTATAAAGGTGCTCTACAGGTATCTCCGAGGGTGTCTCTTGAGTTGGTATGCATCAAGACTGGGATTTGTTACTCCGTGTGATGGAGAGGTATCTCAGGGCCCACTCGGTAATACAACATCACAATAAGCCTTGCAAGCATTGTGACTAAGTGTTAGTCACGGGATCTTGTATTACGGAATGAGTAAAGAGACTTGCCGGTAACGAGGTTGAACTAGGTATGGAGATACCGACGATCGAATCTCGAGCAAGTAACATACCGAAGAACAAAGGGAATATCATACGGGATTAACTGAATCCTTGACATAGAGGTTCGACCGATAAAGATCTTAATAGGATATGTAGGAACCAATATGGGCATCCAGGTCCTGCTATTGGTTATTGACCGTAGAGGTGTCTCGGTCATGTCTACATAGTTCTTGAACCCGCAGGGTCTGCACACTTAACGTTTGGTGATGTTTCGGTAGTATAGAGTTATGTATGGTGGTGACCGAAGGTTGTTCGGAGTACCGGATGAGATCCCGGACATCACGAGGAGCTCCAGAATGGTGCATAGGTAAATATTGATATATAGGAAGTCCTATTTTGGTCACCGGAAAAGTTTTGGGCTCATGGGTAGTGTACCGGGAGTGCCGGTAGTGTACCGGAGACCATCGGGAGGGGTATTTCGACCCAATAGGCTACATGGGCTGTGGGAGAGTGAATACCAGCCCTTAGTGGGCTGGTGAAAGTCCCACACAAGGCCCATGCGCCTGGGAAGAAAAGCCCAATGAGAAAAAGGTGGAAAAAGGCAAAAAGGCAAAAATAAGGAGGAGTCCTAGTCCTACTAGGATTGGAGGAGGAATCCTCCTCTCCTCTTGGTCCGGCCGAGCCTACATTGCTTGGCCCTTGGGCCAAGCCTCCTCCTCTTTTCCTCCTATATATACTAGAGGTTTTAGGGTTTTTGGCACTTGATTTTCAGCCACGTGCTACCCTATTCTCTAGTGCATAGTTTCTGCTCTAGATTGGATTTCTGCAGTGCTTAGGCGAAGCCCTGCCGGAATAGCTCCACCACCATCGCCGGAGCGCCATCACGCTGCCGGAGAACTCTTCTACCTCTCAACTCGCTCTTGCTGGAACAATAAGGCGGAGATCGTCATCAAGCTGTACGTGTGCTGAACGCGGAGGTGCCGTCCGTTCGGTGCTTGATCGAGACGGATCGTGATTGGATCGCGGGATGCTCAATGATTTGGATCACAAAGACGTTCGACTACAGCAACCGCGTTTCTTGACGCTTCCTGCTTAGCGATCTACAAGGGTACGTAGATCCACTCTCCTTCTCATAGATGCTCATCACCATGGATAGATCTTGCGTGTGCGTAGGAATTTTTTGTTTCCCATGCAACATTCCCCAATAGTGGTATCAGAGCTAGGTCTATGTGTAGATGAGATATCGAGTAGAACACAAAGAGTTTGTGGGCGTTGATGCTTAGATTTCTTCCTCCCTTGGTCGTGTTTTGGTTCAGCGGTATTGTGGGATGAAGCAACCCGGACCAACATTACTCATAGGCTTTCGAGAGACCGGTTCCCTCAACTGCAACTTGTTCCATAGATGGCTTGCGGATGCCAGTTTCTCTCAGTTTAGTTGGATCGGATTCGACAAAGGCGGTCCTTGAGAAGGTTGAAAAGCAACTAATATATCACCGTTGTGGTTTATGCGTAGGTGAGAATTGTTCTTGCTAGATACCCGTAGCAGCCACGTAAAACATGCAACAACAATTAGAGGACGTCTAACTTATTTTTGTAGGGTATGTTGTGATGTGATATGGCCAATTACATGATGTGATATATGTGATATATGAGATGATCATGTGATGTATAGAATATCACGACTTGCATGTCGATGAGTACGGCAACCGGCAGGAGCCATAGGGTTGTCTTTAATTATTGTATGCCCCGCGTGTCAATCATTAAGCGCTATGTAATGCTTTACTTTGTCGTTAATGGTAGCAATAGTAGAACAAGCATGATGGGTGCGACAACCCCGATGGCAACACGTTGATGGAGATCATGGTGTCATGCCGGTGACAATGGAGATCATGCCGGTGCTTTCAAGATGGAGATCAAAAGCACAAGTTCATGGCCATATTATGTCACTTATGATTTGCATGTGATGTTAATCATTTTATGCACCTTGTTTTTCTTAGGACGACGGTAGCATTATAAGGTGACCCCTCACTTAAATTTCAATATGAATTGTGTTCTCCTCGAGTGTGCACTGTTGCAAAAGTTCATCGTGTCGACACACCACGTGATGATCGGGTGTGATAGACTCTATGTTCACATACAACGGGTGCAAGCCAGTGTTGCACATGCAGAACACTCGGGTTAAACTTGACGAGCCTATCATGTACATACATGGCCTCGGAACACAAGAGACCAAAAGGTCGAACATGAGTCATATAGTAGATATGATCAACATGATGATGTTCACCATTGAAACCACCTCAACTCACGTGATGATCGGACTTGAGGTGGTGAATTTGAATCATGTGACACTCAGATGACCTGAGGGATGTCAATTTGAGTGGGAGCTTTAGTAATTTGATTAACTAAACTCATTATCTTGAACAATAGTCTATGTAACCTTTGCATATTTATGTTGTAGATCAATGGCTCACGCAGTACCACCCCTGAGTTTTAATGCGTTCCTAGAGAAAGCTAAGTTGAAAGATGATGGAAGTAACTTTGCTGAATGGGCCCGTAATCTGAGGATTATCCTCACGGCTTCCCAGAAATCATATGTCCTTGATGCACCGCTTGGTGACCAACCAGAAGACATGTCATCCGAAGACGTTAAGAACTCTTGGGAGGCACGTACTGAGATTACTCAATAGTTCATTGTGCAATATTGTATGGCTTCGAACTAGGACTTCAAAGACGTTTTGAACGTCGTGGAGCATATGAGATGTTCCAGGAGTTGAAGTTTATCTTTCAGAAGAATGCCTGGATCGAGAGGTATGAGACCTCCGATAAGTTCTATGCTTGCAAAATGGAGGACAACGGGTCTATCAGTGAGCATATACTCAGAATGTCTGGGTATTCGAATCATCTCGCAGAGTTGGGAATTACCCTTCCGCCAGAGACGATCACTGATAGAGTTCTTCAATCACTACCACCTAGTTACAAGAGCTTTGTGATGAACTATAACATGCATGGGATGAACAAGTTAGTCGTCGAGCTGTTTGCGATGCTAAAAGTCGTTGAGTCTGAAATCCAGAAAGAACATCAAGTGTTGATGGTCAATAAAACCACTAGTTTCAAGAAGAATGGCAAGGGAAAGGGCAAGAAGGGTAAAACCAAGAAGGATGGTAAAGCAGTTGCTACTCCTGTAAAGAAGCCCAAGCATGGACCCAAGCCAGAAACTGAGTGCTTTCATTGCAAGGGAACTGGTCACTAGAAGCAGAACTGCCCCAAGTACCTGGCTAACAAGAAGGCAGCCAACGACAAACAAGTTATATATGATATACATGTTATTGATGTGTACCTTACTAGCTCTTGTGCCTGGGTATTTTGATATCGGTTCGGCTGCTCACATTTGCAACTCAAAACAGGAACTATGGAATAGACGAAGGTTGGCAAAGGATGAAGTGACGATGCGCATGGGAAATGGTTCCAAGGTTGATGTGATCGCCGTCGGCATGCTCTCTCTTCGATTACCATCGGGATTAGTGATGAACCTGAATAATTGTTATTTAGTGCCTGCGTTAACCATGAACATTATATATGGATCTTGTTTATTGCGAGACAGTTACTCATTTAAATCAGAGAATAAAGGTTGTTCTATTTATATTAGTAATATCTTTTATGGTCATGCACCCAATGTCAGGGGTTTATTCATATTGAATCTTGATAGTGATGATACACATGTTCATAACATTGATGCCAAAAGATGTAGAGTTGATAATGATAGTACCACTTTCTTGTGGCACTGCCATTTAAGTCATATTGGTGTAAAATGCATGAGGAAGCTCCATGCTGATGGACTTTTGGAGTCACTTGATTTTGAATCACTTAAAACATGTGAACCATGCATCATGGGCAAGATGACTAAAATGCCATTCTCTAGAACAATGGAACGGGCAAGTGACTTGATGGAAATCATACATACTCATGTGTGCGGTCCAATGAATGTTACAACGCGTGGTGGATATCGTTATTCTCTCACCTTCACGGATGACTTAAGTAGATATGGGTATAATTACTTAATGAAACACAAGTATGAAACATTTGAAAAGTTCAAGCAATTTCAGAGTGAAGTTGAGAATCATCGTAACAAGAAGATTAAGTTCCTACGATCTGATCGAGGCGATGAATATCTGAGTTATGAGTTTGGCAGTCACTTAAGACAGTGTGGAATTGTTTCATAGTTGACACCGTCTGGAACACCACAGCGTAATGGTGTGTCCGAACGTCGTAATCGAACCTTATTAGATATGGTGCGTTCTATGATGTCTCTTGCTGATTTGCCACTATCGTTTTGGGGTTATGCATTAGAGACAGCTGCATTCACCTTAAATAGGGCACCATCAAAATCCATTGAGACGACGCCATATGAACTATGGTTTGGCAAGAGGCCAAAGTTGTCGTTTCTTAAAGTTTGGGGATGTGATGCTTATGTCAAAAAGCTTCAGCCTGAAAAGCTGGAACCCAAAGCGGAGAAATGCGTCTTCATAGGATACCCGAAAGAGACAGTCGGGTATACCTTCTATCTTAGATCCGAAGGCAAAGTGTTTGTCGCTAAGAACGGAACATTTCTTGGGAAAGAGTTTCTCTCGAAAGAATTGAGTGGGAGGAAAATAGAGCTTGATGAGGTTATTGAACCTTTACTTCAACCAGAAAGTAGCACAACGCAGAAAGATGTTTCCGTGGAACCTACGATGGTTGAAGAGGAAGTTAATGATGATGACCATGAAGCTTCAGATCAAGCTACTATTGAACCTCGTAGGTCGACAAGGGCGCATACTACTCCTAAGTGGTACGACAACCCTGTCTTGGAGGTCATGTTGTTGGACAACAATGAACCCACGAGCTATGGAGGAGCGGTGATGGGCCCGAATTCTGACAAGTGGTTAGAGGCCATGAAATCCGAGATGGGATCCATGTATGAAAACAAAGTATGGACTTTGGAAGTATTACCTGAAGGGCTAAAGGCCATTCAGAACAAATAGATCTTTAAGAAGAAGACGAACGCGGACGGTAATGTCACCGTCTATAAAGCTCGACTTGTGGCAAAGGTTTTTTCACAAGTTCAAGGAGTTGACTATGATGAGACCTTCTCACCCGTAGCGATTCTTAAGTCTATCAGAATCATGTTGGCAGTAGCTGCTTATTTTGATTATGAAATTTGGTAGATGGATGTCAAAACAGCGTTCCTCAATGGTTTCCTTGAGGAAGAGTTGTATATGATGCAACCAGAAGGTTTTGTCGATCCAGAGAATGCTGACAAAGTTTGCAAACTCCAACGATCCATTTATGGCCTGGTGCAAGCATCTCGGAGTTGGAATAAGCGCTTTGATTTGGTGATCAAAGCGTTTGGGTTTATACAAGTTTATGGAGAAGCTTGTATTTACAAGAAAGTGAGTGGGAGCTCTATACCCTTTCTAATATTATATGTGGATGACATATTGCTGATTGGAAACAATATAGAAATGCTGGAAAGCGTGAAGGAATATTTGAACAAGAGTTTTTCAATGAAGGACCTAGGAGAAGTTGCTTTGATATTAGGCATTAAGATCTATAGAGATAGATCGAGATGCTTAATAGCACTTTCACAGAGCACATACCTTGATAAACGTTTGAAGAGGTTCAAAATGGATGTGTCCAACAAGGGGTTCTTGCCTGTGTTACAAGGTGTGAAGTTGAGTAAGACTCAATGCCTAGTGACTGCAGAAGATAGAGAAAAGATGAGTGTCATCGCCTATGCTTCAGCCATAGGCTCTATCATGTATGCAATGCTATGCACAAGACCCGATGTCAGCCTTGCCATAAGTATGGCCGGAAGGTTTCAAAGTGATCCTGGAATGGAGCACTTGGCGGTGGTCAAGAATATACTTAAGTACCTGAAAAGGACTAAGGAAATGTTTCTCGTTTATGGAGGTGATGAAGAGCTCGTCGTAAAGGGTTACGTTGATGCAAGCTTTGACACTAATCCGGATGACTCTAAGTCACAAATCGGATACATATTTATTCTCAATGGGGGAGCGGTAAGCTGGTGTAGTTCCAAGCAAAGCGTGGTAGCCGATTCTAGATGCGAAGCGGAGTACATCGCAGCCTCGGAGGCGGCGAAGGAAGGTGTCTGGATGAAGCAGTTCATGATAGATCTTGGAGTAGTGCCCAGTGCACTAAATCCAATGAACCTGTTCTGTGACAACACTGGTGCCATTGCTCTGACCAAGGAATCAAGGTTTCACAAGAGGACTAGACACATAAAGTGACGCTTCAACTCCATCTGCGATTACATCGAGGAGAAGGACATAAATATTTGCAAAGTGCACACGGATCTGAATGTTGGACACCCGTTGACTATACCTCTTCCAAGAGCTAAACATGATCAACACCAGAACTGCATGGGTGTTCGATTCATTACAATGTAAATCACATAGTGATGTGAACTAGATTATTGACTCTAGTGCAAGTGGGAGACTGTAGGAAATATGCCCTAGAGGCAATAAATAAAGTGTTTATTATTATATTTCCTTGCTCATGATAATTGTTTATTATCCATGCTATAATTGTATTGATTGGAAACACATTACATGTGTGGGTAAATAGACAACACTTTGTCCCTAGTATGCCTCTAGTGAACTAGCTCATTGATCAAAGATGGTCAAGGTTTCCTAGCCATTGACATGTGATGTCATTTGATAACGGGATCACATCATTAGGAGAATGATGTGATGGACAAGACCCAAACTATAAATGTAGCATATGATCATGTTAGTTTATTGCTACTGTTTTCTCCATGTCAAGTATATGTTCCTATGACCATGAGATCATGCAACTGATGGACACCGAAAGAGTGCCTTGTGTGTATCAAATGTTGCAATGTAACTGGGTGACTATAAAGGTGCTCTATAGGTATCTCTAAGGGTGTCTGTTGAGTTGGCATGGATCAAGACTGGGATTTGTTACTCCGTGTGACGGAGAGGTATCTCAGGGCCTACTCGGTAATACAACATCACAATAAGCCTTGCAAGCAATGTGACTAAGTGTTAGTCATGGGATATTGTATTACAAAACGAGTAAAGAGACTTGTCGGTAATGAGGTGGAACTAGGTATGGAGATACCGACGATCGAATCTCGGGCAAGTAACATACCGAAGAACAAAGGGAACATCATACGGGATTAACTGAATCCTTGACATAGAGGTTCGACCGATAAATATCTTCATAGAATATGTAGTAACCAATATGGGCATCTAGGTCACACTATTGGTTATTGACTGTAGGGGTGTCTCGGTCATGTGTACATAGTTCTCGAACCCGCAGGGTCTGCACACTTAAGGTTTGGTGACATTTCGGTAGTATAGAGTTATGTATGGTGGTGACCGAAGGTTGTTCGGAGTCCCGGATGAGATCCCAGATGTCACGAGGAGCTCCGGAATGGTTTGGAGGTAAATATTGATATATAGGAAGTCCTATTTTGGTCGCTAGAAAAGTTTTGGGCTCATCGGTAGTGTACCGGGAGTGCCGGTAGTGTACCGGGAGACCATCAGGAGGGGTATTTCGACCCAAGGGGCTACATGGGCTGTGGGAGAGTGAATACCAGCCCTTAGTGGGCTGGTGGAAGTCCCACACAAGGCTCATGCGGCTGGGAAGAAAAGCCCAAAGAGAGAAAGGTGGAAAAAGGCAAAAATGCAAAAATAAGGAGGAGTCCTAGTCCTACTAGGATTGGTGGAGGAATCCTCCTCTCCTCTTGGTTCGGCCGAAGCCTACATGGCTTGGCCCTTGGGCCAAGCCTCCTCCTCTCTTCCTCCTATATATACTAGAGGTTTTAGGGTTTTTGGCACTTGATTTTCAGCCACGTGCTACCCTATTCTCTAGTGCATAGTTTCTCCTCTAGATTGGATTTCTACAATGCTTAGGCGAAGCCCTGCCGGAATAGCTCCACCACCCTCGCCGGAGCGCCGTCACGCTGCCGGATAACTCGTCTACCTCTCCACTCCCTCTTGCTGGATCAAGAAGGCGGAGATCGACATCAAGCTGTACATGTGCTGAACGCGGAGGTGCCGTCCGTTCAGTGCTTGATCAGGACGGATCGTGATTGGATCGCGGGACGCTCGGTGATTTGGATCGCGAAGACGTTCGACTACACCAACCGCGTTTCTTAACGCTTCCCGCTTAGCGATCTACAAGGGTACGTAGATCCACTCTCCTTCTCGTAGATGCTCATCACCATGGATAGATCTTGCGTGTGCTTTCGAAATATTTTGTATCCCATGCAACATTCCCCAACAAATAATATGAAGCATAAATCACCATGTTCAAGTAGAGGGTACAGAGGGTGGCGGGAGAGTGGACCACTGTAGATAGATGGGGGAAGGTGATGGAGGTGTTGCTGAAGATGACGGAGTTGTTGGAGTAGATCGCCGTCACGATGATGGCCCCGATAACGTTCCAGTGCCACCGGGAGAGAGGGGGAGAGAGTCCCCCTCCTTCTTATTCATCCTTGACCTCCTCCCTAGATGGGAGGTGGGTTTCCCCTCTGGTCCTTGGCCTCCATGGCGGTGGAGGGGCGGGAGCCCCTCCGAGATTGGATCTCTCTCTGTTTCCTTCTGTTTCCGCGCTCCCAGATTCTGACCTTTCACTGTTTCTTAAATATCTCGAGATCCGTAACTCCGATTGGGCTGAAATTTTGAGGGGATCTTTATCGATAAATTATCTTTCTCGCGGCCCAGAGGACAGCTCCAACCGACGTAAGGGGTGGCCACAAGCCCTCAGGGCGCGCCCTACCCCCCAGGGTGCGTCCTCCTGGCTTGTGGGCCCCTCGGGCACCGCCTTCTGTTGATTCCACTTCCCAAAATTCACATATATTCCAGAAAAACTCTCCGTAAGTTTTTATCCCATTTGGACTTTGTTTGATATGGATTTTCTGTGAAACAAAAAGCATGCAACAAACATGAACTGGCACTAGGCACTGGATCAATATGTTAGTCCCAAAAATAGTATAAAAAGTTGCCAAAAGTATATGAAAATTGTAGAATATTGGCATGAAACAATCAAAAATTATAGATACGACGGATATGTATCATCACGCAAGCATGAGGGATCCTCCCTGTAGGGTGTTGCAATGTGTTCATGATTTGCCTATGGTGGCTTGCTTGAGTGACAGAAGCATAAACCCGAGTAGGTGGGTTGTTGCATATGGGAGTAAAGAGGACTCGATACCTTATAATGCTATGGTTGGATTTTACCTTAATGATCTTCAGTAGTTTCGGATGCTTGCTAGAGTTCCAACCACGGCGGCTCCAACCACCAATGCCCCGGCAACGTCCGGCTCCAGTTCCATGACCGTCATGATGGCAATCAACGCCCCTCCCGCTGTATCAGTCTCGGAGACTAGTGTCCCGGTCCCAGGGATTGGTCAGCTGGACCTGGGGGCTCCAGCTGCCTTCGACGCCCCGCTTGAGCTCCAGCCGGCTCCCGTCTTAGCTTCCTAATGGGCCCAACCCATTGTGGCGTTCCTCTTGTGTTGAGAGCTCCCCCTGATGAGGCCACGGCAAGACAAATCCAGCGCCGGGCCCTGGCCTACAAGATCATCAACCGCGAGTTGGTTCATCGCAACACCACCGTCGTTTTCCAATGTTGTGTCGAGCTGAAGAAGGGGAAAGAAATCCTCCTCGACATCCACCAGGGTGAGTGCGGGCATCACGCCGCCTCCAGGACCCTGGTGGCCAAGGCATTCTGCCACGACTTCTACTAGCTGACGGCCTTCGAGGAGGCCAAGTGGCTGGTCAACAAGTGTGAGGGGTGCTAGCATTTCAGCATGCAGAGCCACCTGTTGTCAACAAACCTCTAGACATCCCACTCTCGTGTCCCTTTGCCGTATGGGGGCTGGACATGGTAGGACCCTTCAAAACTGCACGAGGCGGCATGACTCATCTGCTCATGGTAGTCGACAAGTTCACCAAGTGGATAGAGGCAAGGTTGTAGGATCGAAAGTAGGTCTAGACGGGGGGATGATTAGACTAATTGACCAAATAAAAGTTTTTCCTTTTTACCAATTTTAATTCTTGGCATGTTTTAGCATTCATAGCATATTAAGTAACACCCTACACATGCATATCTAAGAGTGTAGCAGCGAAAAGTAAAGACATTGCACATGTAAGTAAAGAGAGGGTTTGGAAAGCAAACACAATTGATGACACGTTGATTTTTCCCGTGGTTCTGATAGGTGGTGCTATTGTACATCCATGTTCATGGAGTCTTTAACCCATGGAGGTTAACAGTCGCGAGAGTCCACGGAGGGCTCTACCCATGGAGGGTTCCACGAAGAAGCAACCTTGACTATTCCATGCGGCTTCCGTCCACGAAGGACTAGACTCATTATGGGTAGATCTTCACGAACTAGACGATCTCCTTGTCCTTACAAACTTCTTGGTTCACTTCACAACACGAAGTAGGAGGCTCCCAAGCGACACCTAACTAATCTAGGAGGAACCACCCTCCAAAAGGTCATAGGCTTGGTAATGACGATGAACTCCTTGCTCTTGTGCTTCAAGATGATAGACTCCTCAACACACAATCACTCCCTCACATATTTGGCTTGGTAGAAGAGATGTGATTGGTGGAAAGCAACTTGGGGAGGCTAGAAATCAAGATCCATAAGGTTGGAGTGAAAGATCTTGACCTCAACACAAGGGTAGGTGGTTCTCTCTCAGAAAACTGAGTAGGATAGGTATGGAATAGTTCTGAGTGCTTCTATTTCGAGTGGGTAGTTGTGGATGGGTATATATAGGCATCCCCAAAAATCCAACCTTTACACACAAAATGACCAACTCGGTGACACTGATGCGTAAATCTCGGTGGTATCGAAGTGACAAAAAGTGATAACTTTTGAATCTCAGAGGTACCGATATATGAATCTCGGTTGTATCGACAAGGTGACCAACGGTCATATTTACCAAAGTCAGTGATGCCGATTCACCATTTTCGGACGGACCAAAAATGTGAACTTGCGTAATAGTAACTTGGAAACCCAACCCGATGGCATCGAAAGCAGTGTCGGCTGCACCGAAGAGTTAGGGTCTGGCTGAGTTTGTCTAGGGTTTGGAATCGGTGGCACCGGGATAGGAATGTTGGTTGCACCGATTTTGCATATTTGGCTTTGGACAGACTTTGGTGGGAGAGTTTGTGGATGTTTGGTGACTATTACTTGTGCACGTTTGAGCATATTGTTCACCAACAAAACTTTACTCCCTTTTAATAGTATTGGCTTTCCTATGGACTCAAAGTGATTTCTCACAAATGTAAAATGTAGAGTCCTCTTGCTTGAAGCTTGGCCAACCTATTTCCTTGCATCTTGGGGTAATTCCACAATCCTTTGGCCATCCCTATCATTGAACTTTTCCTGAAATATACTTGGTGGAAACATTAGTCCAATGACCTATATATTGTTATTGATTAACAAAACCACCAAGGGAGCAAATGTGCTTTAAATCTCCCCCTTTTTGGTAATTGATGACAACATATTGATCAAAGCTTCGACAAAGATATAATCAATGAATATAGTCGTCGCTTTGAGAAGTATGTGATAAGCAAAAGCCCCCCCCTAAATTTGTGCATTATTTTTAAATTTTCGTTTAAATGCAAATGGACAATCGATTAGGTACATGGGCCGCTTCTTACATGTCACATACCACTTGGTGGTGTGCGAGAGTAATTGGAATGAACATCATAGCACAACACAATCAACCAAAGATGAATGATCATCACATAAGCATTAAGATGATAGGAAATAGTAGCATCACACAATAAATCGTATGATCAAACATCATCAAACGCATCATCGAAAGCAACCAAAAGCAATTGTTTTTGAAAAAGCGATAAACACCAAAACGCTCTCTCAGTCGAAGCCTAAAGATCTATACACTTCTCCCCCTTTGACAACAAGTTACCAAAAAGTTCAAAGGCATATATGTGAGTGTTCTTGGGCTAATCTCCTCCGGTTGTTGCTGATGTCGTGGATGGAGCTAGAGGGGACACTCGAGGAACTGGAGCTGATGGAGCAGGAGTTGTGCTGACAGTAGCAGGAGCTGATGAAGAGGGCCTCAAGTCTGATGCAGCAACTGTGGCTGATCTAGCCTGAGTAGTGAACTGAGTGTTTGGACTGAGAGGTGATCCATCCTCCTCCTCCTCATCATCATCATCTGAAGAAGTAGAAGAGACCCGAGGGATGTGCACAGAGTCAACTTCCTTCTGAAGCTCTATGACTGTCTTAGTCTCCTTGTCCACCTTGTCACCAAGAGTCTTGATCCTTGTCTCAAAGATCCTCACAAGACTATTCTGGTTGTCCAGAATCCCCTTGATATCCTTCTGCATACTCTGAACTGCTTACACAAAAGATTCATTTGCTCGTTTCTGGATCTGGGGGCTGGAGCACTAGCGGCTCGAACTGCTTTTGCCTCTGCCTGTGCTATAGCACATGTGAGATGATCTGGGTCCATCACCCAAACATTATCCTCGAGATCTGGCTATAGGGGCAGATGTGGACGATCTAGAGCAAAAATATGCTTGTCCAACTGAGAGTTGATGAGCATATGGATGTAGGGTGCATAGCAGCAAGAGCACTTTTGATCAGCAGCAACCCTCTTGATTGTCTCAACAATCAAATCCATGACTCTAATCTTGGTATGTCTATCAAGGTGGATCAACATGTTCATGGAGTAGCCTCGGATCATCTTGTCATCTCCTGACTTGGGCATCAAGGTATGCCTCAGAATAGTGTTCATGGTACGGATGCCTGCTTGTAGATAGTAGATGGCTCCTAGCTTGTGAGATTGCACTTTGTACGCGTGGATAGGAGTATACATATCCTTCATGGCATTGTGACTTGCCTTGGATTCTGAGTATACATCCAGATCACCATCCTGAACATCTGGAACTCCTAGAAGTATAGCCCACTCCTCAAGAGTAGATTCATACCTTGCTCCTTCAGTCATCCATAAAATTCTACCATCTCCGTAGAAATGTGCAGTGGAGTAGAATTGCATGATCATCTCATCGTTCCATGGAGTAAGCTCTCTGCCAATGAACTCATCCAGATCAATGTAATGGAAATTATCTTGGACACTTGGAAAGTAGTCCTCATTCTCCTTAATGAATTTCCAATCAACATATCTCATATCACTAACAACTGGGCTCTTGTCAAGCAGCACTGTCTCATAAAAGTCATGCTGCTCTCTGGTGTAGAACCTTTAGTTAACAACAATTTTGTTCCTCTGGGCATAAGCATCTATAGCTCTCCAAGCTCTCAATCCCGAGTCTTTCCTCTTCTTCATGTCTTCAGCAACTAAGTGGCTGACATCATGTACTGGAAGATGTCGTTCGAGTTTCATCAAAGTAGTCAAAGCATCATAATCTTAGAGTCTGGAGGCAGTTCCCTTGTTCTTTTTAGAAGCTGGAATGTCTCTGGTAGTCCTCTTGGACTTCTGTGTAGCAGCTTTCTTGGATGTAGGCTTGGTGCTCTTGGAGGTGCGAGACTTTGGCATGGCATCAGCCATAAGCTTCTTGGCCTTTTCTTGGGAGGAGCCTTTGCAGCTGGCTCATCCTCCTCTTCCTCAGCAGCAGCACCAACAGCCTCCTCTGGATCTTCATACATGGAGGTAGGCCTGCCTATCACATGAATAATCCTTTTTCTGGATTTCTTATCCCCTGCCTTCTTAGGCAAAGACTTCCTTGGGGGATCTATAGTCATTGTGGCCCTCACACTCTCAGATGCTACCATAGTTGTAGAAGGTGCATATACTTTGCTAACTACCCTCCTGGAAGAGGTGGCTTCATTAGCAGATTTCTTGGTGGCCTTCTCTTTCTTCTTGGAAAGAAACTCCTTATGAATAAAGTCTGAATCTTCTTCATCATAATTTAGCTTCTTCCTAGTCCTGGTGGCAGCCTTGGGCAACCCATGAGAGCTAGGGGTGCCTGGATCTGAAAAAGAACTGGGCTCTACACTGGACTTGTGCCTGAACTCATATCAACTCCCTGCTGTGCCGAATTTTGACTGTCCTGAGCATCTGACATATTGTCCCTATGAATAGAGTATAGAAGAGCAAAAGTAGATGAGTCATCACAAAATGAGGTTGGATTTTGAAAGTTTGAACAATAGATTTTCAAGGTTTTTGCATTCTGTCAAATAAATATCGGTACAGTCGAAACAATATTTTCAGTGCTGCCGAGACAAAGTGTCTCTCTTAACAAAACCCTGGCACTCTTCTCGGTTAGACCGAAAAGAGGTTCTCGGTTCCACCGAGATAGTTCTCAGCATCACAGAAATACACATCGTGAGACCGATATGTTTGTTTCGGTTCCACCGAGATTTATTGGGCGGATGACAAAACCCTAGAAAATTTACAATTCGCTAGTCTATAAAGGTTTTGTGTGGATATGAATACTTGCAAAGAGTGGCTTATTGATAAACTTGAATCTAATGCTCAAGAATCGGATGAAGAGCGCAAAAGAGGTCAAATCCTTACCCTAACTTGGTGCGGATCCGCTACGGCGGCGACGATGGAGAGGGTTTCGTCGACGGTAGCAATTCCCAACTGCGGAGGAGCGTAGGGAGACAAGGGCGACGACGAGGGGTCTCGAAGGCGGCAGCTTAGGGTTCTGGCGTGCGACGATTGAGATTGAATTTCAAAGCGTCGGGGTCCACAACTTATCTACCCACCACTATCAGTGGCACTGGTTCAAACTTTTCGGTGTCACCGAGTTACTCAACTATCAGTTGACAGGGAAACTCGTTGTAACCGAGAAGATGGAATCATTGGTACCGAGATTGAAAACCAGATCAACCCTAGGCATTCGATGAGACCGATATTTTGTGGTTGGTTCCACCGAGCTGCACTTGGCAGGTTTTAATGGCCAGTCCTTGTCGATACGGAACTCCGAGTGCTTCACACACAGAGGGATCGAAAAACACTTGTTCAAATTTTGTGATGCAACATGAATAGAGTATGAGGTGAGAAAGCATAGATAGCTAAAGAGGTGGTCCTAGGAATTCTTGTAAATCCAATTGGCAAAAGATAAATCAAAAGCCAAATAGCAACAATTGGATATCCTCGAATGAGAAAATAAATGCAGACCAACATGCTCACACAATAAGACGTCGAAGGAAATCATGGCAAACATGCACAAACACTCTAGCATCTAACAAGCACTTGGGCGATGACGAAGTCATCTATATATGAGTATTTGATTTAGGATCCAAGTAAGAGTACTTGATCACAAGTCATACTCGTCATTTAAGCACGAGAGGGGTTACCATTTTTACGTAAAGCATTTAATGCTGTCACATACTAAGAGATGCTTTGACTCAAGTCTTAGAGTAAAGCTCCCCCTTGATGTGACATCCCCCCATAAGAGAGATAAACTAACCTTGGGTTTTGTCGATGAAGACTTCATGTTGGTGAGGTAGTGGTGGATGCTCAAGATTGATGAAGATCACAAAAGTTGGGAGCATCCTTGTTGTTTCCTTACTCTTCTCACCTACATGGGTTCGTCCCAACACACAAGAGACAAATACAAGGATATCTATGGACATGGAGTTCAAAGCATGTGTGATGATGTCCATTTATTTGTTGATTACCTTGTCCCTTGCTTACCATTGAGGGAATGTGTGACTCCTTGATCTATTGCCATAGGGTTGATGTTGATTGCAAAAAAATCTTGCCAATAATTAATATGAGTGAATTTCATTGGCGGAGAAACCCCTCAAGAACTCTCTAGTTCTTCTTCTTGGGAACCCACATCAAGTTGATGGGGACCCTTGGTGTTTTAGTAGCAATTGTAGAAGTTGAGCTTGTAGTAGTCTTGGGAACCCACTTCACCATAGCTTGGGATTCATCTTCATATTAGTCAAAGTCCTCTTGGAGCTTGTTCTTGATCTTGAGCTTGTGGTCTTGTGGTGGAAGGTAATCTTGAGTGTTTGTCCCCTTGGGAAGATTATTTTCATACTTCTCCTTTTGAGGAACAAACTTGGGATTGGGACATTGACCTTCTTCCCATTCAACTCCATTAGCGTTGAAGTAGCCAACACCGCGATTCTTCCGGTATCCTCCATGCTTGTGTACAATCTCATCAAATTGTTTGTACCCTTCAAGACTCTTGTAGATACCTTTCTCTATAATCCCTTTCAATAAAGCATTTTCTTGCTCAAGTGTATATTGGATAAGAGAATCATTATTAGTGGAATCAATAGAACTACTAGGAGCAACATCATGGGGTTTAGCATTTTTATTGTTGCTACTAGATGAAGAACCTTTCTTTCCTTTGTTACTAGTTTGCTTAGATTTGACTTGTGGCATGAATGTAGACAAGATTAGTCGTTTGGCCATATAAGATGAAGTCTTCTTTCGGAGATCATCATTGATAGCTTTCAGAAATTCATGTTCTTGCTCCAAATTGAGCTTCTTGAAGCGTACCTTCGCATGTGTTCTTACTAGTTCTCTATGATCTTCAAGGGTAGATTCATGGGCTAACTTAAGAGTGTTGAGTTCTTCTATTTTCATCTTATCATCGTCAATTGACCTATCTTGACTAGCATGAGAAATATCAAGTTCATTATGATTAACATCACTAGTTTTATCACATAGCAAGTCATCATCGTAAAGAAAATCATCTTCATCACTTTCGAAATCAAGATATTCGGGGTGTGATACCTTGGGGCCTTTAGCCATGAAGCAACTTCCACCTCCTTCATTTGGTGAATCAAATAGATCATAGGAGTAGGTTGTCGCTAGTGCAATTCTGGAAACACCATCATCTTGGCTATAGTCGGAGTTGGAGTGATAGCTTCTCTCGGAGTGGTTGTCGGAGTCGGAGACGGAAACCCATTCACCAACATGAGCTTCATGCTTTCTTCTTTAGTAGCTCTTGGTGTACTTGTCCTTCTTCTCCGAGTCCCTACTTCTCCTTGAGGGTCTTCGTTCATAACGATCATCTCTACTCCTTATCTCTCTTCGAGGTGATTCATCTCTTGAGCTTCGTCTTCTAGGTGACTCTTCTCTTTGTTTGTAGGGAGCCGTGCACTCATTGGAGTAGTGTCCGGGCTTCCCACAATTGTAGCAGTTTCGGTCACGACTTGACGAACGCTTCTCTTCATGTCTTGAGTTGGAGCTACGATCTTTGCTTCTATTCTTGGAGAACTTGTTGAATTTCTTGACCATGAGGCTTATCTCTTCAATTGTGACAAGGTTGTCGCTTGAGGTAGCGGGATCATCACTTGTGTCTTTGTAAGCACTGCTAGACTTGTGATGAAGCTCTTCCTTGTCTTTGAGTGTCATCTCATGAGAAACAATTCTACCAATCACTTCTGTTGGTTTGAGATCATTGTAGTTGGGCATCATTTGGATCAATGTGCACACGGTTTTATATCTCTCATCCAAATCTCGAAGTATCTTCTTGATGATGAACTTGTCAGTCCTTTCTTCGCTTCCTAGGTCGGCAATCTCATTGGTGATGAGAGCTAGCCTAGAGTAAATTTCAGCGACTCCTTCACCATCCTTCATCTTGAACTTGTCAAGTGTTACCTTGAAGAACATCTAACTTGGATTCTCTCACGGACTCAGTTCCTTCATGCATATCAACCAAAGTATCCCAAATCTCTTTTGCGTGTTCAAGAGGGCTGATTTTGTTGAATTCTTCAGGGCATAGGCAGTTGAAGAGAATGTCACATGCTTGAGCATTGAGTTGCAACATCTTCAATTCATCAGCAGTCGCTTCACGATGCGGTTCCTTTCCATCCAAAAAGAATTCACCTTGCAAGCCAACACAAACAACAACCCAGATGGCAGGATTATGACCAAGCAAATGCATTTTCATTTTGTGCTTCCAACTAGCAAAATTAGTTCCATCAAAGTACGGACCTCTATGGTGATAATTTCCCTCCCTAGATGCCATACTTCTCCTAGGTTGTGAGAACCAATGCAATGGATACCAAAGCTCTGATACCACTTGTAGGATCGAAAGTAGGTCTAGAGGGGGGGGGTGATTAGACTACTTGACCAAATAAAAGTTTTGCCTTTTTCCCAATTTTAATTCTTGGCAAGTTTTAGCATTCCTAGCATATTAAGTAACACCCTACACATGCATATCTAAGAGTGTAGTAGCGAAAAGTAAAGACATTGCACATGTAAGTAAAGAGAGGGTTTGGAAAGCAAACACAATTGCTGACACGTTGATTTTTCCCATGGTTCTGATAGGTGGTGCTATCGTACGTCCATGTTCATGGAGTGTTCAACCCACAGAGGGTAACGGTCGCGAGAGTCCACGGAGGGATCTACCCACGGAGGGTTCCACAAAGAAGTAACCTTGACTATTCCATGCGGCTTCTGTCCATGAAGGACTAGCCTCACTATGGGTAGATCTTCACGAAGTAGGCGATGTCCTTGCCCTTACAAACTTCTTGGTTCACTCCACAAGACGAAGTAGGAGGCTCCCAAGTTACACCTAACCAATCTAGGAGGCACCACCCTCCAAAAGGTAATAGGCTCGGTAATGACAATGACCTCCTTGCTCTTGTGCTTCAAGATGATAGACTCCTCAACACACAGTGACTCTCTCACAAATTTGGCTTGGTAGAAGAGATGGGATTGGTGGAAAGCAACTTGGGGAGGCTAGAAATCAAGGTCCATAAGGTTGGAGTGAAAGATCTTGACCTGAACACAAGGGTAGGTGGTTCTCTCTCAGAAAACTGAGTAGGATAGGTATGGAATAGTTCTGAGTGCTTCTATTTCGAGTGGGTAGTAGTGTAGGGGTATATATAGGCATCCCCAAAAATCCAACCGTTACACACAAAATGACCAACTCGGTGACACCGATGTGTAAATCTCGGTGGTACCGAAGTGACCAAAAGTGACAACTTTTGTATCTCGGAGGGACCTATATATGAATCTCGGTTGTACCAACAAGGTGACCAACAGTCAGATTTACCAAACTCGGTGATACCGATTCGCCATTTTCGGATGGATCGAAAATGTGAACTGGCGTAACAGAAACTTGGCAACCCAACTCGGTTGCACCGAAAGCAGTGTCGGCTGCACCGAAGTGTTAGGGTTTTGCTGAGTCTGTCTAGGGTTTGGAATCGATGGCACTGGGATAGGAATGTTGGTTGCACCGATTTTGCATATTTGGCATTGGACAGACTTTGGTGGGAGGGTTTGTGGATGTTTTTGTGACTATCACTTGTGCACGTTTGAGCATATTGTTCACCAACAAAACTTTACCCCCTTTGAATAGTATTGGCTTTCCTATGGACTCAAAGTGATTTCTCACAAATGTAAAATGTAGAGTCCTCTTGCTTGAAGCTTGGCCAACCTATTTCCTTGCATCTTGGGGTAATTCCACAATCCTTTGGCCATCCCTATCATTGAAATTTTCCTGAAATATACTTGGTGGAAACATTAGTTCAATGACTTATCTGTTGTTATTGATTACCAAAACCACCAAGGGAGAAAATGTGCTTTTAAAGGCCCATCAAGAAGCTGGACGGCCCCACCGCCGTCCGGTTCATCAAGGACATCACGGTTCGCTACGGCGTTCCCCATAGCATCATCACTGACAACGACACAAACTTCGCCAAGCGTGCAATGGCGCGTTTATGCTCCCAAGAGGGCATCCGGCTCGACCTCGCGTCAGTGGCCAACCCACAATCAAATGGCCAGGTGGAAAGGGCAAACGGCCTGATCTTGGCCAGCCTGAGGCCCCAGCTCGTGGCGCCCCTCGTATGGTCAGCCGGCTGCTAGACCGATGAGCCGTCGGCTGTCCTGTGGAGCCTCAGGACCCTGCCCAACTGGTCGACCGGCTTCACCCCCTTCTTTCTCATATACGGGTCCGAGGCGATCATGCCCATAGACATCGAGTTTGACTCGCCTCAGGTCACCCTGTATACGGAGAAGGATGCAAAGGAGGCAAGAGAAGACGATGTTTACCTACTCGAAGAAGCACGCGAACTGGCCCTGAGCCGGACGGGCATTTATGAGCAGAAGCTCCGGTACTACCACATCAAGTGGATCCGGCCCATCTCCTTTCATGAGGGCGACCTAGTGCTTAGACGGATCCAGCGAACAGCCAGCCATCACAAGTTGTCCTCTGCATGGGAGGGCTCGTTCATCGTCAGAAAGGCACTGCTCAACAATGCCTACTACCTGATTGATGCCCAGAAGTCGCAGAAGCGCAAAATGGACGCCTCCGGTGAGGAAACAGAGCGCCCATGGAATGCAACGCTCCTTCGACCGTTCTACTGCTAAGAAAAAACTCGTGTATGTATGTATCTTCCCTTCTGTTGGAACTTAATGAATGCAACGGGGGTGCCAAGCCAGCACTTGGGGCACGCCCCTTTTCAATTCCTTCAAAGGCTTGTCATTTCTTAAGCAAAGCACTCGGGTCTGGCTCCTTGGCCCGGGGGGGGGGGGGGTCGTCAGCTCTTCTCCGAGGCGGACAAGTAGTGTGATCAGGAAATCCGTCCCAGCCCCCTACCCAGTCACAGACCGGCCCTTGGTTGTCCTGCTGGCGGAACGACGGGGTAGGAAGGAACTTCTCATGCGAACGACATTTGACGAGTAGTAGCCGGACAAGTACAACCGGATCTTGTTACCTCTAGAAACCAGCCTTTGCCGGCTCGCCCCAACCCTAGCCGGACAACTCTAAGGCCTACTCGTTTCCCAAGGACGATGCCCCGTCCCGGTCCATACTGTCTCCCGGCTTGCCGACAGGCAGGGCGGAAGCCGGAAGGAATCCTTCGTGAAATATGAGTGAAAAGGCAAAAGGAAAAGGAGGAGCCGGCACACAAACATTTCAAACTTCAAGCAAGATAAAAGAAAAGGCCACAGGCCGAGGAGTCTTTACAATACACCCCAGTGGGTGGAAATGCGTCTTAATTAAACAAGTTTTTAGCAAGAGAAGAAAAAAAGTACAAAGTGCACAGGGCCACTCAAGCTGTCGGCGTATCGCCGGCCGGCTCAACATGTCGCTCAAGGGAGGTCGTGACCTTCAGGTCCGCCTCCGTGGCTCTAGTGTCGCCATCGGTGCTGGATGCGGTGCTCTCGTCGGCAACCTCCTCATCTTTAGTTCCTTGAGGATTGCCAAAGGATTCCTTGGCAACCGGCTCGTCGTCCTCGCCTAGCGCCGGCAGGAGCTCGTCCAGGTCGACGTACGAAGTCAGCTCGTTGGCCTGACGGATGAGGGCGCCTTCACGGGAGACCCGTTCCGCCTTAGGAACCTCACGCATCGTGGCTAACTGGTCCAAGTTAATGCTGGAGTACCACGACGTAACGAACCGGAGGGCCATCTGTGTGCCGGCACGGGCCGCCGACGCCTTCCAAACCTCAAGCTAGGCCACCGCGTTCTCAAGCCCCAGCGCCACCTGGCCCACCGGGGCCCGCCGACCCGGCCAGAGGGCCGAGATCACCTCCTTGCCGGCCATCTAGAGCCGGTCCATGCAGCACTGAATATGGACCAATATGTTCTCAATGGCAAACTCAAGCTCTGCCATGTCCCAGCCGGCGTGCTCCTCAACCTCCTGCCCGCACTGCCACAAGCACTCCTAGTGATCCACCACAAACCGTTTGACACAGTGTTGGGTCTCCAGGAACTAGTATGAGAAAAGAAAAGAATCAGCAAACGGGTCGAAAGCAAGATAAAGGCCGCCGGCAGAGGTAGTAGGCTCGAAAGAAAAACTCACGCTGGAAGACATCATCCATCTCGATGGCAAATTGAAGGCCCGCGTTCTGTTCCCTCTGCAGCGCTGCCTCCGCAGGGCAAGGGCGGCCCCGCGCACCTCAAGCTCACTCTCAAGGTGAGCCACCTCACCCTAGAGAGTGGTGAGCCACTGGGTGGCGTCGGCCGCCTGCTTGGCGGCATCCTCCCGGGCCTCCACTTCCCGATACCACTCCGTGCTCAAGTGCTCGTGGGCCAGTTTCCAATCCACGACCAGGCCGGCCATGCGGTCTCGCTCCAACGTGATTGCTTGGAGATCCCGTGCCAGCCAGCCCCACTCGGAGGCCACCTCATCCCTCTTCTGCCGGATCGAGGTCAAGGCCTCCAGCTCTTTTGTGAAAAGATCAATCCAAGTCACCAAAAGTGCAAAAGATTCGGGTTGGCTGCCGAACAGCCGGCCTAACTCTCGGGGGCTACACCCAGTGGGTGCGCTTGCGCGCCCCACTAGAACGAACATACCTCGCATCCTCTTCAGCTCCTCCTCCACCTGGTAGAAGAAGGATTTGCCTGAGTTGTGGATGGCAAACGCCTCGTCAAAAAGCGCCTGCCGCTTGACGCTCCCTGCCTACTCTACAGCTAGAGACTAAAGTTAAACAAGCAAAAGAAGATTCGTCCTAGCTGCCGCGTGGCCGGCCAGCCAGCCCGAATCTCGGGGGCTACACCTAGTGGGTGCGCTCGGGCGCCCACACTGAGAACTGAACGCGGGCTAAGGAATCTTACCTCTGCCTGCCATAGGGTGTTGTCGGCAGCCTCCGCAAACCTAGCCAGCCCTTCATGGCACTGCGCTAGGACGTGGTCCGGTTCCCCGGGCACGAGGGCCTGGCCGCTGGCTAGTGGAGGCAAGATGGCTGGGGCGCGAGCCAGCACTTCCCAGTCATGAATCACGTCGAGCATGGTACTCTTCGATCGGCTCGCACCGCCGCTTGACCCTGCGCCTGTTGCGGCACTGGCTAGCGAGAGGTTGGCAGCAACCACGAGGGCGCGGGAGCCAGCCTCGGGCTCCTTTGCAGTCGGCGTCGTCTGCTCCGCCGCCTGCCGGACCGACTCGACAGCCTGCTGGTCTCGCATGCTCCTCCCACCGACCAATTGATACGTCTCCAACATATCTACTGTTCCAAACTCTTTTGCTCTTGTTTTGGACTCTAATTTGCATGATTTGAATGGAACTAACCCGGACTGACGCTGTTTTCAGCAGAATTGCCTTGGTGTTATTTTTGTGCAGAAATAGAAGTTCTCGGTTCGTCCTGAAAAGTTATAGAGAATATTTTGGAATTAATAAAAAACACCGGCACAAGAATTAACCAAAGGGGGGCCACCAGTAGGCCACAAGCCTGCTAGCCGTGGCCACCCCTGGCCATGCCGAGCAGGCTTGTGGGGCCCTCATGGCTCCTCTGGCCTCCTCTCTAGCTCCATATAACCCTATTTGTCGAGAAAAAAATTAGAGAGTTCATCGCGTTTCACGATATGGAGTCGCCGCCATCACCTGTTCTTCCTCGGGAGACTAGATCTGGAGTCAGTTTTGGGCTCCGGAGAAGGGAAATCAACGCCTTCGTCATCACCAACCATCCTTCATCACCAATTCCATGATGCTCTCCACCGTTCGTGAGTAATCTCATTGTAGGCTTGCTGGACGGTGATGGTTTGGATGAGATTTATCATGTAATCGAGTTAGTTTGGTTAGGGTTTGATCCCGAGTATCCACTATGTTCTGATATTGATGTTGCTATGACTTTGCTATGCTTAATGCTTGCCACTAGGTGCCGAGTGCCATGATTTCAGATCTGAACCTATTATGTTTTCATGAGTATATGTGTGTTCTTGATCCCATCTTGCAAGTTGTAGACACCTATTACGAGTTATGATCCGCATCCCCTAGGGTGACAATAACTGGGATTCTTTCCAGTGATAACCGTAGTTTGAGGAGTTCATGTATTCACTAAGTGCTAATGCTTTGGTCCAGTTCTCTATTAAAAGGAGGCCTTAATATCACTTAGTTTCCAATAGGACCCCGCTGCCACGGGAGGGTAGGTCAATAGATGTCATGCAAGTTCTTCTCCATAAGCACGTATGACTATATATGGAATACATGCCTACATTACATTGATGAATTGGAGCTAGTCCTGTGTCACCCTATGTTATAACGGTTGCATGATGAATGCCATCTGACATAATTATCCATCGCTGATCCATTGCCTACGAGCTTTTCATATATTGATCTTTGCTCAGCTACCATTTCCGTTGCTACTGTTACAACCACTACAAACTACTACTATCACTTTGCCACCGTTACCGTTACTACCATATTACTTTGCTACTGAATACTTTCCTGTAGATATTAAGTCTTTCAGGTGTGGTTGAATTGACAACTCAGCTGCTAATACTTGAGAATATTCTTTGGCCCCCCTTGTGTCGAATCAATAAATTTGGGTTAAATACTCTACCCTCGAAAACTGTTGCGATCCCCTATACTTGTGGGTTATCAAGACCTTTTTCTGGTGCCGTTGTCGGGGAACATAGCTTTATTCTCTGAGTCACTTGGGATATATATCTGTTGATCACTATCGAGAATCTGAAAGATACAAAAACCAAGATCTATCCCTCTACTACGAGGGGAGGTAAGGAACTGCAATCTAGCTATGCACTTGATTCACCTTCTGTTATGAGTAAGTTTGCGACACCACCACCTGCTAGTAATTTTGATATGTCGCAAGTAATTGATGATGCTACTTTTTCTATGCATGATACTTATGATGATACTTTGCTTGATGATACTATGCCACTGAGTGAATTTCTTGATGAACAAATTGCTAGAGCCAATGCTGAAATTGATAATATATCTGAATCTGATGAAATTATTGAAACTGAACACTATGATACACGTGATAGACCTATATCTCCTAGATATGAATTCCCTGATATACCTGAGGGTTATGTTATGGAAGGAGAGGTAGCTAGGGACTTTCTTGCTTGTCAGGATAGAGATGATCTTAAGAAATTGCTTCGCAGGTGGAAGGAAAAATCTCTGAATGCTAGAATGCAATATGATCCAAAGTTTGCTACTTCACCCATCTTTGTTAGTGATAAGGATTATGAATTCTCTGTCGATCCTGAGTTAATTACTTTGGTTGAATCTGATCCTTTCCATGGTTATGAATCTAAAACTGTTGTGGCACATCTTACCAAATTGAATGATATAGCCACCCTATTTACTCACGAGGAAAAAAAATCGCTATTACTATATTCTTAAGTTGTTTCCTTTCTCATTAAAGGGTGATGCTAAGAAATGGTTTAATTCTCATGCTCCTAGTTGTGTGCGTAGTCCCCACGACATGGTTTATTACTTCTCTGAAAAATATTTTCCTGCCCATAAGGAACAAGCTGCCTTGCAGGAAATATTTAACTTTGTGCAAATTCAAGAAGAGAGTCTCCCACAAGCTTGGGGAGGCTTCTCCAATTACTTAATGCTTTGCCTGATCATCCTCTCAAGAAAAATGAAATGCTTGACATCTTTTATAATGGACTAACCGATGCTTCTAGGGACTACCTAGATAGTTGTGTTGGTTGTGTTTTTAGGGAACGAACTATTGAACAAGCTGAATTACTATTGAATAACATATTGAGCAACGATAATGATTGGACTATTCCCGAACCACCTTGTAACATCCTAAAAATTTCATTTTGGAATGTTATGAAATATAGCTATGCATCATCATCGCTTTGTTTGAATGTAATGAATTTGTTGAAGTGCTTCTTTTGATTTTCTGAAAGGCCATTTCTATTTTCCCATGTATTTGTTTCACCTATTTGAAAACCTTTGGAAATGTTCAAAGAAAGAGGGGAGTAACATGACACTCCACACCAGGGGCATCTTGGTGAAATATTTGAGCAATAAAACCAGGGAGTTATTTGAAAGTTTATCTCAAAAGGATTTAAAATCAATTAGGAATTTTTCTGAAAATAAGTTCTAAAAAGATATTCAATATGACAGAGGAAAAATGTTCATTAAATAGCATTAATTCTCCTGATCATTTTGGTATATATATTTCCTATGTTTGGAAATATTTTGAATGCATTAAAAGAGTTTTTATCGCTTTGGAAATAGATAAGGAAACGTTTTAAATAGAAACGGGCCAACCCACACTCTTTAATTCCCGAAACTACTCCGGGTTGGCCACCAACACGCTAACCACGCCTCCCACCCCACTGACGTGCGGGACCCACCGTCCGACCGAGGCGTCAGTGCGCTCATCCCCTTCCCCGCGCCCGACCACCGTCGCCGGAGATCCCTCTCCGCGGATCTCGCCCCTCGTGCCCTCCCCGACCACCGCACCGCCCCTATATAAAGCCCTGACCCTCTGCTATTCATTCCACTCTTGAAACCCTCTCTTTCCCTTGCCGCAATGCTGCCCCACACCTCGTCGGAGTTCGGAACCCAACCGGACCTCCCCGAGCTCGTGCCCGTCGCTACACTCACCCCCAGCCCCCTCCGACGCCACCAAACTTTCGCCGGAGCCTCGCCGCCGCCATTTGAAGCCTTGGAACGCCGCCCCCGACCACCGCACCGTCGTCCCCGAGCATCTCCGACCACCGGCCGCCGTTGACCTCGCCGGAGACCTCGACCCCCTCTTTGTAAGCCACCATCTCCACCCGTAGCCGTCCGATCCCAATCCAACGCGCGAGATTCGATCTATTTAATAAACAAACCGGTACGCGTTAAGTCTCGGCCAACCACTCGCTAGCTCCCGCACACACGCCCTCACGGCCAATCACAGCATGCCACGTAGACCCTGTCCGATCGATAGAAGTTTTTTTCTTTTTCTTTTCTGTTTTACAAACCAGAATGTATTCTGTTTTTGTTTTTATCATATCTTTTAAAATATTTGGTGTTTTTAGTTGATTCTTTTTGCATTAGTTCACAAATATGTTGTATTTTATGTATGTATGCTTAAATTTCAAATTGAACTTTAAATTTTTGAATCTAATCAATTTTTTTAAATTACTAAAATCTATATAAGTAGAGTTTAAAAATATATTTTTGTATGAATCTTTTTTCCACTGGTTTGTATTAGTTAGACATATCATCCTACATAGTTTGAGATTTTTTGGAATAAATTTGGTTAATATTTTTAACAAAATAGAATCTGTTTGGTTCTTAATGTAGTTTAGTTATTTTAATTTTTAATTTAATTTGAACCTGAATTAGTTTAACTTTTGTTTTTAGATTTCGTTAGGTTCTGTTGATTCAACATTAGGTGTATTATTTTATGTTAATAAAAAATAATTTTTCAAGTTGTTTTGTGCTCTAGTTTGAATAGGTACATCTAGTTTTCACCATCTATATTGTTTAGAATTTTTTTGTAGTAACTCTTTTTGCACAAAATCTTTATAATGAAATACTTTCTGTTTTCAAATAAAATTTTATATTTACGTTTCTGTTATCTAAATGCCTAGTTGTTCAAAACAATATTTGTGACTTGTTATGTCTTCGTAGAGTTTTGACACCAAAAATTTTAGAGTCTTATACTTTAAGTGTTTCTTCTTTTTGATTGTGCTATTGTTTGTTGAAGCATTTGTTTACCTTGCTGTTGAATGAATTGTATTGTGTTTATGATTATGGTGTGCTCTTGTTTGATTCGTTAGATCATCCGGAGTGCGAAGCTTGTTATCTAGAGTCACTTGATTACGAGGATCGTCAGCAAGGCAAGTCACTTTGACCATGTAAACCTATGTTTTTATTGCATTAGTTCTACCATCTCCCCAATTGTATGCAAAGTAGGTAATTTGGAAACTTGGTTACATTGTTGTAGTATCATGTGGTAGGTACCCCTCAACCCTTTGACACATTGGCCCCGGGAAATGTTGATTTGAATTTTGCTATGCTATCAGTAGACGGGGTTGGTTGTGTGATTCATGAGAGTTGAGTTAATAATTCCAAGACCTACATGATGATCAAGTCTTCTAGACTCCAAGTTTTCAACATACCTCTGGGTGGACGATGGTTGAACAGCGCCCTGGAGAAACCAGTGGTTAGCCTAGATGATACTGGAGAAGTGCTAGTATTGATGCGGAAAGGTCCACCCAGGCACAAAGAGATGGATAGATGCTTCAAGACCCAAGGCTTACCTGCACAGCCACAAGCCATTATGGGCTCTGGCTTGATTGAATATCATGGTGACCATGGAGAGGCGGTGCTACGAGATGTAGAAGAACGGTTGGAAAGGATGGGCACCGACAGAGTCTCGGGGAAACCCTTTAGAAGACCATGTTTTGGTCATCCGTTTCTCAAACACCCTGAAGTGCGAGAAAATCCAACGAAGGCGATCAAATCTTGTGGGGAACGTGTGCAAAACTCTGTAGAGTACCCAAACCTAATCGATTAGCCGTGTCCACGGTCATGGACAGTTTTGAGCCAAAGGAACTGAAACTATCTGGAACTGTCAACACAATTAATTACATTGATGTGGGTATTTAATGTCAACTTGGGTATGAGAAATGGTTGGTGGAACCATCTCATTAATCAACCAACATTGTAGTAATTATGCTTTTGCCCTCTCTTGTTGTAGGAATTTTTTGGCTTTATGCAAAAACTTACTACCCCACCTGCCATATATGCATATAGAATAGATGATTACTTTACCCCTCTCTTGTGACATTGCCGGCATATTCAATATGCTGATCTATACGGCTGCAACATATCATGTTGCAGAGTACTTTTCCGACCAGGAGTGAGGATACGCTCTACGCTCGGTGAGATGCCCTTGGAGTCAAATGGACTCAACTACCTTTGAAGCTTCCGCAAGATTAGTTATTCTCATGAGTTGGCCTTCAGCCACTTTATTGTAATTCTTATTGTAATAAAGGACTCGATATGAGATTTCGATTAATTAAGGCTGTGTGATTTCACTTTGATATATACATTGATGTACCGTGTGTGTACTAGCATGATCTTGGGATGGTACAGAAACACCGGAGATTCGACCTTTCAGGTCAGGTCGCTACAAAAATGGTATCAGAGCACACGCTGACCGTAGGACGTAACTTCTAGGATTGGAAAAGACTTAGGATTTAATTCTCTTTTGTCTTTAAAATTATTATACTGTCATCTACTCGTTTTTGACTTCCCTCCGATTTATTTCAAAATTTATAGATGGCCACCTTCATCCCAGTTTTGATCACGGAGTTTTGTCAGGCTGATGCGACGATGCCCTTTGGTAAGGAGCTGATGAGGATTGTCAGGGACGTAAGGATTAACTTGCCAAGCATCACCGGGACTCCTACCATGTCTTTTCCACAAGACGGATGCTACACGATCGTGGTGCACATCCCCGGGAAGACCTTTGGAAATCCTAAGGAACCCATCGACTTCAAGTTTGTGGCACCCAACTGGATACTTGGGAGAGACATGGCAATTCACCACGCCCTTAGACGTATTCAGGAGGAATACAGGGGTGGACCCATTTCACCAGGACTCAGCATGGTTTGTCACAGGGATGCCAATGGAAATATCATAACCACTCCCACCGAAGACACCACCATTTCCTATATCCAGACTATGGAGATGCACATCAGGACCTTGGAGCTTCGGGTACGTGCCGACACGAAGACGATCAAGAGGTTGATGAACCACGGGATTGACCTCAAAGCTGACCTACGGGAAGCCAATTATGAGCATGAGTATGAAGTGAACGATCTCTTAGAGAGGATCGATATGCTGAACACTCGCATTGCAACTCTGGAGGAATAGATGGACATGGGTGAAAATCTTCATCCAGAAGGAGACATGGCTCCTTTGATCAGCAACAATGATGACTATGAGGAGAGCACCACCGGAGGAGGCCATGTACTTTTGAGGAGAACTTTAGTTATGCCCCCATGTATCTTTATTTTCGTTGTTTAAGCATAGGTCGATGCTTAGTTTGATTTGGAGATTTGTATCTCGATGTTTGAACCTTGAGTTGAATAAATGAATGAGTGTTTGGTGTGATATGTTTGTTGCATTGCATATGGGTAGTGAATTTCCTTTTAGGTCATTGTTCTATTCTAATTCTCACCCCTTTGAAAACAGCAAGATGCCTCCGCGACGTGAGCCCGACTTCACTTTCCCGCCGGAACTCACACAACTTCTCCAGCGGCAGAACGCCCTGATGCAGCTGTTGATTCAGAATTAGACCAACAACCACAACAACAACCCTCCACCTCAAGGCGACAACCTCACCCGTTTTCTGAGGCTGAATCCACCAACTTTCTCAAGCAGCACCGAGCCCATTGTGGCAGATGATTGGCTCCGCAAGATGGAGAGGGAACTCACCACCGCTGGATGCACTGAGGCTAAAAAGGTGCGCTTTGCCGCCCATCAACTGGAGGGACCAGCAGCTTCATGGTGGGAGAACTACACCACCATGTACCCCATTGCTGGTGTGACTTGGGAGCAGTTCAAGCTAGCTTTCCGCACTGCTCATGTCTCAGCTGGAGCCATGAGTCTGAAGAAGCGTGAGTTTCGCAACTTACGCCAGGGGAACCGTTCCGTGGCCCAGTATGTGGATGATTTCAGCACTTTGGCTCGTTATGCACCAAGAGATGTGGCCGATGATGCAGCCAAATAGGAGAAGTTCTTGGAAGGACTCAATGATGAGTTGAGCGTGCAGCTGATGGTGGCTACTTTCAGCAACTACCAGGAGCTGGTAGACAAGGCCCTCATGTTGGAGGGGAAGCAGCAACACATCGAAAACCGCAAGAGGAAGTATGGACTTGGGAAGTCTCACTCTGGAACTCAACAGAAGCCCCGCTACTCCTCGTACTCAGGAAATACCGGATCAGGGACCGGTAAGTATGGAGGACACACTCATCTCGTGCACAACCATGGAGGCCATAACCATGGAGGAAATGGGAATAATCGTCCCAACAACGGCAACTTCAAGAATGGTAATGTAAGTGGGAATGGCAACCAAGACCATCCCGCTCCAGCTCAGAAGGATCTGAACCATATCACCTGTTTCAAGTGCCAGAAGACAGGGCACTATGCCACTGAATGCCCTCAAAACAAGCAAGGAAATGGAACGACAACAACAACGGCAACTCCGCAGCTAAGAAGCCAAATCCTTTTCCCCGTGCTCAGGTGAACCACCTTGATGTGGAAGAAGTCTATGATCAGCCCGAGACGGTGGTTGGTAAGTTTTTATTGCATTCACGTCCAGTTAGGGTACTTTTTGATTCTGGTGCAACTCATTCATTCATATCAAGGGTAGTTGTGAAAAAGTATGGTTTACCCACCAGAACCCTTAGTCAGCCCACTAAGGTCAATTCCCCAGGAGGTATGATGATGGCAGGGATAGGATGCCACGCCTTAAAACTCCACATAGGAAACCATGTTTTTCCTACCGACCTCATCGTCTTAGAATCCCAGGGATTGGATGTAATCCTAGGCATGGATTGGATGACCAAGTATGAAGGAAACCTTGATTGCCCCAGCAAGTCTATTTCACTCGCCACTCCCGATAACAAGAGGATTAAGTCTGTATCCTGACGCACACAGATGAGTTCTCGGTTAAATTCCCTCATAGGAGTTGTTCAGGAGGAAGTGCCGGTTGTACAAGACTTTCCAGATGTATTCCCGAAGGAATTACCAGGCATGCCACCAGATAGAGAGATTGAGTTTCTGATAGAGCTACATTGATGTGGGTATTTAATGTCAACTTGGGTATGAGAAATGGTTGGTGGAACCATCTCATTAATCAACCAACATTGTAGTAATTATGCTTTTGCCCTCTCTTGTTGTAGGAAAATTTTGGCTTTATGCAAAAACTTACTACCCCACCTGCCATATATGCATATAGAATAGATGATTACTTTACCCCTCTCTTGTGACATTGCCGGCATATTTAATATGCTGACCTATACGACTGCAACGTATCATGTTGCAGAGTACTTTTCTGACCAGGAGTGAGGATACGCTCTACGCTCGGTGAGATGCCCTTGGAGTCAGATGGACTCAACTACCTTTGAAGCTTCCGCAAGATTAGTTATTCTCATGAGTTGGCCTTCAGCCACTTTATTGTAATTCTTATTGTAATAAAGGACTCGATATGAGATTTCTATTAATTAAAGCTATGTGATTTCACTTTGATATATACATTGATGTATCGTGTGTGTACTAGCATGATCTTGGGATGGTACATAAACACCGGAGATTCGACCTTTTAGGTTGGCTCGCTACACACCTCCAAAGTCAACTCTAAAGAAAAGAGGTATTCTATTCCTCAGTCCTAAAGATATGCAAGAGGCAAAGAAATCTACTCCCTCCGTTCCTAAATATTTGTCCTTTTAGAGATTTCACTATGAACTACATACAGATGTATGTAGACATAAATTAGAGTGTAGATTCATTCATTTTGCTTTGGATGTAGTCCATAGTTGAATCTCTACAAAGACAAATATTTAGGAACGGGGGGAGTATGAAAGAAAAGGGTATTAAAGCTGAAGATGTTAAGAATCTACAACCTATTGAAGAAATACATGGTCTTGATAACCCGACACAGGTAGTAGAGGTAAATTCTCTTTGTAGGTTTGATGACCGAGATATTCCTTATAATAAGCCTGCTAGCCAATGCTTGGATGAATTCGATAATTTTATTATGAAGCAAGAGAATTTCAATGCCTATGTTAGTAGACAATTGAAACGTAATGCTTATATGCTTGATCACTTCAGTGATTATTTGAGTAGAACTGTCAATGATCTTAAGCTTATTAGTAAACATGCTTCCATGGTAACCACTCAAGTATAACAAGTACTTAAGGCTCAAAATGATTTGCTTAATGAGATGAATAGTAAAGACAATGATCATTGTGTTAAAGTTGTGACTAGAGGTGGTAGAATGACTCAGGAACCTTTGTATCCCGAGGTCCATCCTAGGAGAATTAAACAAGATTCTTAGAGAGTTAGTACTGATGCACCTACTTCTTCCAATAAGAGTAGGAAAAATAATGATGATAGTACTTTGCATGATGCTAGTGAACCTGTTATAAATACGTCTGAGAATCCAAATGATATTTCTATTTCTGAATTTGAGACACAATCTGGTGATGAACATGAGCCTAGTGATAACATTAATATGGATGTTCATGCTGATGCTCAACCTAGTAATGATAAGGATGTGTAGATTGAACCTACTGATGATCTTGATAACCCACAATCTAAGAATAAAAGATATGATAAAAGAGACTTCATTGCTAGGAAACATGGTAGAGAAAGAGAACCATGGGTTCAAAAACCCATGCCCGTTCCTCCTAAACCATCCAAGAAAAATGAAGACGAGGACTCTGAGCGCTTTGCTGAAATGCTTAGACCCGTCTTTTTACGTGTGCGCTTGACTGATATTTTGAAAATGTCTCCTTATGCTAAGTATATGAAAGATATTGTGAAAAATAAAAGAAAGATACCGGAAGATGAGATTTCCACCATGCTTGCTAATTATACTCTTAAAGGTGGAATACCTAAGAAACTAGGAGATCCCGGAGTACCTACTATACCATCCTCTATTAAAGGAAATTATGTTAAAACTGCTTTATGTGATCTTGGAGATGGTGTTAGTGTTATGGCTTTCTCTTTCTACCGTAGACTTGATTTGAATAAGTTGACACCTACTAAAATCTCTTTGCAAATGGCTGATAAATCAACTACTCTACCTATTGGTATTTGTGAGGATGTACTTGTCATAGTTGCAAGTGCTACTATCTTGACGGACTTTGTTATTCTTGATATTGACGAGGACGATAGTATGTCGATCATCCTTGGTAGACCCTTTTTGAATACTGTAGGGGCTGTTATTGACTGCAACAAGGGCATTGTCACTTTTCACATTAACGGTAATGAGCATACAATACACTTTTCAAAGAAACAACCTCAAGTTCATAATATCAATTCTATTGAAAAAATTCCAATGACTATTATTGGAGATTTTGAGTTCCCTCTTCCTACTGTCAACAAGACATATGCTATACTTATTATTGGGGAAATGCATATAACCATTGAGTTAACTTAGTGTTATTCAAAAATTCTTTGGTTTCATGTTATTCGAAAGAAGTTTGTTAATAAGACTTGATCAACCTTATTTATGGATTCCTTTTGATAAGCATGAGATGGACGAATCTAGAAAGAACAACTTCCTGCACCTAACTTTTACTTTCTATTACCTAGATGAAATTAAGTAAAAAAATTCCATTATTTTTTTGTTTTCTGAGTTTTCCGTGCAATAGAAAAATAACCTGAAAATAAAAGTTCCCAGAATCCCCTAAAAATTTAGTATGATTTTTTCTGGAATATTGAAGAATTTTTGGCACTCACAATGCATCAGGGGCTACACCAGTGGGCCACAAGCCTGCAGGGCGCGGCCACCCCCGTAGTCACCCCTAGCAAGCTTGTGGGTCCCACGTGGCCCCCTCCACTTATTCCGGCACCCATTCACTTCACCTTCCCCCAGAAAAAATCCCAACATTGCTCAAACCCGTGTTCTAGCTCATCTTGATGCCATTTTCGATCTCCTTGCTCAAAGCTCCATTTGCAAAACTGTTTTAGGGGACCGCTCACCGGTATGTGACTCCTCCAATGGTCCAATTAGTTTTTGTTCTAGTGCCTTATATATTGCAATTTTTTCCTGCTGTGGTGACCTTGTCCTTGAGCTTGCATGTCAAATTTTATGGTCCCTAGTAGTTTTGATGCATGATATGGTCTCTAGGCACTTGAGGGAGTAGTTGCTATGAGTTTTGTTGAGTTTTGTGCACCTTTATTTTCACTCACTAAAAATTTCAGAATTTTTCAGAAATGTTGAGAAGATTACTAAGAGGATCTTCAAGCCGGGGTTCTAAGGAAGATGAAAATGAAATGAAGGAGAAACCCAAATACAATCTTCCTCGCGTCGCAGAAATCCGACCATGTGAGTGGCCGTGTGACACATTCTTGAGGGTGCCAGAATTTACGAAGATTTCTATTATTTGGCCGAGCATGTAGGCATCACCGACTTCCTCAATGATAAGTGTGACCAGTACCTCTTGCTCACTAATACCTTTGTGCAAAATTTTCACTTTCATCCTAGGGAAGACCCTCCTACAGTAGAATTTCACTTATATGATGTGCCTAAGAAAATGAACCTTTATGATTTTTGCAAAGTTTGAAAGATACCCTATGAGGGCAGCATCAGGGAACCATGTCCTCATGACATGGAAGACTTTATTACCATAGTCACTGTAGGGGAAGAGAGAGGCGTGTCAAAGGTAAGAGCAGCTGGTTTACATTTTCCTGTGCTATGCTATTATTCATTATTTGCGGGAAGATGTTTAGTTGGTCACTGGGAGAGTGGAAGCCTTAGTGCCCCTGACCTCGCTATTTTGCACCGTGCTTTACTTGCTGATAGAACTTTTAGTCTGGGCGCTATGGTGGCCCAACGGTTTAACACCAAACGTTCGAAGGGGCCCATATTCGGAGGTATCAATGCATCTCGTTTAGCCAAACATTTTGAGATACCCATTAGGCTTCATGAGAAAGATGAAAAGATGATACCCGCGAAGTTTCTAGATTATGACCGTATGGTAGCCCATGATGTTATTAAAAAGAATGATGAAAGGAGGCTGCTTTACAATTTAGTATTTAGTCAGGGTACTTGTGAGAATATTACTCTGCCTGCTTCTTCTCTGTTCGATATTCATTCAGGCATGTACACTTTTATGCATGATGACATCTACCAATATTGGAGTTTGGAGCAACCCCCAGCACCTAAGCCAGCACCGGCTCTGGATCCATATCAAACCCCGATTTTTCAGTGGGAGCCACAGGAGATCACTAATCAGTGGAACCCTTAGTGTCCTCCGGAGTATCCCAGAGAAGGTTATTTCTAGCCATGGCCCTAGACCAACTTAGGCCAAAAGCCTAAGCTTGGGGAGTACGTATTTCTCACCGACATTACATTCATGTTCACACACTTATTTCAATTGTCGGTGTTCATACTTTTTCATTGTACTATCCATGGTAGTTTATTTTATTCTTTATTCTTTCTTCCTGTGTGTTTAATAAACTTTGAGAAAAATACAAAAAAATTAGTTCTAGCTTTATTTCCCAGTTGCTTAGTTGTAGCATTAAAGAGAAAACCCTAAAATATTTCTCGTTCTTCTTTTTGCTTGTTAGGACCTTTACCTTGTAAATAATTTTCCTTTCTTTTCTTTGGGTCGTAAGGAGAAGACCACGATGACGTGTTGAGTGGCTCTCATATGCATTATTGTTTATCTTACAAAGAGCCCATATTGCCTTGTTTTCTCCTTTGGTTTATTGTTTGCAGATTCCAGCTTAGTCCAATGCATGTGCACTCTTATTATTATTCACATCGTTTGGTCGTGCAAGTGAAAGGCAATAATGATGATATTTGATGAAAATATTGAGATGGAGAAAAGCTGGTATGAACACGACCTATCTTGCTTTTGTAAATATGATTAGCTCATCGTTCTGAATTCAGTACATTATGGGTTGAACATGTTTGCAATAAAAATTAGAGATTATAGTTATTCATGCCATGCTTAATTAGCTAAGAGTGGATAATGGTTCGTCTTGAGTGCCAACATGCGCATTAAAATGGTTGTGATGTAGTATGATAGAATGGTATCCTCCTCTGGATGATTCAAGTGGCTTGACTTGGCACATGTTCACGCATGTAGTTGAAACAAACCAACATAGCCTCCATGATACTTATGTTCATAGTGCATTATGTCCTACTCATGCTTGCATTCAATGTTGGTTAATCTCAAAGCATGTTGATGACTGTGTGGCTCTCTAGTTGGTCGCTCCCCAGTCTTTTACTAGCCTTCACTTGTACTAAGCGGGAATACTGCTTGTGCATCCATCTCAATAAACCCAAAGTTTTTCCATATGAGTCCACCATATCTACCTATATGCAGTATTTACCTGCGGTTCGAAGTAAATTGGCATGTGCTAAACTTTAAACCTTGAAATAAACGTTCTGTTTTGTATGCCCAAATCGCTCATGTGGTGACTGGGGGCTGTCAGTATCTTCCATGCTAGGTGGGTTATTCTCATGATATGTGTTAATTCACTATCATTCATGAGAAAGTGGCTATTAATCGGGATGCCAAATTCCATGCTCGAAATAAAAATAAAAATATAATTAAACAAAACTCCCCCAGAAGTGTGTTTGTATGGACGGTACGCATGAATTCGGCCCGCCGTGGAGTATGACTGATTGGTGGAGGGGGAGTAAAAACTTTACCATTATGTTTGGGAACCGCCTATAATGTATCTAGCATGGAAGATATTGAAAACCTCTTGGTTGTTATGTAAGAAATGAATGCATATCGCTCCAAAATCATTACCTATCTCTGTTTTAAAAGCTTGAGCTCTAGCACCTCTGCAAATCAATGCTTCCGTCTGCGAAGGGTCTATCTATTTACTTTACTGTTGAGTCATCATCCTCTTATAAAAAGCACCAGTTAGAGAGCGCCATTGTCATTTGTATGCCTTTCTATTAATTGATATTGAGTATGAGCATGACTGGATCTCTCTCATCATGAATTACAATGTTTAGTCAGTCCTTGTTCTCTAGAGATGCTCTGCATTTATGTTTTGCGGTCTCAGAAAGGGCTAGCGAGATACCATTATGCCATATTGTATCATGATTGTTTTGATAAAATTGTTGTCATCCGAGACTTGTTATTATTGCTCGCTAGTTGGTTATGCCATTGACGTGAGTAAATGTGAGACCTAAATGTTATTGTGAATGTGGTTAGTTTATAATCTTTGCTGAAAATCTGAACATACATTAGACATATTTACAACAACAAGATCAAACAGAATTTGTAAAAGTTTTTCTTTATCACTTTCAGTTTATCAACTAAATTGCTTGAGCACAAGCAAAGGTTTAAGCTTGGTGGAGTTGATACGTCTCCAACGTATCTACTTTTCCAAACTCTTTTGCTCTTGTTTTGGACTCTAATTTGCATGATTTGAATGGAACTAACCCAGACTGACACTGTTTTCAGCAGAATTGCCTTGGTGTTATTTTTGAGCAGAAATAGAATTTCTCGTATCGTCCTGAAAATTTATAGAGAATATTTTTGGAATTAATAAAAAATACTGGCGCAAGAAGTAACCAGAGGGGGCCACCTGCAGGCCACAAGCCTGCTATCCGCAGCCACCCCCTAGCCACGCCGAGCAGGCTTCTGGGGCCCCCGTGGCTCCTTCGACCTCCTCTCTAGCTCCATATAACCCTATTTGTCGAGAAAAAATTCACGAAGACGAGTTCATCGCATTTCACGATACGGAGCTGCCACCATCGCATGTTCTTCCTTGGGAGACCAGATCTGGAGTCTGTTTTGGGCTCCGGAGAGGGGAAATCGACGCGTTCGTCATCACCAACCATCCTTCATCGCCAATTCCATGATGTTGTCCATTGTTCGTGAGTAATCTCATCATAGGCTTGCTGGACGGTGATGGGTTTGATGAGATTTATCATGTAATTGAGTTAGTTTGGTTAGGGTTTTATCCCTAGTATCCACTATGTTCTGAGATTGGTGTTGCTATGACTTTGCTATGCTTAATGTTTGTCATTAGGGCCCGAGTGCCATGATTTCAGATCTGAACCTATTATGTTTTCATGAATATATGTGTGTTCTTGATCTTATCTTGCAAGTTGTAGACACCTATTACGAGTTATGATCCGCATCCCCCCAGGGTGACAATAACTGGGATTCTTTCTAGTGATTACCGTAGTTTGGGGAGTTCATGTATTCACTAAGTGTTAATACTTTGGTCCGGCTCTCTATAAAAGGAGGCCTTAATATTCCATAGTTTTCAATAGGACCCCGCTGCCACGGGAGGGTAGGACAATAGATGTCATGCAAGTTCTTTCCATAAGCACGTATGACTATATATAGAATACATGCCTACATTATATTGATGAATTGGAGCTAGTTCTGTGTCACCCTATGTTATAACTGTTGCATGATGATTGCCATTCGACATAATTATCCATCACTCATCCATTGCCTACGAGCTTTTCATATATTGGTCTTGGCTGAGCTACTTTTTCCGTTGCTACTGTTACAATCACTATAAACTGCTACTATCACTTTGCCACCATTACCGTTTTTACCGTATTACTTTGCTACCGAATACTTTGCTGCAGATATTAAGTCTTTCAGGTGTGATTGAATTGACAACTCAATTACTAATAATCGAGAATATTCTTTGGATCCCCTTGTGTCGAATCAATAAATTTGGGTTGAATACTCTACCCTCGAAAACTGTTGCGATCCCCTATACTTGTGGGTTATCACCAGTTTCTCCGGCACAGCTGGGGCGACTGGCATGTCAGTCGCGGCTGTCTCGACGGTGGGCGGAGTCACTACGCCCCCCGCCCGTTGGGCCCTCTCCTTGGCCGGTGGAGGATCCTCTCCCGCCGATCGGATCACCTGCACCACGGGTGGAGCCATGGCCATCTCCAAGGCCGGCTCCCACGGCTCGTTCGACGAAGGCCTCGACATTCGCGTCGATTCTGCCGCTGAGTTCGTCACGCCCGCCGAGTCTGCGGGCCTCCTCTGGCTTCCATCAGTCGAGGCCCCCTAGCGCGAGGGCCCGTCCTCTGCTCCTATCTTTGAGGATCACAACTCCGCGTGCCTCCTCTTCTCTTCCTGCAACGTGGCCGCGTGCTGCTCGGCCTGCCGGCTGGTAGGATCCACCGGTCGGCAGTCGACTCCGTGTTGTGGAGGTCGATGTCATCCCTGGCACAAACAAAGGCCGAACCCTCAAGCGCTCGCCGACTCATAATCTCGAAGAAACCCCCAGGAACTAGAAGTACCCACCCGGTGATGACGGGAAGGGACCACTTGGCGCGTCTCAGCGGCTTCACGATGGCCGCTCATGCTCTCTTATGAGTCGACAGCTGAGCTGATGGCTGCTCCACGGCTGGCCTTTTCTCCTGCCGGTCCACGTCACTTGCGTGCCTCCCGACCGGCTACTCCTCTCTCCTTCCCCGCGCCCCCCTGAGAGCTGTGGGAGGAGGCATGTCCAAGACCCAGACATCATCATCATCGTTATCGTCAGTCCAAACCTGATCGAGGGAGCAGAGTCAAACTCACTAGCCACTCGGGACCCGTCGGCTCCCAAGTCGCCCACTATCACATCTCCCTCGACCTCCCCGGAGGACTCGACCTCCTTGTTGATGGCCGCCCCCAATTCAAAATCCTACGGGTCGGATTTCGCGCGATCCGACTCAAATATTTGGGGGTGCAGAGCGTCTTGCGTGTTCGGTCACACTAATATTTGCAGTCAGCTGCACGCATGAGCTGGAGCTCAAGAGAAAAGCAAGTGAAATTCAGAAAGGAGCGAGACGTACCAGGGGTGCCCCGTCGAACTGGTTGTGCGACTGCTTCCCGAAATGCCATGCCCCGTATCCAACTGAAAGTTGGTGATGGAGTTAACCCGCTCCACCACCTGGACCTGGGTCAGCTCGAAAGTCGACAACCGGCAGGGGTCGTGCCAGCTGCTCATGTCACACATCTGGTGCGGCCTCAGCTGCAGGGGTAGCGACTAGCGGTGGACGAAGTCAGCCACCAGGTCAGCCACCACCAGCCCCTCCCTGCTCCTTATGGTGTGGATCCGGCCCACCATCCTGGTGACCTCGTCGTTCGACGCATCCAACGTGCAATTCTTCCTCGAGGATGCAACGTTGGAGTAGGTCGGGAGCCAGATGTAGTCCTATGCTGGATCAACGTTCTTCACATAGAAGAACATCATGTTCCACTTCTTGCAAGAGTCGATGAGCTTGAGGCGGGGGAAGATGGAGGTCTAGACGCACAACACCGCCCCTCCACACGCATACACAACATCGTCGCTCTTCAAGGCCTTGAGGTAGAAGAGATTCCTCCATAGCTCCAGAAAGGGTGAGAGGCCAAGGAAGCCCTCGTAGAGGGCCACGAAGTTGAAGAGCTGCAAGATCGAATTTGGCCCCAAATGATGCGGCTGGAAGTCCATAATGTCAAGGAGCTACCAGAAGAACCGGCTTGCTGGTAGCCCGAAGCCCCGCTAGAAATGCGAGGCGAAGACCACATACTTGCCCTCCTCGGGCTCCGGCACCACTTCGCTGCCTGGAGGATGGGCGGTGACGCGAGTCGCCAAGGGAAGCATCCGCGCACAGCGGAGATGCTCGATGTCCCCCTCCATCACGACGGAGCCCCTCCAGCTCCCACAAGGGGTGTCGACCATCTTCGCGGTGGGCGGGTGCACCAGACGGAGCAGCGGAGCCTCCAGGCCCTTTTTATCTTGATGATCTCCCGTCGGCTACCGTGGTGGGCACGTGGGCGAGGCGAAGCGAGCGCGAGAAGCCGAGTGGCGTGAGGAAGAAGAAGGGAGAGGAGAGTGCTAACTGTGTCTGCCTCCTCCCCTCCCCTTATAAATATGGGGGCAAAACCGGGGGGTCATGGGAGATTAGCTGCGCCCACTCCCCCTAGAAAATCCGTTCGACGTGGGCACGCCGGGCCATAACCACTCGGGTCCCGCCACAGAGGATCACCGCTCACGGCCCGAGGCCTAGTAGGCTAGGCCCATAGTGGAGTCCCGTCGCTTGCCAGGTCTGGGACCCACGGTGCCCGCCACGCCACGCATGGCATGCTGCGTCTATGCGTCCATGTTCCGAAGCGTCACGACGAGAACTAAGGCATCAGGTCCGGCTGCCGGTGCACCCGGCCAGCTGGCACGCCTGGCCAACTGGCGCGTCGTCCCAAGGCACGCACCAATAGCTGGAAGAGAGATATGAAGCCGCCCCCTCGTCGAAGGGACGTGGGACCCTGCCGGCTTCAGGGACTACTAGCGGATTTATTACCCCTGGGTATACCAAGACGAGGGAGCTCAAGCCCTTTTCAGAAAAAACTATACGACCGACTCGCGTACGGTCGGCTGGCCCGTGGCCGGCTAGCCCGCGGTCGACTGAATAGGAGCCAGCCGCCTGGCCCTCGACCAGGCACATCCGCCGGCCCCGCGGCCGGCCCTCCCGCTGACCTTTGGATGGGCAGGCACCCGTCCCCTCTCATTGCAACCAAGTACACCGATAAGATGCGACCCCCACGGTGGACCTCGGCGTGGCTACAATGACCGCTAACGCGCGGGCGCGAATGGCTACTGTTTGGTAGATCGTATCGCTGACCGTGGTTGATCGTGATCGGGCAAGGCAACAGTGCGGGCACGCCCCTTCCCACTCCATTACCTGCCTCTACATGGCTATAGTATTATAGGCTATACCGAAGATTTTGACCAGCTGGTGCAAGGCGACACCGCTTGGGGTGCCCATGCCATGGCAGGTGAGCACGAACCAATCGAAGAGCCAGCTGGCGGGCCCCAATTGGCGATGGGACCACGCAGCCGGCGGGCCTTACGGGCGACGAGACAACGCGGCAGGTGGGCCCTCTGGCTGGCTGGAGAGAGGCTGCCAACCGGGTCCCCCCTTTTTGTACTCTAGGAATATTGTAAGCCGGGCGGTTGGCCTATAAAACCCCCTGAGGCCGCCATGCATCGGGCATGCACGCACACAAGCATGAAGTAGTTTCCCCCATCTCACATTCTCACATAGCAAAGGAAGAGGAGCCGGCTGCTCCTTCTTCTAGCTCTAGACAACAACTCAAGGAGCACCATTGTAACCTCCTCCACCATCCAACTAGACTAGCAGGACGAGGGGTGTTACCTACCACGGAGGGCCCCGAACCTGGGTACATCATGTGTGCCTCACCGCTTGTGCCTAATCCCGTTCACAGTGCCAGACGGCGTCCTTCGGCCCCAACCACTCTTGGTAAGCCAACCCATGGCATCTGTCGTGAGAAAACGACGACAACATGCCTGCTATGTATGATGATTATTGTGATGACATGTGTGCTATAAAGAGTAATGACAACCATGAAACTTTTTATCATGATTTTAATATTCAATGTTGTTATGTCAATCAAGTGTCACATGATAGTTATTTTGTTGATTTTGCTTCCAATACTTTGAATGAGAAGAATTTTGCTTGTGTTGGTAGTAATAAAAATTATATGCTTCTAAATCATGAAAAGAATGTTGTATGTGATAGTTATATTGTTGAATTACTTCATGATGCTACTGAAAATTATTATGAGGGATAAACTTATGCTTGTAGGAATTGCAATAATATCGAGTTTCCTCCCTATGTGTTCAAAGTTTTGAAGTTGCACTTGTTTTGCCTTCCTATGCTAGTTGATTCTTTCTCCCATAAATTGTTTGCTCAAAAAATCCCTATGCGTAGGAAGTGGGTTAGACTTAAATGTTCTTGTCATATGCTTCATGACGCTCCCATTGTTTTCCAATTCTTTCCTTTTATGTGAGCATCATTGAATCATCATGCCTAGCTAAAAGGCATTAAAGAAAAGCGCTTGTTGGGAGACAACCCAACAATTTTACTTTTTGTTTTTATATGTTCACATGATTAATATAATGTATTAATCATGTTTTGTGTATTTTATTTCAATAAAGTGCGAAGTAAAGCCTTTGGGATAGTGTGGATACTTGCTTGTTTGATTATGTGCAAAAACAGAAAGTTTTGTGTCAAGTATATGAATTATATGATTTTACTGGATGGTCAAAAAATTCCGAAATTTTTACATAAAGTTTCTACACAAATTATTTACATTTTCGTAATATTTCAGATTTTTTGGAGTCACGGAAGTATGGTGATCATTCAGATCTTTATAGACTGTTCTGTTTTTGACACATTCTCTTTCGCATGCATAGTTTGCTTGTTTCAAGTGTTTCCATAGCTTATATTTGGTGATATAAATTGTGGGAATTATGGAATACAGTAGGTATTATGTCATAACAATTATGAATCTTGTCTTGATAGTAACTAAGTGAATGATCTATCTTTACTACACTAACCCATCTGACGAAGTTCCGTTAAGTTTTGTGTGATTGAAGTTTTCAAGTTTTGGGTCAGATACCGATATGAGGTGAATAAGGAGCAGAAAGTACCTAAGCTAGGGGGATTCCCAATGCACCACAAGTTAATATCCAAGGAAGACTCAAGCGTCTAAGCTTGGGGATGCCCCGGAACGCATCCTCTCTTTTGTCTCCAACATTATCGGTACATGTTACTTGGAACTATATTTTTATTCGTCACATGATATGTGTTTGGCTTGGAGCATCATTATCATTTTTTGTTCTCTTTTATATATTTTTTATAATCTTGTTTTTCAATAAAAAGTTCCAAGAATTCCATTAGGATGCTTGCATTGCATGTTTTGATATGTGATGTGTAAAAACAGAAACTTCTGTAGTGTTTGAATTTTCATATTTTACTGGATCGTGGAAAGTTTCTGAATTTTTTACATAGTATTTTTGTATAAATTCTTTATCATGTACTAAATGTTTAGAATTTTTTGCGTTACATAAGTACACTTTTTAATAGATTGCTATAGACTATTCTGTTTGGAAAGCATGTTGTCATGGTTTTGTTATGTACTTATCCTATAGTTTCCATAGCCTATATTAATAGATATAAACTGTGGAAATGATAGAAAACAGTAGATGATTTTTTAAAATTATTGTGCAACTTGTCTTGGCAGTACATGAAGCATTGATTTGTTCCTATGTGTACTAACCTATCTCCCGAGTTATTTTTCAGTTTTGTGTGGATGAAGTTTTTGAGACTTAGGTGAAACCAGGATATGAGAGGATTGAATGAGACACAAAGGCTCAATATTGGGTATTCCCAAGGCAACCTAATGAAATATGTCTAGAAGTATCAAGGATCTAAGCTTGGGTCTGCTACGCATCCCACCTCTCTTCATCACACAAATATCGGTTAGCCTATGTTGAGCCTAAATTTTTATTTGTCAACATGGTTTGTGCTATTCTTGGAGTGTCATTTTAGATTTGCTTGGTGTTTTAATAAAATAGTTAGATCTAAAAAATTTTATTGATAGAGAGATCCCTCACATAGCTACTTTATTGTTTACCTACTTATTGACCTTCACTTATATCTTTTGAAGAGTAGTTTTGATGTTTACTCTTGTGCTTCACTTATACCCTATGAGTAAATTTTGAATCAATGAAATATCATAAATATGAAATTATCAATGTGATTTATGCTTAGTATTAGCTTCACATCTGGTTTAGAAAGTAAAATCTATTGAAGTTTTACAATCACAATATTGGTCATACAAACAATTCATAAATGATTAGTATAAGGAAGAAAACTTTCACATACAAATATATCATCTTGGACATCTTATATGATTGTGAATACCCATTGATTATTTTCATACTTGAGAAAATTAGTTAAAGTTGGACCAGGAAGACAACCTAAGGAGTTATGGTTGTGTATATTTGCATAGAAGTTATAATGTTATGGATCCTCCAACATGTGGTGTTCGCCTAGGATCTTTTGCTAGCCAAAAATGTACTAAGTAGAGATACTGATTGTGCATGCAAAAGCCCTTAAACCTAGATTATTGCCAAGAGAGTCCATTATATCTACCTATATGTGGTATTACCCAGCCATTCCAAGTAAATTTGCATGTTCCACCTCTAAAATTTCAAACGAGCATCTTTTTTGTGTTCGTGGACCGATCGTAGAGCGACAGGAGGCGGTCAGAATCTTCCATGTTAAGAGGTTTATTCTCATGATGAATGTTTATTCTCTCGCCCTTGCACAAGATTGCGGTAATAGGGATTCCAAGTCCCAAAATAAAAAAATGCAAATAATTAAACAAAACTCCCTAGGAATGTTGTTGGTATGGACGGTACCCGTGGATTCAGCTAGCCGTGGAGTGTGTTTGTTGGTTGAGGGGGAGTAAACCTTTACTTTTACCGCTCGGGAACCGCCACTATTGTGTTTAACTTGGAATATATTGATAACTCCTGGTCGTAAAGTTGACAGGAAGGGTGCACCTCCCAAAATTATATTTATCTTTGTTTTAAAAAATGAGCTCTGGCACATATGCAAATCCATGCTTCCCTATGTACTTTTCATGTTCAGTCAACTTATTATTCTAACCTACTTCTATTAGTTGGCAAGCATCATGTGGTGGGGAAAGATCTAGGCACATATGGCCAGTCAAATATATTTGATCATGACTTATAATTGTTGACAATTATCTCTATGATAAATGAGTTGGGAGCCGAAACATTAAGCCCATATCTTTCTATGTGTTCGATGGATACCATTCGTTCTAAAAATATGCTTTGAGTACTAGCAATCATAGAAGACTATATGATGATTGAGTATGTGGAGCTCTTACTTAGACTTTGTTGAGAATAAGTTGAATTGCAATTATTTGGTGACTAAGAACATAGGTTGTCAAGTTTGAAGAGAATTCATTGTTTGAACCATAACATGTGAATTGGTTGCTACTTTATCATGACGAGTTTTATGAGAAAGAGTTGTTGTTATGATGCTAGTAAAAGTGGTTGAAATTATCATTGATCAAACTTATGCACTATGCTAGCATTCAAACTTCATAAATTATTTGTTTTATCATTTACCTACTCAAGGACGAGTAGGAATTAAGCTTGGGGATGCTGATACGTCTCCAACTTATCTACAATTTATGAAGTATTCATGCCATATTCACCTATGTTTACAATACTTTTATATGGTTTTGATGCACTGTACATGATATATTTAGAACTAACCCAGATTGACGATGTTTTCAACAGAAGTACCGTGGTGTTGTTTTCGTGTAGAGAATGAAAGCTCTTGGAATCGCCCGAAACTTTTTTACAATTTGTTTGGAACAAAAGAGGCACTAGTAGCTTTGTGGGAGGGCCAGAAGAGCCACGATGTGGGCACAACCCACCAGGCACGCCAGGACCCTACGACGCGCCCTAATGGGTTGTGCTTTCCTCGTGGCCCATATTCGCCTAAAACCGATGCTCCAAAATCCTATAAATATAGAAACCATCAGAAATAACCCTATACTCCTTTCTCCGCCGCCACAACTCTCTGTCTCGATAGAAAACCAATCTGGCAGCGTTTTGGTACACTGCCGAAGAGGGTAGATCATCTCCGATGGCCATCTTCATCATCCTGGCGGAGGCCATGATGAGGAGGGAGTAGTCCACCCTCGGGGCTGCCGGTTTTTACAATTAGCTATGTGTTCAATCTCTCTCTCTCTCTCTCATGTTCTTGAGATGGCATGATCTTGATGTATAAGGGATTTGTTAATATAGTTGGATCATATGGTGTTTCCCCCTCTCTATCTTGTCGTGATGAATAGAGTTTTCCCTTTCAGATTTTGTTATTACCGGTTTGAATAATTTTATGGATTTGGGAGCACTTGATATATGTCTTGCATGCAGATACCAGTAGTGACATTGGGGTATTCAAGTGATTCACTTGATATATGTTATGGCGTCAAATTGCGGATTCCGGTGACCTTGGGAATCTATGCATAGGGGTTGATTGCACGTTTTCATACCATGTTCTCTGGTAGAAATCTAGTGGCACTCTTTGAGGTTCTTTGTGTTGGTTGAGTATTGTGAATATGAAATTGTTTGATGCGTATCATATAATTAACTCATGGATACTTGTGGTAACATTGGAGTATCTAGGTGAGGGAGTCCTAGGGTCCTCGGGCCATCGGCTTATCTCTTAATAGGCCGGCTTGGTGGGCCATTCTCTGATAGTCGCAGGAAGGACCGAATACATTGAGTGTCCACATTCCAGAAGGAAGTCTCGAAGGCGCGTCGTGCATTCCAAGTTAAGATGAGGAAATCAGCATCTCCATCCTCAGAAGGAGACCTACCATGTGTAAACCCTAGTACCCCCCGGTGTCTATATAAATCGGGAGGGTTTTAGATTGTAGGGTAGAGAAACTCATCTATGGTTTTAGCTATTCAATCTCGAGGTAGATCAACTCTGTAACCTTCATACCATCAATATAATCGAGCAGGACGTAAGGTTTTACGTCCATAGGAGGGCCCGAACTTGGGTAAACATCGTCTCCTTCATCCTCTATTACCATTGATCCTAGTCTCACAACTCGGGACCCCCTACCCGAGATCTGCCGGTTTTGACACCGACATTGGTTATTTCATTGAGAGTTCTGCTGTGATTGCCAAAGGAATCGATGGCTCGTGTTGTCATCAACAAAGAAGTACGCAACATGGACACTTTTATCCCCAAACAGATCTTTGCTTTCTGGCAGCATTGTGCTGCTCGCTGACCCGACCGGCCGTCTTGGCCGGGTTGGGAGTTTCGCCCCTGATCAAGAGGTCAGATTAAGGAACCTAGGGTTCTCCATAGACTCTCGGGGCAATCTTTCGCTAACCGGGCTCGCAATCTCGCCTGTCATGCCCAAAGACTCTAAAGCCTTGACCTTGGATTCCGCTTTCAAGCTCGTCCATGGTATCCACCCGGATGATGACCTGGCTTTTAGTCCGGATCCGGCCATAGCGCTAGACGTCTAGAGACCTATTCCCACCGAACACTCCCCTCACGCGGACACATCGGAGGCTAACTCCGAAAGCTCTGAGAAGGTTGACCCGATTGTGCTCTCGACACTCAACGAGGCCCTAGATCGGATCTTGTTGATGAAAATTACCGATGACCCAACGCTGATCCATGCTCAGACCGGTCTTAAGGTGGGTCAAGAAGAATTTTTCATCCCACCCACCACCCACTTGATAGCCACTATCGAAGACTTAAATGACATGTTGGACTACGCCTCCTAGTAGGCAGAAGAAAAGGATGAGGAATATTGCGCTCCCACCCCCGTTAACACAGGGTGATGGGCTGTGACCTCCACCTACAACTACATTGTGGACACTCCAGCTGATAACAGCAAGCACACACCCAAAAACAATGGCGAAAAATCAGGTGAAGTGCCGTCAAGGCACCGGAAGCCGCACAAACGATCAAAGGAAAAAAAGGGAAGAAAAGCTATCGCCGGCACCAGGTACGGAGATACCTTGGAAGACCTTGGCGATCCCGATATTCTCGAACATCTACTAGAGGACCAGGAGAGGCCGGAAGATCAGCGCAACCCTGATGATCTAAGTGATTCTGAGGATGACAACTACCTCCCTCGTCGAGAAGGAGGACATACCGGAAAACGAAGACTTTGCCATCCCCGAGAACCTTGAAGATCTAGAACAATTCAGGCAACAACTTATAGCCACGGCCTACAACCTCAAGGAAAAAGAAGGTTTTTAAGGCGGAGAGCGCGGCTGCCGCCTGTTCGGCTGTTGCCTTCTTGTCTGCAACCTCTTTCTTTATCTGCCGCAGCTCGGCCTTGAGCATCTCGACCTCCATCGCCGAGGTTGTGTAAGAAATAAAAAAAACATTATACTAAGTCAATAGTGTGAATGCCAATGATGAAAAAAAATCAGAAATTACAACTTGACTTACCATGCGCCTCATCGAACCTCTGGTTCAGAGCATCAAGCTCTTCTTCAGAGCTCTTGAGCTTCCGATTTAGCTCATCAAGCTCCGCGTCATTCACGACTGCCACTGATGATGAAGCCTGCAAATAGCACATATTTATCAGTTTATGTGTGTTCAACCACCCGAACTGTCAAGAACATGACCCTATGTTCGGTCCTCTTAAGGACTGTTAGAACATTATAGGATGAATAATGTCTCATACATTGTTTTCTCATTTTTTTGTATGTGACCCTCGGGTGAGTTTTTCTAAACTCACCAGGGCTCGGGGGCCGCTATATATAATGATAGCACAATAAATTAAAATTTCAGGAAAAGAACATTACGTGGCTCACCTGGAAGCCCGTTAGGAGACCGTTGAAGGCCTTGCAAAGCATCCCCTCTTTCGTATTCAACACTATCGGTATATCTTACTTGGAGCTATACTATTATTCGACACATAATATGAGTTTTTCTTGGATCATTATTTTTTTCTTCCTTGTTAAGTGTTATTTATAATCTTGTTTTTCAATAAAAAGTTCCAAGAATTTCCTTAGGATGCTTGCTTTGCATGTTTGATGTGTGTTGTGTAAAAAACAGAAACTTTTTCTATAGTGTTCCATTTTTTATATTTTACAGGAACGTGGAAAGTTTCTGAAAATGTTACATTGTATTTTCATATAAATTCCATAGCATGTACTAAATTTTCAGAATTTTTTGAGTTACAAAGGTACACTGTTATAATAAATTTCTACAGACTGTTCTGTTTGGACAGATTGCTGTCACAGTTTTGTTATCTACTTATCCTATAGTTTCCATAGATTATATTGGTAGATACAAATGGTGTAAATGATAGTATATAGTACCTAATGTTTGAAAATTATTGTGCAACTTGTCTTGGCAGTACATGAAGTGTTGATTTGTTCTTAGGTGTACAGACCTATCTCACGAGTTCTTTTTGAGTTTTGTGTGGATGAAGTTTTTGAGAATAGGTGAAACCGGGATATGAGAGGATTGAAAAGATACAACAGCTCAAGCTTGGGGATGCCCAAGGCACCCCAAGCAAATATTTCAATAACTCTCAAGTATCTAAGCTTGGGGATGCTATGCATCCTACCTCTCTTCATCAACAATTATCGGTTAGCCTATGTTGAGCCTAAATTTTTATTCGCTCACATGATGCATGTTATTCTTGGAGTGCAATTTTTTTGTTTGCTATTTCAATAAAATCATTGGATCTAAAATTTTGAATAAAAGAAAGTCCTCACATTTCTATTTAACTAATTGACTACACATTGATCTTCACTTATGTCTTTTTGGAGTAGTTTGTCATTCACTCTCGGGCTTCACTTATATCCTATGAGTAAATGGTTAAATGAATTGAATGTCATAAATCTAAAATAATATATGTTTTATATTCTTATCCCATGGGGATTAATAACTTCACATATAAGAAGTATAGGTGGTAAAATTTATTGAAAGTTAGCAAACACTGCATTGGTCACTTGAACAAGTCATGACAGAATATTGAAGGTAGAGAGATTTCACATATAAATATACTATCTTGGACATCTTCTATGATTGTGATTACCCATTAATTATTTTCAAACTTGAGCAAATTAGTTGAAGTTGTACAAGTAAGACAACGTAATAAGTTATGGTTGTGTATATTTGCATCGAAGTTATATTGTTATGGATCCTCCAACATATGGTGCTTGTTTAGAACCTTTTGGTAGCCAAAAATCCATACTAAGTAGAGATACTACTTGTGCGTCCAAATCCTTGAGCCAAGTTTCTTCCATGAGAATCCACCACACCTACCTATATGCGGTATTTACCTGCCGTTCCAAGTAACTTTGCGTGTGCCAAACTCTAAACCTTCAAATAATAATCTATTTTGTATGCCCGAATCACTCATATAGTAACTAGGGGTTGTCAGTATCTTCCACGCTAGGTGGGTTATTCTCATGATATGTGTTAATTCACTATCATTCACGAGAAAGTACCTGGTAATAGGGATTCCTAGTCCCGAAATAAAAAATGCAAATAGTTAAACAAAACTCCCCCAGGAATGTTGTTGGTATTGACGGTACCCATGGATTCAGCTTGCCGTGGAGTGTGATTGATTGGTGGAGGGGGAGTAAAAACTTTACCATTCTGTTTGGGAACCGCCTATAATGTATCTAGCATAGAAGATACCGAGATCTCTCGGTTGTTATGGTAACAATGAAAGCATACCACTCAAAATTATTATTCATCTCTATTTCAAAAGCCCGAGCTCTTGCATATATGCAAATCCCTGCTTCCCTCTGCGAAGGGCCTATCTTTTATTTTCATGTATTTACTTTTATGCAAGAGTCAATAGTAATCCTTCTTAGTTCAACCTCAATTATACTTTAGTTGGCAAGCGTCATGTGTTGGGGAAAGATCCAATCATATATGGCCATTCAAATATATTTGATCATGAACTATTATTGTTGAAAATTATCTATATGATAAATAAGTTGGGAGGCGGAACTCTAAGCCCCTATCTTTCTTTGTGTTCGACGCATGCCATTTGTTCTAAAAATATGATTTGAGTGTTAGCAATCATGGAAGAATATATGATAGTTGAGTATGTGGAATTTGCTAAATCAAATCTCTTACATAGACCCTTCCTGAAAATAAGATGAATTGCAATTGTTTGGTGACTAAAAACATAGTTTGTTAGTCTATACTTTAACATGTGAATAACTTGTTACTTGATCATGCGAAGTTTTATGAGATAAGCTAGTGTTTATGATTTATAATGATGCTAGAAAAAGTGTTTGGAACTATCGTTAATCAAATTTATGCACTATGCTAGCATTCACACTTCATAAATTATCTCTTTTATCACTTACCTACTCGAGGACAAGCAGGAATTAAACTTGGGGATGCTGATACGTATCCAACGTATCTATAATTTATGAAGTATTCATGACATGTTTACAATAATTCTATATGATTTTGGTATGATTTTATTAGAACTAACCCGGACTGACATTGTTTTCAGCAGAACTACCATCGTGTCATTTTTTGTGTAGAAATCAAAGTTCTCGGAATGGGCTGAAAATTTGGTATGATTTTTTGGACCAAAAGAGACCCCCGACGCATTGGAGCTAGGACACAAGAGACACGAGCAAGCAACAAGCCTGCCAAGCACGACCAAGGGGAGTGGTTGCGCCTAGTAGGCTTGTGACTCCCTCGTGGCCCCCCTTGACATGAGATCGACGCAAAAAAATTCCGATAAATCTATAAACCTCCGAAAAGAAACCTAGATCGGGAGTTCCACCGCCGCACACCTCTAGAGCCACGAAAAACCAATCTTGGCCCTCTCCGACACCATGCTGGAGGGGGTCACCTTGACCGGAGGCCATCTTCATCGTGCCGGAGGGGCCATCAACCCCATGGAGGCCAAGGACCAGAGGAAGAACCTCTTACCAGAGAGGGGGAGGCTATCGAGGAGGAAGCACGAGGGGGAGACCCTCTCCCCCTCTCTCCCGGTGGTGCCGGAGTGTCGTCGGGGGAACCATCACCACGATGATCGTCTTCATGAACATCACCTTCTTCATCACCATCCTCATCTCATTTTAGTGGTCCACTCTCCCGCACCCCGCTGTAATCACCTACGTGAACATGGTGCTTTATGCTACATATTATGATCCAATGATGTGTTGCCATCCTATGATGTTTTGAGTAGATTACTTTTGTCCTTTGGGTTGATTGAAGATCTAGATTGGTTTGAGATGTATGTTTATTTTGGTGCTGTCCTATGGTGCCTTCCGTGCCGCACACACATGAAGGATTCCCTCTATAGGGTGTTGCAATACATTCATGATTCGCTTATAGTGGGTTGCTTGAGTGACAGAAGCATAAACCCGAGTAAGGGGGTTGTTGCGTATGGGATAAAGGGGACTTGATGCTTTAACGCTATGTTTGGGTTTTACCTTAATGATCTTTAGTAGTTGAGGATGCTTGCTAGAGTTCCAATCATAAGGGCATATGATCCAAGTAAAGAAAGTATGTTATCTTATGCCTCTCCCTCAAATAAAATTGCAATAATGATTTCCGATCATTAACAATTGCCCAGGATAATTCCGCACACCGACCCATCATTATTCCACACACTCTATTTGTAATATATTGTAATATTATGTTAACATCAGCTATTTTAATATTTTGGTTCTCCGATTTCTTGCAAAGCTATCCTTTTCATACCCACAACATAGTTTTATTTCTCGTTTCTAGATGGAAGCAAATGTTCGGTGTACGTAGAGTGGTATCGGTGGTAGATAGGACTTGAGAGAATATTGATCTTACCTTTAGCTCCTTGTGGGTTCCACACTCCATACTTATCACTTCCACCTTTGGAAATTGCTATGATGATTCCCTGCACTTGGGGATTATCATGGTGCGTTCCGGAGATGACCTCGGAGGGGACTAGACATCCCTCTGTCCGGTCTCCTCGGTGGTCGGGAGGGGCTCCTCCTCCTGGCCTTCAGCGGCCGAGGCATTAATCTCGGCCATGACATCGTCACCCCCATCGCCTGTGTTCATCTCCAGGGGAGCCTGGTGGGATGACACCTCCACGACATCCTTCGTGTCCCCTGGAGTTGTGGGATGTGACCCGCTCCCACTCTCCACCAGCCCGGCAGGTGGAGTCTCCCCATCCGAAACTTGGTCGATGGGGACAACGCATGGTGGGTTGCGGATCAAAAGGCGCCCACACACTAATAACATTAAAAACTTGGCATAAATAGCTCAGGGAGTCTTCGGACTCTTACCTTCGAGCTGGGGCTTGACCCTTAGGTTCCTTTGAGGAACCTTTTCGAAGTCCTCAGACTCGGTATCCAAGTCCGAACTGTCGTCGGGCAGTACTAAGATCGGCCGACATGCCCTTTTCGAGGCAGGAGGAGGTACCTCCTCCGCGGTGTCCGAGGACACTACCCTCTTTCTTGTGATGGGGGAATCCCCTCCTCCTCGTCTGCATGCTCTTAATCATGGCTAGAGGAGGCATGGGTTTCCTCGGATGCAGCGTCCAGCTGGTCCGTTATGTGGAGACATCCTCTACCCTTCTTCTTCTCTTTCTTTTCTGGCGCCTTGTAAGGCGCTATGACGAGCATCTTTGAAAACAGCTTTGAGTTGGGGTCTTCGGGCTATGGTGCTGGGCAGTTGATTCCTATGGCTTTTCTCAATAATTTCTACAAAGATTAGGGGAAAGGTGTTTAGATCTTTTGTCGGAAAACAAAGCCGATCAATTGAAATTATATTATACCTGGGTAGGAGCGTTGTCGGCATGTAGGCCCGAATCCTCCTCCTCAGCTGGTCAACTCTTCTGGGGCTTCAACAGTGCCTTCCACAGTTTGTCCGGAGTGGTGCGGAAGAGCTAACATATGGTAGGCTCATCATCAAGATGATAAGCCCACATGAGGGAGTCCCAGCGCTCGCAGGGAAGGATGTGGCATCGAAGCATGATCTGGACCATGTTAACCAGCTCGATCTTGGCCTTGATCATTGAGGTGATGCGCTCATGAAGCTTGTCCACCTCCGCATCCAACCCCCAGTCAAGGCCCTTCCGGAGCCATGAGGTCAATCTGGTGGGGGCTCTGGATCTGAACTCGGCCAGAGCAACCTATCCTTCTTCTCTTGGATCGGTTATATAAAACCACTCCTTTTGCTAGATCTTGATGGTGTTGATGAAGGTGTCGGTCGGACATCCGACGCGGGGAGCTTGCTGATAACCGCCCCTCCGTAGTCCATGTGATCGCTCGCGACGGTCTTCGGCTTGACGTTGAAGACCTTGAGCCACAGGCCAAAGTGCGATTCGACCCGTAGAAAGGGCTCGCAGAAAATGATAAATGCCGATATGTGCATAAAGGAGTTCGGGGTGACGTCGTGGAAGTCTAGTCCATAGAAGAAGATGAGACCCCGGACAAAGGAATGGAGCAGAAAGCTTAGTCCTCGGATGAAGTGGGGGAAGAATACCACCCTCTCGCCAGTTCTTCTCTAGGGCCCGGTGGAAGACGTTGGTGGGGAGGTAACCGGCTTCCTTTAGGTCCCAGATGTCTTTGGTCGGTGACCGTGGAGGCCTCCCACTTGTCGTTGGAGCCCGAATCCTCCATTGCTAAAGCTCGAAGGAGAAGTCGAGGAAGAACTGGATTTGGGCTCTCGAAGCTTAGGGAGATTGAGGGAGTAGAGGATGCGAATGGGAAGCGTGAATAGGCCTTAAGGCTTTTTCCCTTTTATGAGGCGTGACGACGATTAGCCTCCCTTTACTGCTCCACAAATCCTTCCGCTTCCCAAGACATGCATGCCATTATACATGCGTAAAGAAACTTGATATGATCAATCATATCCCTTGTGAAACGTAGCACGATTTATGCATTGATGAATCGTCCTAAGGTAAAAACGGCCTCGAACCGCGAATCGAGTTTTCATAACCGGTTCAGTGGTCGTGGTGGGTCAGATAGCTTGTCAGTATGCACTGTTTACACTTTGACGTTTGGCCTTCGGGTCTAAGCGACTCACGGTGTTTCAACGATCATATGATCAGAAAAATTACGCATCATCGGAGGCCAAACTAATATTATCCGATCACTAAAGGGGAAGAAGAACTCACCCCGCAAGCCATAGACTCTAATCACGTGGAGAAGTCGAAGCTAAGACCCTTGGTGTGGGAGGCTAGTTCGGGGGCTACTGAGTGAGTCTTGGACTAAGGGGTCCTCACGCCGTCGGCTTATCTGCTAATAGGACGGCTTGGTGGGCCATTCTCTGACCTGCGTAGGAAGGACCGGATACATTGAGAGGCCACATTCTAGAAGGAAGTCCCTAAGGCGCATCCTGCACTCCAAGTCAAGATGAGGAAATCGACATCTCCATCATCAACAGGAGACATACCATGTGTAAACACTAGTACCCCCCAGTGTCTATATAAACCAGGAGGGTTTTAGATTCTAGGGTAGAGAAACTCATCTAGGGTGTTAGCTATTCGATCTCGAGGTAGATCAACTCTGTAACCTTCATACCATCAATATAATCGAGCAGGACGTAGGGTTTTACCTCCATAGGAGGGCCTGAACTTGGGTAAACATCGTCTCCTTCGTCTCGTGTTACCATCGATCCTAGTCTCACAGCTTGGGACCCCCTACCCGAGATCCGCCACTTTTGATACCGAGACTAGGTGACATTAGAGTTGGTTGATGCATGTGCTATTCTAGTAAGAACTCTTAGCTAGATCGATCAGAAAGGATAACTTGGTTATTTTAGTCAAACTCTTGGATAGATCGATCAGAAAGGATAACTTGGTTATTTTAGTAAGAACTCTTGGATAGATCGACCGAAATGGATAACTTTAAGGTGGTTTCATACCCTACAAACAATTTCTCATGTTCTCCGCTAGATAAGAACTTTGGAGTGATTCTCCATTGCACGTTGAGGGATGGTTATGTGATCCAATTATATTAGCATTGTTGAGAGATTGCATTAGCGAAAGTACGGACCCTAGGCCTTATTTACAAGAATTTATACACCATTTTGCTCGCTGTTTTACACTTGCTGCCTTGCGATTTTTATATATTCAGATTACAAAAAAACATATATATATATATAATCCATATTGCACTTGTATCACCATGTGTTTGTTGAACTAGTGCACCTATACAATTTGCCATTGTATTGGGTGTGTTGGGGACATAAGAGATTTCTTGTATTTGATTGCAGGGTTGTTTGAGAGCAACCATCTTCATCCTACACCTCCCACGGATTTATAAACCTTTGGTCATCCACTTGACAGAAAATTTCTATTGTCCTACAAAACTCTGCACTTGGAGGACCAACACGAGTCTACAAGAATAAACTTGCATAGTAGACATCAGGGAGTTATACTTTGCTTGTATGTTGATGACATATTGATTTTCAGAACAAATCTGAATGTTACTAAGGAGGTCAAGGATTTCCTATCCCATTGTTTTGAGATGAAGGATATAGGAGTAACTGATGTTATTCTGAATATCCAGTTGTTGAGAGATGATGATCGTGAGATTACATTGCTTCAATCTCACTATGTGGAAAAATATCTTGTGTCGCTTTGGTTATAGTGAGTGCAAGACCTCCCCAACACCTTATGATGCCAGTGTGTTGCTTCGAAAGAATCGAAGAATTGCTAGAGATCAATTGAAGTACTCTCATGTGATTGGCTCGCTTATGTATTTAGCCAGCACTACGAGACCTGACACCTCTTTTGCTGTCAGCAAACTGAGGCAGTTTGTCACAAAACCAGGAGATGATCATTTGAAAGCTCTGGAAAGATTTATGTGCTATCTGATGGGCACTATGAGTTACGAAATACACTACACTGGGTAACCAAAAGTACTTGAAGGGTATAGTGACTCAAACTAGATCTCTAATGCTGATGAGATAAAGGCCACGAGCGGATATGTATTCACTCACGGGAGTGGCGCTATTTTGGAAGTTTTGCAATTATACCATCTTAACGAGGTCGACAATGGAAGTAGAACTCACAACACTAGATGCAACTACGGTTGAAGCAGATTGGCTTTGTCGACTCTTGAATGACTTACCGGTTGTTGAGAAACCTGTATCGGGTGATCTTATGAACTGCGACAATCAAACTGTGATTGCCAAAGTGAGTTGTTCAGAGGATAACATGAAGTCATCAAGACATGTACAGAGAAGGTTAAAGTCTGTCGGTAAAATGAGAGACTCCGGAGTTATTGCATTGGATTATAACCGAACATCTAAAAATCTCGCAGATCCGTTTACTAAGGGTCTATCACGTAATGTGATAGATAATGCATCGAAGGAGATGGGTATGCGACCCACAATATGAATTGTTCACACTAGTAACCTATTTTATGTGATTGGAGATCCCGTGAATATGATGTGGAAGACAAGTTGTTAGTCAACTGAGAGGAGAGTATCCTTACTATTAATAATACCACTCCATGAAGATGCAATACTCTTCTAATATGCATGGAAGGTTGATTTATATATTAATATGTTCTAAGTGGCTTATTTAGGTAGATATGTTGTCCTACAGAACATATTTTGAAGAACACACCTATATGAGTCTGATTGTTAATGTCGAAATCTATGAGAGTAGGGTGCTCTCCAATAAACTCATGAAAGGCCCCGTAGTATGACGTATAAGCTCTACCCGCGGGGAAGTCCCACGGTAGCCTAGTGTCGGTGTCGAAACCGGCAGATCTCGGGTAGGGGGTCCCGAGCTGTGAGTCTATGATCGATGGTAACAAGGGGACGAAGGAGACGATGTTACCCAGGTTCGGGCCCTCCTATGGAGGTAAAACACTTTTTCCTACTCAATTATATTGATGTGTATGAAGGTTACGGAGTTGGTATACCTCGAGATCAGATAGTTAAAACCCTAGATGAGTTTCTCTGCCCTACAATCAAAACCCTTTGGCATATATAGGCACCAAGGGTCCCTAGGTTTACACATAGTCGGTTGCACACCGAACGGAAAAAACATGCCTATCTACTATCTCAAACTTGAAACACATGCCATGGCTCCTGAGGTCTCCTCCCTAGTGAAGGGGCCTTCGATCAGTCTAATCCTCAACGAACGAACCATGAGTCCGGCCAATAAGAAATAGGCCGGCAGTCCGAGGACCCCTTAATCCCGGACTCCCTCAGTAGCCCCCGTACTAGCCTCCAATGCCGAGGTATATTATCCGGACAATCTTGCGCATCGAAGTCTTCGGCTTGTGAGGCGAGTCCCTCTATCCCTTCTAGTTTGGCAAGCATCCCATCATCGATGAACTCTCAATCATTGAGAACTTGCGGGACCCATTGTAGTAACTTTAATGCTTCTCGATCCTTGTCAGCCGAGGGGAGACTGTGGGGACCCCGACTCATTAGTCGTGATCACCGAATGCACGTGTACAATGATCCCAGAGATCAATGCTCACTGAACACACAGAAGCTGAATAACAAGAGTCTTACATCCACATTTAGCGTCTCACACAAATAAAGACCATGAAGGTCTAGTCTTACATAGATAGGGGCACATTGGCCAAACACTTAAACTCAACAAGCAGCGGAAATCTTGATCGAAAGTGTGAACCCATGCCATCTGCCTTAAACCTACAGGCATTCTAACCGCAAAGCGTCCTAGTTGGCATGTTCGTCACCCACAAACTCTTCACCGAACTCCTGTTCTTCCATGCCTAGCCAATTAAATAACCAGTGGCAAGCCAATGAGTACTTTGAATGTACTCGCAAGCAACCCATGTTTGGAAGAAGGCAATAACAATGCATGATATAGCACTAATAGGTAAGTTTTGCAGAAAGCTAGTTTTGAGTGTAATGACATGATCAAGTAACTTAAGTAAGCATGCATCAACCATGGACCGGTGTTCATAAGAACACGTCATAGTCATCATCATAAGTAGGGGGTTGGACGTCTCATTTTCAACCACCACACCAAGTCCTCAGACTTGTCTCATGTACCGTCTGAACATCTCATGTTCAGTCATCATGCCAAGTCATCCGACTCGACTCAAGTATCATCCTAGTCACCACACACACACACACCAAGTTTGAGAAAACATCGCACGCAGTTTAAGAAGGTCCTCCAACTGTCCATGACCGTGGACACGGCTATTCGAATAGTTTTATACTCTACAGAGGTTGCGCGGTTTACCCACAAGACTCAGGGAACTTCCATGTCATCCACGACTTGCGGTATATTACATACCCGAGGTAAGCACCCGAACAATGCCTTTACCATGGTGATACTAAACAAAGAGTCCACTCGTTGGTGTCGTCCCTCATGATATACATCACACGTATCATCCATGAGGGCATGCAACGGTGTGCCCGGTGCCTATAAAGACAGCGCATGGCCTTCCACTCCGGGACGACCTCGTCTCGAGAGTGACCACTTCAATCTCGCCACTAGTAATGCGGACTCCCTGCTAGCACCAACCATAGTAATCAACAAAGCCCCATCCCATAAGGCATATCGTGGTCGCACATGTAAGGTTGGGACGGTCAGCAAATTTTAAAACTCTCTGTTTTCGAAAACACACACTCACTTCCTCCGGTACACCACTTCTTTCTCAAGTGATCACCCAACTCATCATCATCTCCCTCGGGCATTAGTGGCACCCGACGGGGTTTTCGAAAAGTCTTTGAAATCATCTCCTCATATCCATCACCATGCATAATCCAAACCCACTTGCATAGCATCTACTAGCATCCTATCTACACCCACCCACATAACCCTCATAAGGTCATGCACAATGCAAGTGTCAACGACAAAAGTACCGGAAGCAACCCACCGAAGTGGTCACTACTCCACATGCTCAAATATAACGAAAGTAAAGTGCTTTATGTCATGCAATGAAAACGTTTTTTAACATGGTCAAAGGGTTGCTTGCCTAGCTCAACAAAGTCCTTGGGGTCTTCAAATTCTTCAAGTCCAACTCCCTCGTCAATAGCGCAATCTATCGTCGCGATAAATAGCGATCAAAATAAGCATCACATAGAAACATAGCACACAAAGTTAATATTAAAATGCTACTCTACTCAGATAAATACTAAAAACTATACTAAAAATATTTGTTTATGATTTTGTTAAGAATTGTTTTTTGAAAACTGTTTAACAGAGGCAAAAGGTGCCAAAAATAGGTTTTAAAATAAAATAGTGCATAAAAGATTTTCAAAATTTTATACAAAAGGCACTATTACATTCTATGGAATATTCTAAGATTTTAGGTGGAAAAATTATTGTCATTGGATTTATTTTCTGGTCTGTGGGATTTTTGGAAAACATGGAGGAAAAGGAAAAAGAAAATGGCACTGTGCCCTGGGCCAGAGCCAGCCAACTCCTGGGCTGGCCCAGTGGCCAACTAGGCCAGGCGCGCTGGCGCCCCCGCGCGCGTCAGGATTCAAATCTGACGGGCGGGGCCCAATGGCCAGCGAGAGTGAGAGCACGGGAGGGGGGAGAGGAGAAGACGATAGGTGGGCCCCCCTGTCGGATCCTTCTCCCACCTCGGAGCAGAGAGGAGAGACCCTCACCGGCGGCAATGTATGGCACGACGACGGTGGGCAAATGCGGGGTTGGGTTCGGGGTCGAGTCGCCGGTCTCCTGGAGGTTGAAGGAGCGCCAGAGGAGGTCGGAGTTTCCGGCGGCGAGCACCCGCGGTGAAGGAGCTCCGGGAAGTGATCGTCGGGGCTATCCTAGGCTGCAAAAAGAGTAGGGAAGAGGGGTATAGCATCAGTGGGGTGAGAGAGGAGCCACTGGAGAGGAAAGAGGGCCGGAGGGGGTCGCTACCGAGAGATCGACAACGGGGCTGCTGCGGCGGTCCTTGGCTTGATCCCAAGCACAAAGGCTTTGGGAGTTCACCGGGGTGCATAGGGGGTCTGCTGGGGCGAGGAGAGAGAGGCTAGAGGTTAGAGGAGGCTCGGGGAGGGCCTTAAGTAAGTGGCTCTCGGTCCACCGAGCTCGGGTGCACCCGTGAGCTCATCGTCGAGGTCAGAGGCCACGGGAGAGGGGGGAGCATGTCTGGGGCACTTGTGGAGCTGGTCTAGGTCAGGGGGAGAGACGAGAGAGGCGAGGGAGCGCGTGCATGCGAGCCCCGTAGTTGGCCTAGCTGGGAGGCGCCAGGCACACGTGCGGGAGGTCACCGGAGAGAGAAGGAGGAGGGGGGCAACAGGGTGGAGTCTTGCGGACGTCGAGGGCATCCCAGGGGATAGCTCCTCGCACCCCGAGGATATCGGGTGGCTCGGGATCGGTGCGGCTATAGTGCGGGAGCGCACTGTAGCATGCTCCAGAGCATCCAGATGGCCGACATTGCCATTGCCCACGCGCTCTGGGGTGCCCACCTTCTCATATGCCCCTTGCATGCTATGGAGCTAGGGTGAGCTAGGGAGAAAATAAATGGGAGGGGAGAAGCTCCTGTCATGGTGAAACAAAGGGTAAAATGGGAATTTTACCCCACCCACTATTCAGCTGAGGCCTCACAGGTATTACTGGAGGTAGCTGGTTACCCTGAGAGGTTGTGGTAAAAATTTGGAGACAAGGGAAATAGTAAAAATGGTGAAAACATAACTTTACCATTTCACAAGAAGGTGTTTGATGGATGTTTGGGCAAGATAAATTTACCCACTTACTATGATATATAACAGGATCAAATGGTGGGTAAAAATGAGATGGATCACCAGGTTTGAGCTCAAATGAGCAAGGTTGAAAATAGAAACTTTGTGAACCCTAGAAACTAACAGAATCAGATTTCTGTAGATCTAGTCATGCTAAGCTAATCCCCTTGATGCACCACTTCGTGTAGCATCATTATTTGGTGATAAGAATATGTCCACAAAGTTTGGGGTCAAGGGAAGAAACTTCACAATGTAAAGTTATTCAAATTTGAATCTGGACAGGGAGGGTTTCGAAATAGTTAGATGAATCAAATCAACTTGTATAGGCATGAAATATTGCAATATCATCACTTATGACAGTGCTGACTTGCAGGAATTTTCTTGGAATTAACTGAGAATATTTTTGTAATTTGTTACAAAAATATTCCAAAAGCTTGATTTGGATAGAAAGGGTTTTGAGGGGTTTTTCCCATGATTTTGAACATGACCATGTGTTGAAACTCATATATATGGAAAATATATGTCCACTTATTTCCCTAAATTTTCTCAAATATTTTAAAAGCATTTAAATATTTTTTCCCACAAAAAACAATTTCTGGTCTTAAGAAAAAGCCTTTAAATAAAATATAAAAATAATTTTTAAAATTAATATTTGGTGGTTTTGGGAAGTCATATATATAGTAGGTTTGAAGTAAAGCTTCTGGGGAGAAAGAATCCACCCAATTTCAGGACTTGCAATGCAAGCCTCAATTCAAGGGTTTTTGAAGACCTAATTTGAATAAATCCTAATTGGATAAAAATAGTTTTTGGGCACTATTCACATGGCATGATCATTGGGCAAGAGGTTTGGGTCAAGGAAGATGAATATGGGGAGGGGAGGATTCTAAGAATGCCATACACAACAATCCAACAAGCAAGCATGCAATAATTCAAACAAGCACATGCACTAAAAAGTTTTTAATTGGTTCCAAATTTTATAAATCGAAGCATAACAAGGTGATACAAACACACGGTCTCGTGGATTTGTCACGGCAGATGTCCGGGTGAACGGACTTAGGTTCGGGGCGAGACGCAACTACATGGCGGCTTGAAGGGGTTGATCAGAATCGAGAAGACACGGAGTTTTACCCAGGTTCGGCCCCTCCGATGGAGGTAAAAGCCTACGTCCTGCTTGTCTGGTATTGATGATGATGAAGATCTCTTTGTTACAAGGGTGCTAATTGCTACCTCTAATCTCTTGTGCCTCTAATCTCTTGTGTTGTCTAAACTTGTAGCCTTGTAGACTCATGAGAACTTGTACCTCTAGGGGTGCTCTACCCCTACTTATATAAGTGGAGAGGGTAGGTTTACAAATAGAGTCCTACTAGGAGTAGGATTAGGACTAGTCTCTCACGAATCCTACTCCGGGTCTTACTTCCTTTAAGGGAATCCTTCTCTCCTTGTGGGCCTTCTCCTGTGGGCCTTCTCTTGTGAGCCACCTGGCACCGGCTCACCCGCTGGGTCTTGGGCTTGGTCATCGTGTGACCCGCTTGTCGGGTCATAAATAAGATGCCATGTCTTCGGCTGGGTCTCCTGTGAGTCGCCAGGTGGGGTCATACCATGGGGTATATCCCCGTCATTAGCCCCCAGGTTAGCTTGAATTTATTCATGGTAAGCTCCTGAAATAAGAGTAACAAATATGTTAAGTGGCCGGCTTGCTCCTTTGGACGGCTTATAAAATGGCTTCTCAGAAATCCGAGTCTTTTCTCCATATGAATGAGTCGTCTTCATAATCATTTTGCTTGTCCATGTCTTTTGAAAAATATTGAGAATAGAACACCCATATGCCATTGAGTCGGCTTCCAATACTCTTGGCGGGTCATCTTCGTCGGGTCATAATCATTGAGGATGCCGGGTCATTATCATTGGTGACTCCGGATTAAATAACTAGAATCCTGCTGACTTGATAAATATTGGGATGAAAATCCATCTGATGTAGAACCGAACTTCCATTGTTGTGAAGCAGGGCGGCTTATATAACCTCTGGCGGGTTATGACCTTTTGATAACACCGGGTCATAAGTGTTTGGTGACGCCGGGTCTAACAACTGAACACCATATTTAATATCTTTGAAAATTCTCCTCAAAGTTTTTGATATGTCCATATTACCTGTAGCCCCCAAGCTCCAAGATTATCCATGATAACTTGGTGCTTTGCAAATAACATTTTGGACTGTGTAGCCCCCAATTGTCGGGTTGTCCTGCCAGCAGCAACCTGGGACTTATAATGCTTCGGTGGGTGTAGCCCCCAAGGGCCGACTCATCAGAACGCTTCGGCGGGTGTAGCCCCCAAGGGTCGGCTCATCAGAATGTGATGCGCCGGGTCTTCAATTTGAATCTCTTAATCTATTTGGAACAGCTGAATACTGTAGCCCCCAAGTGCCAGGTCAGTAAGAATTACTGGGCTGGGACTTTAGAAAAATATAGAAGGGCCGGCTCATCTCCTTGAGATAATATGGTCTTGCTGACAATGTAATGGTTTGAAAACCGGCTTGCATTAGCCCCCAAGTGCCGTGGTTTGTGCTTGCAGCGACATGGGACTTTCATAATTGATATAAACTTGGACTTGGATAATGTAGCCCCCAAGTGCCGGGTCGTCTGCCTGCGGCGACTCGGGACTATGTGAGAATAATACGTCTCACCATAATTTGTTGAATGAATCTTTGACCGTGGTCATAATATAACCCGGAATGAATATCCTGGAATATTTCCTTTGTCTTTGACATGAAATTCCTGCTCGTGGTTGCGGTGCAACCCGACAAATATAAGTTTAAGAAATCCATGAGTATTGTAGATTACTATAGAGCATAATTAAAGAAATCTGAGAACCGGCCAATTAGATAATACGGCATTATATCTGACAGGGCGGCTCTTTGCAAAATAACAATTTCTCCGAGCTGGTTTGAAAACCCCCAATCATGTATTACTGGTTATGATAAACCATGAGGATCCAGCCATATTGGCTATTAAAAGATCCATTTGCTCTTGCAAAACAATTAACGGCGGCTTATCCTTTAAGAGATAGTACCTACAAAAAATAAACAAGACAGGATATATTTTGCATTGTTGTAAGGGCGGCTTGAAGAAGCTCAACCCGAAGATGTTTATACCTTTCACAACATTGCTCCTTTTGTCATAATCTTTCTCTAACCTAGCTTGATAAGCCGGCATGTTATCCGGAGGTGGGAAGGCCCCTTGATAATCCATGGCTCCACCTTTTAGCTCCCATTTGAGAGCACCTTTGTAATAGCTTTAAGGATAATTCTGCCTTTCTTGGATGCAGCTCCGGATGTATATATTTCCTTCTCTCCGTGGTTTTGTTTTACCGGCTCTTTATTGATTGATCCCCCCTTTGTATGAATCCATCTTGAACTTTTAGAGCCGGCGCTTGTCTTTGAATATGTCACGCCTGTCTCCAACAATTTAGAGTCGGCCGAGCACTTTGAAACTTGTCAACCGGAGTAGTATGACTCCGGCTCTTGTAAGATGAACTTTGTCGAGAACCGGTTGTCGTTGGGTAATGTAAGTTGTACCCAAAGGTAAGAAGCCTCCATCGACAACCGCGGCTAATAATGAGCCAGAAGCGGCATAAAGCCGGCTATTTGTAGGGCAATGTAAGTTGTACCTAAAGGTAAGAAGCCTCCTGTTAACGTTTCAATATTGTATGTGCGGACGCCAGCTGTCGATGGGATATGTAAGCTATACCCTAAGGCAAGAAGCCTCCATCGACAACCGCGGCTAATGATTAGCCTGAAACGGCATAAAGCCGGCTGTTTGAAGGGAATGTAAGTTATACCCGAAGGAAAGAAGCCTCCTTCAACAGCTACAGTTGTAGGCACGGACGCCGGCTGTCGATGGGTAATGTAAGCTATACCCGAAGGCAAGAAGCCTCCATCGACAACCATGGCTTACTAATAAATCTGGCTGTTTGAAAGGAGATGTAAGCTATACCCGAAGGCAAGAAGCCTCTTTCAATAGCTACAGCTGTAGGCGCGGACGCCGGTTGTCGATGGGTAATGTAAGCTATACCCGAAGGCAAGAAGTCTCCGTCGACAACCACGGCTTACTAATAAAGCTGGCTATTTGAAAGAAGATGTAAGCTATACTCGAAGGCAAGAAGCCTCTTTCAACAGCTACAATTGATAAGTAACTGAGTTTTGGCGTAAACGTCGGTTGTTAGGGTGAGATAAGCGAACCCGTCGGTAAGAAGCCCCCTTCCACAAGCGCGGTTAATAACTAACCGGAAGTGGCATAAAGCCGGCCATTAGGGTGAGATAAGCGATACCCATCGGTAAGAAGCCCCCTTCGATGGCCGTAGTTGATAAGCAACTGGAATTTGGTGTACACACTATTGTCTTAGGGTCATGTAAGCTATACCAAAGGTAAGAAGCCTCCATCAACATCAGCGCTTAATGTAACCAAACTAGGCATAAAGCCAACTGTGCAAGGGAGATGTAAGCTATACCCGAAGGCAAGAAGCCTCCTTGCAACAGTTTAATAACAGCTGGTTGTGCAAAGGAGATGTAAGCTATACTCGAAGGCAACAAGCCTCTTTGCAATAGTGCTTAATTAGGCATAACATCGGCTGTGCAAGGGAGATGTCAGCTATACCCGAAGGCAAGAAGCCTCCGTGCAACAGCGTAAAAGCAGACAGTGCAGGGGAGATGTAAGCTATACCCGAAGGCAAGAAGCCTCCCTGCAACATCGCTTGATAGGGGATAAAGCCGGATGATAGATCAGCCGTTTTGACGGCGAACAAACCACTTCAGTGCTTAATTTCTGAGCTGGAAAATTTCATGTTTCAAAGACACGGGCTTCTCATTGAAAACGACCAAATGTGTCTTGCCATGTCTGTAGCCCCTGAGCCTCAGGTTGACTCGAAGAGGCGGCTTGAGAATCTTCATCTGCAAGCCGGCGCAGGTGACAAGAGACGGCCATGGCATTGTAAGCCGGCGCGGATGGCGCTTGAGGTGGCCGCGACATTCTGAGCCGACGCGCGAGTCCGTTGAATAACTTGACACGAATGACGGATCACCTATATCTTGTACAGGTCGATTGTCGGTGAAAAAACCAGATCAAATGAGTCTCTGTTGAAGTTTCATTGGATTGTTATGCCGGTTTATCCCACAAAATTCCACGGCGAATTCATATGGAGATATCGATGAAGATCTGTCTACAACCACTTTGCTTTCCTCTTACTGATAGTGAGCACCTTGATCCCTAGAAGATAACCCTCCAAAAACACAATACCACTATGGCCCCACGGTGGGCGCCAACTGTTGTGGATTTGTCACGGCAGATGACCGGGTGAACGGACTTAGGTTCGGGGCGAGACGTAACTACGGGCGGCTTGAAGGGGTTGATCGGAATCGAGAAGACACGGAGTTTTACCCAGGTTCGGCCCCTCCGATGGAGTTAAAAGACTACGTCCTGCTTGTCTGGTATTGATGATGATGATGATCTCTCGGTTACAAGGGTGCTAATTGCTACCTGTAATCTCTTGTGCCTCTAATCCCTTGTGTTGTCTAAACTTGTAGCCTTGTAGACTCTTGAGAACTTGTCCCTCTAGGGGTGCTCTACCCCTCCTTATATAAGTGGAGAGGGTAGGTTTACAAATAGAGTCCTACTAGGAGTAGGATTAGGACTAGTCTCTCACGAATCCTACTCCGGGTCTTATTTCCTTTAAGGGAATCCTTCTCTCCTTGTGGACCTTCTCCTGTGGGGCTTCTCTTGTGAGCCGCCTGGTGCCGGCTCACCCGCCGGGTCTTGGGCTTGGTCATCCTGTGACCCGCTTGCCAGGTCATAAATAAGATGCCATGTCTTCGGCCGGGTCTCCTATGAGTCGCCAAGCCGGGTCATACCATGGGGTATATCCCCATCACAAGGTGTGACAGAGACAGGCAGCTGATATGTCTCCAACGTATCTATAATTTATAGAAGAGTTAATGCCATGTTTACAATAATTCTATATGATTTTGGCATGATTTTATTAGAACTAACCCGGACTGACATTGTTTTCAGCAAACTACCATGGTGTCATTTTTTGTGAAGAAATAAAATATCTCGGAATGGGATTAAAATTTACGGAGAATATTTTTTGAAAATATAAAAAATACTGGAGCAAAAAGATACTGGAGAGGAGTCCCGAGACAGCCACAAGCCACCAGGGTGCCCCCTAGGGTGCGCCCCCTGGCTTGTGGGCCCCTCGGCAGTCCCATTGACGTGATTCCAACACAAAGTACTCTTATAAATCAAGTAACCCCTAGAAAGAAATCTATATTGGGAGTTCCACCGCCGCAAGCCTCTGTAGCCACGAAAAACCAATCGGGAGCCCGTTCCGGTACCCTGCCGGAGGGGGAAACCATCACCGGAGGCCATCTCCATCATCCCGGTGGTCTCCATGATGAGCAGGGAGTGGTTCACCCTCGGGGATGAGGGTATATACCAATAGCTATGTGTTTGATATCTCTCTCTCTCTCGTGTTCTTGAGATGGCATGATCTTGATGTACAGCGAGCTTTATTAATATAGATGAATCATATGGAGTTTTCCCCTCACTATCTTCTTGTGATGAATTGAGTTTTCCTTTGAAGTTCTCTTACGTCTTTAAGGATTTGAGAACACTTAATGTATGTGTTGCGATGTGATATCCATGGTGATTATGGGATGTTATATTGATCCACTTGATGTATGTTTTGGTGATCAACTTGTGAGTTCCGTGACCTTGGGAATCTATGCATAGGGGTTGGCACACGTGAGCTTTATTAATATAGATGAATCTGAAATTGTGTGATGCATATCATATAATCGGGCCCATGGGTACTCGTGGTGACATTAGAGTATATAGGTGACATTAGAGTTTTGGTTGATTTGTATCTTAAGGTGTTATTTTAGTACGAACTCTAGGGTTGTTCATGACACTTATAGGGATAGCTCATAACATTGATCAAAAAATATAACTTTGAGGTGGTTTCATACCCTAGAGTAACTTCTTCGTTTGTTCTCTGCTATTTGTGACTTTGGAGTGAACTCTTTGTCACACATGAGGGATTTACATATGATTCAAGTATGTCAGTATTGTTGAGAGAACTTGCACTAGTGAAAGTATGAACCCTAGGCCTTGTTTCTAAGTATTGCAATACCGTTTGTGAGCACTATTATTATTAGTTACCTTGATGTCTTTATATTTTCACATTACAAAACCCTATATCTACCATCCATATTACACTTGTATCACCATCTCTTCGCCGAACTAGTGCACCTATACAATTTACCGTTGTATCGGGTGTGTTGGGGACACAAGAGACTCTTTGTTATTTGGTTACAGGGTTGTTCGAGAGAGACCATCTTCATCCTATGCCTCCCATGGATTGATTCACCTTAGGTCATCCACTTGAGGGAAATTTGCTACTGTCCTAAAAAATTCTGCGCTTGGAGGCCCAACACGAGTCTATAGGAAGAAGGTTGCGTAGTAGACATCAAGCTCTTTTCTAGCACCGTTGCTAGGGAGGTGAGTGATTGAAGGTATATCTTTAGATATTGCAATTGAATCTTTTAGTTTCTTGTTTTTTCACTAGTTTGGTTTATAAAATAAAACTACAAAAAAATGGAGTTTTGGTTGTATCAATTGTTTCATCTCTTTAACGTCTTTCATGAAAATGATGATTCGGAAAATTGTACTTAATGGGTAGAGGAAGAATTTATGACAGTACTTGATGAGAATTCCTTGAATGATGAGCATGATAGAAATATGCTAGTATGAATTCTCTAAATATTCATGATGCTAGTGATATGCAAAGCCACAAGCTTGGGGATGCTATGTTTTATGAATATGATATTTTTAGTCCCCCAAGTTTTGATGAGCAAAACTATTATGATGATGGAATTCCTCCTATATATGATGATTATGATGATGACATGTATGAGATAAAGAGTGATAGTGACCATGAACCTATTATCAAGATTTCAATATTCAATGTGGTTATGTCAATCAAGTATCTCATGATAGTTATTTTGTTGAGTTTGCTCCTACTATTATGAATGAAAAGAAAATTGCTTATGTGGAGAGTGACAAAATTTCTATGCTTGTGGATCATGAAGATAATGCTTTATGTGATAGTTATATTGTGGAATTACTTCATGATGCTACCGAAAATTATTATGAGGGAGGAACATATGCTTGTAGGAATTGCAATAATATCAAGTTTCCTCTCTATGTGTTCAAAGTTTTGAAGTTATGCTTGTTTTGCCTTCCTATGCTAGATGATTTTTGTTCCCATAAATTGTTTGCTCACAAAATCCCTATGCATAGGAAGTGGGTTAGACTTAAATATGCTTTTCATGAGATTCATGATGCTCTCTTACATGTTTCAAATACTATTCTTATATGAGCATCATTGAAATCATCATGCCTAGCTAAAAGGCATTAAAGAAAAACACTTGTTGGGAGACAACCCAACACTTTTCCTTTCTGTTTTTGTGTGTTCACATGATTAACCTACGGTAGTAATCATGTTTTGTGTCTTTTATTTCAATAAAGTGCCAAGTACAGCCTTTGGGATGACTCACAAGATGAGTAGAATTGATGCTAAACCAAAACAGAAACTTTTGACTCCAGTAGAGGAATTTTCATTTTTTACTGGAAGTTATAAAGATCTGAAATTTTTACATAGTCTTGATATAAAAATTCTTCTAGTTTTCCTAATTTTTCAGAATTTTTAGAGATAGGGAAGTAAGGTTATACTACAGATCTTCACACACTATTATGTTATTGACAGATTCTGTTTTGCATGCATAGTTTTCTTGTTTTAGTGTTTCCATAGCTTATATTTAGTGATATAAATTATGGTAATGATATAATACATTAGGAATAATTTGGGAACAATTATGAATCTTGTCTTGACAGTACCTAAGTGAATGATTTATCTTTATTACACTAACCCTTGACACGAAGTTCCGGTAAGTCTTGTGTGATTGAAGTTTTCAAATTATGGGTGAGACACCAATATGAGGATAATAAGGAGTGAAAATAACTTAAGCGTGGGGATGTACAAGGCACTCCAAGGTAATATCCAAGTAATACTGAAGCGTTTAAGCTTGGGGAAGCCCCAGAAGACATCCCCTCTTTCGTCTTCAACATTATCGGTATATCTTACTTAGAGCTATATTTTTATTCATCACAAAACATGTGTTTTTCTTAGATCATCATTATATTTTGTTATTTTATGTTAGGTGTTATTCATAATCTTGTTTGTCAATAAAAATTTCCTAGAATTTTCTTAGGATGCTTGCATTGCCTTTTTTGACGTGTGCTGTGTAAAAAACAGAAACTTTTGCTTTAGTGTTTGAATTTTCATATTTTACTGGAACATGTAAAGTTTCTGAAATTTATACACAGTATTTATGTGTAAATTATTTAGAATTTCCTAAATTTTCATATTTTTTTAGTTACACAAGTACACTTGTTCAATGGATTCCTACAGACTGTTCTGTTTGGACAGATTGCTGTCATAGTTTTGTTATCTACTTATCCTATAGTTTCCATAGCCTATATTGGTACATAAAAATTGTGGAAATGATAGTATAAAGTACCTAATTTTTGAAAATTATTGTGCAACTTGTCTTTGCAGCAAATAAAGAGTTGATTTATTATTATCTGTACTAACCTATCTCAAGAGTTCTTTTCCAGTTTTGTGTGGATGAAGTTTTTGAGAATAGGTGAAACCATGATATGAGAGGATTGAACGAGATACAAAAGTTCAAGCTTGGGGATTAGCAAGGCACCCCACATAAATATTTCTAGAAGTCTAAAGCATCTAAGCCTGGGGATGCTATGCATCCCACCTCTCTTCATCAACAATTATCGGTTAGCCTATGTTGAGCTTAAATTTTTATTCGTTCTCATGATGCGTGCTTTTCTTGGAGTGCTATTTTTATTTTGCTATATGTTTAATAAAATAATTAATATCTGAAACTATTAGGTGAGATAATCTTCACATAGCTATTTAACTAATTGACTACGCATTGATCTTCACTTATATCTTTTGGGAGTAGTTTGTCATTCACTCTCGTGCTTCGCTTATATCATATGAGTAAATGGTTGAATGAATTGAATATCATAAATCTTAAATTATATATGTTTTATATTATTATCCCATGGGGATTAATGACTTCACATATACGAAGTATAGGTGGTAAAATTTATTGAAAGTTAGCAAACACCGCATTGGTCACTTGAACAATTCATGAAAGAATAGTGAAGGAAGAGAGATTTCACATATAAATATACTAACTTGGACATATTCTATGATTGTTAATACCCATTAATTATTTTCAAACTTGAGAAAATTAGTTGAAGTTGGACAAGGAAGACAACATAATGAGTTATGCTTGGGTATATTTGTATAGAAGTTATATTGTTATGGATCCTCCAACATGTGGTGCTTGCTTAGGATCTTTTGCTAGCCAAAAATTTGTAGTAAGTAGAAATACTACTTATGGATCAAAAACCCTTAAACCTAGTTTCTTGCCATGAGTATCCACCATATCTACCTATGGATTGAATACGATCCTTCAAGAAAGTTGTCATCAGTGCAAAAAGCAATAAAAATTGCTCCTAAATATGTATGATCTTTTATTGAAAGGGAAAATAAGCGTTGTGCAATCTTGTGATGGTAAAGAAGTAAAAGTGACAGACTTCACAATAAAGGTTGCTATCACAAGGGGAAATACAACGTTACGTTCCTTTACATTAAGGGTTTTGACATCCAAAATTAAAAAGCGCATGACAACCTATGGTTCCCTCTGCAAAGGCCCAGTCTTTTACTTTAATGTATTTACTTTTATGCAAGAGTCAATAGTATTACTTCTTAGTTCAACCTCAATTGTTCTTTAGTTGGCAAGCATCATTTGGTGGGGAAAGATCCAAGCATATATGTCCATTCAAATATATTTGATCATGAATTATTATTGTTGACAATTATCTATATGATAGATAAGTCGGGAGGTGAATCTTTAAGACCCTATCTTTCTTTGTGTTCGACGGATGCCGTTTGCTCTAAAAATATGCTTTGAGTGTTAGTTATCATGGAAGACAATATGATAGTTGAGTATGTGGGATTTGCTAAATCAAAGCTATTACATAGACCATTCCTGAAAATAAGATGAATTGCAATTGTTTGGTGACTGAAAGCATAGTTTGTTAGTTTTCAACAAATTTTATGGTATGTACTTTAACATGTGAATAGCTTCTTGCTTCATCATGAGAAGTTTTATGAGATAAGCTACTGTTTATGATATATAATGATGCTGGAAAAAGTGTTTGGAACTATCATTGATCAAATTTATGCACTATGCTAGCATTCACACTTCATAAATTATTTCTTTTATCATTTACCTACTCGAGGACGAGCAGGAATTAAGCCTGGGGATGCTGATACGTCTCCAACGTATCTATATTTTATGAAGTATTCATGCCATGTTTACAATAATTCTATATGATTTTGGTATGATTTTATTAGAATTAACCCGGACTGACGCTGTTTTTAGCAGAACTACCATGGTGACGGTTTTTGTGCAGAAATAAAAGTTCTCGGAATGGGCTGAAAATTGATGTAGATTTTTTTGGAAAATATAAAAAATACTGGAGCAAAAAGATACCGGAGAGGAGTCCCGAGGCAGCCACAAGCCACCAGGGTATGCCCCTTGGCTTGTGGCCCCCTCGGGAGTCCCCTTGACGTGATTCCAATGCCAAGTAGTCATATAAATCAAGTAACCCCCAGAAAGAAACCTAGATCGGGAGTTCTGCTGCCGCAACTCTTTATAGCCATGAAAAACCAATGGAGAGCCCATCTTTATCATCCCGGTGGTCTCCTTGACGAGGAGGGAGTAGTTCACCCTCGGGGCTAAGGGTATGTACGAGTAGCTATGTGTCTGATCTCTCTCTCTCTCTCTATCTCGTGTTCTTGAGATGGCACGATCTTGACGTACCGCGAGCTTTATTAATATAGATGAATCATATGGAGTTTTCCCCTCTCTATCTTGTTGTGGTGAATTGAGTTTTCCCTTTGAAGTTTTCTTGTCGGATTGAGTCTTTAATGATTTGAGAACACTTGATGTATGTCTTGTGATGGGATATCTGCGGTAACAATGGGATGTTCTATTGATCCACTTGATATATGTTTTGGTGGTCAACTTGTGGGTTCCGTGACCTTGGGAATCTATGCATAGGGGTTGGCTCACGTTTTCGTCTTGACTCTCCGGTAGAAACTTTTGGGCACTCTTTTAAGTTCTTTGTGTTGGATTTAACATGATGAATCTGAAATTGTGTGATGCATATCATATAATCAAGCCCATGGGTACTCTTGGTGACATTGGAGTATATAGGTGACATTAGGGTTTTGGTTTTTTTGTATCTTAATGTGTTATTTTAGTACGAACTCTAGGGCTGTTCGTGACATTTATATGGATAGCTCATATGATTGATCGAAAAAGATAACTTTGAGGTGGTTTCGTACCCTACAATAATTTCTTTGTTTGTTCTCTGCTATTTGTGACATTGGAGTGAACTCTTTGTCACATGTGAGGGATTTACATGTGATTCAACTATGTCAGTATTGTTGAGAGAACTTGCACTAGTGAAATTATCAACCCTAGGCCTTCTTTCTAAGTATTGAAATACCATTTGTGCTCACTTTTATCATTAGTTACCTTGCTGCTTTATATTTTAAGATTACAAAAACCTATATCTACCATCCATATTACACTTGTATGACCATCTCTTTCCCGAACCAATGCACCTATACAATTTACCATTGTATTGGGTGTGTTGGGGAAACAAGAGACTCTTTGTTATTTGGTTGCAGGGTTGTTCGAAAGAAACTATATTCATCCTATGCCTCCCACGAATTGATATTCCTTAGATCATCCACTTGCGGGAAATTTCCTACTGTCCTACAAAACTCTGCGCTTGGAGGCCCAACACGAGTCTACAAGAAGAAGGTTGCATAGTAGACATCAACGGCCCGACAGCCTTTTACAAGACTACCCTTCCTACAAGGGAGACGCCACTTGTTTAAACAAGATGAATCGTGGCCTAGACCACCCCATCTTCTTCTTCCCCATCAGGAAAAACTTCAAACGAGAGACCACCAAAAAGCATGGCGAGCGTCCCTAGATCTTCCTCGCGTCCTTATGGTACCCTTCCCAGGGAATGGGAAAGTTTCTCTGTATCTCTCCTTCAACTGTGCGACCTCGAGAACCAAGGTTATCTTCCCTCCTCGGATCTGGCGGCTACCCGCACCTGATTAACCTCTTTTGGCAACGAGGCCTTCGTGGATAACTTCCCTAATCCTCATCAGGGAGAGCAGGTATGCTTCGTGCCTTTCCTCTTGGGGGCCTAGGGTTCCCCATTCATCCCTTCCAGAGGGGATTACTGGAATTTTACAAGATCCAGCTCCATCATCTTACCCCCAGATCTATTCTGCACATCTCGAGCTTTGTTGCCCTTTGCGAGATGTTTATGGGCTGCGAGGACCACTTTGGATTATGGAGGAAGTACTTCTGTCTCATCCCCCGCACTCGGGGTGAGACAATTCGGGAAGTCGGAGGAGCCGAAGTATGTCATATAGCCGGGACGGGGTATCCAGTGGGGACACTGAAGAAGGAGTCTGAAGAATGGTCTTCGGAATGGTTCTATACTGAGGACATTCCCCTATTCGATCCAGCTTGGAGGGGTTTTCCTGAATAATGACGCCCCTTTGAGGAAATGGTACAACAGGCAACCGAAGAGTTCATCCCAAGAGGACGGTGCCGAAGTGCAACGCTTGGCTGCCCACGTAAGGCCGCTGGATCATCACAAGCTGACCATTATTGACGTGATGGCTGCCGCCATCACCCGATGCATTCAACCTCTTCAGCAAAGGATACACCCTTTATGGCATTACAATGGAACAAGTGACACCACTCACTCCCGACGGTTGGGCCCTGCCAATCAAGCGGCATTGGCAGCCGCACTGGCTGACCTGTTCAAAGGGAAAAAAGAAGACTTTGTTCGGCTACCAGTTAAGTAGGGCTACTCAAGTTACAAACCCATCGAATGGGTTAGCCTTTTGACTTTGTGACGTGATTTCGGGTTTTTTATGTGCCCCTTTTGACCAAAGCTTTTAATGTGTGCAAACAAGAATGAGGAGCTTTCTCAAGACAGTCCACTGTGTGGCTCCCCAACCAGAGAACTAGTCTCGTGATCACGATCCAGGATTCCATGACGATCCAGAGCTGTCAATCGAGTACGAAGATGAGGTATTTTACCAAGAGATCCTTGATCATTCCGAGGTGGCTATCATAGCCGATCACCCTGGATCACTCCCTTCCCCCATTACATGCAAGATAAATAATTCTTCCCATAAAAGGCAAGCGTCCTCCATCGACCCAAATGTGTCGGTTTCTTCTCCCAAGCATCATCGATCCATGCGACGAGCGTTGGCTACGGAAGCAATGCCTAGACCGAACAGGAACAGGAATCCTTCATGTGAGCTACCCGCGGGGACGACCCCAACCACTCGTTCAACCAAAAGGTACTTTGTTTGGCCGCTTAATCGATTGTTATCATGATCGATAGGATTTCACGGAAGATCTCATGTTGAAATATTCAGGAAACGAGTACAACCATCTTCTGCCGGGAACGTTGCCGGGGTGCCTGGCAACACTCATGAATCAAGATCTTCTGCTCATGCTAAACCTGATGCGGAGGCCCCTGTGGCCAATCAGGCCCCTGAAGATTTCGGGGACGCAGTATCAATCACTAAATCCAAGGTAGAGAGTGCGATGAACCACCGATGGCGACAAGAAGTCCTGCGCCACCAGGCATTTTCCGAACAAGAGTTTAATGCTCTATGTTCAGTATACGCGTATGTCGGAGCTGCCCGATCTGGGATTAGGAAAGCCGTGAAGCTGATATCTACCAACCTGGAGGTAAAAGGTCAGTTTTTAATAATCCGAACATACATTTTAAACTAGTAGCCCCCAAGCCTTAAATTGGTCGGGACAGCCAAGTTAAGGATCCACATATTGTTTTATTGACGATGTAGGCTTCAAAGCAGCAGAATGAGCGATTAGCTAGTGACCTGGAGGCGAGCCGAACGCAGGTGCAAGCCATGAAGGCCGAACTGGAACAAGTGAAGAATTTTACTCGGGAGGCGCATGGTGAGTATGTCCATTTTGCCGTTCTTATTATATAGTCTCGCGCTGACACGAGGGTACTTTGTAGTAGCTGAGTCAATAGGGCAGTTGCAAAAAGATTTAGATGTAGCCCAAGAATCCCAGAGGTACGCCGAGTCCCAGTATGAGGCCGACTGCCTTTAGGAGCAATGAAATCTTGAGGAGAAGAACCGTCTCCAGGCGGAAAACAAGTAGCAGGCCAAAGAAATTGAGAGTTTGAAGACTCAATTGGCCGAGACCCAAGAAGAGAACAGGAAATTACAGAGGGGCATGTTCAGTAAGTGTGATTATAACGTCGAAGGGTACCTCCAATACATGAAGTGTAATGGACATGCCTGGTCTCATGTATAGGTCTCCTAACCGGGCGGCCTGAAGAAGAGATCGGATCCTACCAGGGCAGCCTTCTGAATGAACTGTCCGCCGTACCTGAGCGGGCTCGAAAGGCTATGAGGAGCATGATAAAAGCGCTATGGCCTGCCGAGAAGCCTCCGAAGGGGATGGCCGAACTGGCTGATCGGTTCAAGGGAGCTCGGAGTCGTTTCGAGCTATGGAATACATCGGCGTGCCGATAGGGAGCACGAGAGGCGTGGGCGATGATCAAGACCCGTTATACCGGCCTTTAACCCAAGCATATGGCTCGGGTTGGGCCAGCAGGGCCGGATGGGCAAGAAGTGCCGCTTCATTTGGTGTACGACCAAGTGATGCCCGCCGCTCGTCTCTCACAAGAAGATTGCGCCTTGGATGCCTTAATAGACAATCTTGACCAACGGCTAGATGTGTGATTTCATGTAACTATGTACTTTAAAAAATTGCTCCATTTGTGCTGTAAACTCTGTCTTAACCGACTATCGGCTTCGACCTCCCATGCTAAGAACTCCGGACTGTTCCTTATGAAATATCCCTCGATAAGAGGGAATTCTTTCGAGGAACAGGCAATCCGGCCATTTGGTGCGAATAGACAGAAAATGCACATGGAGATATGTTATATTACTACTTAGCGTAAGAAACATCTTCCAAAGAAAATAGTACCTCTATCGATAGCTTCCTCCAGGATGCTACGTAAATCGTAGGTAGTAAGGTCGTATACTGCTAGTATGCGACTAATGGCCTTTTTGAGAAAAGAATCCCGGGTATTGGAGATAAAAACCATAATTTTTATTTGTTGCTTCCATCGTAGCAGACCAATTTTCTGCTAAAGATAGCTATCTTTTGGCTTCACCCATCTGAGGTACGTATCCAGAAAACCCGGTCGTAACAATCACAGAGGTGCTCCCTTTACCCTCTAGCCGAACAATTGGGAATGTAGAGGATAAACACATGAGAGAGACAACCCAGCTTCACAAAAATCTAAGTTAGAATTGATGCATATAATGGCTTAAAAATCGACAAGGGAAACATGCATTCATAATAAATGTGAATAGATGTTTTCGTGGGAACGATTTCGACATTAGAGAGGGGTAGGATAACGGAGCATGATCTATCAAGATGCAAATGGGTGACACAAGTATTTTAGCGAGTTCAGGCCTCTCACGGCGGATATAACTGCCCTACATCTCGTGCTCTGGATAGGCTTTGCTTTATCTATCATGGACATGAGTTACATGGTATGTTTGAGATAGGGGAGAACGGATCTCCTAGCTAAGTCTTGAGACTAGAGAGAGGGAAGGGGGAAGAAGGAGCTCCCTTAGTCTAGTGGTGGGGGTGTATTATATAGAGTGCGCCACCCCTTCACCTCCTATGTTACAAAGTGGGGCATTGATGCCATAATGCCAGATGGTGCTTTTACTGCCTTGTCGAGTGTCGGTCTTCGCATATCCGAGTGAGCCATACGACTGAGTGATTGATTGTTTTCCGAGTGGACGGTACGATGATATGTCCGAGTGGATTGTACGTCTGTATGAGATTTATCTGGACCAACATGATGTGTGGACCCCATGCTTTACAAAACTTTGACCCTTCATGGGCCTACCTATTTTGTGTATCCCCGACAGTAGCCCTGAGACTTTGACTGATTGCTCGCGGTCGGTTGGAGTATGTAGAGTTTGTTAAACTTGAATGTTGTTGTCGGACCTGACCGAGCAGAATGTTTCTTTTATTTCCCTTCCAGTGGGGGCACGCTGAGTGCACCCGCTGGGTGTAGGCCCCGAGCCTCTGTCAGACTAGATGAGTCAGGCAGAGGGTTTATGTCTTCCAGTGCGGAACTGAACTGAACAGGTGAACTCTGATGTGCTTGGCATAGTAGATTGTTGCAATCTAGAGCTGAATTAGTCGGACTGATCCTTGTGCGCTAGGAACAATAAATAGATATAACCTGGAACTGGGCCTGTCGAGTAAATCTTCATGTGGTTGGCATGTTGTATGCTTATTGAGTCTACCTTATATGACTTATGGATCAAGGCTAAGTCCCAAGTGTGGATGTTGTCCTCACTCGGAGTAGTTTCTAACTTAGGCGAATCAGGTTCGTGGCTAAGCCCCCGAGTGTGGATCATGTCCTCACTCGGAGTAGTTATTGACTTAGGCGATACAGAATCGCAGCTAAGCCCCCCGAGTGTGGAAAATGTTTGCATTCAGAGTAGTTTTTGACTTAGGCGATACAAAATCGCAGTTAAGCCCCCGAGAATGGAGGATGTCCGCACTCAGAGTAGTTTTCGACTTAGGCGATACGGAATCGCAGCTAAGCCCCCGAGAGTGGAGGATTTCTGCACTCGGAGTAGTTTTTGACTTAGGCGACACGGAATCAGAACTAAGCCCCCAAGTGTGGAGGATGTCTGCACTCGGAGGAGTTTTTGTCTTAGGCGATACAGAATCGTAGCTAAGCCCTCGAGTGTGGAGGATGTCCACACTCGGAGTAGTTTTTCATTTAGGCGATACGAAATCGCAGCTAAGCCCCCGAGAGTGGAGGATGTCCGCACTCGGAGTAGTTTTTGACTTAGGCAAAGTCAGGTTTGCTAAGCCGAGCGATGGCGCGCGGGACGGCCGAGTGATGAAGACGTGCCACACAGAGTGGCGATGCATGGGGCATCCAAGTGATGTAGATGAGTTCGGCCGAGTGGCGACACGTGGGGCGGCCAAGTGTTGTATGTCAAGGAGCCGTCTGACCCAGTGACGGTATGCGGGGCAGCCGTGTCCAGTATGTCATCGAGGGGGCGTCCGAACACGTGACGACGCGCGGGGCAACCGAGTCGAGCATGTCGTCGTGGAGGCATCCGAACAAGTGATGGCACGCGGGACGACGACACCAGCATGTCGTTGAGGAGGTGTCTGAACAAGTGGAAACACACGAACGACCATTGCAGCGACTGAGCCTGAGTAGTGACGAAGATGGCGTACAGATGCGTCGCGTGATCTCGTAACCTGTGTATGAAAAATAGCACAAGCCAACATAAAAAATTATCAAAGTAATTTGATCTTTGCTGACATTATTTGCGTAAATAACACCCATAGACACCCACTGGGTATTCCAGGTGCTTGTTAGTTCGGGACCAGCAAGGGTCTAACAAAGTGCAGGATCCGATTGTACTTATGCAAGTGAAGGATCCGATTGAACTCATTTGAGTACTGGACCCAAACAAAACGAAAGTGAAGTGTTCTCACATAAAAATAAACAACCGAGCACAGAGGTATGCTCAGCCACGTGGCCTCCGAGTGAACGTCATGTGCGACTTCCTCGACACTCGGTGATGCGGAAGCAACTATTTAATTGAATGCAGCGTATGAAGAATGACTTAGCTGTCTAATGGCGCAGGAGCGGCCGAGTGATGAAGGAGCATCCAGCTGAGTGACGGCGCGTGAAGTGGCTGAGTGACGAAGAAGCGTCCAGTTGAGAGATGGCGTGTGGAGAGGCCGATGACGAAGAAGCGTCCAGCTGAGTGACGGTGCACGGAGCGATCGAGTGATGAAGAAGTGTCCAGCTGAGTGACGGTGCGCGAAGAGAATGAGTGATGCAGGGCTGTCTCGCCAACTAGCGGCGCGCGGGGCGGCCGGGTGATGAAGATGTGCCACACGGAGTGGCGTTGTGCGGGACATCCGAGTGAAGTAGATGTGTCTGGCTAAGTGACGACGCGCATGGCGGCCAAGCGATGTAAACTTATCCAACAAAGTGGCGATGCGCGGGGCATCCAAGTGAGGTAGATACGTCTCACTGAGTGGCGACGCACGGGGCGGTCAAGTAACGGCGCGCGGGGCAGCCCAGTCGAGAATGTTGTCGCGGAAGTGTCCGACCAAGTGACTACGCACGGGGCGGCCTAGTCCAGCATGTTGCCGAGAATCGCGCACGGAGATGTCCAGGTAACCTATGTATGAAAAATAACACAAGCTAACATAAAAATTCTCGAAGTAATTTAATGTTTGTTGAAATTATTTGTGTAAATTGCACCCATAGACACCTGCTGGGTATGCCAGCTGCTTGCTGGTCCAAAACCAGCAAGAGTTTAAAGGTTGAAGCATCTGACTGAACTTGTGAAAGTGAAGGATCCGACATGAAGATAAAGAACCGAGCGCAGAGGTACACTCGGTGGCATGGCCTCCGAGTGAACGCCATATGTGACTTACTTGACACTCGGTAATGCATAAATAATTATTTAACTGAATGCAGTGTGTGAAGAATGTCTTAGCTGTCTGACGATGCGCGGGGCGGTCGACTGAAGTAGACGCTTCCATCGGAGTGGCGACGCGCGGGGCGGCCGAGTAATGAAGACGCATCCAGCAGATTGGCGACGCCCGGGGCGGCCAAATGCGAGTGGCGACGCGTGGAGCGGCTAGGTGATGTAAGTGTGTCTCTCCGAGTGGCAACACGCGGGGTGGCCGACTGAAGATGACGTGTACAACCGAGTGACGAAGATGTGTCCCGCCGAGTGGTGGCGCGCGGGGCGGCCGACTGATGAAGACGTGCCGCACTGAGCTGTGAAGCATGAGGTGATCGGATGATGAGGGCGCGTACAACCGAGTGACAAAGATGTGTCCCGCCGAGTGGCGGCGCGCGAGGCAGCCGACTGATGAAGACGTGGCACACGGAGCTATGACGCGCGCGAGGCGGCCGAGTGACGATGGAGCGTCCGGCTGAGTGGCGATGCGTGGAGCTGCCAAGTGACGAAGACGTGTCTCACCGAGTGGCGATGCGTAGAGCTTCCGAGTGATGACAACGCGTCCAGTAGAGTGACGGCACGTGGGGCGGCCGAGTGACAATGGAGCGTCCGGCTGAGTGGCGATGCGCGGAGCTGCCGAGTGACGAAGACGTATCTCGCCAAGTGGTGCTGCGCGGAGCTTCCGAGTAATGACGACGCGTCCAGTAGAGTGACGGTGCGCAGGGAGGCCGAGTGACGATGGAGCGTCCGGTTGAGTGGCGATGCGCGGAACTGCCGAGTGACGAAGACGTGTCTCGCCGAGTGGCGATGCACGAAGCTGCCGAGTGATGACAACGCCTCCAGAAGAGCAACGTCGCGCGAGGCGGCCAAGTGACGATGGAGCGTCTGGCTGAGTGGCGATGCGGAGCTACCGAGTGATGATGACGCGTCCAGTAGAGTGACGGCGCGCAAAGCGGCCGAGTGACGATGGAGCGTTCGGCTGAGTGGCGACATGCGAAGCTGCCGAGTGGCGACATGCGAAGCTGCCGATTGGCGATGCGCGGAGCTTCCGAGTAATGACAACACGTCCAGGAGAGTGATGGCGCGCGGGGTGGCCGAGTGACGATGGAGCGTCCGACTGAGTGGTGATGCATGGAGCTGCCGAGTGATGAAGACGTGTCTCACCGAGTGGCGATGCACGGAGCTGCCGAGTGATGACGATGCGTCCGGTAAAGTGGCGACGCGCGGAGCAGCCGAGTGATGATGGAGCGTCTAGCTGAGTGGCGATGCGCGGAGCTGCCAAGTGATGTAGTCGTGTACAACTGGGTGACGGCGCGCGGGACGGCCGAGTCACTGCATGTTGATCATCTGTATGTAAATTTCACCCGTGTGTCGTCGTATTAGTAGTTGGAACGGGATGTCCGTCCGAGTGAACTGCTATTCGAAGACGATGACGGACGAGTGACCTGCGAGTTACTAAAGCTACGAATATATTTTGATGGACTAAGTGTCCGTGTACGAATGTTATTTTGCAATCATTAAAGATCACCGATGGTTATACATGCATGCATGCAGGATTAACTAGCGTGAGAAACGCTCACCTAACAAAGCGCTTAAACAGGACAATTACCTTACTGAAACGGCCAGCCCCATCCCAAGAAGTATTATGAGGGCCATGTCCTGACATTTCATTTTATTCCTGCATGCAGTTAATTGATCGAGGTCCACCATGTCCTTCAGTTTCCTTCCTGCATGCAGTTAATTGACTAAGGGGGTGATCCACGTTACCGCATGCACTTACGCGGCGTTAACTCCTCAATCATCGTTCTTGTAGTCCGTCCGACCGTAGAGACTGTTGCCGGCAACGGACATTGGAGGAAGGAGCGCTAAGTGCCTGCACTGTGTCGGGTTGGGCCTCCACTACGGAGGACGCCGACGAGTGGCAAAGAGAACGAAGCCGGAGTCGATGATGAGGCGAACGGCGTTGGCGGTCATGTGTGCGGGCTCAACGACATGGTTGAAGACGATGTTAAGGTTGATGACGCCGGCGTTCGTGCACCGGAGCAGGGCGTTAGCGGCGTGGACGAGGCCAGACACGGCGGACAGCGCCACCGGAGTCATGTGTGTGGGGTTTCACTACTAGGGAAATGCTTATACACAGGAGCTCACCAGTAGCGCTTTTCAAAAAGAAGCGCTGCTGATCAATAGCAGTAGCACTTGGACAGAAAGAGCGCTGCTACTATGCACATAGCAGTAGCAATGTAGATATAAATCACGCTACTACTACAATTGCTAGACCATTGCAGGCAGACTAGGTATACTAGTAGCGCTCATAGGTTAAAAGCGCTACTGCTATTGAATTTAGCAATAGCGCTTTCTTGTAACCAGCGCTACTGCTAATGTTCAGTCCCACCTCGCTCCGCGAACAGAATAGCTGTAGAGCTTCTTCACCTAAAGCGGTACTGATATTCTACTTAGTAGTAGTGGTGGTTGAGAACTAGCGCTACTACTACGGGGCACCTTATCCACACACGCGCGTCCTCACTTTCCCCCTCACACTCTCACTCACTCCGCCACACGCCGTCGCCGCCGTTGCCCATCGTCGCCCCCAAGGTCCCTCCCTCCCTCCTCCTCCCTCCCCCCCTCCTCCTCCCTCCTCCCTTTGGCGACCCCCTCCTCCTCCCTCCTCCTCCTCCCTCCGGCGGCCCCTCCTCCTCCCTCCTCCTCCCTCCCCCTCCTCCTCCCTCCTCCCCCTCCCTCCTCCTACTCTCTCCTCCTCCTCCCTCCTCCTCCCACCTCCTCCTCCTCCTCCTTTATATAATATAAAGTTTTTTAGTAATAAAATTTGTAGTTACAGAAATTAGTAATAGAAATGTTTAGGTACCGAAATGTATTATGCTATATGATATTTTTTTAGTGAATGTAGGTTTTTGAATACAATAGATTTCGTTCGATGTGGGTATCAAATAAAATATGAAAATGCCCATGTCAATGATTAGAACTAGGGTTTATGTGGATATATAGATAGATGGATGGATGGACAGATGTTAGGGCTAGAACTATGGTATTTTTAGTAAATGTATAGGTCTTTTCAATTTTTAGGCTTAGAACAAGGTATTTTTAATAAATGTTAGGGCTAGAACTAGGATGTTTTAGACATAGGGTTTCACTAAGTCCTAAGATGAGGATAATAATGTTTTTGTTTATATTTTGTTTTTGTAGAGGAGCCCCTGCATCATCCCTGCCGTCCTCCCCGTCACCGACCACCTCTGACCTCGAGGTGAGACCAGCCAAATCCCCATGTCGATGACGATGTAGATGTTTTGATAGTTGTAGTAGAGTAGTAGCTAGATGAGTAGATGTGACAATTTTCGTGGAATATGTGATATGTAGTGTTCTGTAGTACTAGTCCTTGCCATCATCACCAACTGTCACAATATCAGAGGGAGTGCCCACCATATACATGAGATGAGAGTTTAGGAAGGAAAGACTCGATAGACGTAAAGTCAACCCGTTGCATATTGAGTAATAGTGATCTGTGGGTTGATCAGTTTTCTCGTAATTTCCTTCGATCGATTTTAAATGTTTCAACTATGAACATAGGAAATGTCTGACGATGAACGGGAATTCGCTATGTGCAAATACTGCGAAGATGAGAGCGGCCTGTGTGACAAGCCTTTCCTAGTTGTTGTTAGGCGCTTCAGCATCATGCTGGATGAGACCTTCGAAGTGGATACAGTAAGTCACAATGACAAGTCTTTTTCGTAATTAAGCATGACTTCTGCTTATTTGGCTTCAACTTATAATTTTAATTTTTTACTATTCTACTAGTGTATCCCCTGCCATGCAAGATTTGCTGTCTTGGATAAGATTGGTTTCAATACTAAAAAAGATATGGAGGTAAAGATAGTTCACTTGAGGACCGAGCATGGTTTTACATTTGAGGTAAAATTGTACCATGCAGAACCTACTGCTATTTTGAATGCAAAACTTGGCAAGCACTATGCAAGGCTTATGCATTTGAGCCTAATATGCTTATCACCTTTGATATTCATCCGGAAGATGAAATTGAAGGTAATATCGACACCTGGGTCGATGTTCAGACGCCTCCAGTTCTACCATTATGTGAGTTTCTCAACCATATTTATGAAGTAATTTATATTGTTTACTTAAAAATAGTTGACAACTTATTTGCATTGACAGCTTATCTTCATTCTTCAAAAAATGTACGGAAGATGGTAGACAGAACCTACTACTACAGTGGTGAAGCAGAATTAACTTATAAGGAGAAAGATCATCTTACCACATTTCTTAGTCATCTTGAGAATTGCAATAGCTATTATCAAACTCCTGCACATTATGGTCAATACGTGCCACTAGTGCACGTAGTGAACTACGGTAACATCCATGGAGATTGCATGGTAAGATTTTAATTCTACTATTACAACATTCGTGCATCTTTTGCATAAATTCCTCTAAAACTAAACTACATTGTTAACTACAAAGTTATTACTATGTTTTTCAACATAAAATCCCGAAGGATTGTGTGCCTCATCTGATGTTTCCGAGAGGTTGCATTGTTGTTATGAGCTTAGGGCCACCACGGCCAGGTCATCCTACGCATCACTCCTGTGCATACCGGATTTCTAAAACCGATGGAGTAATGACAATCAAAGATTGGAAAAAATGTATGGTCAATCGTAGAGAGCTACTTGGAAGCAACATTGTGCGTAGGCCAAGAATGGGAGACCGGATGATCTCCGTTCTCCATAATGGAGAGTCAGGGCCTATCTTGTTTTATGATATTGTACCTAAGAGAGGGTAGAGTAGGTCCTATGAGAGAGGACTAGGTCCTAGGTACAATGTGTTATTATGTGCTACAATGTGTTAGAGTTGATGACGATGATGAGGAGGAGTTGTAATTATGACTAGTGACCAACTTGTTATATGATGTCTCATTGACGAAAATGATGATGAGGAGGAGTTCTTATATGACAATGATGTATTATGATGATCTGATGATACTACTGGATAGATCCTGTATAAATACAAATAAGCAGGAATACTAGTAGTAGCGCTGGAAATCATCTAATAACAGCGCTGGATTAGCATTAGCGCTTCGTTCGTCCAATCGCTATAGATAGTTAGCAGTAGCGCTTTCTAGGCAAGCGCTACTGTTAACAGCACATAGTAGTAGCGCTTGCCAGGCCAGCGCTACTACTAAAACTTAGTTGTAGAGCGATAGCAGTAGCACTGGACCCAACGCTACTACTATGCATATTTCGAGCGCTCCTACTAGGATTTTTCCTAGTAGTGCTTGATGATGGCGTCGAAGCCGGAGACGACGACAGGAGAATGCCATCGGTGTCTGCGAGAGGAAGCACGGTGTCGGCATCATAGATGGAGTCAAAGATGACGGACAACTGGCGTCGACGTTCGTGCATGGGGGCGTGGCGATGGCGTTGCAGATGAGGCCGGAGATGACGACGCGCGGACGGCATCTCTTCGTCATCTCAGAGCAAAAGCATCGATCAGAACAAAATGAGATGTCCTTTTCACCGCTTCTACTAATCATGCAAGGTCGATCCTACATGAGAAAGATTGACCCATCGTTAAATAATTAGTTCATAGAAAGGGTAGATGGATACTTCCCATGATCTTTTTGCTGGTATGAATGGTGCATCGGCCGGAACTCCAGCGACTAATTTTCTTGCAGAAGGTCGTTGATCACTATCGAAGATTTTAAGAAAAAAACCATTTGCATCATTGCTCAATATAATCCATGCCCCATGGTGGGCGTCAAATGTACGATTCCGACATTAGAGTGGGGTGGGATAACGGAGCATGATCTATCAAGCTGCAAATGGGTGACACGAGTATTTTAGCATTTTCAGGACTCTCACCGCGGAGATAACATCCCTACGCCTCGTGCTCCGGAGAGGCTTTTCTTTATCTATCATGGACATGAGTTACATGGTATGTTTGAGAGAGGGAATAATGGATCTCCTAGCTAAGTCCTGAGACTAGAGAGAGAGAGAAGGGAGAAGAAGGAGCCCCCTTAGTCTAGTGGTGGGGGTGGCTTATATAGATTGTGCCACCCCTTCACCTCCTATGTTACAAAGTGGGGCATTGACGCCGTAGCGCCAGATGGTGCTTTGACTACCTTGTTGACTGTCGGTCTTTGCATATCCTAGTGAGCCATACAACCACGTGATTGATTGTTTTCCGAGTGGACGGTACGATGATATGTCCGAGTGGATTGTACGTCTGTATGAGATTTATCTACACCCCCATGATGTGTGGACCCCATGCTTTACGAAAATTTGACCCTTCATGGGCCTACCGATTTTTTGTATCCCCAATAGATGCTTAAAATATATAATCATTGGCTTCAGGAAGAATCCCCGAGGTGTTATATTCGGGTTTAACATTTCAGGATGTATACCGAAAAACGTAACACGAGCTCGGTTTAACCGAACATAGACTTGGGAAAAGAAAATTCCGAACCTGCCAAAATCACGGTGGAAGGGAAGGAAAGTAAAAAAGAAAAAATAAGAAAAGGAAGGTGAAAAAGAATGACGACACCGGTCTAGCCGTAAAAGCACCGAAGACGAGTTGCGTTCCATGTGTTCGGTTCAAGGTGGTTATCCGGCGGGTTTCGAAGACGATAAGCCCCTCCCATGAGTACTTCATCAATTATGAAGGGCCCCTCCCATTTGGGATTGAGCTCATGCTTCTGCTTCTCCGGGAGTCGTAAGACGAGTTCACCCACATTATATGCTTTTGCCATGACCTACCTGCTCTGGTAACGTCGGGCCTGCTGTTGATAAAAAATAGAATGAGTCTGAGCTATGTCGCGCTCTCCTTGGCATCCAAGTCATCCTGCCGATCTAACTCGGGCTCATTTTCTTCATACATGCATACCATTGGTGCATCGTGAATAATATCAGGACTGCTTTTGCTCCGTAGACCATAAAGAATGGTGTGTATCCCGTTGATCGATTCGAGGTGGTACACACACCCCACAGAACGGAGTCAAGCTCCTCTACCCAATTGCAGTCGGATTCATGAAGAGATCGGATCAAACGTGGTTTAATACCAGTCATGATGAGGCCGTTGGCCCGTTCGACTTGTCCATTGGTCTGCGGGTGATACACCGATGCGTAATCGAGCTTGACGCCCATCTTTGCAGACCGGTCCTTTACCTCTTGGGCAGTGAAGTTGGATCCATTGTCCATTATTGTACTATGCGGGACGCCGTAACGGTGTACCACGCCGGATATGAAGTTGACTACTAGTGTGGTGAACTTGTCAACCATGATCAGTAGATATTTATTCTTCTTGGTCCCCCCTTTAAGTGGTCCGACCATATCCAGCTCCCAGACCGCAAAAGGCCAGGTAATCGGAATAGTCCGAAGAGCTATTGGGGGCATGTGACTTTGATTTTCAAATAGTTGACATCCCACGCAATGTTGGACAAGTGACTGGGTGTCCTCTCGTGCGGTGGGCTAGAAGAAACCAGCCTCAAAGGCCTTGCTTACTAAGGCCCTTGCTGCGGCGTGATGGCCGCCCATTCATGCATGGATTTCAGCCAAGAGTTGTCTTCCTTCTTCCTCAGATATGCACCTTTGGAGTACTCAGGTGGTGCTTTTCTTGTATAACTCCCCCTCTTGGACTTTATAAGCCTTGGATCGTTTAATTATGCGTCTTGCCTCTGTCTGATCGTCGGGGAGTTCTTGGCGAAGAAGGTAAGTGAGGAAGGGCTCGGGCCATGGTGCGATTACTGCCATGACCTCATGAGCCGAAGGCATTACGTCCATTACGAAGCCGCCGATGATTTGGTCGTTTGGGTTCACTTATAAGGGGGAACAACCCCTTCCGCACGGATAGATCTGGCACCCTTATTGTCGTCCTGCCAAAACACCGACGGCTTGTTGAGTCGTTCAAGGAAGGTGTTTTTTGGGACAGGGCCGCGTTTGGCCCCCATGCGGGCCAGCATGTCAGCGGCTTGGTTGTTGTCTCTAGCGACATGATGGAATTCTAGACCATCGAACCGTGCATATATTTTAAGGATGACGTTTCTATATGCTGCCATCTTCGGGTTTTTGGCATCGAATTCACTGTTGATTTGAGAGATGGCTAGGTTAGAGTCTCCCTGCACCTCCAGCCATTGTATGCCCATTGATGTTGCTATCCAAAGACCGTGCAAAAGTGCTTCGTATTAGGTTGCTTTGTTGGAATCAGCATACATGATTTGCAACATGTATCGAACGTTGTCAACCGTGGGAGATGTGAGAATAACTCCAGCCCCCAGTCCGGCCAGTGTTTTGGATCCGTCAAAGTACATCGGCTAATGGGAGTATGTACTATATTCACTGGGGAGCTCGACCTCTATCCATTCGGCGAAGAAATCTGCCAACACCTGAGATTAAATAGCTCGTCATGGCTTATAGGCGATTTCAAAAGGAAGCAGTTCAATGACCCATTTGGCTATGCAGCCGGTGGCATCCCTGTTATTGATTTTATCGTGCAAGGGTACTTCGGATGCTACCATTACCGAACACTCTTGAAAATAGTGTCTTAGTTTCCATGATGCCATAAATATTGTGTAGGGTATGTTCTGGTAATGCAGATATCTGGACATGCATTGCGTTAGCACTTCTGACACATAGCAGACCAGCTTCTGTATCCAGAATTTGTGACCATCCTCCTCTCGTTCGACGATGAGCACTGTGCTAACCACTTGGTTGGTGGCCGGTATGGACAATAACATTGGCTCACAGGCGCCTGGTGCTGTAAGTATGGGGTTGCTTGCCAGCAGTGTTTTGATTTCCTCTAATGCAGCCGCTGCTTCTTCGGTTCACTCGAAATTGTTGGTCCGTTTCAGCAACTTGTAGAGAGGTAAAGCCTTTTCACCGAGGCGGGAAATAAAGGGACTTAACGCCGCCACGCAACCCGCCAACTTTTGCACATGCTTCAGCTCTATGCGAATTGCAAGTTCCGATAGGGCATGGATCTTAGCCGGATTGGCTTCTATTCCTCTATGGGAAATAATGAATTCGAGCAGTTTACCAGTGGGAACTACGAAGACACATTTCTCCGGATTGAGTCGTATATCGTATTCTCGTAAGCTAGCAAAGGTTTGCCTTAGGTCGTCAATCAACTGGCTGACGTGTTTGGTTCAAATGACCACGTCGTCGATGTATGCCTCGACTGTTTTACCGACATGTTTCTCGAGACAAGTCTGAATCATGCGCTGGTGTGTAGACCTAGCGTTTTTAGCCCGAAAGGCATTGTGTTGAAGCAGAATGGCCCGTAGGGGGTGATGAATGTGGTTGCGGCTTGATCGGATTCCTTCATTTTGATCTGATGGTATCCAGAATAGGCGTCGAGGAAGCACAATGAGTCGTGTTCGGCTATGGCGTCAATAATTTGGTCTATGTGTGGTAACGGGAAAGGGTCCTTAGGGTAGGCCTTATTGAGGTCTTTAAAGTCGATGCACAGCCGCCAGGATTTATCTTTCTTCAGTACCATCACGAGGTTTGCCAACCATACGGGTGCTTGATCTACCGTATGAATCCGGCCTTTGGTAATTTGGCTAGTTCTTCGCCAATAGCTTGTCGTTTGGGATCGGAAAAGTGGTGTGGAGTCTGTTTGATGCGCTTGAAGCCTGTAATTATGTTCAGACTATGTTCTGCTAGTTGTCGTGGGATTCCTGGCATATCAGAAAGATGTTAGGCAAAGATGTCCCAGTTTTCCCGTAAGAATGCTCGTAGCGCCTCGTCCACCATGGGGTCCACCTGAGCTCTGATGGACGCTGTTTTATTGGGGTTCGTTGGGTGTACCTGAAATTTAACAATTTGTTCTACAAGTTTAAAGGACAAGGGTTTGGGCCTTTTTCTAAGGTTCACATCGTCCTTGTCCACTGTTGACCAGAGTGAGATCAATTCCTCTACAGCAAAGGTCTTGGCTAGAGTCACGAGGGCGAGCGCTGTTGTTTTGTTCTCGGCTCGAAGGGATATATTCGGATCACTGGTGATTGTGATTACCCCATTTGGGCCTGGCATCTTGAGCTTCATGTACCCATAATGTGATATAGCCTGGAATTTGTGAAGGCGTCACGTCCCAATAGGGCATGGTAGCCACTAGGGAAGTGCATGATATGGAATAGAAGTTCTTCAGATCGGTAGTTTTCGGGTGTGTTGAATACCACGTCTAGGGTGATGCGTCCTGAACAACGCGCCTCTATCCCAGGGATGACCCCCGGAAGGTTGTGTTGCCATGTTCGATGCGAGATCGATCGAACTGCATTTTTTCCAGGGTGTCTTCATAGATGAGGTTTAAACCACTGCCGCCGTCCATTAGCAGCTTTTGTAGCCTGAAACCATCGATGATGGGGTTTAGGACTAGTGTGGTCGGTGTTCAACCGGGACAGATGGTTGGTTGGTTAGTATCTCCGAAGGTGAGCGGTATGTCTATCCATGAACTTGTTGCCGCCACATGGTACACTTATCGAGTTCTCTAAGAACTATTTCCTTCCTGTTCCTACAGGGGAATGTTTCATAGATTGTGAGGACTTCATCGTTGTATTCTGGTGGCGTTGTGGAGCGCCTGTTCGGCGGTATTGCCTCCAGGATGGCCTCTCCGCTTTTTGTGACCTACCTGACGACCCAGCAAGCTCTCAGGCTATGAGTTAGGTTTGTGTTCAGCAAGACAGAATCTATAGGGCATGGCTTATCCAATAGTCCGTCAAGGACGGGGGTCTAGTTCTTTTTCGGCGGGTTTGTGTTCGGCTAGCAGCTTCGGTGGTATCTGCTTTTTCCGATCTCCTCTAGCGTATTTGGTAAAGACTGGTTCCGAAAGTAGTCGTTCAGCTTGCCAGGTGCTCTCCATGGCACATTATTTTTGTACCAGGTCCGATAGTTCGATGAAGTCGCGAATGTGTCGATGGGCTAGGGCGTTCAGGGTCCCTTCATGATGACAATTGCGACTGAAGGTTGCCATTATCTCCCGGTCACTAGAACTGGGTACTCTATCTCTAACGAGGAGGAGTCTAGCCCAAAAATGATGAACCGACTCCCCTGCTAATTGTTTAACATCCCGTAAGTCCGAAGACTTGGACTCTCCTGTGATGCCTGAGTGCTCGACTTGGGTGGTGGGTGGGAAATATTTTGGTTCCATGCCACGTTATGAGTCCTAAATTAGGGGGTTTAGCATAGGGGAGTTGGAGTTCTCTTTGTCCACGGGACTGTTCCGCACGGGGTTTGAGATGCATGCTAGATCGGGGATCAATCCCGAACTATCTCCAGAGCGAACTCCAGAGTCTGGGTTACAAGAGAGATCTTGATGATCGGAAATTGGGATATCAACCGTCTTTAATTCTGGTTGTTGGGGGGACGAGACTCCAGCCGGACACTCAACGATGGCGACTAAGTGAGTGATCGACGGGATGCGAATCTCCATACAGTCGGGTTTAAGCCTGATCCGGTCATACACTGAGGTCTACTCATCAGACATGCCCATGGTTTGGATTTGATCAAGTAGTTCATTTAGAGACGAGACGTTAGCGAGGCATGTGTCGCCAAAGCCCATGGAGCCGATCTGCAACGCCGTGGTTCGAGAATCGCTCACCGGCGAATCCAGGTTATGTTTGGTTGCGGTAGATCCGGGCACATCGACTGGGTTGGGCGTTCTAGACAACCCGAGGGTAGAAGCCACCTCAGAGGTGTGGCCCAATGTTCCCGGCGTCAAGGCGTTGGGATCTCTGGGCTGCTCCATGAGAGCTGAGATCTCCCCGTGAATCAGCGACAAACTCTAGGGTTCCGAATCTGATTTCTTGCTCGGGGATGAAACTTCCGATCTGGCCAAGATGGTTAGTCGGGTCAGCACGCAACATGATGTTGCCTCCTGCGGAGATCTGAACAGGGATGGAGACGTCCTTGTTGCATATTTCATTGCTTATGACAAGGCGAGCCATCGATTCCTTTGGTGATCATAGCAGAACTCTCAATGAAAGCACCAACATCAGTGTCGAAACCGGTGGATCTCGGGTAGGGGGTCCCGAGCTATGAGTCTAGGATCGATGGTAACAAGGGGACGAAGGAGACAATGTTTACTCAGGTTCGGGCCCTCCTATGGAGGTAAAACCCTACGTCATGCTCGATTATATTGATGTGTATGATGGTTAAATAGTTGGTCTACCTCGTGATTAGATAGCTAAAACCCTAGATGAGTTTCACTGTCGTACATTCTAAAACCCTTTGTCTTATATAGGCGCCAAGCGTCCCTAGGGTTACATATAGTCGGTTGCACACTGAAGAGAAAAAACATGCCTATCTACTATCTCAAACTCGAAAGACATACCACGGCTCCGGAGGTCTCCTGCCTAGTGATGGGGCCTTCGATCAGTCCAATCCTCAGTGAACTGCCCATGAGTCCGGCCCACAAGAAATAGGCCGGCTGTCCGAGGATCCCTTAATCCCGGACTCCCTCACCTAGTATCGGTCATGGCTTTGCGTGAAGCTAGATTCGCAGAAAGCTTGCAGTTCAAGGCATAGTCCAATGTTCAAATTGCTTACTAGTGTAGCATAGAGTTCTAGGTCCCCCTGGGCGTTCGGGTATTTCGGTTATTTCGGTTCGGGTAGTTCGGTTTATGGGCAATTTGGGTATTTAAAAATTGGAACCGAAACTTTTTCTGTCAAAAAATACCCGAACCCAAATTACCCAAAATTTTGGCTCGGTTAATTCGGGTACCGAAAAAATCCGAAATATTCTGAGCACACATCAACTTTTGGTATGAATAATTTGGGTAGGATGGGTATTTCGATTAGTATGGATATTTTAATTTGTATGGGTAACATAAGAGTGTATTAATAGGATGAATAATTTGGGTAATATAAATAATTTGGGTAGTATCGGTATTTCGGGTTTTCTAGACTCGAACCCGAACCCTACCCCGAAAACCGAATAGTCAGGACATAAGAACCGAACCCTAACCCAATACCCGAATTACCCGACAATTCGGGTAATTTGGTTCGGTTCGGGATCGGGTAACGGGTTAGGGTACCCAAATGCCCAGGGTGAGTTCTAGGTGGAAGTTCAACTTAACAGTCTCCACTGCAGTATCGGTATATAAACAGTGTTTTGGAACCAAAGGCAAAAATTTTGTGCCTCTCAGATCTGGTGGGGGATTGTTGGAATTTGATCTTTATACGGGTCAGCCCAATAGCAGTTTCAGAATTCCTAATAGATCCGAGAGGCCCACTCATCCCGTTCATACAAGGAAAGAGGTGGGACAAAAGTTTAGTCCCATACTGCTCACCTAGTAGGAGTTGGGCCTCCTTATAAGGGAGGTTGTTTCCACACATGTATGAGCAAGAGAATAAGAGAGAGATACACGCACGCTTTGCTACTTCTTGAGATTGTGTTGGTTTTCCCTGGAAGAGGAAACTGTGATGCAACAAAGTAGATAAGTATTTCCCTCAATTGTTGAGAACCAATGTATCAATCCAGTAGGAGGAACAAGTAAGTCAAATGGATGCACCTACACAAACAATCAAACTCTTGCACCCAATGCTATAAACGGGTTGTCAATCCCTTCATGGTTACTTGCAAGGATTAGATCTGATAGAGATAGATAGGAAAGATTGTGGAAAGTAAAAAGATAAATAAATGGTAGCAAGGTATTTTTGTATTTTTGGTATATAGATCTGAAAGTCTAATTTGGAAAATAGACCCAGGGGCCATAGGTTTCACTAGAGGCTTCTCTCTTGAAGGAAAACAACACTGTGGGTAAACAAATTATTGTCGATCAATTGATAGAAAAGCGCATAGTTATGATGATATCAAAGGCAATGATTATGCATATAAGCATCACGTCTCTGTCAAGTAGACCAAAACGATTCTGCATCTACTACTATTACTCCACACATCGATCAACTCCTGCCTACATCTAGAGTATTAAGTTCATGAAGAACAGAGTAACGCATTAAGTAAGACTAGTCGTCAGCCCGTGCATTCGCACGGGCTAGGAAAAGTATACAAAAATTTATTTAGTTGGACAATAAGAATTCTTTGTGACTATGTTTCCTATTCTTGCCCCTCTGTTGTTTGCTAATTCTTTTTGTAAACATTACTCATGTTTATTGCTTTGCCGATACCATTTGAGTTGTTACAATTTTTTTGGGTTTGCTACATGTAACACTGGAATACATATTTCTTAGATGCACGGGTTACATTTGTATTTTTTTGGTATGGTTAGCATTAGAATTGGTTAGAATTAAATATTAGAACCAAAACCCACCATTATTATATCTTACAATAATTAATTAGCCACACATTGTGAAAGAATAGTTGAAATAGATGTCAATATTATGTAAGACCATCACATATTATATGAGCTTATGTTCAATATCATCCAAAATCTTTCGAACATGGGTCGCCTTAGTACACATCGTGATATTATTCCTTTGATTTTAATGATCATTATTATATACACAAAAACATATATACTCAGGTTATACATCTAGATAAGTTGGACATTGTAAAATTCATATATCTCTTGGTATCACTAATCACATAATAGGAAAATATAGCAGCAGGGGTAAAATGATCTACCTGCCTCACAATACTGGTCTTCATGTATTAAGACAACAGCAGGTACACCAGTTACTTATCCATGCAACTTTAATTATGGCGGTGGAACAAGTATCACGATATTAACAATATAAGAACATAAGAGTTCATCCCCCATGATACCTTGACAGCAGAAATTCTCCAAGTAAGAGAGAAATACCTTTGCAACAACTTTATTCTCAGTGTAAGGTCAATGTTCAAATACATATTATTTATTGTGCCCTGAAACATATATTAGTTACAGGTAACCAAATAAGTTATCAATTGGCCAGACTCTTACTGAAAGCAGAAGCATCATTATGTACCTACACAACAAATACTATAATCCGCCAGCTATTTAAGATTATACTCAAAACAACTTAGCACATGTGAACATGGGTCACACAAAGATATGCCGAGATATGTTGCGGCTTGACCCTAGATAACAGAATATGTGGAAATAAATTGTACCTCCAAAAAAGCAAATTAGGTAATAAACAATATTTAGTAATGCAGATATATGCACTCAGCATGCCCTTAAACGATTGGCACTCTTTCCCCTGCATAATTTGTGTAGGTAGGCAATTAGACTCACCAAGAATAACACTAATTAATTAAGCAAATAGGTAGCTAGCAATCAACTCAGTTTCGGCCATTGAGTCAGCATCAACATTTTAGACTTGAAACAACACAATGATATTTATCTATTACGAATTTGTGGATTTAATAATGAAGCACCCTCACATAAAAGATGACACTTCTAAAATTTATTATTTTCCTCAAAGTAATATAATATAAGCTTGTACACAGAAGGAAACAATTCAAACATTTCCGTCAGGATTATTAATTATTTTAACATGGTTTTTTGCGCATTCAAGCAAGCAAGGCATCCAGCCCTGTCGGGTGCCGTGGTCTAATGGCGTTTTAGGACATGTGGTGGCACTTTATTTTTTGACCCTATTGGAAAATCAGATGAACCTCAGAGCTATACCAAGAGACCATAAGCATACACCAAGATTTTATAGATAATGTGGGAATTTCTACATTTTTTACCCCTTACGATGGACAGAGAAATATAGGAATACATGGCACTTGTGTTGGAATTGGTTAACCTTCTATTATATATATGTAATCTTGATGCAGAACAAAATCTAAAGCTACCTGAGCAGGCCCGTATGATGCCCCCCTGGCCATCTTTCATTTACCATGGAGATACAGAATGTTCGGTATAGAGTTCCGATTTACCTGCATTAGCCTGGCCACATTGGTTGCGTGATGAATGAAATAAGCAACCGGGTGGCTGAGATGCTTAGATGATGGAATGATTAGTTGCTCAATAACTAAATTCTTGCATGACCTTGGGAAACATAGAAAATACCCAAATCGTTGTGGACTCTGTAGGCTTCTTTCCCCTGAAAATCTGACAAACATGCACACGTTTAGGCTTCTTTTTTCTCTGAAAATCTTAAAACATACACATGCATGCTTCTAGATAAAAAATAGACATGTTAAATAAAAAGAAATCTAGTAGTGCCAATTTACATATAAAATTTGAAATCTCCATCCCCAATTGCTAACAGGACAATATTTCAGCCACACCTCAAATCTTGGGCACACATACTCTGCTGCAGGCTCAAACAGAATTTGGCCTCAACCCTGTCATGCACATTTCCAATAGAAAATTATGATTTTCGTTATCTATTGGAAGCTTACGAGGTTCACTATCCTCTAAATATCGTAGTATGTCAAGACAATGATGTGGGCGGCGACAGCATTGCCTCATGTCCTGATTCCGTAGACCTGTATATGTTGTTGAGGGATTAGGAGAGAAGGTATTCATTCGTAAGTCTGACAAAGACCAAGACAACTTCTCCAGCTCGCACCAGCCATCCATTGGAGGCAGGAGGCAATACAATTAGATTTGTCTCCTTTCCTTCGTTTATTTTCTTTTACTATGTATTATTAATTGACATGGAAAGATAGGAGTCTATCTCACGTAAGTCACCATGGAGGGAGAGGTGGAGCCGCCATCATCACAACAGAAGCAACATATCTATGTTAGATGCTTACAACCTTACATCCGAAGTAATTTTACAGTTCATTGTCAGCTATGTCGGTCCTCTCCGCTCGTCGCTGCCGGCTTTGCATGCCATGCCCCCACTCTGGCCTTGCACGTGTCCACCTCAAGCACATGCGCAGCTAACCTCATGTCTGCATATTCTGCTAGTCATTTTTAGGCTATAGATTCCTACTTGTGCTTAGCCTGCAGATGAATACGGGCAAATATAATCATGGATACGGGTGGCTGGTAATCTTGTGGTTGTTCTTGCACTGCTAATGTAGTAACTGAAGACACGCGGCGGAGATGCCTGGCTACATTTTGAGTCAAAGCCAATGAATGAAACCTTGAGACCCATATCCCATGCACCAATTTGTTCATGCAAAGTTGAAACTAAACCTACAATGCCTGAAAAGTTGTAGACCGTATCTCGAAAATAATATGTGTGCAAAGTTAGTCTCAAGTCTGAAAGATGTACACGTAACAAAGGTAATATGCCTTCATTTGTTAGAACTACATGGAAGTTGCTATCATATGAAAAAGAGTAGAACATTGAAAGCAGTAATCTAGTTTGGGAAATCTACAAAGCTTTGGGGAGATGAGAGATCAACATAAGAGACCCGATTTGTCATGCAGGATTGATTATCCTATTTTCCTTCCCTAAAAAAAGATTATCCTAATTTCCTATAAAGCAGATGCCATCAATGTCTTACATTTAATGGCAGTGGTTCTTACGGGAGAAGGTGATCTAAAACTTACGGTGGGGGGATCAATGCCCTCTACCTGATTATCTTCATATCTCTACTGGAATCTTACATAAGGGCATACCTTGGTGGCCTGGTGGTGTTGGAGTAGAAAGAGAAAGAGCAAGGTGGAGGGTGCCGTCGGAAGGACGGCTCATGAAATCAGAAGAAGGCGCATAAAGTCATGGATGGGAGAACGCCGTGAGGAAGGAAAGGAGCTCCTGGTAGCCTAGATTCGTTTGTTGAAATATTGTGCAAGACGTGGAGAGGGGGGCTGCACATGGGACTATTTTTTTATTTCAAGTATATTAACTAAAAAAATTAGGAAGATCTACACTGTTATAACTCGGCCCCACGAGATTAACGGCTTTTAAATTCTGATTAACGTGGGAATTTATTGTCAGTATAGGTATAGACGACATGATGTAGAGGGATAAACTCAAGCAATATGATGAAACCCCCATCTTTTTACCCTTGATGGCAACAATACAATATGTGCCTCGCTATCCCTAATTTTTCAATGGGTGAGGACACCACAAGATTGAACCCAAAACTAAGCACTTCTCTCATTGCAAGAGTTACCAATCTAGTTGGCCAAACCAAACAAATAACTCGAAGAGACTTGCAAAGATATGAAATCATGCATATAAGAATTCAGAGAAGAACCAAATAATATTCATAGATAAGTTGATCATAAACCTACAATTCATCGGATCTCGATAAACACAGTGCAAAAGAGTATTACATCGGATATATCCCTGTGAAGATCATGGAGAACATGGTATTGAAGCACAAAGAGAGAGAAGAAGACATCTAGCTACTAGCTATGGACCCGTAGGTCTATGGTGGACTACTCACGCATCATCGGAGAGGCAATGGAGTTGATGTAGATGCCCTCCAGGATCGAATCCCCCTCCGGCAGATTACCAAAAAGGCTCCAAGATTAGATCTCTCGCGAACAGAGTCTTCTGGCGGCGGAAAAGTATTTTCATGGATCTTTTTGGTATTGGGGGAATATTTGGGAATTTATAGGCCGAACATTAGGGTTAGGAGACTTGTTGGGGGCCACAAGACAGGGGGCGCCCCCTGGCCGTGCTAGGGTAGCTTGTGACCTCCTGACAGGTCTCCAGCCTTCCTCTTCATGTTTGGTAGATGTCTTCTAGTCCAAGAAAAATCATCGCGAAGGTTTTATTCCGTTTGGATTCCGTTTAATATTCCTTATCTACAATACTCAAATACAAGGAAAAACAGAAACTGGCACTAGGCTCTAGGTTAATAGGTTAGTCCCAAAAATAATATAAAATGGCATATTAATGCATATAAAACATCCAAAACAACTAATATAATAGCACGGAACAATCAAAAATTATAGATACATTGGAGATGTATCAGCATCCCCAAGCTTAATTCCTGCTCGTCCTCGAGTAGGTGAATGACAAAAACATATTTTTTGATGTGCAATGCTACCTAACATATATATCCATGTAATATCCTTTATTGTGGCATGAATGTTCAGATCCATAAGACACAAAACAAAAGCTTAATGTTGATATAAAATCAATAATATTTCAAGCATACTAAAAAAGCAATTGAATGTCTTCAAAATATAATGGCAAAAGAAAGTTATCCCTACAAAATCATATAGTCTAGCTATGCTCCATCTTCCCCACACAAAATATCTATATCATGCTCAACCCCGATGATAATTCAAGCAATTGTTTCACACCTTGTATGTTCTCAAACGTTTTCAACTCTCACACAATACATGAGCGTGAGCCATGGATATAGAACTATAGGTGGAATAGAATATTGTGTAGGTTGTGAAGAAAAAGGAGAAGATAGTCTCACATTAACTAGGCGCATCAACGGGCTATGGAGCTGCCCATTAATAGATGTCAATGTGAGTGAGTATGGATTGCCATGCAACAGATGCACTAGAGATATAAGTGTATGAAAGTAAAAAATAACTAAGTGGGTGTGCATCCAACTTGCTTGCTCATGAAGACCTCTTCCCCGACAATTCCGAGAACTTTCATTTTCTACACAAAAAACAACACCATGGTAGTTCTGCTGAAAACAGCGTCAGTCTGGGTTAGTTCTAAATAAATCATATAAAGTGCATCAAAACCATATAAAAGTATTGCAAACATAGGTGAATATGGCATGAATACTTCATAAATTATCGATACATTGGAAACATATCAATGGACTACGGTGAGACCTATGCCCCCGTTGCTAGACTTGAAGTTATTCGTATATTACTAGCTTATGCCTATCACCACGACATCACACTTTACCAAATGTACATTAAAAGTGTATTTCTAATTGGGGAGATTGAGGAAGATGTCTATGTTAATCAAGCTCCCATTTTACTGAACCCTAAGAAACCTAACAATTTTTACAAGCTTCGTAAAGCTCTTTATGGACTTAAGCAAGCCCCATGGAAAATGTCTAATGAAGTTTCTACTTGAAAAGGGTTTTGAAATTTGTGAAATTGATGCAACCTTATTTACTAAGAGATTTAATGGCGAATTATTTGTGTGCCAAATTTATATGATTATATTACATTTTGATCTACTAAGCCACAATTTAGTGAGAAATTTGGAAGGTTGATGTCCGACAAATATGAGATGTCCATGATGTGAGAGCTGGAATTTTTCCTTGGTTTGCAAATCAAGCAAACGAGAGAAGGAACTTTCATCTCTCAAACCAAGTAAACCAAGGGCTTGGTCAAGAATTTCAACATCCAAGAGGATAAAGGTATGAAAACTCCTATGCCTACTAGTGGACATGTTGACTTCACCAAGGAGGACAAACCGATTGATCAAAAGGTTTATCGATCAATGATCGGTTCATTGCTATATCTATGTGCCTCCTGTCCCAGTATCATGCTTAGTGTATGCATGTGTTCTAGATATCAAGCTTCTCCTAAATAGTGTCATCTTAAGGCCGTCAAAAGAATTGTGAGATACTTCATACATACACCAAGCTATCACATTTGGTATCCCAAGGGATCTTCTTTTAACCTTGTTGGCTATTCAAACTTAGACTATGCCGGAGATAAGGTTGATAGAAAATCCACCTCGGGTACATGTCAATTTCTTGGTAGATCTCTTGTGTCTTGGTAATCCAAGAAACAAAATTCGGAATCTCTATCTACCACCAAAGCGGAATACATTGTCGCTGGATCATGTTGTGCGCAATTGCTATGGATGACTCAAACTCTTAAGGATTATGGCATACATGTGAAACATGTACCATTGTTATGTGACAATGAGAGTAAAATCAAAATTTCTCATAATCCCGTGCAACACTCTCGAACTAGGCATATTCAAGTTCGACACCATTTCATTCGTGATCGTGTTTCCAAAGGAGATATCAATCTCAAGCATATTCGTACTAACAAACAATTGGTCGATATCTTTACTAAGACACTTGATGATAAAGTATATTGCCACTTGAGGAGTGAATTGAACATCATTGATGCTTCAAACTTGAGCTAGAGTCACTCGGATGCATGCAAGGGCATGATCTCACATGACTATTCCTTGATACTTTTGACACACTATCTTATATCTTGGAAATATATGCCCACTTGTATTGCATCTAACCTTTTGTAGGTACTTGGAAGAACTACACTCGACAAGATACTCATATCAGAAGCAATCTTGTCATGGTCAAGTATCCACAACCCTTCGTTGATGATGGAAGGAAGAAGACAACACAAACCATATCCTTGACAACCATTTGATAAACAAATTTCATTCTTGTCATTTGGATATAATTTGTTCTTACTTGCATGACTAACCTATGTAGGTGAAAAGAGAACCAAAATGATCAAGGATAGCTGTCAACTCAAGATGATCTTCATCAATATAGAGCATCCACAAGAAGTTATCCTACATGCCACATCATCATCATCACTGATACTCGTGATCCGCATTGGGTTTTTCGTGAAGAGGAACGGGCAATCGCAGCACAAAGTGGGTAAGTATTTCCCTTAGTTATGAAACCAAGGTTTATTGAACCAATAGGAATACCAATCCTCAATCGTCTTCAGCGGCTACACACAAAAGAACAAACAACTTGCACCCAACGCCGGCAAGAGGGTTGTCAATCCCCTTGGTCTCGTTATTTGCAACCAAGTGAGTTGTGTAGATAATTGTAGATAATAGTAAAGTGCAAAATAAAATAAAAGGTAATAAATAACAGCAAGGTAATGATAGCATTTATGAATTTATAAGTGAATAGACACGGGGCCCGTAGAGTTCTCTAGTGGCATCTCTCATAAGCAAAGCATACGATGGGTAAACAAATTACTGTTGGGCAATTGATAGAAAAGGGAATAATTATGTGATGTTCACGGCAATGATCACGTGTATATAGGCATCATGTCCTTAAGAAAATAGGTCAACTCCTACCTGCACCTACTACTATAACTCCACTTCAAGAGCGCGTCTATGCTGGCCTCTCTACATATTAAGTTAATGACAAATAGAGTAACGCTTGGAGAATGATGACATGATGTAGACAAAGTAAACTCAACTAATATGAATAATCCCCATCGCTTTATCCTTAGTAGCAACAACACAAAGATGCAACTTGCCCCTTCTGTCACTGGGATATAGAGACTCGTCAGGTTGAACCTACTACAACGCACCACTCCCAATGAAGAAATATCAGTCTAGTTGGCCAAACTATCGCAATAGATCGGAGAGCATTATGAAGCTATGATGATCATGCAAATAATAATCATAGGAATCAGGTTTGATTCAAATAATTTTCATAAATAATCTGAACATAAACACACAACTCATCGGATCCCAACAAACACACCCTACAAAGGGATTACATCAGATAGATCAAGGCAAAGGTGCGATGAACATTGTATTGATGATCGAGAGAGAGAGAGAGTGAGAGATTGACATCTAGGTACTACCTAAGGACCCGTAGGTCTATGGTGAACTACACACACATCATGGTGAGGGCAGCAAGGTTGATGAAGAGGCCCTCCGTGATCAATCTCCCCTTCGGCGGGGTGCCAGACCGGAGGTGTAGATGGCTTCCTGTCGGAACAGAGACTTGTGGCGGCGAAAAAAGTGTTTCGGGAGCGCTTCTGGTGTTTCTAGGATATATGTGAATTTATAGGCCAGAGAACGATGTCGGGAGAGGCTCTAGGGGACCACCACACATCAGGCCGCGCCCTCCAAGAGGCATATGGATATGTGGTGGGCCCCTGGTGCACCTCATGGCCCTCCTCCGAAGCTTCTAGGTCTTGTATTGGTCCAAAAAATCACGAAAAAGTTTTGTGGCAATTGGACTCCGTTTGGTATGGTAACTCCGAAAAGGGTATCAATCAAAGGTATGTGATCATATGTATCCTTGAAATATGTATCAATCACTCAAAGGTATGTGATCATATCCTTGAAAAGGCTTTACTCCAAGACATGACATAAGGAAAATCAAGTGATATTAAAACATTAAAATGCTTAAACGAAAAAGGGTAACCCTAGTTTGAGCTTAACAATGACTATGACCTATGATCATGTATTGTTGCTTGGCCCCTTAAGTCAATATACTCTAATATAGGCGACCTAGTCACCGACCATCATCTAAAAGAAGTATCTTGACTGGTTCATCTTATAGTTACAATGTTTCTTGGAACCACTCAATCTCCATCTAGTTGAAAATTCCATGCAAATATTTCTAAAAATTCATTGCAAATCATTTTATTTTATTTTGAGGGTTTCTGAAAAATTGCTTTCGACAAACTTTGTCAAGTCTCTGTTTTGCATTTCAGACCCTCCGATTCAAATAACTCGGTGTCACCGATAATGCAGATAGGTTGCACAACCACATTACGGTTCCACCAACTCATTTTTCCTTGGAGCCATCGAGTGAGCTAACTTGTGTGATCTTTGCCAAAGTTTAAAAATATCAATTTTTCAAGGATCCCTATGACAAACGGGGGATCTTAAAAGCTTTCAGATAACAGAAGGGGGATAAATTGTACTCAAGGATCCCTGAGCCTCAAATGCTCTCTATGATCCTTACCTTCTATGATCCCTACTTTCAAAGACCCTTATCCCCAAGGATCCCTTACCCTCTAACACTTTTTGGAAATTAATGCCAAAAGGGGAGAATATCAAACCTTATGGTTGTATATAGGGGGAGATTATTGATATGCCTCCGTCGTATCTATAATTTTTGATTGTTTCATGCCATTTTTTTATGGTTAACTCCTACGAACCTCCCCCCTAGGGCATGCATAGTAATACTTTGCTCCAAGGGCTAATTTTTTTGCAATAAGTATGTGAGTTCTTTGTGACTAATGCGAGTCCATGGATTATACGCACTCTTACCTTTTCGCAATTTGCTAACCTCTACGGTACCGTGAATTTCCCTTTCTCACCTCGAGAGTCGGTGCAAACTTCGCCGGTGCCTCCAAACCCCATGATATGATACGCTCTGTCACACATAAGCCTTATTGTATCTTCCTCAAAACAGCCACCATACGTACCTATTATGGCATTTCAATAGTCATTCCGAGATATATTGCCACGCAACTTCCACTGTTTCCATTTTGGTGACTTGAGCATTCATTATCATATTGCTTTACATGATCGTAAGATAGCTAGCATGATGTTTACATGACCTGTCCATTTTTTGATATCTTTGCTACACTAGATCATTGCATTCATACAGAGGCATATTTCGTTCTAGGTGTCGAGTTGTAATATTGAGTTATAAGTAAATAGAAGTGTGATGATCATCATTATTCATCATTAGAGCATGTCCCGTTGAGGAAAGGATGATGGAAGCTACGATTCCCTAACAAGTCGGGATGAGGCTCCGGACAAAAAAAGAAGAAAAAAAGAAGAAGAAAAGGAAAAAAGAGAGGCAAAGAGAGAAGGGGCATGCTAATTCCGTACTTGTGCTTCAAAGCATCACCATGTTTTTCATGTAGAGAGTCTCCTGTGTTGTCACTTTCATATACTAGTGGAAATTTCTCATTATAGAGTTAGATGCACACCCACTTAGTTTTCATATTGAGCTTTCATACACTTATAACTCTTAGTGCATCCGTTGCATGGCAATCCCTACTCCTCGCATTGATATCTATTGATGGGCATCTCCATAGCCCGTTGATACACTGAGTTGATGCAAGACTTTGAAAAGATCGATATGGTTGACTAGAGGGGGGTGAATAGGCAACTAACACTTTTTAATATTTATAACAAGTAAAGCTTAGCAACATAAAGGTTGTCTAGATAGGCAACTAGGTGAGCAACCTATATGATTCTAACTATAATAACAATACAAGCAAGGAGAAAAACAATACAAATAGCTTGCACAAAGTAAAGGTAAGAAGTAACCACACGTGGAACCTATGGAGACAAGGATATGTTACCAGAGTTCCTTCCCGGTAAAGGGAAGTACATCTCCGTTAGAGCGATGTGGAGGCACAATGCTCCCCAAGAATCCACTAGGGCCACCGCATTCTCCTCACGCCCTTACACAATGCAAGATGTCGTGATTCCACTAGTGGTTCCCTTGAAGGCGGCAATCGGACCTTTACAAACAAGGTTGGGGGTCTCTCCACAACTTAATTGGATGCTCCCAACGAAACCACGAAGCTTCGCCACAATGGAATATGGCTTCGAGGTGACCTCTTCCATTTAGGGTGATCAAACACCCAAGAGTAACAAAATCCACACAAGAAAGTAAGAGGGAATGAATTTTCCTTTGGTGAAAGTGTAGATCTAGATCTCCTCCTTCGATACCTAGCAAGACAACAAGTTTGGGTGGCTAGAGAGAGAGATCGGGCAAGAAAGCTCCATGGTCATCAATGGTGGACAGAGAGGTAAGAGATAAGATAGAGGTGAAGAACCACCTTCTTATATAGGCCCCCTTTTTCGAACAGCTATAGCCAGAATTGCATGGAGCGGTACAACCGGAGTGGTGGGTGATACAACCGATATAACTGGTAAGACCGGTACAACCGGGCTACTACCTCCCTACCATCGGACCACAACAGAAAGGTGGCCCGGGAGCAGCACCCCGGACAAAGCCTTGGACCAGGCAAAGTCCCAAGCGGTACAACTGCTCGGGAACCCGGTTGTACCGGGCTATATGAAAATAGTGGTACACCCAGTCTACTACCACCCTACCACCGAACCTCGACAAAACGGTGGCATGGATGCAACAACCTGACCAGAGCCCCGGACAAGGCAAAGTCCTAAGTGGTACAACCGCTCGGAACCCCAATAGTACCGGGCTATATGAATATAGCGGTACAACCGGTCCAGTTCCGCCCAACAACCAGAGCTCAACAGGACCAAGTCCGGTTGTAGCCCGATGATAGGGTTATTACCCCTGGGTAGGCCAAAGTAGCAGGGTTCTCTCCCCCGTTACAAAAATTAACACGTGGTCGTCTTCTTGCGGCCGGCTGGCGTGCAGCCGGTAGACGCGTGGCCGGCTGGATCGAGGCCAGTTGGTCGAGGAGCGGGCCCGGCCACCGACCGGTTGGGTGCGGTCGGCTGCCTTCTAGCCGCCACCACCATAGACCCTAGCGCGGACAAGCTTCCGTCCCATCCCTATACGCACAAGTACGGTGACACGACGGGATGCCCACAACGGGCGCCAGTGTAGCCACAGTGGGCGCTAACACACGGACGTGCATGGCTACAGTTTAGCCGTTCGGGCCACTGACCTCGGCGACCACGACCGAGCGAGGCAACAGTGCCGGCATGCCCCCGCCCACTCGATTACCTGGTCCTGCATGGCTACAGTGCAGGCGGCCACAGCGGAGACTTCGGCCGGCTTGCGCTAGGCAACGCCACCCGGGCGACTCGTGCCGTAGTAGGTGGGCGGGAGCCAATCACAAAGCCGGCTGGTGGGCCCTAGTGGGTGACGGGACCACGCATACGGTTGACCCCACGGCCGACGAGACGGCTCAAGTGGCGGGGCTGCTTGGCCAGCCGGAGTGGCTGCCAGCCGGACCCGCATTCTATACCTTAGGATTATTGTAAAGCCGGGGGGTTGGCCTATAAAACCCCCCGAACCCCCCATGCAACGGGGAGGACGAGTCTCACGCACACACACCCTCGGAACACTTCCCTAACACTCGTACTTCATAGCATAGGAAGGCAAGCCGGCTGCTCCCTCTTCCTCCTCTAGACACAGCTCCAAGAGCAACTTTGTAAACACACTCATCCATCAACTAGACCAAGCAAGACTAGGGGTGTTACCTCCCACGAAGGGCCCTGAACCTGGGTACATCGTGTGTCATCACCGCTTGTACCTAATCCCGCACCCGGAGCCCGTCGGTGTCCTCCGATCCCAACCACCTTTGATAAGCCTACCCATGGCATCTGTCGTGAAAAAACGACGACAGTTGGCGCCCACCGTGGGGCCGTACGCGGCGCTAGACGGATTCATGCTCCGAGCGGGACCCCTCGCCATTCCCCGCTGCCACCGCACGTCCACGTGAAACCGCAGGCTCGTGCGCCTTGCTCCAGTAGGCCCCACGGGCACCTCCGTCGACCTCACACTTGACATTGACGCGCTCACCAAGCGCTTCGGCAGGCTAAGCCTTGCCAAAGCTCCGATCGCCAATGAGTACCCTAGCGAGGTGCTCGTCTGCACCGATCTGCCCACGGCCGTGGGCGCACTTGCTGCGACCCAGTCCAGCAGCTCTCACGTTCACATGGGAGCAATGGCCATCATCTCCTCCACCTCCTCCAGACGTGCGCGGGCCGATTCCAACGCCGCCATGGCCCGCGTAGGCACCTCCGACCCGCTCGGTGCGGCCCTCAGGGGCATGTGCACCTCCATTGCCCCAACGGCAAACCCGGACGTTGCCATGGCCAAGCTCGAGGTGGCTCGCCGCCTCCTGTTCGAGGATGTTAGCGCCCTCATGGCCATGCGGCGCCACATGGAGGCCTCTCCGCGGGAGTACGTCTCCGCCTACGGTCTCACCCCGGCGCAAGCCCAGCCGGTGTGGAGCTGTGCGCGACCGCGGTCGCATGGTCGCCGAAATCTTGGGCGGCAACATGCCCATCTACGACACCCCCACAGCCAACCTGCGGGCCACTAAGGTAGCCTATGAGGATTTGGCTACCTTGAAGGGTGAAGAACGTGTCGCCCGCGAGCGCCACATCAAGGACCTCATTGACGCCGCCGACGCGCAGCAACATCTGCTCACGGCAGGGCGCCGCCTCTGAGGGCCCCCGACTCGAGTGCAAGGGCACGGGGACTGTTGGCTGTCATCTGGCTCAGCACTCCTGCTCCCCTCGCGTATCTGGACGCCGGGTCGAGGCAAGCAACCCCTAGCCCTCTCAGTTGCTGGAGCAACTGGCTATAAACAATCAGCGCACCAACGACCCGCCTCGCAGCAGCCACCACCACGAGGTGCCGGCTACCGCCAGCCCTCACAGCCGTGGGCACACGCCACCCCCGCAGCGCGATCTAGAATTGTCAGTTCTGCCAGTTATCCGCCCCAAGCTCTCGGCTCGGCTCGGACCACACGTCCCCTGCAGCGAGAATGACGCTCGCCTCCGCATCGACTAGCTCGCGCAGTCGGCCGTCCTCAAAGAGGACGGATCAATTGGCCCGGCGTGTTTCGACCCTCGAATCTACAATGAGCCATTCTCGACCGGCTTCACGCTCCCCCGAGACACCCTGAAGTACAACGGGGCCGCCAAACCAAGAAGACTGGCTGATGGACTACACCACCATAGTCAGCATCGCTAGGGGGAACAAGCATGTAGCCGCCCGCTATGCTCCCCTCATGTTGATCGGCTCAGCCCGCACCTGGCTCAACAGCCTAGCGACCGGCAGCATGAAGACCTGGATGGACTTCGAAGAGGCCTTCGTACACAACTTCACCGGCACCTACAAGCGGCCTGGCCGCCCCCGTGAACTAGCCATATGTGTTCAGGGGCCGGATGAGTCCCTCCACGACTACCTCACCCGGTGGACCGAGCTCCGCAACTCCTGTGAGGGGGTGCATGAGGTGCAAGCCATACAGTACTTCATCAAAGACTGTCATGACGGCACACCCCTCAAGCACAAGCTCCTATGCTCTAAGTCGGCTACGCTCGCCAAGCTCATGACCAAGGCGGACAAGTACGCCACGGCCGACTCTGCCATTCGGGTCAAGACGACCCCGCCCGCTAAGGCAACACCGACCCGGCGTCCCGACCGGCTACCGACAACTGGCAGCCACAGAACAACGAATGCAAGACTGACCAGCCCGACTCCCTCTACGGCAGCCGGCAGGTTGCCACCATCGAGGAGCAGGAGCTGGCTGCCCAGTCTTCCAGCCGGTGCCAGCACACTAGCAAGGCTCCCTGGTAGCCCAAGCTCACCTTCGAGCAGATGCTCGACCTCTCTGCAAGAACCACTCCGGGGCCAAGCCCTCCATGCACATGCTCCGGTAGTGCAGCATCTCATAGCGCCTGGCCCAGGGGGCGGCCTTCCGGCTCCTCCCACGCCGCTTGCCTGCACGCCGGCCCTAGCCCGAGCTGCTGCCCCGGTGCCAGCTCCGGCTCCGACCCGAAACGACGGTCGCCTTCACGACCAGTTCCCTGACCAGAACGGCTGCTACATTGCCTTCACCAGTGAAGAGACGAGCAAACATGCCCAGCGCCGGCTCCATCGTGAGGTGAATGCCACCATGTCGGCAACTCCCCAGTTCATGCACTGGTTAGAGAGGCCGGTCACCTGGAGCTGGGAAGATCACCCGGCTGTGATGCCGAGTCCTGGTAGTTATGCCCTGGTCCTCGACCCCACCATTGCCAGCGAGAAGCGCACCTACCGCTTCTCGTGGAACCTGATTGATGGTGGCAGCAGAATCAACATCCTCTACCTCAACACATGCACAAGCTGGGGCTGAAAATAGAAGACCTCCAGGCGAGCCAGACGGTTTTCCATGGCATCCTGCCTGGAAAGTCCTGCTCCCCTGTCGGCAAGATCAAGCTTGACGTCCTCTTCGGCGGACCCGACCACTTTTGTTGTGAGCCAGTGTTGTTCGAGGTAGTAGACCTCGAGAGCCCCTACCACACACTGTTGGGCCGGCCGGCTCTCGTCAAGTTCATGGCGGTCCCCCACTACACCTATCTCAAGCTCAAGATGCCGGGCCCCAAGGGAATCATCACAATCACGAAAGACTACAAGATGTCGCTCGAGTGCGCTCGAGACGGCAGCCAGCTGGCCGAGGCCATGGAGATAGCCGAGGAAAAGCGGCAGCTCGAACGGCTCGTGGCCCTTGCTGCCAGCCAGCCGGCCGTGTCGGCTTCCCCCTCGCAGTCCGTCGGCGAGGCCTCCTTCCATCCGTCCAAGGACACAAAGCAAATCCCGCTCAACCCGGCCAACCGCGCTCAATGCTTCACCATGGGCTCCCGCCTCGACAGCAAATAGGAAGGCGAGCTCGTTGACTCCCTCCGTGAGAATTGGGACATCTTCGCATGGTCCCCCAAGGACATGCCGAGTGTTCCGAGAAAGTTCGCCGAGCACAAACTACACGTCCGGCCCGATGCTAAACCGGTGAAGCAACCCCTATGTTGTTTCTCTGAGGAGAAGTGGCGTACTATAGCAGAAGAGATCGCCCGACTGCTCGCAGTCGGCTTCATCATGGAAGTTTTCCACCCGGACTGGCTGGCCAACCCAGTCCTGGTGCTGAAGAACAAGACCTGGCACATGTGCATTGACTACACCAGCCTAAACAAGGCGTGCCCCCAAGGACCCATTCGCCCTGCCATGGATCGATCAAGTCATCGACTCCACGACCGGCTATGACTTGTTGTCCTTCCTGGACGCCTACTCTGGCTACCACAAGATCAAGCTGGATCTGGAGGACCGGCTCAAGACCTCCTTCACCACGCCCTTCGGGGCCTACTGCTCTGTCACCATGTCTTTCGACCTGAAGAACATAGGCGCCACCTTCCAGCGGTGCATGCAGAAGTGCCTCCTGCCTCAGATAGGCAGGAACGTCCATGTCTATGTCGATGACATCGTCATCAAAACCAAGAAGCACTTCAGCCTCCTTGACGATCTCCGAGATACCTTTGCGAACCTGCGCGAGTACAAGACAAGCTCAACCCGGAGAAGTGCGTCCTCGGCATCCCAGCCGGCCAGCTCCTAGGTTTCTTCGTGTCCGCTCGTGGCATCGAAGCTAACCTAGAGAAGATCAGCGAGATCAAGCGCATGCCCAAGCCGACCCAGCTTCGTGATGTCCAGAAGTTCACCGACTGCCTCGCCTCGCTCAGTCAGTTCATCACCAAACTGGGGAGAAAACCTTGCCCCTCTACGGGCTCCTTCGCAAGACAGCTCTGGTCGACCCGGGTCACACCAAGAAGCCGGGCATGTTCGATTGGCCCGACGAGGAGGCCTTCCGCGGCCTCTAGAGGGCTCTCACCCACGCACCCATCTTGGCTGCACCGGCTGAGAAGGAGCCCTTGCTCGACTACATCACGAGGAACACTCGCGTCATTAGCGTCTTCTTGGTTGTCGAGCAGCCGGAGGAGGGCAAATCCCTACCGGTCCAGCGCCCCGACTACTACCTCAGCGAGGTCCTCTCTGCCTCCAAGCAAAACTACCCCCACTACCAGAAGATGTGCTATGGCATATACTTAGCCGCCAAGAAGGTCAAGCCGTACTTCCAAGAACACACCATCACCGTGGTAAGCACGGCCCCGCTCGGCAAGATCATTAGTGCTCGGGACTCTACTGGCCGGATTGCCAAATGGGTCATCACCCTTGCCGACCATGAGATCCGGTACGAGCCACTTACCGCCATCAAGTCACAGGCATTGGTCGATTTCCTCGTCGACTGGGCGGAGACCGAGTTCATGCCGCCTCCCCCAGACTCCACGCATTGGCGCATGCATTTCGATGGCTCAAAGATGAGGACCGGCCTGGGTGCCGGCCTAGTCCTCTCCTCTCCAAAACGTGACCAGCTCAAATACGCCCTCCAGATCCACTTCACCATCTCCAACAACGTTCCCGAATACGAGGCCATCGTCCATGGCCTCCGGCTCGCCAAGGTGATCGGCATCAGGCGCATCCTATGCTTCGGCGACTCCGACCTCATGATGCAGCAGGTCTCTAGCGAATGGGACACCAGGGACGCCAACATGGCCAGCTACCGCTTCCTTGTATAGCAACTCACCAGCTCCTTCAAGGGCTGTGAGTTCCACCACATCCCACGGGCAGACAACGAGGCGGCTGACGCGCTGGCGAAGATCAGCTTCACCCGGCAAGCCATCCCACCCAGCATCTCCCTCGAGCGGCTGCTCAAACCGTCGATCAAGCCCTCCCCGTATTCAGAGTCCATCTTCGTGTTGGCTAATGCTGCCAGCCCGTCGGCGGCTCCGGCCGCTCCCTCAGCGACCTCGCCGCCCGCTCCATCAACATCGGCTGCCTTGTTGGCACTAGTTGAGCCGGCTGGATCTGAGGCAGCCTGCTCCAATGCCGCGGTTGTCATGATGGCAGTTGATGCCCCTCGGGCCGTCCTCGACCCGGGGGCTGACGAGCCGGCACCGGGGGCTGGCGAGCCGGTCTCGGGGACTGATCACCCAGGCTCGGGGGCTTCCGAGCCGGCCCCCATCTCGGCTCCCTCATGACCCCAGCTCATCCTAGCGTTCCTCCTACGCGGCGAGCTCCCCCCGGACGAGGCCAGGGCAAGACAAATTCAGCGCCGGGCCTCGGCCTGCAGCATCATCAAACGCAAGCTCGTCCATCGCAGCACCACCGGCGTCGAGCCGGAAACGCGTCAAGAGATCCTCCTTGACATCCACCAGGGCGAGTGTGGGCACCATGCCGCCTCCAGGACCCTAGTGGCCAAACCCTTCCACCATGGTTTCTACTGGCCGACCGCCTTGGAGGCGGCCAAGAAGTTGGTCGACGAATGCGAGGGTTGCCAGCGTTTCAGCACGCAGAGCCACCTACCGACCTGAGTCCTCAAGACCATCCCCCTCTCGTGGCCTTTCGCCGTATGGGGGCTGGACATGGTGGGTCCCTTCAAGACCGCACGAGGCAGCATGACGTATCTACTGGTGGCCGTCGACAAATTCACCAAGTGGATCGAGGCCCGGCCAATCAAGAAGCTGGACGGCCCCACGGCCGTTCGGTTCATCGATGACATCACAGTTCGCTACGACATTCCCCACAGCAACATCACCAATAACGACACGAACTTCGCCAAGGGCGCGCTCACGCGTTTATGCTCCAAGCAGGGCATCCGGGTCGACCTGGCCTTCGTCGTTCATCCACAATCAAACGTCTAGGTCGAGAGGGCGAACGGCTTAATCTTGTCCGGCATCAAGCCCCGGCTCGTAACGCCGTTGGTGAGGTCAGCTGGCTGCTGGGTCGACGAGCTACCGGCTGTCCTTTCGAGCCTCAGGACCACTCCGAACCAATCAACCGGCTACATGCCCTTTTTCCTTGTGTACGGGTCCGAGGCGATCATCCCCACCGATATCGAGTTTGACTCGCCTCGGGTCACCCTATACACGGAGAAGGACGCAAAGGAGGCAATAGAGGCCGGCATCGACCTACTCGAAGAAGCCCGGGAACTGGCCTTGAGCCGGACGGCAATCTATCAGCAGAAACTCCGGCACTACCACAGCAAGCGGATCCATCCACTCTCCTTCCGCGAATGAGACCTGGTGCTCAGGCGGATTCAGCACACAGCTGGACAGCACAAGTTGTCCTCGCCATGGGAGGGCCCATTCATCGTCAACAAGGCACTGCACAACAACGCATACTACCTAATAGATGCCCAGAAGCTGCAAAGGCGCAAGAGAGACGCGTCCGGCGAGGAGACCAAGCGCCCGTGGAACGAGGCGCTCCTCCGTCCGTTTTACTACTGAAAAAAACAGTGTATGTATGTATCCTTCCCCTTTTGGGATTATGAATGCAATGGGTGCCCCAAGCCGGCTCTTGGGACACACTCCTTTCCACTTCAAAGCTTGTCAATTCAATTCACCGGCCCCTGGATCCGGCTCCTGGCCCCGGGGGCTCACCGGCTAGTCTTAATCTCCTCCCTTGAGGTAGATCTAGTAGTGTGAGCTAAGCAAGTCCTCCCACCCCTCCCAACTACAGGCCGGCTCCCGGCTGTCCAGCTCACGGGGTCCAGGGGCAAAGCTTGGTTCGCATGAAAAACCGATCACTTGGGGGTCACCGGCTAAGTCTAGCTGGTTCATGTTCCTACCTTTGTCACTTGTCTTAGCAAAAAAGTCCTCATGGTTCCTAAACTCAGAAACGGCTCCCTCGAGGCGGATGCCCCATCCCAGCTACAGACCGGCTCCCGGCTGACGGGCTTGTGGAGTTAAAACCAAGGGGGTAAAGGGACTCGAGCTAACGGAACCTTGGGTGCAAACAGAGGGAAGGGCAAGTCGGCACGCATAACACCTAACTTGGCAGCAAACAGAAACTTCATAATTTAAAAAGTAGAAAAGGCCCACGGCCATTATGATTCATTACAATACACCCCCAGTGAGTAGACTTGAGTTTAACACACAGGAAAAAAACAAGAGAAAAGCGAGGACGCCCGGGGGCTTAGGCCACTGACGCGTCACCAGCTGGCGCATCGCCAGACGGCTCGACTCTCGGCTTGGAGGTAGTCGAGGCCTTCGGGGTGGCTTCCTTGGATTCGGGGCGGCCTCCATATTCTGAGCAGTCTCGGTGCTGGAGCCGGTGCTCTCATCGGTGACCTCCTCGTCCTTCAGACCTTGGGGGTTGCCGAAGGAGTCCTCGGCTACCGGCTCACCGTCCTTGCCAAGGGCCGGCAGGAGCTCGTCTGGGTCAACTTATGACGCGAGCTCGTTGGCCCAGCAGACGAGGATGGGCTCGTGGGCCGCCCGCTCCTTGACCGGCTCGTCCCGCATAGTGGCCAGCTGGTCCAAGTCAACACCATGGTACCACGAGGTGACAAACCGAAGCACCATCTGCGCCTCGGCACGTGCCACCGACGCCTTCCAGACCTCGAGCCGGGCCATAGCATGCTCCTGCCACAAAGCCACGCGGCTCTCCGGAGCTCCACGGCCCGGCCACAAGGCGGCGATGACCTCCTTTCCGGCCGTCTTCGGTCGCTCCATGCTCCGCTCGAGGTGGATCAGCCGCTTCTCTATGGCCAGCCCAAGCTCCGCCATATCCCAGGTAGAGTCCTCCTTGATGGAACGCCCACGCGCCCGGACACACTCCCGGTGCTCCTCGAAAACTCACACAACACGGCACTGGGTTTTCGGGAAGCGCCCTGAAGAAGAAAGGGAAGAAGGAGAAGAAGGAAAATCAAGGACAAGAACTGGCAAGAAGAAAGCCGCCGGTCGAAAATAGAAAAACGGATACTTACGCTCGATGGAGTCGTCCAGCACGATGGCGAAGTGGAGCGACGAGTCCCGCTCCAACACCAGCATCGTCTCCGCCTCGGCAAGAGCCACCCTACGCTCCTCGAGCATCCTCTTGAGGAGGGTCACCTTGTTTTGGAGGGCAGCGGTGTGTTGGGCGGCTTCCGCCGCTTCCTTGACGGCCTTCTCCTTGGTCGTCGCCTCCCGCGCCATGTCGGCCTTCAGGCGGTCTTGGGCCGCCTGCCCATCCATTAGCTGGGCGCTGAGCCTGTCCCTCTCCTGGGTGACCTCCTGGATGCTCTGTGCCAGTTGGTCCTGCTCGGAGACCACCCCAGTCTTCTCCGCCTGGAGGGTGGTCAGCTCCCCTGCGAAGTAAAATGGGAGTCAGCCGGACGTTCGAGGCCTGTTCCGGTCGCCAAGCAGCCGGACCGGCTCCCGGGGGCTATGCCCCCCCCCCCCACAAGACCAAACATACCTCGCACCCGCGTCAGCTCCTCCTCCAGACGGTAGAAGCCGTGCTTGTCGCGGTTGTGGATGGAGACCGCCTCGTCAAGCAGCTCCTGCTGCCGGGCGTTCCCTGCCTACCACAGGAAGTCAAAATCAGAAGAAGCACAAGGAGATCCGGCCCGTCTGCCCCACAGCCGGTCAGCCGGACCGCATCTCAGGGGCTACACCCAGTGGGTGCGCTTGCGTGCCCCCACTGAAAATTTTAACAAGGATAACAACGCTTACCTCCATGCGCTGCAAGGTGGTGTCGTTCGCCTCTGCAAACCGGGCCAGCTCCTGGCGGCATTGCTCCAAGACGCTCCCCAATTCCCCGAACGTGAGGACCGGGCCGCCTGCCGGGGGGGCGAAAGGGTAGGGACGCGCGCCAACGCCTCCCAGTCCCGGATCACGTCGACCATCGACCTTTGGGCCTGGCTATCGTCGCCGCCCGTCCTGACGTTCGCCACGGTGCCGACCATTGGGGGAGGGTTGATGATGGCGAGGGCACGAAAGGCGGCCCCCAGTTGCCCCTCGCTCGGCGTTGGCGCTGCCTCCTCCCCCCGCCCACTGGCCCGATGCGACGACTGCGATAGACGGTCCTTCCATCTCCATGGTCGGCGCCTCCGGCGCCGTCTCCAATGCCGCCTCCAGGGCCGCTGAAACCTCCGGCACATCAACCTGAGCCGGCTCGGCCACAGGTGGCGTCATGTCTGGCACTATCGGTCGTGTCTCCTCGAGGGCCGATTCCGTAGCCGCCGCCCCCAATCGGGCTGCCTCCTCGGCGGGCGGGGCCGCAGCCGGCTCCGTGGCCGCCCCTCGCGGCTCACTCGACGAGGGTCTCGACAGGCGAGTCGATTCCGTCGCCGAGTCAGACGCCCACGTGGGGTCCGCGGACCTCCTCAACCTCCCGCCATTTGAGGTCCCGAAGCATGAGGCCCCGCTTGTGCTCCGAACTTCGAGGCTTGCAGCTTTGCGAGCCTCCTCTCCTCCTCCTGCCGCGTGCTCGCGGGCCAGCCGGCTGTGGGGCAGCCGGGCTAGTCCGTCGAGTCAACCGTTGACTCCACGTCATGGAGCTCGATGGGGTCCCTGATACGCATAAGGGTCAAACACACACCGACCCACGACTCGAAAAGGAACACATGCAAAAAACAAGGACACTTACCCGGTGACGACGGGCAGAACCCACCTGGCGCGCGCCAGTGGCTTCTACACGGCACTTTCACCTGCTTATGTCCAAGTGGTAGGGCTGCCGGCTCCTCCCGAGCCGGCCTCTTCCCCCGGCTGGTGGCTTCGGCCGTCGGGGCCTGAGCCGGCCGCTCCTTGCTCCGCCCGCGCCGGCCCTGCTGAACTGAGGGGGAGGCATGTTTAGGATCATCACGTCATCATCATCGTCGTCGTCATCATCATCGGTCCAGTCCCTAATCGTGGGCCGGTAGGATACTCACTGGCTCCACTAGGCCTCGAAGATCTGGGGGTGCAGGCCATCTGGCGTGTTCTGTCGCATGAACAACTGTGGTCAGCATGGAGAAGTAATGTTGGATATCAGCTATCGACTGGGGGGATTCGAACAAAAAGGGCCACCTCGACGAAACGTACCAGGGGAGGTCGGTTGAGGCGGTCGTACGAATCCTTGCCGAAGGTCCATGACGCTTGCGCCATCTTGAATGTCGTGATGGTGTTCACCCGCCTCGCCAACTGAGTCGGCGTCAGGTCGACGATCATGCGCCGGCAAGGGTCCCGATGGCCGGACATGTCACAGATCCGGTGCGGCCTCATCTGGCGAGGCAGCACTCGGCGCGCGATGAAGGCCACCACCAGATCAGAGGTGACTAGCCCCTCCCCGCTCCTCAGCTGCACGAGTCGGCCGAGCTCCACAAGAGCCACTCCGCACAGGCGGCTCCCGACCAGTTCACCCCAGAAGACTACGCATCGACACATGCCGGCAGCCGGATATACTCCCGCTGCGGGTCGGTGTTCTTCACGTAGAAGAAAGTCCGATGCCAGCCCTTGAAGGAGTCGATGACGCTGAAGTGTGGGAAGCGCGTGCCATGGCAGCACATCACCACGCCCCCGCAGGCGTTGCTCTTCAGTGCCTTTAGGTAGAACAGCATGTTGAAGAAGTCGATGAAGGCGAGAATCCCCAAGTGCCCCTCGCACAGCGTCACGAAGCCCACGATGTAGAGGATGGCATTGGGGTCGAGGTGGTGCGGTTGGAGGTCGAAAGTATCCATCATCAGGCGGAAGAAATGGCTCACTGGGAGCCCGAAGCCACGGGAGAAATGGCACGCGAAGACGACGAACTCTCCTTCCTACGGCTCGGGCACCAACTCATCGCCCAGTGTGCGGGCGATCACGAGCTCCACCGGCGGCAGCATGTGCGTGCGGCGGAGCTCCGCAATGGTGGCCTTTGTGACCATGGATCCGGCCCAGCTTCTTGCGCGCCCTTTGGCCATTGCGACGACGGGACAGCGTGCGAGTGAGGTTGCGTGCGAGAAGACCACCGACGCGCGAGGGAGCGGAGAAGACGAGAGAAGAGGAAATGAGGGGGAAAATGGGGTGCGGACGCTTTCGCCCTCTACCCTCCCTCCCCTTTTAAATGGGGAGGCCACGACCGGGGGGCGTGGGGATTAACTGCGCCCACTCACCTAGAATCTCCGCGCGCGCGTGGGCTTTCTAGGCCGTAACCGCCACATCGGGGTGCAGAGGATCCTTGCCTACGCCCCAAGGCCTACTGGGCTACGCCCGAGGCCTATCAGGCTAGGCCCAGGGCAACATCCCGTCTGCCCGCGTGCGCAGGACCCATGACATCATTGCTTGCCGGGTGGTGCGCCGCGAGGCGGCCCGGTGCGTCACGTTGGAACCCAAGGCATCAGATGCGGCTGCCGACCCGGCTGGCCCTTCGGCTTCGCATCGGAGGCGGGTACCGCCAAGGGGAAGCCGCCGGCTCCCCTCTGTCTGCCAGACGTGGGCCCCGCCGGCTTCGGGGACTGCTGACGGGGTTATTACCCCTGGTTAGGCCAAAGTAGCGGGGTTCTCTCCCCCGTTAAAAAATTAACACGTGTTCGTCTGCTTGCGGCCGGCTGGCGCGTAGCCGGCAGACGCGTGGCCGGCTGGATCGAGGCCGGCTGGTCGAGGAGCCGGCCCGGCCCCGGACTGTTTGGGCGCGGACGGCTGCCTTCGAGCTGCCACCGCCATTGACCCTCGGGCGGACAAGCTTCCGTCCCATCGCTCTACGTGCAAGTACGGGGACACGACGTTACGCCCATGACTGGCGCCAGTGTAGCCACAGCGGCCGTTGACGCATGGGCGCGCATGGCTAAAATTCGGCCATTCGGGCCGCTGACCTCACCGACCGCGACCTGGCAGGGCAACAGTGCCGGCACGCCCCCGCCCACTCGATTACCTGCTCCGGCGTGGCTACGGTGAAGTCGGCCGTAACGGAGACTTTGACCGGCCGGCGCTAGGCGAAGTCACCCGGGCGACCCGTGCCATAGCAGGTGGACGGGGGACAATCATAGAGCCGGCTAGCAGGCCCTAGTGGGCGACGGGACCACGCAGCCGGTGGACCCCACGAGCGACGAGACGGCTGAAGTGGCGGGGTCCCCTGGCCAGCCGGAGTGGCTGCCAGCCGGCTCCCCCATTCTATACCTTTGGAGTATTGTAAAGCTGGGGGTTGGCCTATAAAAAACCCCGAACCCCCAATGCAACGGGGAGGATGAGTCTCACACACACACACCCTCGAGACACTTCCCTCACACTCATACTTCATAGCATAGGAAGGCGAGTCGGCTGCTCCCTCTTCCTCCTCTCAACACAGTTCCAGGAGCAACCTTGTAAACACACCCATCCATCAACTAGACCAACAGGACTAGGGGTGTTACCTCCCACGGAGGGCCCCGAACCTAGGTACATCGTGTGTCATCACCGTTTGTACCTAATCCCGCACCCGGAGCCCGTCGGCGTCCTCCGGCCCCAACCACCTTCTATAAGCCTACCCATGGCATCTGTCGTGAGAAAACGACGACACCTGATGCTAGGTCAGTTCAACCGCCCAGAGATGCTACCCTGGGTCACCCAACATTGGGCGGTACAATTGCCCGGGGCAGCAGTACAACTACTGGGGACTACTCAGTGGCAGCACCTCTACAGTATAACCCTTGAAGTGGTGGTCAAACCGGAATCTTAGAGCAAGCGGTGCATTAGGTCGGGACAGCCATACAACTGGCAAGCATGGAAAGAAAGAGGGGCCTCTCACTTTATGATGCGGAGGAATGAGTTGGGTGTAAAAGGATGTGCAGGAGAACTGATTCACCCAAGACCGTCCAATGTGGATTCACTCTTAATAGTACGGGATCCCTATGACTAAAGAGAATAAACACGTAGGGAACACCGTCTTTGATCTTTTCCGTTTGGAGGGACCACCTAACCGTCTTGTGTCCCACACACAATACCTGTATAACTTGACACACGGTTAGATCATAGTGAGTTGTCATCATCGCTAAAACACTAGGGTAAGAGGATGCCCTTACAATCTCCCCCTTTTGCTGGATGATGATAACAACACGATTTGCATTATAGATCTATAAAATAGGGATAATTGTATATGTGCCCTTAGAGCATCTCCAACATCCGCCCAACACGCCCCGCGCTAAAAACTACTTTGCCACGTGCGCTTCACCTGGTTTGGCGCAGCCGGCAGTGTTGGCTCCAACAGCCATGCTAAAATGCAGCGCGCATGCGCCGCTCAAGCAGCGCGCGCGACTCTTGCACAAACAACATATGCATTCCAAACACAAGCAAAAAGATCAAACACAAACAAAATAAATCAATAATAAATAGTTCAATTTCATTATTACAACTTAAACAAATAGTTTATCGTTCAATACAACAAATAGTTCAATATAACACAACAAATAGGCAACAATACACAATTGAACACACAAATCAGGATGATCTTTCTCGTCCATTCCATGCCCACCACTCCTCAATGAGAACCTTCTGAAGATCATTATGCGCTGCGGGACGTCGAATGGCATGATAGGAGGCAACAAAATGGGCCACCCTTTCAGGCCTCCGTCGCATTCGCACGGGATGTCCCAAGAGCTCATACTGAGAGTAGTCTACATCTTGGCCACGCTCATTCTTGACGATCATGTTGTGCATGATCACAGAAGCATGCATGATGTACCAAAGGATTTTCTGATCCCAAAATCTAGCCGGTCCTCTCACAATAGCAAATTGGGCTTGCAAAATCCCAAAGCTCTTTCCACATCTTTTCTAGCCGCCGCATGAGCATTGTGGAAATCAAGATTTTTCTTACCTTGCGGTTTTTTCAATGGCTTCACAAACATTTGCCACTTTGGGTAGATGCCATCCGCAAGATAATAACCACAGTTGTATGTACGGCCATTTGCTACAAACTACATTGGTGGCAAATAACCTTTGCAATCTTATTGATGAGTGGTTACCGGTTGACAACATTGATGTCATTCAAAGATCCAGGCATTCCAAAGAAAGCATGCCAAATCCAAGTCTCTTGATCGGCCACCGCTTGAAGGATTATAGTGGAACCCTTTTTTTGTCGTGGAATTGCCCATGCCATGCCTTTGGACAATTCTTCCAATTCCAATACATGCAATCTATTGAGCCAAGCATACCTAGGAAGCCGCGAGCTTTGTTCATCTCCAATACCCTTGCGACGTCTTCAGCATTGGGACATCTCAAATACTCCTGGCCAAACACTTGAACAATTCCGACTGCGAAGCGCTTGACACACATGATAGCTTGGCTCTCACCCATAGCCAAGTGATCATCAACTAGATCAGCCGGGATACCGTATGCCAACATACGCAAAGCGGCTGTCACCTTCTGAAAGGTGCTATGCCCGAGCTCTCCGGCGGCATTCCTCCTTTGCTGAAAAACTGGTCATGGCTCGCTAGTTTCTCTGCAATGTGCCTGAACAACTCGGTGCTCATCCTAAACCGGCGACAAAAGTATGACTCTGGGTATGTGGGATTCTCCACGAAATAGTGCATCATCAATATGTTACGGGTATCGATCCTATCCCTCCAAAATTTCTGCCGACCCATAACCGAACCACCGTGCTTCGGTTTTTTATTGATGTGCATAGCTAGGATCATTGCCAGATCCTCCTCCTCTTCCATATCAAATTCTTCTTCGAAAGAATCATACGACGAACTCATCTACAATGTTCAATACTACCCTAAAAACAACTACAATCAACATGCACCAAATTCATGTAGTTTGAGCAATACATACCTTGCGGGTGTCGGAGGAATGCCGTATGCGAGGGGCAGCGGTAACTAGGGGGAGGCGGAGGAAGCCACCACGCCACGGGGATAGGCCGGGGAAGCGCTGAAACGGTCGCCGGGCGGAGCGGGCGACGGTGGCGCCGTGGATGGATGGGAGTGGTGGAGTTGCGTTGTGAGCGCTCGAGAGTCCAGCACGCGGGAGCGGGCACAGCAAATAAGCGGCGCGCGACGGCGTTTTAGCCCACACGCTGAACTAGATTTGCCGCACGCGCGATTTTTGCACCTCTGCTGGAGCGCCCGGAGCGGTAGCGCGCGCAAAAACAACTCATTTTTCAGCACGGCGCTTGTTTAGCGCGGCTGTTGGAGATGCTCTTAGTTGTGTGCCCCTCGGCTGATTTGCCCCTAATTTATAAAAACACGTTGTTTTGCCTAGCTCAGGTACCTCTTCTTGTGTTTTTGCCCTTCTGGCACGGTTTCGTCCAGTCAGCGCCGTTTGACCGCAAACGACGTGTTACTGGACACCGCTTGCCCCCGTGCTCACTCAGCTCTCTCATTCCCCACTCTTGCTCTCTCCTTTTCCCTCTCGCGAACTCTAAATTGTAGCGTCGAGCGGCAACGGCCAGATCCATTTCAAGGTGATGGGGGAGAGTGGAGAGAGCATCACCGGTGGAGGCTACGATGGTAGGGACAACTCTCCTTCACTGCAGCGCGGAGAAGGCGACTGCGGCGGCACCAATGGCGACAAGGGCATTCCTTGTGGTGGATCTGCACCAATGGCGAGGAGCGGTGGCGGATCTGCACCAACAGCGACAAGTGGTGGCGGATCTGCATGGCAAATTCCCCCAGGGTTAGTTTCTACACTGGAGATTTGCTTGGATTTAGGGTTTAGGCTAGACTTTGTGCGTTTTCTCACTGGATATTGTGTGTTATATGATAGGATGGATCCAGCTACAACTTTCTTTCTTTCAGTTAGAATGGAGACCACTGTTCTAGTTTCTGGTGGAACAAAAGGAAAAGATTGTGGATTCTCATTTCCTTTAGTTGTGGACTGCACTAGTTCATATACTAATTTTAGGGCTGCCATTTGTGCCAAGTATCCATGGGGATTGTTTGACGCCATGGAGATCAGATACTGGGATCATTCCAAACTTTGTTGGGTCCCTGTGCAGTGTGATGCAGAGTTAGGTCTAATGTTTTCAGGTAATGCTACAACTATGTCATGCAATTTGGAATTCATAGTTATACAAAGAACTAGAGGTCAGAGATGTGTGAAACCATCTAGTTCCAAGTCATCTACATCTAGAACTAGGGCTAGTTGTAGAACACCAAGTGCTCCTAGAACACCAAGTGCTAATGCAACTGCAAGTGTCAATGAAAGCCAAGAACACCAACAGAAGCCACTTGATCCTCTTGTGATGGAGGCATTGCCTGATGCACCTGGTGTGGAGGATGAGGTTCTATATCTTGGATATGTCCAGCACAATAATGATGAAGAAAATGCAGCAGATAAAGAGTACATTCCTGTAGAAATTTCAAATGCAGATGATGATGAGAAACAAGAGGATGTTGAGATGGGAGTTTTTGAAGATGCAGAAGAGGACAGACCTATAAAGATGTATGACAGAGAAAATCCATGTATTGATGAAGGTGTGGTCTTTCCTAGTACAGTTGAGTGCAGAAATGTAGTTTCAAGCTTCTCAATAAAGTCTGAAACTGAGTTCCTTACTCTGAAAAGTGATCCAACAAGGTTTACTGTCAAATGTGCTTATGAGAGATGCAAGTGGAGACTGCATGCCTCCTTAATGAGGAAGAGCACACTGTTTCGGGAATTTTCCCTTTTTGTTTTAGTTTATTTTTAGGTATTTCTTTTTTAGTACTTGTCTCATTGTTGTTTTTTTGGTTTGTTTCAGATTAAAGTCAACCCATGTCAGCATACATGTCCTAGTGTGAATAGATCTCAAAGATTGAGAGCTACAAAAAGAAGATGGATGGCAGATGCTTCTATGTCATGGATCAGAGCAAATCTAGGAATTGGTCCTAAGGAAATTCAGAATAGGTTGTGTGACAGCCCGAGACCGATGTTCGAGAAGATTCCAGAAGATTTCCCTTGAGTTTCCATTCTCGATTGTGTTTCATGTATGTGTTGCATTCATCATCGCATCATTCGCCTCATATGCATTGCATCATCACCCGTTTTCGAAACTTGCATCCGTTTGTAGTTGTCGGTTCTCGTCGTTCTTGCCGTTGCCCGTTCAAGACCAACCACACACGCACGTGCCCGCGACACCGTTAAAATAAAACCATTTTTAAGTGCACGCAAAAATATTCTCAGATCGAGTTGAAACTTGTCGTGCGGTCTTGCTATAGCTTAGTTAGACCGCCCATCGATTTTCATCGCAATCCGAGTTCGTTAGATACCCCGTCGGTCAGTCGTAGTAGTGTGGTTATCGGTAATCGTCGGACGTTATCGGCATTTTAAAACCCTGTGTCACGGGTCACCATTCTCTCTCTCTTCCCCACTTTGCCCCTCTGCACAGTCGCCGTAGCCCCGAGTCTCCGCTTCCGAACGTCGGATCGTCATCCCGCAGTCCGAAAACGGACAGAGCCGTAAACCCTAGCCCGAAACCTATATATAGCCGCCTAGCTCCACCTCGTTCCGCGTGCAAACCCTAGCAGCCCTTCTCCCTCCTCGGGCCAGCCCGCCCGAGCCCATCTGACCCCGTTCGAGCCCATCAGGGCCCGGATCCCCCCGTTCCGGAGCTCTCCCGAGCTTGCCCGTGCCTCCCATGGCTGCCAAGCTCCCATGGCCGCTCCTCTAGCAGCCGGCCTCGCCGGAGCCCCTGGCCGGAGCCGCCGCCGCCAGACCTCGCTAGACCGCCGCCCTCTTCCCTCTCCCTCTCCTCTCCTCATCTTCCTCCTCCCGCTCACTTCTCCTTCTCCCTCCCGTGCAAGGTCGCGCTGCTGAGCCCCTGCCGGACCCTCGCTGCCTTGCCCCTCCGGCCATCGCCCGCCTTGCCCTGCGCCGACGCCCTGCCGAGCTCCGCCGACGCCGATGCCCGCTCGGGATCGAGCGGCAGGGACGAGCGAGCGCGAGCAGCTCCCGTGCCCGCGTTGACCACCGCATGGGCCGCCTCCCTCGGCACAGCTCCTAGCGCGAGCTCGGCCTAGCTCCCCTGCCTCCGGCCCAAGTGGCCTGGTGATCCATACCCCACCTCCTTTGTTTTCTTTTTTTTTCTTTTATCTATGTTGCGTGGATTTGAACTTCTAATAATTATTAAACTGTGTGTCGTTTAAAAATAATTCCTATATGAAAAATGCTTAGTTTAATATGTAGATTATTAATGTGCCATTCGCATCTATGATAAAAATGTTAAGATATCATTTTCTGTGATTTTGCATAATTATCATTTTTTGCAACTTCGCATAATTATTTAACCGTGGATCAAAATTAATAAAGTCACATATTAAAAATGTTCATCTCATTCGCATCGCATTTTCATGCATAAGCAAAATGTTGGCATGATGATTGCAATTATTTTGCATTAATAGATTGCTATCATGTGAACAGGCCTAACACCCGCATATTTAATTGTGATTAATTTTCTACAAGAACATATGCATATTATATATGTTTTCGGGGTAGAAAAGTCCATGTGAATTATCTGTGCATTTAGTTTTGCCATTTGAACATGTTTGTGTGAATGTCATTTATGCCGTGATGCCCTTTTGTCATTTTCATAGGAAGTAATCCGTGCATGATATGAATTAATTTCCAACATGAAAGTTGCTCTTGGACATGTGTCCTAGCCCATGGACATTTTGCTTGCCTTAGAAAAGCATGTTTAGGTGTTGTATTATTGTTGTCAACTTGTTATAAAAATCTGTTATTTTGAGGGTCCAAAATATTTCTAAGTCTGGAATCTGTTATATTTTGTTGATGTCTTGCCATGTGATTTGCTAGTGATCTAGAACTCTTTTGTGGTCGGTGTAATGGAGTTAGTTGTTGTTGATATTGTCCTCTAGCATGCTGTTAAGTTTCATGCCATTTCATGATCTGTAGCATATAGTTTCACTGCCGTCAATATGCCTTCGTGATAAAAACTGCACTGTCTAAAACTGCTATTTTCACCAAGTCTGAAAGTGTTGTTAAGTAGCCTTCTTGTGAGCTTCCTACCAAGTGATCCATGCATGTTTTGATTATGATTTGTGAAGATGAAATGAAGTGGATGTTGTATGCTATTGCCCCATGTTTAGTTTGTGCATTTTGGAATATTGTAACGTGTTATTTTCATATGTTCAAAACGCTATCTTGCTGTTTTTGGCAGATTTCAACTAAAACTTATTTCGTTGACTGTGGTTGAACCGTAGCTCCGTTTTGGACATTCCATATATGAAACTTGCTTAGAATCTCATGTAGTTTCATAATAACTTGCTGCATTCATGATTTGAAATGTTTGTGATTGTTTTCCCCATGCATTTGCAATTCATGTCATGTGCATCTTGTGTTGCTCATATCTTTTAGACCGTAGCTCCGTTTGAGATGTTCTATATATGTAAAATGACTAGAATGACGTGTAGAATAACATGGTATGCTTTATTCCATGGTTTAACAAATATAAAATATGATTAGTTCAGATCTGGACCAAATTCATAATTAACATATGGGGTCATTTCGGAAATGCTATAAGTTGTTTCCGGCCTCATTTAAGATGCCTAGTCAGTTAGTTTACTTATGCTTCACCTCTTACCATATTTAACAACATTTAATATTGTCGTGTAACTAACGAGAGTGAACTAAATAATTCGAATGTGGAGTTCCGTCCATATGCAACTCGTTGCATATTGAGCTTCACTTTAATGTGTAGAAGTGTTTGATGTGAATTGTCATGCATTGCATATTAAACCGGGCATGCATCATATATGTTGTGCATATTTTGTGGTGTATCTTGTGTTGATTGTTTGTTTCGGATTGCTTCTTCTCGATAGAGTTTCGAAAGCGTTCGGAGTGTGAGGATTCGTTCGACTACGTTGGTTCGTCTTCTTCATGGATGCGTTCTTCTTCCGAGCGGGATCTCAGGCAAGATGACACATTTCTCTGGATACCATTACTATCATTGCCATGCTAGTTGTCTTGTCTTTTATCGTTATGTCTCGCTACCTACCACTTATTTGATAAGCCTCCCAACACTGCCATGATAAGCCTGTAACCCGTCCACATCCCAGCAAAACATTGTTTGGCTATGTTACCGCTTGGTCAGACCTTCTTATAGCGTTCCTAGCTGCAGGTGCAATTGCTTCCATGTGTCAACATGGACCTTCTTTTGTTATATCACAATATTGCTGCTATGTAATTTAATGCGCATATACACTTGGTAAAGGTTGGAAGGCTTGGCCTTTTGCTCGGTGTTTTGTTCCACTCTTGCCGCCCTTAGTTAATGGTGAACCGGTGTTATGTTCCAGAAATGAGCGCTCCTAACATGCTCGGGGTTGTTATGGGGACCCCCTTGATTTTCGGCTTAGATTAAAACTTGTCTGGCAAGGCCCAACTTTGGTACTACATTTGCCCTCGTGGATTAATTTAACATAATACAGGGGGGCCAGTGCTGCTAGTGCTGGTCCAAAACAGAGCTGTGTGCGGGGCCAACCTGGGGCAACTCGGGAGATTTCTATCAGGCCACTGTACGTTGTGCTTATCCGGTCGTGTCCTGAGAACGAGATACGCGGCTCCTATCGGGTTCGTCGACACGTCGGGCGGCCTTGCTGGATTTGTTTTACCTTTCTCGAACGTCTCGAGTGAGGAATTCCGATTATTCTTCGGGCTATCTCGAGGAGTTGGATTTACTTTGGAAATGCCTAGGATGATCACGGGATCCGTGGTTGAGGTTATTCCCGTTGCGTGTGGATAATTTGTGATGGACGAGTTGGAGCACCCCTGCAGGGTTAAATCTTTTCGAGAAGCCGTGCCCACGGTTATGTGGCAAACTTGGATACTTTGTTTAACACCCGTTCATAGAAAACTTGAAGTGAACTCTAATAAAATACACCAACTGTGTGCATAACCGTGATTGTCTCTTCTCGTGAGTCCTTATCCGAAAGAGAACACGGTGGGGTTATGTTTGTCGTAAGTAGGTGTTCAGGATGAGTTAATGATCATTTCTAGTTCACGTTCGTTATGCGTAGACCACCATACTTTACTTTATGTACTCGTAAGTTAGCCACTCAAATAAATGCTTAGTCGCTTGCTGCAGCCTCACCACTTAACCATACCTCACCCATTAAGCTTTAATAGTCTTGATACCCTTGGAAATGAGATTGCTGAGTCCCTGTGGCTCACAGATTACTACAACAATAGTTGCAGGTACACGTAATGCGATGATTTGACATGAGCGTTGCTTGATTTGATTTGGAGTTCTTCTTCTTCTTCTTCATCAATCTTGGATGGGTTCCAGGCGGCAGCCTAGGATAGCAAGGGTGGATGTCATTTTATCGTTTGATTTCGTCTGTAGTCGGACCCTACTCTTATGTATGATGGTTGAGTATGTCGTTGTATTGATGTGACTTTGATGTAGCTTGTGGCGAGTGTAAGCCAATTCCATATACTCATCTCTTCTGTACATGTACTTTTAATGATATCCATTCTTGCGAACGCATCGAGATGCGCTTCTATCCCCATCGAGGCCCTCGTTCCAAAATGAGGATAGGACCGCATCTTGGGCGTGACAAGTTGGTATCAGAGCCTGTATCGACCTAGGAGCCCCCTGATTGATCGAACTTGGCCGAGTCGAGTCTAGTAAAAATTGTTTTGAGTCTAGTTATATCGGAGAGTAGGTTTCTTTTTACTCCTCTTCTATGCTCTGGTGAGGTATTCGACTTAGGAATTTTGATTCTACTCCTCTCGCTAAAAAAAATTTAGGATCACGTGGGTATTTTGGAAAACTATATGATGCTGATGTGACGGAGTTCTGTCTTGGTGCCTCCTGTCTGACTTGATTTCTTCCAGGGAGTTGAGCTCCGAGGGATTCTTGGCACATAGTTATCATTCAGTTTTCTTAGTATCTCAGGACGGAGGATGTTCAGAATTGCTTCAATACTTATTGTGGTGAGATAAGGTTGGAGTCACCCAGTACTGGGGAGGCGTCCGGGGTACCACCATGGTTTATTATCGTTGTGAGTTCGAGGATTCGAGATTAGACCAGTTTGCGGAATTTCTTGAATTATTGTGTGGAAGGTTGCGGATGCAGTTGCAGCTGATTACCTAGGGTAGGTTCCTGATTCCGCAACCCGAATCGCATAAACAAGAAAGTTTTCAGAAGTTCTTAGGTGGGAATTCAAGTAGTTACCTACGATTATCTTTCCAACAAGTGCATAGTGGGTATGTATTTGTTCTGGCTTGTTTCGTAAGCCTCATCCTTCGTTTTGTTTGAATATGGTAATTCGAGTTGCTTCAATGTCAAGTGGTGATCTCATATCTTGCTAAGTAGTGTTCTCATATGTCTGTGGGATTGCTAATTCTTGTGCTCAATCAAGTTATCATATCAATTCTTTTTAACCGGTGTGCTTCTCTTCAAGATTGTCGATCATCTCCAATTTTGCAAGATCAATCCTCATGTTTCGTTCCGGAGTTGTCTCATCGGTTCCAAGTTTTCTTTGTTTTTCCCGCCCTCCCGCCCTTTTTCTTCAGTGATTAAATTCTCATCCAAGTGTCTTTTCTATTTATGCAATGCTTCCGCTATCTTTTCTTCTATCTTGTTTCCGGTGATTCTTTATGAAGATGCTCAGTGCTCAAGTTATCATTTATTAGTATTCATCTTTGTTTTCTTTTCCAGTGGATTCGATTCAAGTTCTTGGTGTTCATCATATCATTTTCATTCTCTATTCGCTCTCCCATGTTGAAATTCTTTATCAATCCTCTCTTGTTTATTCTTATCTCTTTTCTATACGGAGTGTTGAAGACATCTCAGAAGACATTCATTTTCATTCTTGTCCTCTTAAATGATTGGCAAGGGTCTCATATCATCAAGTTCTCAATTTGCACCAATGCAATCTCTCTTTAATCAATTGTTTCAACGGTGGTTTCTTTTCAATGGGCCCATAACCCACAGGTCTTTTCCCAGGATCCTACCTGACTCTTCTAATCTTTCCGGAGATGTCCTCAAGTTCTTTTGAATATGATGTAAGAATGATTTTCATAAGTCATATGCCTTCTTGAATATCGCATCTAAATCACTTTCATTGTTGGCTCAACCTTACTTATTCATTATTCCGTAGTGTCTCAGTAATTCATGGTGTTGTTTCTCGTCATCATTCTAAGCATTGAAGATCGAAGGAGAGTTTCTCTTAAATCTTTGTCTATTCTTTTCAAGAGTGTGGTCTCAACTTCATGCTTTCCTCTCAAATTGTTCTGATCATGAGTAATTTCATCCTTATCTGTCCGGTGCATTTCATAATTGTGTTCATTTCTCGATCCTCCGAAGGCCATCATTTCAGAATATTTCTTCGTTCTCATCTTTCAGCTTTCGTTCTCAAATTCTTCTCGATGGTTTGTCCCTTTGTTCGTATCTCAATTATTTTGATGCCTTGTTCAGTTTCTATTAAGCAGATCTTGTTCTCTTCATTATCAGATGTCCTCTTTAGTCTCTAATTCTTTTTGGTGCCTTGTTCAGTTTTCTATTAGGTAGATCATGCTCTCTTCGTTCTCGTGATATATCATTCATTTGCATTATCCTCTTTGGTTTTGAATTCTTTCCGGTGTTCTCATGCAAGACCTCTCCAAGTGTGTGATATCTCTCTCTCTTTAATCTTGTCAAGAAGAATAAGTGGTATGCGAAATCCGTTGTTTGTCATCAATTTAACTTGATGAAGGATAGTCATATCATAATTATTATTCTTATTCATTCAAGTGATTTCAATCCTTCTTTCGGAGTTGCTCATGATATCAAATTCCTTATCCCAAGTGGTCATCTTTGTTTCCGGAGTTCCTAGTTTTGATCAAGTATCTTGTCTCGAAGCATCATCTTAATCATTGGAAGGCCCCAATCTTTTTCTTTTTGCATCCTTCAATTCTTTTCTATCATCCTCTCTTTTTCGGAGGTTCTTCTTGTTGGTTCATCAAGAATTCTTTCTTTTTCAAGTGTTCTTCTAGATTCTTGTTGGAGGTGCTCAAGTGTTCTTTCTTGGATTTCTAAGTTCAATTCCTTCTCCTTTTTCTTTTGAGGTGGTGTTATTAATTCTTGATCATAAGGAGTCTCAAAGGAAAAGTTGTCAAGAATAAGATAACTAAACCCATCATTCCTTTCTTGGAGCTATCTTGGGTTGGATTTCACCATGATAGCAACAATCCTTATCATGGGGTTATAAATGATTCAAGTTTTCTCCTCCTCTTCTTGGTGAAAGAAGTTTTGCATATCTTGTTGCTCTCAAGCAAGCAATTGTTTTTGTTGTGGCAGGTTGTCACCTCATAATTTTGAGATGTCTTTCACAGGGCCACAACAAGCTTATTCTTTTTGTTGTTGGTCTTCCAACAACTCCGTTCATCCATGCTTCTCAAATCCATTGGTGCTAGAAGTTGTCATTTCTTCTCAATTCTGTTCCTCCCAAAGATCAAGCTTCTATTCTTTGTTCTGAAGGCCTTGTGATGATGCTCTCTTCAATCCATCATCTTGTTTGATCAATATCATGTTCCTTCCTGCTTATTCATTTAACCAAAGTGCTGCCGAAATTTCCTGTGAATTATGTTTGTTCTTCATTCTTCATCTCTTGCGTCCTTCAAGATTCATTGGTTTGTCGTTTGTCAAAGAAGCAACTAAGTTTTACCTTTTGCTCTTTCTCTTTCCCCTTTTCGTTCTAGATCTCGGGACGAGATCCTCGTGTAGTGGAGGAGAGTTGTGACAGCCCGAGACCGACGTTCCAGAAGATTCTAGAAGATTCCCCTTTAGTTTCCATTCTCGGCTGTGTTTCGTCTATGTGTTGCATTCATCATCGCATCATTCGCATCATATGCATTGCATCGTCACCCATTTTCGAAATTTGCATCCGTTTGTAGTCCCCGGTTCTCGTCGTTCTTGCCGTTGCCCGTTCAAGACCAACCACACACGCACGCGCCCGCGGCACCGTTTAAATAAAACCGTTTTTAAGTGCGTGGAAAAATATTCTTGGATCGAGTTGAAACTTGTCGTGTGGTCTTGTTATAGCTTAGCTAGACCGCCCATCGATTTTCGTCGCAATCCGAGTTCGTTAGATACCCCGTCGATCAGTCGTAGCAGTGTGGTTATCGGTAATCGTCGGACGTTATCAGCATTTTAAACCCTGTGCCACGGGTCACCATTCTCTCTCTCTTCCCCACTTTGCCCCTCTGCACAGTCGCCGTAGCCCCGAGTCTCGGCTTCCGGACGTCGGATCGTCATCCGGCAGTCCGAAAACGGACAGAGCTGTAGACCCTAGCCCGAAACCTATATATAGCCTCCTAGCTCCACCTCGTTCCGCGTGCAAACCCTAGCAGCCCTTCTTCCTCCTCCAGCCAGCCCGCTCGAGCCCATCTGGGCCCGTTCGAGCCCATCAGGGCCCGGATCCCCCCGTTCCGGAGTTCTCCCGAGCTTGCTCGTGCCTCCCATGGCTGCCAAGCTCCCATGGCCGCTCCTCCCACAGCAGGCCTCGCCGGAGCCCCTGGCCGGAGCCGCCACCGTCGGACCTCGCCGACCGCCGCCTTCTTCCCTCTCCCTCTCCTATCCTCTTCTTCCTCCTCCCGCTCACTTCTCCTTCTCCCTCCCGTGCAGGTCGCGCTGCCGAGCTCCGCCGCTGCAGCGCTGCCGCCTCCCACCAGTCGGCCCCTGCCGGACCCTCGCCGCCTTGCCCCTCCGGCCGCCGCCCGCCTTGCCCCGCGTCGGTGCCCTGCCGAGCTCCGCCGCCGCCGATAACCGCTCGGGATCGAGCGGCAGGGACGAGCGAGCGCAAGCAGCTCCCGTGCCCGCGTTGACCCCCGCGTGGGCCGTCTCCGTCGGCCCAGCTCCCCTGCCTCCAGCCCAAGTGGCCTGGTGAGCCATCCCCAGCCCCCCCTTTGTTTTCTTTTTTTTCTTTTATCTATTTTTCGTGGATTTAAACTGCTAATAATTAATAAACCGTGCATCGTTTAAAAATAATTCCTACATGAAAAATGCTTAGTTTAATATGTAGATTATTAATGTGCCATTTGCATCTATGATAAAAATGTTAACATATCATTTTCTCCATAATTGTCATTTTTTGCTACTTCGCATAATTATTTAACCGTGCATCGAAATTAATAAAGTCAGATATTAAAAATGTTCATCTCATTCGCATCGCATTTTCATGCATAAGAAAAATGTTGGCATGATGATCCCAATTATTTTGCATTAATAGATTGTTATCACGTGAATAGGCCTAACACCCGCATATTTAATTGTGATTAATTTTCTACAAGAACATATGCATATTATATATGTTTTCGGGGTAGAAAAGTCCATGTGAATTATCTGTGCATTTAGTTTTGCCATTTGAACACGTTTGGGTGAATGTCATTTATGCCGTGATGCTCTTTTGTCATTTTCGTAGGAAGTAATCCATGTATGATATGAATTAATTTCCAACATGAAAGTTGCTCTTGGACATGTGTCCTAGCCCATGGACATTTTGCTTGCCTTAGAAAAGCATGTTTAGGTGTTGTATTGTTGTTGTCAACTTGTTATAAAAATCTGTTATTTTGAGGGTCCAAAATATTTCTAAGTCTGGAATCTGTTATATTTTGTTGATGTCTTGCCATGTGATTTGCTAGTGATCTAGAACTCTTTTGTGGTAGGTGTAATGGAGTTAGTTGTTGTTGATATTGTCCTCTAGCATGCTGTTAAGTTTCATGCCATTTCATTATCTGTAGCATATAGTTTCACTGCTGTCAATATGCCTTCGGGATAAAAACTGCACTGTCTAAAACTGCTATTTTCACTAAATCTGAAACTGTTATTAAGTAGCCTTCTTGTGAGCTTCCTACCAAGTGATCCATGCATGTTTTGATTATGATTTGTGAAGATGAAATGAAGTGGATGTTGTATGATATTTCCCCATGCTTAGTTTGTGCATTTTGGAATATTGTAACTCGTTGTTTTCATATGTTCAAAATGCTATCTTGCTGTTTTTGGCAGATTTCAACTAAAACTTGTTTCGTTGACTGTGGTTGAACCGTAGCTCCGTTTTGGACATTCCATATATGAAACTTGCTTAGAATCTCATGTAGTTTCATAATAACTTGCTGCATTCATGATTTGAGATGTTCGTGATTGTTTTCTCCATGCATTTGCAATTCATGTCATGTGCATCTTGTGTTGCTCATATCTTTTAGACCGTAGCTCCGTTTGAGATGTTCTATATATGTAAAACGACTAGAATGACGTGTAGAATAACATGGTATGATTTATTCTGTGGTTTAACAAATATAAAATATGATTAGTTCAGATCAGCACCAAATTCATAATTAACATATGGGGTCATTTCGGAAATGCTATAAGTTGTTTCCGGCCTCATTTAAGATGCCTAGTCAGTTAGTTTACTTATAATTAACCTCTTACCATATTTAACAACATTTAATATTGTCGTGTACCTAATGAGAGTGAACTAAATAATTCGAATGTGGAGTTCCGTCCATATGCAACTCGTTGCATATTGAGCTTCACTTTAATGTGTAGAAGTGTTTGATGTGAATTGTCATGCAAGGCATATTAAACCGGGCATGCATCATATTTGTTGTGCATATGTTGTGGTGTATCTTGTGTTGATTTTTTGTTTCGGATTGCTTCTTCCCGATAGAGTTCCGAAAGCGTTCGGAGTGTGAGGATTCGTTCGACTACGTTGGTTCGTCTTCTTCATGGATGCGTTCTTCTTCCGACCGGGATCTCAGGCAAGATGACACATTTCCCTGGATACCATTACTATCATTGCCATGCTAGTTGTCTCGTCTTTTATCGTTATGTATCGCTACCTACCACTTATTTGATAAGCCTCCCAACACTGCCATGATAAGCCTGTAACCCCTCCACGTCCCAGCAAAACATTGTTTGGCTATGTTACCGCTTGCTCAGACCTTCTTATAGCGTTGCTAGCTGCAGGTGCAATTGCTTCCATGTGTCAACATGGACCTTCTTTTGTTATATCACAATATTGCTGCTATGTAATTTAATGCACATATACACTTGGTACAGGGTGGAAGGCTTGCCCTTTTTCTCGGTGTTTTGTTCCACTCTTGCCACCCTTAGTTACTTGTGAACCGGTGTTATGTTCCAGAAATGAGCGCTCCTAACATGTTCGGGGTTGTTATGGGGACCCCCTTGATTTTCGGGTTAGATTAAAACTTGTCTAGCAAGGCCCAACTTTGGTACTACATTTTCCCATCATAATAAAACTGATCACCTTATTTAAGCATAGATGGTCGCCCCCTCGTGGATTAATTTAACATAATACAGGGGGCCAGTGCTGCTGGTGCTGGTCCAAAACAGAGTCGTGTGCGGGGCCAACCCGGGCAACTCGGGAGATTTCTATCAGGCCACTGTACGCTGTGCTTATCCGGTCGTGTCCTGAGAACGAGATACGCGGCTCCTATCGGGTTCGTCAACACGCCGGGCGGCCTTGCTGGATTTGCGTTACCTTTCTCGAACGTCTCGAGTGAGGAATTCCGATTATTCTTCGGGCTATCTCGAGGTGTTGGATTTCCCTTTGGAATTGCCTAGGATGATCACGAGGTTCGTGGTTGAGGTTATTCCCGTTGCATGTGGATAATTTGTGATGGACGAGTTGGAGCACCCCTGTAGGGTTAAATCTTTTCGAGAAGCCATGCCCGCGGTTATGTGGCAAATTTAGATACTTTTTTTAACACCCGGTCATAGAAAACTTGAAGTAAACTCTAATAAAATACACCAACTGTGTGCGTAGCCATGACTGTCTCTTCTCGTGAGTCCTTATCCGAAAGAGAACACGGTGGGGTTATGTTTGACGTAAGTAGGTGTTCAGGATCAGTTAGTGATCATTTCTAGTTCACGTCCGTTATGCGTAGACCACCATACTTTACTTTCTGTACTCGTAAGTTAGCCACTCAAATAAATGCTTAGTCGCTTGCTACAGCCTTACCACTTAACCATAGCTCACCCATTAAGCTTTAATAGTCTTGATACCATTGGAAATGAGATTGCTGAGTCCCTGTGGCTCATAGATTACTACAACAACAGTTGCAGGTACGGGTAATGCGATGATTTGACGTGAGCGCGTTGCTTGATTTGATGTGGAGTTCTTCTTCTTCTTCTTCTTCTTCATCAATCTTGGATGGGTTCCAGGCGGCAGCCTGGGATAGCAAGGGTGGATGTCATTTTAACGTTTGATTTCGTCCGTAGTCGGACCCTGCTCTTATGTATGATGGTTGAGTATGTTGTTGTATTGATGTGACTCTGATGTATCTTGTGGTGAGTGTAAGCCAATTCCATATACTCATCTCTTCTGTACATGTACTTGTAATGATATCCATTCTTGCGAACGCATCGAGATTCGCTTCTATCCCCGTTGAGGCCCTCGTGCCAAAATGAGGATAGGACCACATCTTGGGCGTGACAGGTTGTTAGAGAAATATGGTGTAGAGATGCCATATGACAGATACTACCATGGTAAGGAGATTGCACTTGACAAATTATATGGAAAGTATGGTGATAGCTTTCAGCTGCTATAAACTTTGAAAGGTGAATTAGAGAGGGCATCACCAGGTAGTACTGTGGAAATTGACAAGCACAAAGTTGAGTAGTTGTACAATGAGTTCTTTAGAAGGGTGTTTGTGTGCTTCAAAGCATGTCAAAAGGGTTTTCTAGAGGGGAACAGGCCATACCTAGCTGTAGATGCGACTGCATTGACTGGTAGGTTCAGAGGGCAACTTGTGGTAGCATGTGCCCTAGATGGACACAACTGGTTGTTTCCTATTGCATATGGTGTTCTGGAAGTGGAGTCAATTGAGAGTTGGACTTGGTTTTTTAGAAACCTGAAGAAAGTAATAGGTCATCCAGAAGGTTTAGTGATACATATTGATGCTTGCAAGGGATTGGAAAGTGCTGTTGAGGAAGTTTACCCTGGAGTGGAGGACAGAGAGTGCATGAGGCACTTGGCCCGGAATTTCAGCAAGAAATTCAAGGGGAAGTTTTGTGATGATAATTTGTGGCCATGCTCACTAACTTGTAGCATCACGAAACACAACTATCACCTGAACCAGTTGAAAAGCAAGCCCAAAGTAAAGGAATATCTAGAGGAACACCACACAAAAATATGGACAAGAGCTGCTTTCAATGAGATAAGCAAGGTTGACTATGTCAATAACAACCTAGCGGAGTCATTCAACTCCAGAATCAAAAAATACAAGAGTCTGTACATAGTTGATCTGCTAGACAAGATAAGGCAGTATATCATGGAGAAATTTGACTTAAGAAACAGAATTGCCATGGACCATTTCATTGGGAACTCCATCATACCAGCAGTAATGAAGGTGTCAATGGAGAAAACAAGAGGTTTGCAAATGAGTATAGTGAGGATAAACCCAACAGAGGCAGAGGTGACTGCTACTGACAGTGACAAAGAGAATGGAGGTATCCTGTTGACTTAGAGCAGTGGTCTTGCAGTTGCACACAATGGCATATCACTGGTAAACCATGCGTCCATGCACTTTTCTTTATTACTGCTCTAAGTGGTGAAGCAAGTGGAATAGATCAGTATGTCCATAAATATTACTCAGTTGACATGTTCAGAGCTACTTATGCTGAGAACCTTCCAGCTCTAGAAGGCAAGCAACAGTGGGACATTATAGATCCTGGATTCAAACTGTGTGCTCATGTTCAACATAGAGCTCTAGGCATAGCAAGAAAGCAAAGGATTAGAAGTAGCACTGAAGGAAAAGGCCTTGGTCCTAGAAAGCATAAGTGCAAAAGGTGTGGTAGATGTGGACACAAAGCCAAGGGATGCAAACAATCTGTTGATCCAGCCTTTGGTGAAGATGAACACTGGGAGAAGACAATGCAAATGATCATCCTACAGCCAATGAACCAGCAGAAGTGGAAATACAAGAGGAGGAGGAGGAGGATGAGATAACACCTGATGTTCAGCAGCAGATGCCACCACCAAAGGAGCCCTCACATGATGCATCTATAGAAGCTAGTTGTGTAGTCAGGTATAAAATCTTGGCTTTGTGCATATGTTACAAATTCCTACATGTTTTGATCTAACTACATTATAAAATCTTTCAAACTATGATATGCTTCCATTTGTTTTAGCCCTAGGAAAAATTATAAAAGGCCAGCCGCAAGAGGAGCTTCTCCCAGGTGTGTCAAGCATAATAAAGTTGTGGAACAGGAGCTTCAAAGCAAAGCCTTCTCTCCAAAAAGAGCAGCAACAACTGTTGAACCTCCATACCCATCAAAGAACACTAGAAGCAAGGCAATGCAAGCTACAAACCCAGCCAAGAACACCAGGAGCAAGAAACTTAAGTTATAGTACTATGTTATATTTGGACGTGTTGTTATCTTGTTAGTGTGTGTTGGTACAATGAAGTGTTGTATTTGGTATTATGTTATATTTGGCAATGCACTATGAAGTGTTGTATTTGGTACAATGTCAGTTTGTTGAATTTTGTACAATATGTGCTTTATCAAGTTGATATATCAGGTTGCTCTATTTGGTACAATATGTGCTCTATTTGGTACAATTGGGTGCTCTATCAGTTTGATATATTTGGTACAATGTGTGCTCTATCAGTTTGTTGAATTTGGCACTATCATATGGAAGAAATCTGTATTTGGTACAATTTCACAAGCATCGGCAGAGAATAATGATCTTCAAATTTATCATTCAATAGTGCATCATCAACAACATTCAGGTCATCTCTTTCTCACACACTTTCTTCAACAACTGCTACAAACTACAACACAAAAAACACAACAACACACATTCCAACAAACAACAATGCCAGAACTAGCACCATCTCATCTCTCTCTCATTGTCTTCTTCAAAGCAAGATTTTTCTTTGAAAGCTCCATGTTTTCCTTCTGCATTTTGTGGCTTCTGATCTAGCTTTGTTCTACCTCTGCGTGCAGGTCTTCAAAAGCAAGGGCAGCACGCAATGGAGGAGGAGGATCAACCCAAACCACCCAGTGACACTCATGTGGTAACTGCCCATCACATTATCAAAACATTAGAGCATAAACACCATCTAAAACATGGTATAATTCACAAGATCTTACATCTAAAGGACACCCTAAAAATGGCGGCCAGTGTTAGCTCCTCCCGCACAACACGCCGGGCAGGAAGAAGGCCATGACTAGGGCAGCGATGCTTTGATAAATGCTCCAATCCGCAATAAATTTCATCTGGATGATAGAACTCAGAGACATGCTCCACAATCCCGACCCCATCAACCTAAATCAGAAATTTCCCCAGTTATCATAAACCCTACAACGCATTGGGGAGGAGGAAGAAGCGTCTCCGGAGTTTTACTTACCTCTCCAACCACCAGCGAGAAGATGGAAGAGCCCGATCTCACCATGCACCACCACTCATTGCTCTACCGCTTCATGCCTTGCCTCCCACTCCTTTTTCCTCACCGGTGTCACGCCCAAGATGCGTGCCTATCTATATTAAGGCACGGGGCCTCGATAAGGGATAGAGGCGCATCTCGTTGTTCGCAAGTATAGCATCATTACATCATACATTTAAGAAGAGAGGATTATATGAGTTGGCTTACACTCGCCATATGCTACCTTACAATCCACACAAGAATTCAAATATCAATATGAAGACAGGGTCCGACTATGGATGAAAACAAACGATAATGTAGATGCAATGAGACTATCTTGCTAGCCCAAAGATCACGACCATGGTCCTCTACTCATCCGGATAAGTCACGTACATCCTGCCGCGTTCCTCATCATACACCCACTGGAGTTGCGTCAGATCATCCTGCACAAACTCATCTGCACCTGCACTTGGATTGTTGTAGTAATCTGTGAGCCACAAGGACTCGGTAATCATGCGCTCGGGTACTGAGACTATTCAGGCTTATGGTTTGGAAAGGGGTATGTGTATAGTTTGCAGCAGCACTAAGCATTTATGGTGGCTAATCTTACGTAACATGAAAATAAATATGTGGCCTACGATAAACGATCGAATATAGAATGACCTCTATGAGATCCTGAACACTTACTTACATCAATCATAACCCCACCGTGTTCTCTCTAGGATCATGTTCACGAGCAGAGAAGATCAAGGTTACTCACATAGTTGGTGCATTTTATTAGAGTTTACTTCAAGTTAACTATAACTGGGTGTTAAACAAATAACCAAGTTGCCACATAACCGCGGGCATGGCTTTCTGAAAGATTTGACCCTGCAGGGGTGCTCCAACTAGTCCATCACAAATTAACCACACTCCGCGGGAATAACCTCGACCACGGATCTCATGATCATCCTAGGAAACTCCAAAGGAATTCCAACACCTCGAGATAGGCTAAAGAAAGTTAGAGTCCCACACGCAAGACACTCGATAAAGGTAAAACAATCCAGGAAGACCACCCGACGTGTCGACGAACCCGATAAGAGCCACGTATGTCGTTCTCAGGACACGACCAGATGAGCAGTACGTATGGTGGCCTGATAGAAATCCCTCAAGTTTCCCCGAGTTGGCCCCGCAAGTGGCTCTAGTTTGGACCAACACTCATGAGGAGCACTGGCCCGGGGGTTGATTAATTATCCACGGGGTTGCAAAGCCCTATGCAAATTTTATTAAGTTGTTAAGCAAATTTAGTACCAAAATTGGGTCTTGCCAGACAAGTTTTAATCTTCACCGAATAAACAAGGGGTCCCCATAAAAACCTCGAGCATGTTAGGAGCGCAAAGTATGGAAACATAACACCGGTAACAAGAAACTATGGCGGTAATAGAGGAACAAAACACCTAGCAAAAGGCCAAGCCTTCCACCAATACCAAGATATATATGTGCATTAAATTAAATAGCAGATAATATTGTGATATGCCAAATCCATGTTATCACATGGATACAACCTGCACCTACAACTAAGAACGCTATAAGAGGGGCTGAGTAGCGGTAACTGAGCCAATCAAAGGTTTGCTAGGATGTGGAGGGCTAGAGGCTATCATGGCAAAATAGGAGGCTCACATTCAGGTGGTAGGTAACGCAATTGTAACGATAAGAGCAAGACAACTAGCAAGCGAAAATAGTATCGGGATTCGGGTACGATCATCTTGCCTGTTGGTTCTTTAGTGGAACAAGTAGCGGGATCCTCGTAGTTGTACTCGCCCAGCTCTTCGTACTCAGTTTCAACATTCACGTCTATCCAAAGGAAACAATAAGAATAAACAAGCAACCAAGGTGCAATGCACAAGCAAGAATGATGCATGATTATGTGAAGAGTTTTAGCATGGCAATTCTAACTAGTCATGTATAACATGCAAAAGATTAATAGTAATGAACCAGCACAGAACCTTTTGTTAAGTTATTTAGACATGCATGAACATGGTAATTATGGATACATCATGCAAAAACGATACAAATACATATGTAGAACATGAGAAACGGAGTTACGGTTCTCACGATACACTCACGACAAGATACAAAGGCAAAACACAAGACAAGAAGGCCCCGGGCTATTCCTTGGCATTCCAAGTAGCCACTGGTTAGGCAATGAAAAAACCAACCACAATAGAGTCAAATATCAAGCAATTCCATGGGAGTATAGATCCCACAAGGCACAAAACAATAAAACAAACAATCTGCCACAAAACAGCAACATAGCAACTTTCACAGCCAATTACTTGAGCTACAGGATTCCTACAACCACAAACAAGGCATTGACAGAAACTACATAACATGCTTATCAACTTATCCAACTACACAATCTGGAAAGGAGGCACACATCAATAAGCATGAAGCTCACAAGTTGGCATGATGAAACAGAAATCTGGGACTTAGTGAAAATAACAGTTTTCTGGAATCTGAGTTAATTTGGTAGCAAGTTGACACGAGAAACTAATGGTGTTAGAGACCACCTCATGGCATGAAAATTAACAGGCTGATAGAAGACAACATCTACTTCAAATCACTAGCACTGAGCTTGAGCTAATTCACAACATATCACAAGATAGCAACCACTCTTCATGGCATGAAAATAACAGCAGATTCTTAGACTTAAAAATATTTAGCATGGTTGAAAACAGCAACATTTTAGTGTCTACTTTAGAGCATGGTTCCCACTTATTTTCAAGTTGATCATGACAAAGATAAATACCATGGAATTCTACACATCAAAGACTACCGTATTCATGTTGGCACAACCATCATAGCATGCATGGATTAAACATAGCAAAAATGACAAAATGGCACTATGAGGTAAAATGACATTTTGTCAAACTTGCTCAAAAGACCAAACCAATAGCACCAATGAATTCCTAGGATTTTCCTACCCCAAATTCATGTATCATACTCATATAGTCACATGGAGCATCATGACAAAAACTACATAGCAAAATCATCATCCACTCCTATAAGTGAAAACATACCCAAAATGATCATGTGCAAAAATGAACATGTCGAGATTTGGAATTATAGCTATAATTGGAAAAGATCTAATTATCACCATAAATCATAACACATGATCAAATAAATAGTGTATGACAAGTGGGGCATGGCCCACTTGTCATACACACACTAACACACACACTACACCAGCACACAACACACAAAGCCACACTTACACACACACATGGATCTGGTTGCCACACCATATCCACACACAGATCACACACACAAGCACACACACACACATACACACACACTGCAGCCACACCAGATCCTGGCATAGCCACACTCGATCTGCCCACACACACAACACGCACACCAGATCCGGCCCACACCAGATCCTCAACACCGAACACCACACGCGGCCAATCGAAAAAAAGAAAACCACCGGGGGGAGCAGGGTTCGAACCCCCGACCTGGCGGTCGATCCCCAAGCGCAACACCGCTGCGCCACTACACCGGATCTAAACAGAGTAGGACAGCGAGCCCACTAGTACTAACTGATGCGCCTTAACTGACGAAACTGAAGCTCGCCACGCCGGCGACAGACACGATGGAGGCGATGAATTCCGGTGGCTACAGGGGGCATCCGGCGACGCAGACTTGCAGGCAGAGCCAGGGAACAACAGGGAGTCCATTCCCCTGTTCGCCTCACGACGAGGGGGAACGACGACGAACCCTCAAGGCCACACCTTTGACCGGCGGCGACGAACACGACGGCGATGATGCCACGTGCTACGGCAAGAAGAGAGGGCAGCAAGGATCGGCTTCTCACCATAGGGATGGCGACAATGACCGGGACGCAATGAAGGGGAAGGAGAGGCGGAGACATGGCGGCGACGAAGAGGAAGGAGACCGACAATGATTCGCCCCCTTGCGGACGACGTGATGGCGAAGCGGCACCACGAGGAGAAGCTCCTCACCTCCTAGTGGCAGGAATGGGACGCGGACGACAACACCATGCTCCACTCCATCCCCACCGGTGACAAGAGCCACCGGAGTCGACCGCGGCGACGCGGCTCTGCACTCTGAACACTCTCTGCTCTCTCTGCACCCGAAAGAAGAAGGAGAAGAAAGGAGCTGAAGGAGGGAGATGAGATGGTAGTGGCGGGAGAGGACAGAGCAGAACCGTAGGGGAATGCACCCACATCGAGGCTTTAAAAGGGGGGCCAGACGGCGACGCGACGGCAAAGCTGAAGGCGGCGATGCGCTATCTCACTCTACTCTCACTGAAGCTGACGGACAGGCGACGGGAGCAGGTAGTCGCTAGACCACCTGGGCTGGGCCGCGCAGGGAGGAACCAGCCCAGTTCTCTCTCTCTCTCTCTCTCTCAGAGAACAAAACCAGCAGGTTTTTCCATTTAAAAAAACAGCTCACTTACAAAAGCCCCACATAAATGAATAAAAGGTTTTTTGATAAAACAAAAGCACTTTTACTTACAAAGATATAAGACCCTTTTAATAAAATTATCATGTTGATTTTTAGAGCAACTAATTTAAATAGTTTTAAAACACATCAGCCCCTTGTTATTTAAAGCCCCAAATTCATTGAGCTCAAAACATCAAAAGAACTACACACACACACACTCCTAAAACAGTATAGACTACCTCCTGAACATTTTAAACAATTTTTATAGCAAGTTAATTCTGTTTATTAAATGCCAATGGAATAAGAGAAAAGATTGGGTTTGTTTGAAAAGAATAAGAGAGGGGGAAGAAGATGAAGCCCACTCAAACCACACATCCACAACAACACTCACATTACTACAAGGTCAAGAAGCACATCACAAAACAAAGTGCATGGCATGATGATGAATGATATGATGCATGATGCATGAATGCATGAGACAAGGCATGACAAGGAGCAAACTCATTCATTGAACTCATGACAACAAGGTTCCCATAAGGTTACATGCCATACAAGGTAGGGGCAGCACTTGGGCTGTCACAACTCTCCCACACTAGAAGAGGATCTCGACCCGAGATCTAGGAACGAAAGAACTCTGGAAATTCGGAACGGAGAAGGTCATCATGTTCCCATGTAGCTTCTTTGTCAGAATGATGAGACCACTTCACCTTGAGGAACTTGATAGACTTGTCGTGTGTCTTACGCTCAGTTTCTTCGAGAATAGCCACTGGATGCTCACGATAAGAGAGGTCTTCTTGGAGATCAATGTCTTGGAGGTCAATGGTGCGCTCTGGAGTCTTGAAGCACCTCCAGAGCTGAGAAATATGGAAGACATTATGCACATTTGCGAAATTTGGAGGAAGCTCTAGTTGATATGCAAGTCCACCTCTCTTGCCAACAAATTTGAAAGGACCAAAAAAGCGAGGAGCTAGCTTCCCTTTAATTCGAAACCGTTGAGTGCCCTTCATGGAAGAGACTCTGAGATAGACTAGATCATCAACTTGCAAGGAAACATCCCGATGTTTGTTATCGTAATAACTCTTCTATCGGGACTGATCTGCTTTGAGGTTCTCACGAATGACATGGCACATCTCTTCTGCTCAGTGATCATGTCATTGCCCAATATTTGATGCTCACCGGTTTCAGGCCAGTTAAGCGGGGTATGACACTTCCTGCCGTAGAGAATCTCGAAAGGAACCTTGCCTGAGCTAGCTTGAAAGCTATTGTTGTATGAGAATTCAGCATATGGAAGGCAGTATTCCCATTTCATGTCGAACGAAATCACACAGGCTATGAGCATATCTTCAAGGATCTTATTGACTCTCTCAACTTGACCACTTGTCTGCGGATGGAACACAGTGCTGAAACGGATCTTGGTACCCATGGCTGTCTCGAAGGACTCCCAAAACTTGGAAGTAAAGAGGCTTCCATGGTCAGAAGAGATGAGCTGAGGAATACCATGCAAAGAAACTATCCTTGACGTATACAACTCTACAAGTTGAGCTACCGAGATAGATTCTTTGACTAGAAGGAAATTAGAAACTTTTGTCAGGTTGTCGATAACCACAAAGATGGCATTGTTACCTCTCTTGGACTTGGGAAACCCAGTGATGAAATCCATCTCCACATGATCGAATTTCCACTCTGGAATAGGCAAAGGCTGAAGAAGACCTGCTGGACGTTGATGTTCTGCCTTCACTCTACGACAAACATCACACTCGTTCACGAACTGAGCAATTTCACGTTTCATGCGAGTCCACCTGAAGGTATGCTTGAGATCCTGATATATCTTGGAACTGCCTGGATGAATGGATAGAAGAGAATTGTGTGCTTCATCCATGATAACCTTCCTGAGATCACCTTTAGGAACCACTAGACGGTCCTCAAAGAACAAGGTGTCTTTGTCATCAACTAGAAAGCACTTATACTTCGGAATGCCCTTGGCCACACCTTTCTTGACTTTCTTCACCATAGCGTCAAGAAGCTGCGCTTGCTGAACCTGATCTTCCAAAGTCGGAGAAACTTGAAGATTGGAAAGAAATCCTTGCGGAATCATTTGAAGGTTGAGCTTGCGAAAGGCTTCACAAAACTCGAGTTGAAGAGGCTTCAAGATGAGACTGTTGCAGTACGGCTTACGGTTGAGCGCGTCTGCAATGACATTTGCTTTTCCAGGAGTATACTCAATGCTTGGATTGAAGTCCTCAAGCATTTCCACCCAACGAGACTACCATAGATTAAGATTGGGTTGAGTGAAAATATACTTCAAGCTCTTGTGCTCGGTGTATACCTCAACTGGTCTACCCAACAACAAATGCCTCCAAGTCATTAGAGCATGCACAACTGCCACCAAATCGAGATCATTAGTGGGGTAGTTCTTCTCGGCAGGCTTCAACTAACACGAGGTATAAGCAACAATCTTATTATCTTGCATGAGAACACCACCAAGACCTTGGAGAGAAGCATCACAGAAAACTTGGAAAGGCTTTGACTGCTCAGGAGGAACAAGAACTGGAGCTGACGTCATTCTCTGCTTGAGCGTATTGAATGCCACATCACACTCAGGAGACCAGACATACTTGACACACTTTTGAAGGAGATTGGATAGAGGCTTAGCAATTTGAGAGAAGTTCTCCACGAATCTTCTGCAATAACTAGCAAGCCGGAGGAAGCTACAAAGCTGCTTCACATTCTGAGGAGGCCCCCACTCCAAGATTGCCTCAACTTTCTCAGGGTGCACTTTAATTCCCTCGGTAGAGATCACATGCCCAAGGTATACCACTTCATTGAGCCAAAACTCACACTTGGAAAACTTGGCATAGAATCGATGCTCTCTTAACTTGTCAAGCACAAGGCGGAGATGCTCTACATGCTCTTCTTATGTCTCCGAGAACACAAGGATATCATCCAAATAGACCAAGACAAACTCATTCTTGAAAGGAGAGAATATGAAGTTCATCACTCTTGAGAAGGTTGGAGGAGCATTTGCAAGACCAAATGACATGACGGTGTACTCATAAGAGCCAAAACTCATCCTGAAAGCGGTCTTAGGAATATCTTCTTCGTGAATGCGAATCTGATCATAGCCCATGCGAAGATCAAGCTTCGAGAAAACCTTGGCACCTTTCAGTTGTTCAAACAACTCATTTATGTTGGGAAGTGGGTACTTGTGTCTGATTGTCTTCTTGTTCAATGGACGGTAATCGACACAAACCCGGTCCATGCCATCCTTCTTCTTCACAAACAGAACACCACAACCCCATGGAGAAGAACTTGGTCTGATTAGACCGAGACGTTCTTGTTCATCTAGCTGCTTCTTCAACTCTTTCAGCTTTTTGGGGCCAAGTTTATAAGGGCGCTTGCAAACCGGTTCAGTCCCGGCTCAAGGTCAATCACGAACTAGACTGGCCGGTGCAGAGGCATTCCTGGCAATTCTTTTGGAAAGACATATTCATACTCGCAAACCACCGGAATTTGAGAAATCGCTGAGATTTCACCCTTCTCATTAAGAGCAAAGAGACGGATTCTGTCATCGTGAGCCACGAAAATAATCACATCTTCTGAAGGATGAGTCGTCTTGACTTCTTTAGCTTGACAATCAACATAAGCCTTGTTCATAGCTAGGAAATCCATGCCAAGGATGAGGTCAATGTTGGAGTTGCCGAGAACAATTGGAGAAGCCAGAAAACAATAATTGCCCATCTTGATAGAAGCATCCCAAACCATCACACGAGAAGTCATTTGGATTCCCGGAGAAACAAATTTTAGGGGTCTAAGGGTTTCCTCAGTCACAAATTCATGCTTAGCAACAAAAGGCCTAGAAATGAATGAATGCGATGCACCAGTATCAAACAACACTTTTGCAGTAATAGAATTAACTAAGAGATTACCCATGATCACTTCATTGGACTGCTCTGCTTCAACTGCATTCACCATGTTCACTCTTGCGGTCTTGGGATTATGCTTCACGATTGCATTACTTGGAGGCCTGACTGGAGGAGGAGGCGGAAGACACCGTTGGTTGCACTTGTTTGCGTAGTGACCCTTCTGACCACACTTGTGACAAGTAACCTCATATAGCAGACGAACATTGCCTGGAGGAGGAACAAAAGATGCCTTGGATGCCTGGGCTCTCTGCTGATATCCTAGGTTGGGTGGGTGGGAAGAACCACGGCCACCGAACTGCTTTTGCTACTAAGGAGGATGAAACGGAGGAGGATTTTCCACCCAATATTTCTGCTGCTTAGGAACCATCTGAGAGCTGGAAGAAGACGAATATGAATCCCTTGAATGCTTCCTTGAGTTCTCCAACTTGAGCTGAGTTGCCTCGACCTTCAAAGCCATGTTGTAGAATTGATCAAACTCACGAGGCTCTAGAAGGACTAGACTTGGCATAAGCTCATCCTTGAGACCACCTCTAAACTGATAGATCATCGCCTTGTCATCTGGAACATCTTTCTTAGCATAGCGGGCCAAATTCTAGAACTCGATGTTGTACTAATAGACAGACTTGCTTCCCTGCTTCAGGTGCCTGAACTTCTCACACATCTCCTTGACAAAGCTTGTCGGAATATAATGGGCCCTGAAGTCACGACAGAAATCGTCCCAAGTAACAACACGATCGCCCCTAGAATCCTTGTACTGCTGCCACCAATTAGCTGCCTGACCCTTGAGCTGGAACGAAGCAAATCTGACAAAGTCGTCTGGTCTGACATTGCTGCACTCAAAATGCTTACTCATGTCACAGATCCAATCATCAGCATCAAAAGGCTGCTCACAACAGGTGAAAGACTTGGGCTGGTTGGCAAGGAACTGGTTGAGCGTCGCAAACTGAGGTTGATCCTGAAAATTCCCTTGAAAGCCTTGCTGACCCTGATGTCTTTCTTGTAACAGCTTGAGCAACATCTGAGTGTTCGCATTGGTTGCGGACATCATAGCTTGCCAAGCTTCTGGAGGTGAGGCGGTGGCAGGGGTGGTGGAACATCAGCCTGCTCCTCACCACGACCTGGATTCCTGCGAGTTGGTGGAGCCATCCTGAAGATGGACAAAAACATCAGCACCTCATTGATAAGATGAATTCAATAGCTGAATCAAATGCTTGAAAGAAATTGAACAATTAACATCATAGACTTCCTACTAAAAACTAGTAAGAATGCTTTCTTCGGTTTGCGATACATCATCAAATATTAGAAGCCACTTGCAATAACACAAAAGTATTGAGCTAACTGCTCGGAACAAATGTATATTCCCACATACATCTGAAGAAGATGATCCTAGATAACTTCAAGAGTTCCCACCTAAGAACTTCCAAAAACATTCTGGTTATGCAATCCAGTGTGGGGGATACAAGGAGGAAATATCTCACACAACTAGCAATCCTACACCCCAACTGTATCCATCCTTCAACACATAACCAGAGGCTTTCGCAACTTCATCTAACTCGAATCCTCGAAATCACAACGATACTAAACCATGGTGGTACCCCGAACGCCTCCCCGGTACTGGGTGACTCCGACCTTATCTCACCACGACAAGTATTGACGTAATTCCGAACACTCTCCGCCCTAAGATATCAAGGAAGCTGAATGATAACGATGTGCCAACATTCCCTGGAGCTCGACTCCCCGAAAGAAATCAAGTAAGATAGGAGGCACCAAGACAAAACCCTGTCACATCGGTATCATATAGACTCGAAAATACCTGCGTGATCCTAAAAAAATTTGAGTGAGAAGAGGAGTAGAATCAAAATTCCTAAGTCGAATACCTCACCAGAGTATAGAAGAGGAGTAAAAAGAATCCTACTCTCCGATATAACTAGACTCAAAATAGTTTTACTAGAGTCGACTCGGCCAAGTTCGATCAAGCAAAGGCCCCTATGGTCATATGGCTCTGAATACCAACTTGTCACGCCCAAGATGCGTGCCTATCCATATTAAGGCACGGGGCCTCGACAAGGGATAGAGGCGCATCTCGTCGTTCGCAAGTATAGCATCATTACATCATACATTTAAGAATAGAGGAGTATATGAGTTGGCTTACACTCGCCACATGCTACCTTACAATCCACACAAGAATTCAAACATCAATATGAAGACAGGGTCCAACTACGGACGAAAACAAACGATAAAGCAGATGCAATGAGACTATCTTGCTAGCCCGAAGATCACGACCATGGTCCTCTACTCATCCGGATAAGTTACGTACATCCTGCCGCGTTCCTCATCATACTCCCACTGGAGCTGCGTCAGATCATCCTACACGAACTCATCGGCACCTGCACCTGGATTGTTGTAGTAATCTGTGAGCCACAAGGACTCAGCAATCATGCGCCCGGGTACAGAGACTATTTAGGCTTATGGGTTGGAAAGGGGTATGTGTATAGTTTGCAGCAGCACTAAGCATTTATGGTGGCTAATCTTACGTAACATGAAAATAAATATGTGTCCTACGATAAACGATCAAATCTAGAATGACCTCTATGAGATCCTGAACACTTATTTACGTCAATCATAACCCCACCGTGTTCTCTCTCGGATCATGTTCACGAGCAGAGACGATCACGGTTACTCACACAGTTGGTGCATTTTATTAGAGTTTACTTCAAGTTAACTATAACCGGGTGTTAAACAAATATCCAAGTTGCCACATAACCGCGGGCACGGCTTTCCGAAAGATTTGACCCTGCAGGGTGCTCCAACTAGTCCATCACAAATTAACCACACTCCGCGGGAATAACCGCGACCATGGATCTCGTGATCATACTATGAAACTCCAAAGGAATTCCAACACCTCGAGATAGCCCGAAGAAAGTCAGAGTCCCACACGCAAGACACTCGATAAAGGTAAAACAATCTAGCAAGACCACCCGACGTGTCGACGAACCTGATAAGAGCCGCGTATCTCATTCTCAGGACATGACCAGATGAGTAGTACGTACGGTGGCCTGATAGAAATCCCTCGAGTTGCCCCGAGGTGGCCCCGCAAGTGGCTCTAGTTTGGACCAACACTCATGAGGAGCACTGGCCCGGGGGTTGATTAATTATCCACGGGGTTGCAAAGCCCTATGCAATTTTTATTAAGTTATTAAGCAAATGTAGTACCAAAGTTGGGTCTTGCTAGACAAGTTTTAATCTTCACCAAATAAACAAGGGGGTCCCCATAACAACCCCGAGCATGTTAGGAGTGCAAAGTATGGAAACATAACACCGGTAACAAGAAACTATGGCGATAACAGCGAAACAAAACACCTAGCAAAAGGCCAAGCCTTCCACCAATACCAAGATATATATGTGCATTAAATTAAATAGCAGATAATATTGTGATATGCCAAATCCATGTTATCACATGGATATAACCTGCACCTGCAACTAAGAACGCTATAAGAGGGGCTGAGCAGCGGTAACTTAGCCAATCAAAGTTTTGTTAGGATGTGGAGGGTTAGAGGCTATCATGGAAAATAGGAGGCTGACATTCAAGTGGTAGGTAACGCAATTGTAATGATAAGAGCGAGACAACTAGCAAGCGAAAATAGTATCGGGATCCGGGTACGATCATCTTGCCTGTTGGTTCTTTAGTGGAACAAGTAGCGGGATCCTCGTAGTTGTACTCGCTTGGCTCTTCGTACTCAGGTTCAACGTTCGCGTCTACCCAAAGGAAACAGCAATAATAAACAAGCAACCAAGGTGCAATGCACAAGCAAGAATGATGCATGATTATGTGAAGAGTTTTAGCATGGCAATTCTAACTAGTCATGTTTCACATGCAAAAGATTAGTTATTAAGGAACCCGGACATAACCTTTTGTTAAGTTATTTAGACATGCATGAACATGGCAAATATGGATGCATCATGCAAAAACGATACAAATGCATATGTATAACATCAGAAACGGAGTTACGGTTCTCACGATAGACTCACGACAAGATACGAAGGCACAAAACAATAAAACAATAAAACAAACAATCTGCCACAAACAGCAACATAGAAACTTTCACAACCAATTACTTGAGCTACAAGATTCCTACAACCACAAACAAGGCATTGACAGAAACTACATAACATGCTTATCAACTTATCCAACTACACAATCTGTAAACGAGGCACACATCAATAAGCATGAAGCTCACAAGTTGGCATGATGAAACAGAAATCTGGGACTTGGTGAAAATAACAGTTTTCTGGAATCTGAGTTAATCTGGTATCAAGTTGACAGCAGAAACTAATGGTGTTACAGACCACCTCATGGCATGAAAATTAACAGGATAATAGAAGACAACATCTACTTCAAATCACTAGCACTGAGCTTGAGCTAATTCACAACATATCACAAGATAGCAACCACTCTTCATGGCATGAAAATAACAGGAGATTCTCAGACTTAGAAATATTTAGCATGGTTGAAAACAGCAACATTTTAGTGGCTAGTTTATAGCATGATTCCCACTTATTTGCAAGTTTATCATGACAAATACAAATACCATGGCATTCTGCACATCAAAGACTACCATATTCATGTTGGCACAAACATCATAGCATGCATGGATTAAACATAGCAAAAATGACAAAATGGCATTATGAGGTAAAATGACATTTTGTCAAACTTGCTCAAAAGACCAAACCAATAGCACCAATGAATTCCTGGGATTTTTCTACCCCAAATTCATGTATCATATCCATATAGTCACATGGAGCATCATGACAAAAACTACATAGCAAAATCATCATCCACTCCTATAAGTGAAAACATACCCAAAATGCTCATGTGCAAAAATGAACATGTCGATATTTGGAATTATAGCTATAATTGGAAAAGATCTAATTATCACCATAAATCAAAACACATGATCAAATAAATGGTGTATGACAAGTGGGGCATGGCTCACTTATCATAAACACACTAACACACACACTACACTAGCACACAACACACAAAGCCACACTTACACACACACATGGATCTGGTTGCCACACCAGATCCACACACAGCTCACACACACAAGCAAACACACAGACATACACACACACACACTGTAGCCACCCTATATCCTAGCATAGCCACACTCGATCTACCCACACACACAACACGCACACCAGATCCGGCCCACACCAGATCCTCAACAACGAACACCACACACGGCCAATCGAAAAAAAGAAAACCACCGGGGGGGCGGGGTTCGAACCCCCGACCTGGCGGTCGATCCCCGAGCGCAACACCACTACGCCACTGCACCGGATCTAAACAGAGTAGGACAGCGAGCCCACTAGTACTAACAGACGCACCTTAACTAACGAAACTGAAGCTCGCCACACCGGCGACAAACACGGCGGAGGCGATGAATTTCGGCGGCTACAGGGGGCATCCGGCGACGCATACTTGCAAGCAGAGCCGGGGAACAACGGGGAGTCCATTCCCCTGTTTTCCTCGCGGCGAGGGGGAACGACGGAGAACCCTCAAGGCCACACCTTTGACCGGCGATGACGAACACGACGGCGACGATGCCACGGGCTACGGTGATAAGAGAGGGCAGCAAGGATCGCTTCTCACCGCAGGGAGGGCGGCGACGACCGGGACGCGACGAAGGGGAAGGAGAGGCGCATACGTGGCGGCGACGAAGAGGAAGGAGATCGACGATGATCCGCCCCCTTGCGAACGACACGACGGCGAAGCGGCACCGCGGGGAGGTCCTCCTCACCTCCTAGTGGCGGGAATGGGACGCGGATGACGGCACCGTGCTCCACTCCATCTCCACCGGTGACAAGAGCCACCGGAGTCGACGGCGGTGACGCGGCTCTACACTCTGAACACTCTCTGCTCTCTCTGCACCCGGAAGAAGGAGAAGAAAGGAGAGGAAGGAGGGATATGAGATGGCGGTGGCACGGGAAGACAGAGCGGAACCCTAGGGGAATGCACACACGTCGAGGCTTTAAAATGGGGGTGCCAGACAGCAACGTGACGGCAAAGCTGACAACGGCAACGCGCTCTCTCACTCTGCTCTCACTGAAGCTGACGGAGAGGCGCCGGGAGCAGGTAGCCGCTAGGCCACCTGGGCTGGGCCGCGTGGGGAGGAACCGGCCTAGTTCTCTCTCTCTCTCTCTCTCAGAGAACAAAACCAACGGGTTTTCTTATTTAAAAAACAGCTCACTTACAAAAGCCCCACAGAAATGAATAAAAGGGTTTTTGATAAAACAAAAGCACTTTTACTTACAAAGATATAAGACCCTTTTAATAAAATTATCATGTTGATTTAGAGCAACTAATTTAAATAGTTTTAAAACACATCAGCCCCTTGTTATTTAAAGCCCCAAATTCATTGAGCTCAAAACATCAAAAAAACTACATACACACACACACTCCTAAAATAGTATAGACTACCTCGTGAACATTTTAAACAATTTTTATAGAAAGTTAATTCTGTTGATTAAATGCCAATGGAATAAGAGCAAAGATTGGGTTTGTTTGAAAAGAATAAGAGACGGGAAAGGAGATGAAGCCCACTCAAACCACACATCCACAACAACACTCACATTACTACAAGGTGAAGAAGCACATCACAAAACAAAGTGCATGGCATGATGATGAATGATATGATGCATGAATGCATGAATGCATCAGACAAGGCATGACAAGGAGCAAACTCATTCATTGAACTCATGACAACAAGGTTCCCATAAGATTACATGCCATACAAGGTAGGGGCAGCACTTGGGCTGTCACAGCCGGCTTCCTCGTTCTGCTCTGTTTCCTTGCACTAGCACACTGAGGACGAAGGGGTATTAGGTATAGCACCGAAAGTGGCAAAAATGTCCAAAGTAACTCGCCGTTTGCGGTGAAACGGCACTAACTGGACCGAGACGTGCTGGAAGGGCAAAAACGCAAGAAGAAGGACGTGAGCTGGGCAAGACCGTGTGTTTTGATCAATGTTGAGTATATCGCTTACCGTTATCATCTCGGAAAGCTAGGGATTAGAGATTAATCGGAAATCGTCTGATTAATCAATTTTATCGGTCGACTATTAATCGGCCATTTTTGGCAAATCACACGTCCCCAACACTAAAATATGCTATATTTAACACGAAAAATATATTGGACAGAAGTGTTACCTTGATTCCTAGCCTCTGAATCCTTGTATAATGACAAACAAAATAGTGAAATGGTACATATTGCATAACAAAGTCCATAAAAACACAAATAAACATAATTTTTTGCAAACATAGTGCTAGGAATATGCCTGATTTATCGGAAGATTCCCCATAAATCGCTTGTCAGAGCAATAAATTGGCCCAAAAGATAAACGGTGAAGATAAGGCATAATCTTATCGGTCACCCTACGAGTAGCGATAAATCGAATGATAAATCGCTGAATCGGAAGATTTTTTGAACAATGGTTTTGATAAATTAGGGGCAAATCAGTCGAGGGGGACGCAACTAAGGGTATAAATACAAAAATCCCTATAAAATAGGAGTGGAGCCCCATCATCATCATCATTGGTGTCATACTCCTCGGAATCATCATCATCTGATCCAGCCCCATCATCACCATCATCATCATCCACATCATCATCATCAACAGCAGCAGCAGAGGAGGAGGCTATAGGCTGACCCGAGGTCTCATCATCAATCCAAGTGCTATGTGTGTAGATCCACTACCCCTCAGGAGTGATGGTCTTCTCAGAACCACTTGATGCCTTAAGATTGAGAGCCCGCATAATCTGAATCTGTCTGCGTCTGGCAAGCTTCTCGTTGACATGGGCTTCATAAAGCTTCTTCTGAACATGTGTCTGGAGGCAGAAGGTCTTCTTTAACTTGTCATAGAGCTTAGAGACCCAAGATGGCTTGGCGCCTGCAGGAAGCTCAAAATCACTATCACTGGAAGTAGCAAAGACATCCTTAGGGTTGTCAGCTGTGAAGAGCGGTGCAAGATGCTTCTTCTTCCGGAGTTGCTTGACCTCATGCTCAATGAGGTTGCCTCCGGAAGAGAGAGGCTCACCAGGCCTGCGAACTGCCCACACAGAGTTGAGGAAACACATGATGAAAGGTGCATAGGTGGGAACTTTCCTGTAGATGACGTGGAGTACATCTCCTCCCACATCCATTTCGAGGCATCAAACGTGGCCCCAAAGCCACCTTTCTTCTTCATGGCAACAAGCATATCAACAAAGTATCCATGAATCTCATCTTGATTTCCAACCTTGGGCAGAAGAACATTTCAGAAGACATGGTGCAAGATATCATAGACCTGCTGCAAGTTCTTAGTGGCTCCAGGGACCCCCACGCCCGGGAATGTACATGGGGGCTAAATATACCTAATCCAGAGGAGTAGCCCAATCATGAGGACGGATGTCGCCATTCCCAGTGAGGTCGGTATCATCATAACCAAGTACATTGCAAAAGGCACGCCACAGGACTCGGAAGAGCTCATCACGACACATGAAGGTAAGGGTACGAGCGTCATCAGTTCCAAAGTGAATAGTGGAATAAAACTGGTTAATGAGCTGCACATCAAAGGGTGAGTTAATAGTCATGAGCTTGATCAAGTCAAACTCCTCATACGGTGCTAATGCCTCTCCAAAGTAATCCATGGTGTTCCTCCAGTACTCAATGTCAATAGTCCATTGCTTGGCAAATTTGTTCTTGTGATGGTCATAGAGCTCGTGCACAATCCGCAATTGTAGCTCATTCTGGAACTGAGGAGTGGTCCACCCGGGAGCAACGGGGACCTCATAAGGATTTTGAAACCGAATTCGTTCCCAGTCAACATGCTTCCAGGCATGCACTGGCTTGGCAGTTTTCCGCTTGGCAGCCAAAGACTTCTCACAACGAGTGGGATTGGTGGGGATCACAACTTCCTTAGTTTCAGACTCTTCAACGATCCTGCACCTACGAGCACGTTTCTTGGACTTCTTCCGAGGAGTAGAACGAGAGCTGGAACCACCTGCAGACATGCACACGAGGAGCACATAAGAGAAACCCAGAAAAGATGAGAGGATTGTACGCAAAAGTAGGAATAAATTAGGTGCAAAGATAATAAAGAAGAAACAGGGGTAGGAATCAGGAAGTCCGGTTGAATCGGTTGCCCAAGCGGTTGTACCGCGGCAACGGTTGGACCGCTAATTAGAGCAGTTGTCACTACAGGAAACAGGTACTTTGCCGTCCGCCATCCCGGGTGGCAAAGGCATGAAACACGAACGACAAAGGCTTTGCCATCCGCTAGCGGATGGCAAACCGTCCGGCTGAATAATCCACGGTGAAGGCCGCTTTGCCATCCGCTGGTGGATGGCAAAGACCTTAGGTTGTTTGCCGTCTGCCAGCGGACGGCAAAGAGCCAGGACGGCACACGTACGTGAGCACTTAGCTCTGTTAGGGGGCTTAACGGCGTGCTTTGTCGTCCGCTGGCAGACGACAAAGAATAGGTTCTTTGCCGTCTGCCCACGGACGACAAAGAACCTAAGGTCTTTGCCGTCTTCCAGTGGACGGCAAACCACCTTTTTTTTAAAGCTGGAGCTGGCCTAGGTGGGTTCTTTGACGTCTGCCAGCAGACGGCAAAGAACCCACCTAGGCCAGCCCCAGTTTGCACAGGTAGCCGCCATGTGGCCACTTTGCCGTCTGCTGGCGGACGGCAAAGCTCTTTGTCGTCTGCCAGCCGATGGCAAAGTGGCTATATAGCCCCTGTTTTTTTTGTTTTTTCTTGAAATCATTCAATTTGACAGAATATTCAAATATATCCAACATATACATATCCAGAACATACATATCATTCAAAAGGTTCCAATAAGCATAACAAATAAGTTGAAACAAGCATATATATACCAATAATTAAGTTCCAACATACAAGTCCAACATATATACAAGTTTCCAACAACACACAATATGGTTTCCAACAACATATCCATACATATGTATCCAAAACAAGTTTTCCATAAACATAAAGGTAGCAGAAGTAGAAGAGTACAGTCCATCAATGCACTCTTCCTCATCTATAGCAAATCTGCAAAGTAGGAAAGATATAGTTAGAAGAAGAAGAAGACTAGCTAGAAGAAGAAGAAGAAAATGAAGAAAAATAGAAGAAGAAGAATGTATCTTCTATTTCTTTTTCTCCTCTCCTCTCCTCTCCTCTTCTCCAAGGTGGTAATGCCATTTTGTAGCTAACTAATCATATCAAGTAATTTTGGAGGAAAAAATGCTAAGTATAGGTCATTTTATAGCTATCCTAGGTAGAATATATCATTTTGGAGGTAAGTAAGGTTATTATGTATTTTTGAGGAAAATAAGCTAAGTATAGGTCATTTTGGAGGTAAACCAAGGTTATTATGCCATTTTTACCTAAGTGAGCATATTATGTCATAAATGAACTAGCTAAGCTAATTATAGATCAATATTGAGCTATCCTAGGTAGTTATGCAATTTTGTACCTAAGTGAGCTAATTATGTCATAAATGAACTAGCTATAGATCATTATTGAGCTATACTAGCTAATAATGCCATTTTCTTGCTAACTAAGCATATCAAGTCATTTTGTAGGGAAAAATGCTAAGTATAGGTCATTTTATAGCTATCCTAGGTGAATATACCATTTTCTAGGTAACTAAGCATATCAAGTCATTTTTGATGAAAATAAGCTAAGTATAGGTCATTTTATAGCTACCCTAGGTGAATATACCATTTTCTAGCTAATTAAGCATATCAAGTCATTTTTGATGAAAATAAGCTAAGTATAGGTCATTTTATAGCTATCCTAGGTAGAATATATCATTTTGGAGGTAAGTAAGGTTATTGTGTATTTTTGAGGAAAATAAGCTAAGTATAGGTCATTTTGGAGGTAAACCAAGGTTATTATGCCATTTTTTACCTAAGTGAGCATATTATGTCATAAATGAACTAACTAAGCTAATTATAGATCATTATTGAGCTATCCTAGGTAGTTATGCCATTTTGTACCTAAGTGAGCTAATTATGTCATAAATGAACTAGCTATAGATCATTATTGAGCTATACTAGCTACTAATGCCATTTTCTAGCTAACTAAGCATATCAAGTCATTTTGGAGTAAAAAATGCTAAGTATAGGTCATTTTATAGCTATCCGAAGTAGAATATACCATTTTGTAGCTAACTAAGCATATCAAGTCATTTTTGATGGAAATAAGCTAAGTATAGGTCATTTTAGAGCTAAGTAGTTCATTTCATAAGCTAAGTATGCATTTGTTAATGAAAACACTTGGGAAAACTTACCATCAACATGGAGGTGAAGGACCGGTAGGGTTTGGGCCAGGGTGAGACGTAGAAGGACCGGTCGAGGTTGCGGCAGACGCAGAAGGATCGGTCGATGCTTGTCGGGAGGCACGTTGCACCAAATATCATTTGCAATGTCTCCTTAGCATGATGCAACTCAAATTTGAATACTAGTCACTAATGACCATTTAAATGAAACTCACCGTGGGTGCTATAGCAATATGGGACATCGACGAAGGGGTCTGACCATTGTTCTGGCACACGGTCTGCACATTTTGTTTTCACGAGTCATTCATATTAGTTAGTGATGAAACGAACATTACGTGCATGATTTGGCTAATATGCAGGAGAAACTTACCACGAGGAGCTCGTATAGGGCCCGGTGAGACGCGTCGTTCCGGTTCCTCTCCTCCTCCAACAGCCTATTCGTCCTCTCCTCCATCACCCTCTCCCTCTGTGCCGCCTGCCTATTTGCCTCCGCCAGAAGCTCCTGGGCCCTAAACTCAATGGCGAGCTCCATTGGCCATGGACGAGGCCTTATCTCAGGACCAGAGCTCGTCTGGCGCTTCTTGATCTCTGAGAGAGTTCTAGGACAACGTATCAGTCCATCCCCAATGGCTATCGAGCCATGGGGCCTCCCACCACCAGATATCATCGCGAGATCTGGATCAAAAGGACTCTGGCTCGGGTTGAAGTCCTCCCCTTTCCTCGCCTTCCCCTCATGTCTGTACCTCACGAGCTTGTTGTGGGAGAAGATGTTGCTGAAGCTCTTTGGATGATCGAGGTCATCCTTAGAGAATGCCTTGACCTTCTTGTACGAGGCAATATGGGCCATGGCATAGAGGTCGAACAGAGGTGGCACCTCCTTCTTGTTTTCTCGCGCCTAAAAGAGGTGAACAAAATATTAGTTAAGGGCTCAAGCTAGCATGAAGAATGAAATTGCATGAATCATGAAGCAAACCACATACCCAGTTATCCCCGTACTCACACAGGTTGGAGCTCCCTTGATGGTGTGGCACACCTCTCATTTGGGCACGCTTATCCTTGGCCTTGTTGTGTTCGGCTAGCCATTCAGGAGAGCACCACTCATCCACCAATGCCTCCCAACAGTCCATCCTATTTGCACACCATCTCGGGGGCACCTAAGTTAGACAAGAGAAATTTCAGTGCTACGCCTACGAATCAAATCAAAGAAACTAAGTACAAGGCCTTAAGAATAGATAATTACCTTCATAAACTTCTCCTTACTCAGATAATTTTTGCGGCACTTCTTCTTGGCCCTCTTAATGTTAGTCGAGGCGTAGTAGTATCGAATAGCCTGCACCCGAGCCTCGTGCCGTAAGTAGGCGCTTGCACTCGGCTCCGAGAACAACAGCCGCTCTCGCCTCGTCTTCCTCAAGACACCTATAGAAGGTCTACAATCAAACAAGACAACACATTAGACACTGATTAGTACAATCACTAGGTGTTGTTGATATTTAATTCTGTAAAGGAGAAATTACCCAAAAGCGACGGATCACAATGTCAGCCACCATCTCGCACAAGACACCGTCGACCATCTCCTCCGGCGGGGCCGGGGCAGCCTTGTACAGCTCCCAGGTCAATGCTACCTGTGGAGACTCACCCTCATCGGGCAACTGGACCTTCCCCGGGAAGTGGTGTCGGAGAAGCACACCAAGGACCTGGTTGGGCCTGTGGACACCACCACGCTCATATTTCCAATCCCTGCAGTAGGACAAGGCCAACACATTAGATATTAATTTTAAGAAACATGAAGGCAAAAGGTTAAAAAAGAGTAAATGCACTTACTTCTCCTCATTAGGCGCAATCAACCACCTCTGCTCGCGGGTCGTCGGCACGGGAGGAAGCTTTGTACAACCACGCTGGTAGACCTTCTTGCCCTCCTCAACCAGCTCGCTCGCTATAGGTGTCCTCAGACAAGTAATTGTCCTCGCCACCATCAGCATGGCCACTAGCCTCCGGAGTCACATGGGACGAAGACTTTGGGACCCAGTCTCCTGGGACGAAGACTCTGGGACCCGAGTCTCCTGGGAAGAAGGCTCGGTGACCCGAGGCTCGTCGACCCGTGGCTCGTGGACTAGAGTCCGAGACGGGTCCACCCGAGATGGAGCACTCCTGTGGTCGAGAGAATCAGCTGGGGGTGGCGGCGAGGAAGGCGCAACAGCCTTCCTACCTCTAGCACCTCTCTTCGTCTTCCCTCGACCTCTCCCCGTCAAAGAAGAAGCGCCCGCCGGTGTCTGCATGTTGTGTACCAGCGCTCTTCGGAGTTGCTGGGGTGGAATAATAGCACCCCTCCCAGCACGCGCCGAGGAAGGAGGCTCAGAGCGCTCTCGACCCCCGCCCACCATCGGACAACACCTGCAATGACAAAGAGTGAACGAAATTAGTTCAACATAAAAAAATTGAATACCTAATAACATGAACTAATTAATAATATATATGTACATAATAATAATTGAATACCTCACATTACTAATATTAATCTTCATCATCTATATATGCTTCGGGATCAATAAATGCATAATCATCATCACTATCAGTAATGACGTGCTATCAGCATCATCAATAAATGCATCAACATGTGGAAGGCCTCTATGTAATCGGTCAAGCATTGTTAGGTCATCCGCAGCAGTAACCTATTCTTCTTCCATCTCTTCTTGTTCCTGCTCAGGGGTGAAGTCGGGTTCACTGTCGCCGTCGACCTCAATGTTCTGGGGTGAAGTAGAGCGGTTCTTGAAGCGTTTTTTTGGAAACACGTGTTTCTTGGAAGAATTCTCCTTCATATGTGTCTGGGTTAATTTGAGGTTCATAATCATCTTCATTGAGGGGAGGTGGTCTAAAATGTGGCGGCATATCATAAACGACATCCCAACCTTTCAAATTTGGATCTGTTTGGCAGGCCCATGGTAGATAGAAAACTTGGGTCGCCTGTTGAGCCGTAATATAGACATCGGGAACATCCAAATGGGTGCTTTGTTTGATTTCGACTAGCCCTATATGTTCATGAGTCCTTCTAGTCTCCTTCGGCTGGAACCAATAACATTTGAAGACTACGACGTTTGGTGGGTTTTCACCAAAGAATGTAAGTTCATAAATTGCTTCAACTCTTCCATAATACTCGACCCCTCCTTCGCCGACAGCGGAGACACAACAATTTGTAGTCTTTCAGTCGGCCATAGATAGCTCTTTGCCAAAAGTACGATAGCGATACCCATTGATGTCATATTTGTCAAATGAACGGACCTTAAAGTCAAAACCATTAGCGACTTGTCTCAATTCGGAGTCCATAGACTTTGCATTAGCCTACAAGTTTAATACCAAAGGATTGTTGCATTAGCCACAAACTAGGCGAAGAAATGAAATCATCTAATTAATGGAAATTACCATTTGCTTGAACCAAGAGATGAAACTGGGATAGCCGCCTCCATGCTTTGCCAATAGCTCATACTCTTCGATGGAATCCTTTTGGATCACCGCTCCAGCCGAGAATTTGGTGACGTATCGACTGTATCACATATCCGGGAATAAACGCATTTCAAAGGAATTAGAAGTTGCGAAACAATGTACCGACAACTTACTCGATGTACGGCCACACTTTTGTTAGGTTGTTGAGGATATACAACAAAATGGTCCGCCATTCTTCGACATCCAACCCTAATGATTTCGAAGCACCAGCTGGTGCGAGCTTCCCTTTGAATAGGCTGAGGTTGGATCGACCTTTTTCACGGTCGTCATCATTGTACCGAGGCTTCGGATTATGCAAATGATGATTCTGGGCTGTGTAGTGTGCTGTCACAAAGTTTGTCGCCTCCTCAGTAATGAATGCCTCGGCCATCGATGCTTCAACTCTACATTTATTTTTACATTTTGCTCGAAGCGTCTTCTACATCCTCTCAGTTGAGAAGCACCAACGATTTTGCATGCCCCCCCCCCCAATCTTGCCACGGTCGGGAGATGCAAAATCAAGTGCTGCATTGAATTAAAGAAGCCCGGTGGAAAGATCTTTTCTAACTTGCAGATCAACTCCGGCGCCAACTCTTCTAGTTCGTCTAGCACGTCAGGCGATAGTTCTTTCGCACAAAGAGCACGGAAGAAATAGCTCAGCTCTGCCAGTACTAGCCATTCATCCTCAGGGATAAAGCCACGCAACATCACCGGCATTACCCGCTCAAGCCATATGTGCCAATCATGACTCTTGAGACCAAATATTTTCAATTTTTCAAGACTCGCTCCCCTCTTTAGATTCGCTGCATACCCATCGGGGAACATCAACTGCATTTGCACCCACAAGATCACTTCCCTCATAGCTGGCCTTCCAAGATTGAACCATGCCTTTGGCTTCCTCCAGTTCTTCTTTCCTTTCGGTTGTCGAATGTTTTGTAACGGTCTATCACATAGAGCCTCCTGGTCGACTCTAGCCTTAGGATTATCCTTCGACTTCCCCTCTATGTCGAACAGTGTACCAAAAAGGGCCTCCGCGACATTCTTTTCAGTGTGCATCACGTCGACGTTGTGTGGGAAAAGGAGGTATTTGAAGTAAGGCAGATCCCACAAACATATCTTGTGAGTCCAAGCGTGTTCCGTATTATACCCTTTGAAATACCCTGGACGATTTGGATCCGGCTTGAGAGCGTTTATCTGATCTAGGATCTGTTGGCCTGTCAATGCAGGTGGGCTAATGTTTTTGACAACTCTACCTTTGATGAAATTCTTCTTGTCTTTTTTGAACTTATGGTCAGGATCCAGGAACTTTCTATGCATGTCGAAGCAAGAAAACTTGCGACCCGCCTCCAGCCAATGGAACTAAAGAGCTGCCTTGCATGTGGGGCACGGAAACCTTCGATGCACACACCAGCCAACGAATAGTGCATACACCGGCAAGTCATGCATCGAGTACATGTACCACACATGCATTTTGAAGTTCTTTTTTGTAGCAGCGTCGTATGTCTTGATCCCATTATCCCAGGCTTCTTGTAATTTCATCCTTAAGCGGTTGCATGTACACATTCATATTCTTCCCCGGATATTTGGGCCCTGGAATTATCAGGGTCAGGAAAATGTTCTTTCTTTTCATAATCTCTCCGGGAGGGAAATTGAATGGAATGACAAATACAGGCCAACAACTGTATTGTGCTACCATCATACCATACACATTGAACCCATCCGTGTTGATGGCAACTCGAGGATGCCTTGGTTCTACCGCTTTATCCTAATGTAATGCATCGAAGTGCTTCCACGCAAAAGAGTCCGAAGTGTGTCCCAACATCGGATTCCCATCTGCATCCAGTTCCATTCTTTTGCCCAATTTATGCCACGTCATCTGTCTAGCCATCTCTTCGACCATGAAAAGCCGTTGAAGTCTTGGTATGATTGGCAGATACCAAAGAACATTAATGGGGATTTTGGTCTAACTCTTCTCACCCATACCGTTGTCTACCAGAACATATCTTGAAGCATTGCAAATGGGGCAATAGTTCAAGCCCGCATACTGAAGCCTAAATAAGGCACATCCATTCTCACACGCATCTATCTTCTCATAGGGCATCTTAAGCGCATGCAGGATTTTGTCCGACTGGTATAGGTTTGGCAGCAATACATGGCCTTTGGGTAGAAAGCGTCCAAATATCGTCATAATCGCGTCGTAGCATTCTCTGCCTAGGTTGAACTGAGCCTTTAGAGCCATTACTTGCGCGATGGCATCCAGCTAACAAAGCTCAGTGTGCTCCTGGAGAGGACGTTTTGAAGACTCCAACATTTCATAAAAGGCCTTTGCAGATTCCTCCATCTCATCGTCCGAATCCCGAGCATCATCAAAGCCTTGCACCAGGTCTTCGATCCCGGTACCATGCTCGTCGGTGCGACGACGAAGCACCTCAGCTCTGGCACGTTGGGTAAACTCACCATGAAATGTCCATACCATATAATTAGGCGTAAAACCCCACTTTTGTAGGTGTTTGATCATTTCAAACTCTGACTTCTTCTTATAGTTGTCGCAATCGACACAAGGGCACGAGGTTGTTTTCTGTCCATTTGCAAATGCGACTCTCACAAACTCCTTGGTTTTTGTTAACCATTCACGGGTCATGTCTTTTTGACTAGTGTGACCGGTGTACATCCAACCACAATCACTCATCCTGCCTAGCTACTGGACACACACAAAATATATACATAATTCAACAAACCATATTCATCAGGTAATAGAGATTGTCAGTTCCATTACGTCGATGCAACCTAGACGCTAGTAGGTAAAGATAGGTCCTAATCCCACCCGAGTATGTGTAGATTGGGTTCGTTTTCCCATGCTCTGCTCCGGATCCGATGCAAAATTTCGGCAGCACCTCCCCGCTGTTCTCCTGATACACGTCTCGGCAATAAGCAGAGAGGATGTGTACCCAGAGAACAACAGGGAGGCACTGACGAAATTTTGCATCGGATCCGGAGCAGAGCATATGGGAAAACGAACCCAATCTACACATACTTGGGCTGTCCATGGATAACGTTGGACAATTCAAAAGAATCACGGTTATAAATATGCAAATGTATGCATATTTACAGATGTAACCCTTTCGAACGGGAGACGCATAGTGTTCACACATACTGATGATTCAATCTACCTACAGCTAGCAAGTTTCATCGGCACGAAGACCGGAACAAAGAAAATGAAGGGGGAGGAGGAGATGTCATTTGTGCTCACCCACGAACGCAGGGGCGGAGCTCGTCGAACGCACGGGGAGGTCGTCGAACACCAAACCCTCGCAGCGACAAAACAACTGCACATTTAAATCCACCCGATGAACACAAATATATATATGATGTTTTTCATAACAAAATCAGAAATTATATGACCTAACTCATAATTCACACATATATGACCCGTCAACCTCCGGAAGGCCGAAGAGCAACCTTTCGGTCAATAGGAGGCCGAAGAGGTGTTGGGGGTCGGGGGTGTCGTGTCGTGGTGTCGGGGTGTCATGTCGGGGTCGAGATGTCGTGTCGGGGTCGGGGGTTGGGGGTGTCGTGTCGTGGTGTCGGGTTAGGGGGTTCCTCGACGTCGATGAAACCCTAAATAGCAAGTATCATCGGTGCGAGATACATGTGGCGCTCGGCGTTGAACACTAGATCCACATCCCACAAGTGCCGCCGGCGCCCGGTGTCCCGCACGCAGCAATAGTTCTGGGTCGGTGTACATCGGTATAATGCGTGTGTGACTTTCGGTTCGTCGAGGCTTTCCTGAAGTAACTCTCATATGTCACTGTGTGGTGGTGCGCTCTCTCTCACACTGATATGGTGGTGTATATATGTTGGTGGGCACTCTCACAGTAATAGTTCGACCGTCGGTGATGGATGCCTCACCTCTTCTCTTCTTACGCAATATATCGACGAGTATATCACAAAGAAGAGAAGAATGATGAGGCGCCCCCCACGACAACAGTCGGGATTCCTCCATCAAGAACGCACATGAAAGTTATTTAAGGAAAGCCTCGACGGACCGAAAGTCACACGCGCATTATATCGATGTACATCGACCCACGATCACTCATCTTGCCTAGCTACTGGACATGTGTTGGGGTCGGGGTGTCGGGGTGTCATGTCGGGGTCTGGGTGAGGGGGATGTCATGTCGGGGTAGGGGTGCTGTGTCTGGGTTAGGGGGTTCCTCGACATCGATGAAACCTCGTGTCGGGGTCGGGGTGTCGGGGGTGTCGTGTCGGGGTCGGGGTGCTGTGTCGTGGTCGGGGGTGCCGTGTCGAGGTCTCGGGGTGTCGTGTCAGGGTCGGGGTAGGGGGTGTCGTGTCGGTGTCGGGGTGCCGTGTCGGGGTGTCGGGGTCGGGGTGCTGTGTTGGGGTCTCGAGGTGTCGGGGTCGGTGTGCCATGTCGGGGTGTCGGGGTGTCGTGTCGGGGTGTCGTGTCGGGGTCGGAGTGTCGAGGGTGTCGTGTCGGGGTCGAGGTGTCGGGGTCGGGGTCGGGGTCGGGGTGTCGGGGTGTCGTGTCGGGGACGGGGTGCTGTGTCGTGGTCGGGGTGTAAGGGTGTCGTGTCGGGGTCAGGGTGTAAGGGGTGTCATGTCGGGGTCGGGGTGTCGGGGTCGGGGTCGGGGTTGGGGTGTCGGGGTCGGGGTCGGGGTCGGGGTGACGGGGTGTCGGGGGTGCCGTGTCGGGGTCAGGGTGTCGTGTCGGGGTCGGGGTGTCGGGGGTGTCGTGTTAGGGTCAGGGTGTCGGGGTCGGGGTCGGGGTCGGGGTGTCGTGTCGGGGTCGGGGTGTATGGGGTGCCGTGTCAGGGTCGGGGTGTCGGGATGGCGTGTCGGGGTCGGGGTGTGGGGGGTGTCGTGTCGGCGATCCTTGACCCGAGTACGTCGGCGCCGACGCAGCCCTCCTCCTCTTGTTCTTCTTCTTATTCTCGAGTGAGGTGCGCGGGCGGCGGTGGGGGTGAGTGCCGTCCGGTTTGCCGTCTTTTTCTTCTTTTCTTCTCCTCCTCCTCCTCCTCCTTTTCTTCTTCTTTTTCTTCTTCTCCTTCCTCTTCTTCTTCTTCTTCGTCTCCTTCTCCTCCTATTCTTCTTCTCTCTTCTTCTTCTTCTTCATTTCCTCTCCTCCTCCTCCTAACTAAGTAACTAACTTACTAACTTAATAGAAAAACTAACTAAACTAAACTAATTAAACCTAAATCTAAAAAAACAAAAGAAAAAAACTTGAACTGTGGGGCGGGGCGATGGTGGCGACGCGGGCCGGTGGGGCGGCGCTGGCAAGCGACGGGGCGGCACTGGCGACGCGGGCCGGTGAGGCGGCGATGGCGACGCGGAGGCAGCGGGGGCGCGTGGCGGCGGGGGCGCGTGGCGGCGGGGGCGATGGGGCGACGCGGCAACGGGGGCGCATGGCGGCGATGGCGAGGGCGCACGGCGGCGGTGGCGAGGGCGCGCGGCGGCACGGGCATGGGGGCGCGCGGCGGCGGGGGGTGCGGGCGCACGGCGACGGTGGCGAGGGCGCGCGGCGGCGGTGGCGAGGGCGCGCGGCGGCGGGGGCGGCGGGGGCGACGGGCGAAGGGAGGAGACAGGGAAGGAGAGAAAGAGAGAGAGAGAGAGAGAGAGAGAGAGAGAGAGAGAGAGAGAGAGAGAGAGAGAGAGAGAGAGAGAGGCGGGCCGGGGGGGCTAACACCCCCTCTTTGCCGTCTACTAGCGGACGGCAAAGGAGGTTTGCCGTCCGCAGGAAGACGGCAAAGAGGGGGCCGTTAGGTCAACTAGCGGGCTAGGTCGTGGGTGGGCCCCCCTCCCTCTTTGCCATCCGCTAGAGAACGGCAAAGAGTGGGGCCGTTAGGTCAACTAGCGGGCTGGGTCGTGGGTGGGCCCCCTCCCTCTTTGCCGTCCGCTAGAAGATGTCAAAGAGGTGGCTGATGGCAAAGCCACTCTTTGCCATCTGCCACCTCTTTGCCGTCTGCTTTCTCCTAGCTGATGGCAAAGCCATTCTTTGCCGTCCGCTAGCTGACGGCAAAGAGAAGGCAGACGGCAAATCTGCTGATTCCAGTAGTGTGTACCGCTGCTGGGAAATCGATGGAGTCGGATCTGAGAAATGCACCCCTCTTTGGGGTCTCTAAGCATCACAGCTAATTGACAATATAATATCTGATCTCATCCCCTCAATAGTTTTGACTAGAAAACGCGGGAACCGAGCAATGCCCTAACAATGGTGGATTCAAAGGAAATCTGAGAACAAGGAGAACTGGGCATTACCGGTGTCCATTGGAGGATATCGGGGGAAGGAAGGTGAAAGGACAAGGATGTCGCCTAGAGGGGGGTGAATAGGCGCTTTAAAATACTTACGGTTTAGGCTTGAACAAATGTGGAATAAAACTAACGTTTAATATGTCAAGCATAAAACCTAGAACAACTAGGCTCACCTATGTGCACCAACAACTTATGCTAAGCAAGATAAACAACTAAGTGATAGGAAGATATATAGCAAGAAACAATATGGCTATCACAAAGTAAAGTGCATAAGTAAAGGGCTTGGGTAAGAGATAACCGAGGCACGCGGAGACGACGATGTATCCCGAAGTTCACACACTAGTGGATTCTAATCTCAGATCGGAGCGGTGTGGAGGCACAATGCTCACAAGATGCCACTAAGGCCACCGTAATCTCCCCATGCCCTCGCACAATGCAAGATGTCGTGATTCCACTAAGGGACCCTTGAGGGCGGTCACTGAACCCGTACAAACTAGGTTGGGGCAATCTCCACAACTTAATTGGAGGCTCCCAACGACACCACGAAGCTTCACCACAATGGATTGTGGCTCCGAGGAGACCCTGACGCTTGCCCGGAGCTTTGCACCACAATGATTGATCTCTGAGACAACACTATCCGTCTAGGGCGCCAAGGCACCTAAGAGGAACAAGCTCTAGGGTGCACAAACACCCAGGAGTAATTATCTTCTCAAACTTCACTTCCACGTATCACCGTGGAGAACTCAAACCTATGCACCAAATGCAATGGCAAGGGCACACGGAGTGCCCAAGTCCTTCTCTCCCAAATCCCTCCACAACAATTAGTCCTACGGAAGAAAATGAGAGGAAGAACAAAGAAGAACACGAAGAACTTCAAGATCTAGATCCAATGGGTTCCCCTCACTTAGAGGAGAAAGTGATTGGTGGAAATGTGGATCTAGACCTCCTCTCTCTTTATCCTAAGAAACTACCAAGAATCATTGGAAGGATTGAGAGTTAGCAAGCTCGAAGAAGGTCAACAATGGGGGGGGGGGGAACTCGACCTCAAGAGATAAGGTTCAATGGGGGAAGAAGACCCCTTTTATAGGCGGGGGAAAATCCAACTGTTATGCTCACAGCCCGCACCGAGCGGTACTACCGCTAGAGTGGTTGAAGCCCTTTGAAAAACAACAGCGAGGAGGCAAAAGGCCAGTAGAACCACCGGAGTGGTACTACCGCCTGTCCTCACGGTACCACCGCTAGGGATAGCGGTACTACCGCAAAGGGTAGCGGTACTACTGCTTGCGAGCGGTACTACAAAAATACATCTGTGCCTACCACCGCTGGATAAAACATGATATTTTTGCCCGGAGCAATAGTACCGCAGTAGTAGCCATGGTAGTACCGCTCTGGAGCGGTAATAAAAAATTACAACCGCTCCAAGCGGTAGTAGCCGCGGTAGTACCGCTTCAGCCTTTTAAGAACATCAAAACTACCACAACTTCTACAAACGGACTCCGAATTAAACGAAACCAAGTTTGTTAGAAAGAAAACGACATGGGTTAACACAATATTGATAGAAATATCAATAAGAAGCAAATGAGAAAAGTCCCATAATTAAATGGTGAGAACCCTTCCTCAAATAAGACCGATAAAACTTCCAACACTGAAAACACAATAGAAGAAGCAAATGAAATCCGTTTTCGATGTACTAGAGCTTGTCACGAAGATAACCACAAGCTCAAGGACCCACATAGAAAAAAGGCAACCAAGAACCAAGAAATATGATGATGCCAAGAATGCAATGGTTTGAGCTCCCAACGAACAATACGATCAAGCTACTCACTTGAGAGCCCCCTTGATAGTACGACAATCGATCCTATAACCCGGTCCCCCAACTACCACCATGAGACCGGTAAAATAGAAAACCCTATCAAGGTCCAACATTTGCCTTGCGCATAGTCCACTTGAGCTAGATGATGATGATCTTGACTTCCTCAAGATGGACCACGTTTCTTGATTGCGCCAACTTGATGAAGACAAGTTGATTGCTCCCCCATGCTCCACTATGGGTGAGCCACTCTTTGGCACATATTCAAAAGTCCATTGTCACCACAATGAACAGCAAGCCTCAAGCATGATCTCTTTGTGATGCTTCACTTGAGCTTGCACATCGCACCCTTGATGACGATCTCCACTTGATGCCATCCTCCATGGGATGTATTGGATCTGCCTCTTGATGCAAGCCCATTGAAATATATCTAACCCCACAAAGAACTCTCACGTAAACCATGGGTTAATAAACAAAGTGTAATAGACAATGCTTACCACACCATGGGATCACTTGATCCCTCTTGGTACATCTTGTACGCTTTGTGGGTTGATCAACTTGATTCAATTTTTGAATTAGTCTTGATCAACCTTGTATCTTATCTTCTCTCTTCATAAAGATGATGTCTTGAAGGTCAACATGAATGCTTAAACAATCTTCTTATTCAAGACATGCTTGCAATAAGCTCAAATCCCACATGACCAATCTTTGGATAAACCTTGAATACCACCTTGGTCACCATATAAACTCCTTGAAACCAACAGCTGGACTTCAAGAAGTACCTATGGACAAATCCTTCGAATATAACTCAAGGCAACCATTAGTCCATAGGTGTGTCATCAATTACCAAAACCACACATGAAGAAATGTGCTCTTTCAAAAGGGCCTCCACGGAGCAGATCTAAGAGGAGGCCACGGATCCGAGCGCCGGAGGCACTCCGGGGCGGTGGTGACGGCTGATGGTGCTACCTCTTGAGCTTGCGTTGGTTTTCCCTTGAAGAGGAAAGGGTGATGTAGTGAAGTAGATAAGTATTTGTTGGGGAACGTTGCATGGGAAACAAAAAAATTCCTACGCACACGCAAGATCTATCCATGGTGATGAGCATTTACGAGAGGGAGAGTGGATCTACATAACCCTTGTAGATCGCTAAGCGAGAAGCGTTAAGAAACGCGGTTGGTGTAGTTGAACGTCTTCACGATCCAAATCATCGAGCGTCCCGCGATCCCATCACGATCCGTCCCGCGATCCAATCATAATCCGTCTCGCGATCCCATCACGATCCGTCCCGCGATCCAATCACGAATTGTCTTGCAATCTTGATCACGGTCCTTCCGATCTAGCGCCGAACGGACTGCACCTCCGCGTTCACCACACGTAGAGCTCGATGACGATCTCCACCTTCTTGATCCAGCAAGATGGAGCGGAGAGGTAGATGAGTTCTCCGGTAGTGCGACGGCATGGCGGTGGTGGTGGTGGAGCTGATCCGACAGGGCTTCGCCAAGCACTACGGAATTAATCTAGAGGAGAAACAAATCTAGAGGAGAAGAAGAGGGCAGCACGTGGCAATTAGGGTTAGGGATGCCCTCAAAACCTCTAGTATATATAGGAGGAGAGGAGGAGGAGGCTTGGAGCAAGGGCTATCCCCTCTTTGGTTCAGCCAAAGTGGAGAGGAGTCCTCCTCCTCCTCCACTCCTAGTAGGATTAGGACTCCTTCCTTATTTCCACCTTTTTGCCTTTTTCCACCTTTTCCACTTTGGAATTTCTTCCCAGCCGCATGGGCCTTCTGTGGGACTTCGTCCAGCCCACTAAGGTCCGGAATTCCTTCTCCCACAGCCCATGTAGCCTCTTGGGTCGAAATACCCCTCCCGATGTCCCCCGGTACACTACCGGCACTCCCGGTGCACTACCGATGAGCCCGAAACTTTTCTGGTGACCAAAATAGGACTTCCTATATATCAGTCTTTACCTCTGGACCATTCTGGAGCTCCTCGTGACGTCCAGGATATCATCCGGGACTCCGAACAACCTTCGGTCACCATCATACATAACTCTATACTACCGAAACGTTACCGAACCTTAAGTGTGCAGACCCTACGGGTTCGAGAACTATGTAGACATGACCGAGACACCTCTACGGTCAATAACCAATAACGGGACCTGGATGCCCATATTGGTTCCTACATATTCTATGAAGATCTTTATCGGTTGAACCTCTATGTCAAGGATTCAGTTAATCCCGTATGTTGTTCCCTTTGTTCTTCGGTATGTTACTTGCCAGAGATTCGATCGCCGGTATCTCCATACCTAGTTCAACCTCGTTACCGGCAAGTCTCTTTACCCATTCCGTAATACAAGATCCCATGACTAACACTTAGTCACATTGCTTGCAAGGCTTATTGTGATGTTGTATTACCGAGTGGGCCCTGAGATACCTCTCCGTCACACAGAGTAACAAATCCCAGTCTTGATCCATGCCAACCCAATAGACACCCTCGGAGATACCTATAGAGCACCTTTATAGTCACCCAGTTACATTGCAATGTTTGATACACACAAGGTACTCCTCCCGCGTCAGTGAGTTGCATGATCTCATGGTCATAGGAACATATACTTGACATGCAGAAAACTGTAGCAATAAACTGACACGATCATATACTACGTTTGTAGTTTGGTTCTTGTCCATCGCATCATTCTCCTAATGATGTGATCTCGTTACCAAATGACATCTCATGTCCATCACTAGGAAACCATAGCCATCTTTGATCAACGAGCTAGTCTATTAGAGGCATACTAGGGACATGGTGTTGTCTATGTATCCACACATGTATCTGAGTTTCTGATCAACACAATTATAGCATGGATAATAAACGATTATCATGAACAAGTAAATATGATAATAACCAATTTATTATTTCCTCTAGGGCATATTTCCAACAGTCTCCCACTTGCACTAGAGTCAATAATCTAGTTCACATCACCATGTGATTCACATTGTTATGAATCTAACACCCAATGAGTTTTGGGGCTCAATCATGCTTTGCATGTGAGGGAGGTCTTATAGTCAACGGGTCTGCGACATTCAGATCCATGTGTACTTTGCAAATCTCTATGTCAAACTGTAAACACTGCTACCACACTCCACTTGGAGCTATTCCAAATGGATGCTCTACTATACGTATCCGGATTGCTACTAAGAGTCATCCAGATTGGTGTCAAAGCTTGCATCAACGTAACTCTTTACGACGAACTCTTTCTTACCTCCATAATCGAGAAACATTTCCTTAGTATTTTAGTTACTAAGGATAATCTTGACCGCTGTCCAGTGATCCACTCCTGGATCACTCTTGTACCCCTTGACGGACTCATGGCAAGGCACACACAGGTGCAGTACACAGCATGGCATACTATACAGAGCCTATGGCTAAGGCATAGGTGACGACGTTCGTCCTTTCTCTTTCTTCTTCCATTGTTGAGCTTTGAGTCTCACTCAACTTGACACCTTACAAATCAGGCGAGAACTCTTTCTCTGACTGATCCATTTTGAACTCTTTCCAAATCTTGTCAAGGTATGTACTCATTGATCATCAAGCATCTTGATCTTATCTCTATAGATCTTGATGATCAACAATTAGGTAGCTTTATCCAGGTCTTCCTTTGAAAAACACTTTTCAAATAATCCTTTATGCTTTCCAGAAATTCTACTTCATTTCCGATCAACAATATGTCAACCACATATGCTTATCAGATACTCTATAGTGCTCCCACTCACTTTATCGTAAATACAAGTTTCTCATAAACTTTGTATAGACTCAAAAACTTTGATCACCTCATCAAAGTGTATATTCCAACTCCGAGATGCTTGCTTCAGTTCATAGAAGGATCACTCAAGCTTGCACACCTTTTAGCATCCTTAGGACTGACAAAACCTTCTAGTTATATCTCATATAACCTTTCCTTAAGGAAGGAAATGATGTTTTGACATCCATTTGCCAGATTTCATAATTGAAAAATGCAGCAACTGCTAACATAATTCCAACAGACTTTAGCATCGCTACAAGTGAGAAAGTCTCATCGTAGTAAACTCCTTGTACTTGTCGGAAACTTATTCGCGAAAAGTCAAGCTTTATAAATGGTGACAATTACCATCAGCATCTGTCTTCATCTCAAAGGTCCATTTGTATTCGACGACCTGCCGTCCAACGAGCAAGTCTACCAAAGTATATACTTGGTTTTCATACATGGATCCTTTCTCGGATTTCATGGCCTCTAACCATTTGTCAGAATCCGGGCCCATCATCGCTTCTCCATAGCTCATAGGTTCATCGTTGTCCAACAACATGACCTCCAAGACAGGGTTGTCTTACCACTCAGGAGCAGTACGCATCCTTGTCGACCTATGAGGTTCGATAGTAACTTGATCCGAAGCTTCATGATCATCATCATTTACTTCCTCTTCAACTGACGTAGGTTCCACAGAAACATCTTTCTGCGCTGCGCTACTCTCTGGTTTAGGCAAAGGTTCAACAACCTCATCAAGTTCCATCTTCCTCCAACTCAATTCTTTCGAGAGAAACTTTTTCTCAAGAAAGGACCTAGTTTTAGCAACAAACAATTTATGCTTGGATTTGAGATAGAAGGTTCATCCAACTGTTCTTAGGTTATTCTATGAAGATGCATTTGTCCGCTTTGGGTTCGAGCTCATTAGGTGAAAACATTTTTTCAAACAAGCATCACAGCCCCAAACTTTAAGAAATGATAGCTTAGGTTTCTATCAAACCATAATTCACACGGTGTCATCTCAACGGATTTAGATGGTGTCCTATTTAAAGTGAATGTAGTTGTCTCTAATGCATAACCCCAAAACTATAGTAGCAAAACGATAACAGACATCATAGCACGCACCATATCCAATAGAGCATGACTATGACGTTCGGACACACCATCATACTATGGTGTTCCAGGTGGCATGAGTTGTGAAACAACTTTCACATTGTCTAAAGTTGTATGCCAAACTCGTAACTTAGATATTCACCTCCACGATCATATTATAGAGATTTTTATCTTCTTGTCATGATGATCTTAAACTTCACTCTAAATTTGCTCAAACTTTTCAAATGATTCAGACTTGTGTTTCATTAAGTAAATATACACTATATCTACTCAAATCATCAGTGAAGGTAAGAAAATAACGATATCCACCGCACGCTACAAGACTCATTAGATTGCATACATCAACATGTATCATTTCCAATAAGTCACTTTCCCGCTCCATCACTCCAGAAAACGGGGTCTTAGTTATCTTGCCCATGAGGCATGGTCCGCATGTCTCAATCGATTCGAAATCGAATGAGTCCAAAGATCCATCAGCATGGAGTTTCTTCATGCGATTTATACCAACATGACATTTAGTGGCAGTGCCACAAGTATGTGGTACTATCATTATTAGCTTTGTATCTTTTGGTATCAATGTTATGAACATGTGTATTACTACGATCAAGATTCAATAAACCATTCCCATTGGGTGCATGACCATTGAACGTATTATTCATGTAAACAGAATAACCATTATTGTCCAACTGAAATGAATAACCGTATTGCAATAAACACGATATAGTCACGTTCATGCTCAACGCAAACACCAAATAACATTTATTTAGGTTTATCACTAATCCCGAAGGTAGAGAGAGCGTGCGTTGGTGATCACATCATCCTTGGAAACACTTCCAACACACACATCACCTCACCCTTAGCCAGCCTCCATTTATTTGGTAGATTTTATTTTGAGTTACTAACATTTAGCAATTGAATCGGTATCCAATATCCAGGTGCTACTAGGAGTACTAGAAAGGTACACATCAATAACACGTATATCAAATATACTTCTGTCGACTTTGCCAGCCTTCTTATCTACCAAGTATCTAGGATTGTTCCAATTCAGCGATCGCTCTCCTCATAATAGAAGCATTTAGTCTCGGGTTTGGGTTCAACCTTGGGTTTCTTCATTGGAGCAGCAACTGACTTGCCATTCATGAAGTTTCCCTCTTAGCCCTTGCCCTTCTTAAAACTAGTGGTTTCACTAACCATTAACATTTGATGCTCCTTCTTGATTTCTACCATCGCGGTGTCAAAACATCGCGAATAGCTCAGGGATCATCATTTCCATCCATGGCATAATTATAGTTCATCATGAAGCTCTAGTAGCTAAGTGACAGTGACTTGGAAAACTATATCAATCACTTTCTTATCTGGAAGATCAACTCCCACTCGATTCAATCGATTGTAGCACCCAGACAATCTGAGTACATGATCAAAGATTGACCTATTCTCCTGTATCTTGCGGGCAAAGAATCTTGTTGGAGATCTCATATCTCACAACACGGGCACGAGCCTGAGATCCCAATTTCAGCTCTTAGAACATCTCATATGTTCTGTGACGTTCAAAATGTTTTGGAGCCTCAATTCTAAGTCGTAATGCATGACGCACAGAACAATAAAGTAGTCATCCGAACGTGCCTGTCAGATGTTCACAACATCTACAGACGACGCTAGAGGGGGTGGCGCACCAAGCGGTGAATTAAGGACATAAGCCCTTTGTGCAGCAATGAGGACAATCCTCAGATCACGGACCCAGTTCGCAATATTGCTACCATCATATTTCAACTCTATTTCTCTAGGAACATATAAAATATAAGGGAGCTACAGCGTGAGCTAGTAATCTACAACATAATTTGCAAAGACACGACTGACTATGTTCATGATAATGAGTTCAGTTAATCATATTACTTCGGAACTCCCACTCAAATTGACATCCCTCGGGTCATTCGAGTGACACATGATCCAAATTCACCAACTCAAGTCCGATCATCACATGAGTTGAGGTGGTTTCAATGGTGAACATCATCATGTTAAACATATCTACTATATGACTTATGTTCGACCTTTTGGTCTCTTGTGTTCCGAGGACATGTCTGTACATGCTAGGCTCGTCAAGTTTAACCCGAGTGTTCTACATGTGCAACACTGGCTTGCACCCATTGTATGTGAACGTAGAGTCTATCACACCCGATCATCACGTGGTGTCTCGACACGACGAACTTTCGCAACGGTGCACACTCGGGGAGAACACAATTTATCTTGAAATTAAGTGAGGGATCACCTTCCAATGCTACCGTCGTCCTAAGGAAAACAAGGTGCATAAAAGGATTAACATCACATGCAAATCATAAGTGACATGATATGGCCATGAACTTGTGCTTTTCATCTCCATCTTGAAAGCATCGGCATGATCTCCATCGTCACTGGCATGACACCATGATATCCGTCAACGTGTCGCCATCGGGGTTGTCACGCCCACCATGCTTCTACTACTATTTCTACCGCTTAGCACTAAAGTAAAGAATTACATAGCGCTTAATGATTGACACGCAGGTCATACAATAATTAAAGACAACCCTATAGCTCCTGCCAGTTGCTGTACTCATCGACATGCAAGTTGTGATATTCTATACAACACATGATCATCTCATACGTCACATATATCTCAACATGTAATTGGCCATATCACATCACAACATACCCTGCAAAAACAAGTTAGACATCCTCTAATTGTTGTTGCATGTTTTACGTGGCAGCTACGGGTATCTAGCAAGAACAATTCTCACCTACGCAAAACCACAACGGTGATACATAAGTTGCTTTTCAACCTTCTCAATGATCGCCTTTGTCGAATCTGATCCAACTAAAGTAGGAGAAATAGACACCCACCAGCCATATTTGTGCAACGAAGTTACTCGTTAGTCAATGGAACCGGTCTCTCGTAAGCGGACGAGTAAGGTTGGTCTGGTCCGCTTCATCCCACAATACCGCTGAACCAAAACACGACCAAGGGAGGAACCAATCTAAGCATGAACACCCACAAACTCTTTGTGTTCTACTCGAGATCTCATCTAAACATAGACCTAGCTCGGATACCACTGTTGGGGAACGTTGCATGGGAAACAAAAAAATTCCTATGCACACGCAAGATCTATCCATGGTGATGAGCATTTACGAGAGTGAGAGTGGATCTACAAACCCTTGTAGATCGCTAAGCGAGAAGCGTTAAGAAACGCGGTTGGTGTAGTCGAACGTATTCATGATCCAAATCGCCGAGCGTCTTGCGATCCCATCACGATCCGTCCCGTGATCCAATAACGATCCATCCCTTGATCCCATCATGATCCGTCCTGCGATCCAATCACGAATCATCTTGTGATCTTGATCACGGACCTTCAATCTAGCGCCGAACGGACGGCACCTCCGCATTCAGCACACGTACAGCTCGATGACAATATCCGCCTTCTTGATCCAGCAAGAGGGAGCGGAGAGGTAGATGAGTTCTCCGGTAGCGCGACGGCGTGGCGGTGGTGGTGGTGGAGCTGATCCGACAGGGCTTCGCCAAGCACTACGGACTCAATCTAGGGGAGAAACAAATCTAGAGGAGAAGAAGAGGATAACACGTGCCAATTAGGGTTAGGGCTGCCCTCAAAACCTCTAGTATATATAGGAGGAGAATAGGAGGAGGCTTGGCTCAAGGGCCAGCCCCTCTTTGGTTCGGCCGAAGTGGAGAGGAGGAGTCCTCCTCCTCCACTCCTAGTAGGATTAGGACTCCTTCCTTATTTCCACCTTTTTGCCTTTTTCCACCTTTTCCACTTTGGAATTTCTTCCCAGTCGCATGGGCCTTCTGTGGGACTTCGTCCAGCCCACTAAGGGCTGATATTCCTTCTCCCACAGCCCATGTAGCCTCTTGGGTCAAAATACCCCTCCCGATGGTCCCCCGGTACACTACCGGCACTCTTGGTACACTACCGATAAGCCCAAAACTTTTCCGGTGACCAAAACAAGACTTCCTATATATCAATCTTTACCTCTGGACCATTCCGGAGCTCCTCGTGACATCCGGGATCTCATCTGGGAATCCGAACAATCTTCGGTCACCACCATACATAACTCTATACTACTGGAACGTTACCGAACCTTAAGTGTGCAGACCCTGCGGGTTCGAGAACTATGTAGACATGACCGAGACACCTCTACGGTCAATAACCAATAGCGGGACCTAGATGCCCATATTGGTTCCTACATATTCTATGAAGATCTTTATCGGTTGAACCTCTATGTCAAGGATCCAGTTAATCCCGTATGTTGTTCCCTTTGTTTTTCGGTTTGTTACTTGCCCGAGATTCGATCGTCGGTATCTCCATACCTAGTTCAACCTGGTTACCGGAAAGTCTCTTTACTCGTTCCGTAATACAAGATTCCGTGACTAACACTTAGTCACATTGCTTGCAAGGCTTATTGTGTTGTTGTATTACTGAGTGGGCCCTGAGATACCTCTCCGTCACACGGAGTAACAAATCCCAGTCTTGATCCATGCCAACCCAAAAGACACCCTCGGAGATACCTGTAGAGCACCTTTATAGTCACCTAGTTACGTTGTGACGTTTGATACACACAAGGTACTCCTCCGGCGTTAGTGAGTTGCATGATCTCATGGTCATAGGAACATATACTTGACATGCAGAAAACAGTAGCAATAAGCTGACACGATCATATGCTACGTTTGTAGTTTGGGTCTTGTCCATCACATCATTCTCCTAATGATGTGATCTTTTTACCAAATGACATCTCATGTCCATCACTAGGAAACCATAGACATCTTTGATCAACGAGCTAGTCTATTAGAGGCAAACTAGGGACATGGTGTTGTCTATGTATCCACACATGTATCTGAATTTCCGATCAACACAATTATAGCATGGATAATAAACGATTATCATGAACAAGGGAATATGATAATAACCAGTTTGTTATTGACTCTAGGGCATATTTCCAATAGTATTTCCCTCAGTTGTTGAGAACCAAGGTATCAATCCAGTAGGAGGAACAAGCAAGTCACCAATGGATGCACCTACACAAACAATCAAACTCTTGCACCCAACGCTATAAAGGGGTTGTCAATCCCTTCACGATTACTTGCAAGGTTTAGATCTGATAGAGATAGATGTAAAAGATTGTGGAGAGTAAAAAGGTAAACAAATTGCAGCAAGGTATTTTTGGTATATAGATATGAAAATATAAAATGGAAAATAGACCCGGGGCCATAGGTTTCACTAGGGGCTTCTCTCTTGAAGGAAAATAATATGGTGGGTGAACAAATTACTGTTAAGAAATTCATAGAAAAGCGCATAGTTGTGACGATAGCCAAGGCAATGACTATGCATATAAGCATCACGTCCGTGTCAAGCAGAGCAAAACGATTCTGCATCTACTACTATTACTCCACACATCGACCGAGTCCTGCCTGCATCTAGGGTATTAAGTTCGTGAAGAACAGAGTAACGCATTAAGTAATATGGCATGATGTAGAGGGATAAACTCAAGCAATATGATAAGAACCACATATTTTTACCCTTGATGTCAACAATACAATACGTGCCTCGCTACCTGTCAGGGATATACCCCGCAGTATAACCGGTCCTGAAGTATGACCCGGTCGGGACTTGGCGACTCACTGGATCCCTAGCCAAGCTTGACGATTCATTGGTGACCCGCCAGGACGTATGACTCAGCTCATCTTAGGGTGGCTCATGCGTCACCTCTGTTACCGGGTCACTGGGCGACTAGGCCCATGGCCCAGTTGGCAAGCCGGCGCAAGGCGGATCATGGACGGGCCTGGAGGGCGGCTCACAAGAGAAAGCCCAAGGAGAGAAAGGAATCCCTCACAAAGGAAACAAGACCCGGATTAGGATTCAAGAGAGACTAGTCCCAATCCTACTCCTAGTAGGATGCTATATGTAAACCTACCCCTTCCACTTATATAAGGAGGGGTAAGGCGCCCCAAGAGGGACAAGTTAAGACAGACTCAAGTCATTAGAGATAGACAGATTGGAGGCTCTCGAGATTAGAGGTAGCAATATACCACCCTTGTAACCGAGGGATCATCATCATCATCAATGCACACAAAGAAGGACGTAGGTTTTTACCTCCATCGGAGGGGGCCGAACCTGGGCAAACTAACGTCTCTCAATTCCGACCAACCCCTCTCAAGTCGCCACATAGTTGTGATGGCTTCACACCTAAGTCCATTAACCCGGACATCTTGTTGTGACAAATCCATGACAGTTGGCGCCCACCATGGGGAGACACATGGTGATATTGTTCTTGGAGGGAGTCCTCCCAAGGATCGAGGAGCTCATGATCGACTACCTCAGGAAAAATCATAAGAACCCGGATCTTCGGAGGATAGATCGACTCTACAAAGACTTTCGCAACACAGTTCGTCGGATTCGTTTGGATATTATTATATTTGGAAGTGGCCAAAGATTTCCGTGTTTATTTTTCTTCAGCTACCAAAGGAGAGCAAATCAGTTGTTGACGGATCCGGCCAAAATTAGCGCATTATTGTCAGCGCATATCCGAGATAACCACAGATCCCAACATATTGTCGCTTCCATCTAAGGGGAATCTTTATCGGATTAGGTCAAAAAGAACGAATTGCCTGAAGTCTCGAGCCTGGCGTTCTCCAAGGCGGGTTTCTCGGATAGTGCGCGAGTCCATTGAAAAACAGATGTATACTTGTTCAAAAGAAAAGAAAAGGTACTACAAAACTACTCATGCACTACACATGGTACTACCTCCTCATGAGAGACAATCAAACAAGAAAAAGAAAAAATATCAAAGTCCCGAGGTGAACACAGCGCCATATGGATAAGAAAAAAGAGGAGAAGAAGACCATCACGGACTCGGTTTCCGCCTGTCGCCACTGCTTCATGGCTGCCTCCGAGTCACTCGTTTCCACTGCGCCTGCGAGCTGGCTGTCCCGCGGGCTCCGCCTCGCCTCCGGCCATCCCTCCCCGCGCACACGTCCTCGTCGTTCCGTCTCATGACCTCGCCTCCGTGGCTGCTCTGCCGCACTCTAGCGGCTCACCTTTCCACGATCCAACACCGCCCTGCTCCCTCACCGCAACGCTCGCATTGCCTCACCTCGCTCCACCAGCGAGCACCCGAGCCGACTCTGTCTCCGCCTCCGCGCATCCGAGCTCGCCTCGCTTGACTAGCTCCGCCTCCACCACGGCCTCGGCTCGCCTGTACGTCTCCGTTGCGGCCTCGGCTCGCCTGGAGCCGGCTCCCCACCGCGGCCGCACCTCACCTCCGCGCGCCATCCTGCCGCGCTCCCCGCTCCGACCGCACACATCGCCCCTTAGCCGTTGTTGCGCTGCACCCTCCACCTTGCTAATTGGCCTCATGCCGCCGCACCCGCCTTCACCATGGTTCACCTCACCACATCCGCCTTGCCCATGCGCGTGCTCAGGTCGGCCGCCTCGCCGAGCCTCCAAGCCGGCTGCGCCCCCTCCACCGTGGCCTCACCTAGACCGGCCAGCGATTGCCAGCACAACAACCGACGGTTGCAGTCGCTTCCACCACCGAGCCGACCACGCCCCTCGTCGTGCCTCCAAGCCGACCAGCGCCTCCTCCGCAGCGGCCTCGCCTTGCCTGCTCGCCTCGGCAGCCTCACTTCGCTGCCGTCGCACCCTGCCTGAGTCGCCGCGACGCCCTTGTTGAGGGAGTCAATGAGCATGCACTGTTCCCAACGCATCAACCCTGACAAAGAAGATATCATAACAAGCTTAGGAATCCATCAGCCAAAGGTTGATGGATGTGTGGTTACTGACCAGACATGAAGTGAAATACTACAGCAAGTCTCGAACATTTCGGTGAAAATACACATGGGTCATCTTTCATCCTAAATCAGGTGCTATTTGCCATTTTTATATTTTTAATACATATTAAATCATAAAAGAACAATTACTCCGTCTCTTGCAATATTTTTTGCGCATGACAATTGTTTATTACCAGGGTGGCATTATACCATGGAGATGGAGCGTGTGCTGAACATCATTCGGCATTGGTATTTTCCCGTGTCGTGCTGCACGACCAACTTATCGTCCATGCCGGCTTACAACATGCCTTGGTCAACTCGCCATCCACGTCGTCCTACAACGCCATGGACGGCTCGCCCGATCGCGTCGGCTTAACAACGCCATGGCAACTCGCCGTCTGTGCTGGTTTCCAACGACACGCGCGACTCATCGACCGCGACAGCTTAACAACACCACGACGACTCATCGTCCATGCTAGTTTCCAACGCCATGGGTGACTCGCCGTTTGTGCTGGCTTACAATGTCGTGGCCGTCTCTCCCGAACCACACCGGCTTACAAATGTCGCGGTTGACTTCTACGTCTACATCAACATGCCAGGGGCCGCATATACCAGTACGAGCCGCCCAACTATCGGTTCTGAATCACCGCCCCTGCTGCCCAATTTATATTGGCATATCAGTGCAGTGTTCGCATGTATGAGCCACCTAACGGACGTGTGCAAGATGCCGCCCACAGTCTGATTCTACATCAGCATATCGGTGCAGTGTTCTTTTATACAAACCGCCCAAACAGACGGGCGCGCAAGTCGCCACCACTGCAGTTTGGTAAACTTCAACGACCAGCCAAGACGAACCATCAACCAGATTATTGAAACAATTCATATGGGGTCGTCTATAGCCCGCACGGTCAACATCACACTTCAGTGGAGATTCTCAAGCCGCCTCTTCGTGTCAACTTCAGACTCGGGGGCTACAGACATGGCTCCATACCTTTGGTCATTTTTCAATGAGAACCCCGGGTCATTGAAGGAAGTTAACTCAATCCCAGGGGCTACTACATTATTCACGGAAGAATTAAAAGTTGCCCAAGAGGACGAGACGCCATGATGCACTGTTCAAACATGGGTGCCCTGATTTATTGGATCATCATAAAGTAACTTGGAGTTTCTGTTGTCTATGCATTTCAGATTGTGCAAAGGTGGATACTTCGACAAAGGTTATTTGGGGGCTTCCAACCCGTCGGGTTCAGCTTGCTCACCCTCTTGATCGGCTCTTCAGCCACAATAGCAAACAAGACGGCAGCTTACGAGTTGGCGGTTCATAAGACGGCGGCTTACGAGTTGGCGGTCCACATGATGGCGGCTTACAAGATAGTGCACAATTTGACGTCGTCGACAAGGTCGTTTGGGGGCTTCAAACCCACCGGGTTAAGCTTGAACCCTCTCGGTCAGGCTTTTCAACCAATGTAAGGTGGGTCATGGACCCAAAACGTTGACTTCGTCAACAAGATCACTAGGGGTGCAGCGAGTTGTACACTTACCCCCTTTTGATGCCTCTCCAACAGGTGACCCTCCGAACTCTTACCAGTTAATCACCGCTTAGAGACACTTTCTGTCCAACATACCGGACAGTTAATCTCTCCAGGAGACCCTGAGCACTGGTTAAGGTTCAAACGGCAGACTGTGTCACGTGAGAGGGGGCTTACGGGCCCTAGGGATACTCATGCCCTGTTGTGTCTCTTTATGGGACGTTTCGCTCTTCAATCTCGCCTGGAAACTAGGTATTGTTATGAGTTCAAGCAGTGAGTCCACCCAGAGGAACCAGTGTCTGTGTCTCTTTCTGGGACGTTGCGCTCTTCAATCTCGCTTGGAAACCGAGCATTGTTATGAGTTCAAGTAGCGAGTCAAAGGAGTTGATGCACTCTTATCTATTAAACCCAAGAAGAACCGGCGGATGTGTCTCTTTTTGGTTCGATGCGCTCTTATCTGTTAATCTCGCCTAGAGACCCTGAGCCGCTCAAAGGACTTGACAGTCACTCTCGTTAGAGACCCTGCACTGGTATGAGTTCAAGCATCGAGTCCAGTCAAGAAGAACCATCACGTGAGTTTTTGAAAACAAAAGGAAGAAAAGCTTGAGTCATACATTGCATCTTGCATTGCATCATCTTGCATTGCATCATCAATCATGCTTCATCGTACATGCATATCCATATTTGTTTATGCTACGGAAAGTCGGTCACCAAACCGGGTTACATTATAACCTCTGTAGGAACAAATAGATCTTTAATAGACAACATGGCTGGATCTTCATCATGGTTTATCATAACCAGTATTAAGTGATTGGGTTTTTTTCAAGCCAGATTGGAAAGTTGATTATTCTTGAAGAGCCGCCTTATTAGATTAATGCCATGTCATTTAATTGACCGGCTATTGGGTTTCTTCAACCTGTGCTCTGTAGTATACTACAACACTCATGGATTTCTCAAAACATATATTTGTCGGGTTGCACCGCAACCACGAGCAGGTTTTCATTTCAAAGACAAAGGAATTATTCCAGGATATTCATTCTGGGTTATATTACAACCAAGGTCAAGGATTCATTCAACAAATTATGATGAGCCATATTATTCTCAGACAATCCTGAGTCACCGCAGGCAGACGACCCGACACTTGGGAGCTACAACATTTAGCTGATCAAGCAGATTATGATGTTCAAATTGAAGACCCGGCCCATCACATACTGATGAGCCGGCCCTTGGGGGCTACACCAATTGAAGCTTTCTAAATTATAAGACAGTTACAAGTCCTAGGCTGTTGGAGGCAAGACAACCTGGTACTTGGGGGCTACACAATCAAAGATATGATTGCAAAGCACCAAGTTATCATGGATAAACTTGGAGCTTAGGGGCTACAGGTAATATGGATATATCAAAAAATTGAGAAGAGTTTTTCAATATGTAAATTGTGAGTGAGACCGGCTCAATAGATTTTTATTTAGCTAAAGCATTAAAAGACCGGCTCTACATTAGATGGATTCTCATCCCAATAGAATTTTGTCAAGTCAACTCGAGTCTTCTTGTTTTGAACTGGTAGTACCAGCGATCATGACCCGGTGTTATCAAAAGGTCATAACCCGGCAGAGGTGACCCGCCAAGAGTATTGGAGGCCGACTCAACGACATATGGGTGTTGTATTCCCAATATTTTACTTCAAAGGACACTGACAAGAAAGACGATTAAGAAGACGGCTCATTCATATGAATAAGAAACCTGGATCTCTGAGGATCCACTTCAGTGAAATAAGCCGGCCAGGGGAGTGAGCCGGTCACTTAACATATTTATTATTCTTATTTTAGGAGCTTACCATGAATAAATTCAAGCTAACCTGGGGGCTAATGTTGGGGATATACCCCGCGATATAACCCGGCCTAAAGTATGACCCGGACGGGACTTGGTGACTCACTAGAGCCCAGGCCGAGCTTGACAATTCATTGGTGACCAGGCAGGACTTATGACCGGCTCATCTTAGGGCGGCTCATGCGTCACCTCTATTACCGGGTCACAGGATAACTAGGCCCATGGCCCAGCGGGCAAGCCGGTGCAAGGCGGCTCATGGACGTGCCTGGAGGGCGGCTCACAAGAGAAAGCCCAAGGAGAGAAAGGATTCCTTCACAAAGGAAACAAGACCCGGATTAGGATTCAACAGAGACTAGTCCCAATCCTACTCCTAGTAGGACTCTATATGTAAACCTACACCTTCCACTTATATAAGGAGGGGTAAGGCACCCCAAGAGGGACAAGTTAAGACAGACTCAAGTTATTAGAGATAGATAGATTAGAGGCTCTCGAGATTAGAGGTAGCAAGATAGCACCCTTGAAACCAAGAGATCATCATCATCAATTCACACAAAGCAGGACGTAGGCTTTTACCTCCATCGGAGGGGCCAAACCTGGGTAAAGTCGTGTCTCTCGATTCTGACCAACCCCTATCAAGTCGCCACATAGTTGCGATGGCCTCACACCTAAGTCTGTTAACCCGGACATCTTGTCGTGACAAATCCATGACACTACCCCTACTTTGTCACTGGGTGAGGACACCGCAAGATTGAACCCAAAACTAAGCACTTCTCCCATTACAAGAATTACCAATCTAGTTGGCCAAACCAAACCAATAACTCGAAGAGACTTGAAAAAATACGAAATCATGCATATAAGAATTCAGATAAGAACCAAATAATATTCATAGATAAGCTGATCATAAACCCACAATTCATCGGATCTCGACAAACACACTGCAAAAGCGTATTACATCGGATAGATCCCCATGAAGATCATGGAGAACATGGAATTTAAGCACAAAGAGAGAGAAGAGGCCATCTAGCTACTACCTATGTACCCATAGGTCTGTGGTGGACTACTCACGCATCATCGGAGGGGCAATGGAGTTGATGTAGATGCCTTCCATGATCGAATCCCCCTCTGACAGATTATCGGAAAAGGCTCCAAGATTGGATCTCTCGGGAACGGAGGCTTCTGGCAGCAGAAAAGTATTTGTGTGGCTCTTTTTGGTATTGGGGAAATATTTGGGAATTTATAGGCCGAAGATTAGGGTTGGAGGACCTTCTAGGGGGCCACAAGCTAGGGGGCGCCCCCTGGCCGCGCCAGGGTGGCTTGTGACCTCCTGGCAGGTCTCCAGCCTTCCTCTCCAAGTCCGGTAGATGTCTTCTGGTCCAAGAAAAATCATCGCAAAGATTTTATTACATTTGGACTCTGTTAATATTCCTTATCTACAATACTCAAAACAAGGAAAAACAGAAACTGGCACTAGGATCTAGGTTAATAGGTTAGTCCCAAAAATAATATAAAATAGCATATTAATGCATATAAAACATCCAAAACAGATAATATAATAGCATGGAACAATCGAAAATTATAGATATGTTGGATACATATCAGCATCACCAAGTTCGTTCCTTCTAGTCCTCGAGTAGGTAAACGATAAAAACAGAATTTTTGATGTGCAATGCTACCTAACATAGTTATCCATGTAATATCCTTTATTGTGGCATGAATGTTCAGATCCATAAGACTCAAAACAAAAGCTTAATGTTGACATAAAAACAATAATATTTCAAGGATACTAACAAAGCTATTGTATCTCTTCAAAATATAATGGCAAAAGAAAGTTATCTGTAGAAAATCATGTAGTCTCGCTATGCTCCATCTTCCCCACACAAAGTATCTATATCATGCACAACTCTGATGACAAGTCAAGCAATTATTTCACACCTTTTATGTTCTCAAACTTTTTCAACTCTCACACCATACATGAGTGTGAGCCATGGATATAGCACTTTAGGTGGAATATAATATGGTGGAGGTTGTGAAGAAAGAGGAGAAGATAGTCTCACATCAACTAGGCGTATCAATAGGCTATGGAGATGCCCATTAATAGATATCAATGTGAGTGAGTAGGGATTGCCATGCAACGGATGCACTAGAGCTATAAGTTTATGGAAGCTCAAAAAGAAACTTAGTGGGTGTGCATCCAACTTGATTGCTTAGGAAGACCTAGGGCAATTTGAGGAATCCCATCATTGGAATATACAAGTCAAGTTATATAATGAAAAATTCCCACTGGTATATGAAAGTGACAAAATAGGAGACTCTCTATCATGAAGATAGGGGTGCTACTTTGAAGCACAAGTGTGAAAAATATAGTATCATTGTCCCTTCTCTCTTTTCTCTCATTTTATTTTGGTGGGCATCAATGATCTTTTTTTTTATTTGGGCATCGTTGGCCTCTTTTGTTTTTCATAAAGTCCACAGTGTCATTCCAACTTGTGTGGGAATCATAGCTGCCATTATCCTTTCCTTATATGGGACAACGCTCTAATAATGATGGTCATCACACTTTTATTTACTTACAACTCAAGAATTATAGCTCGATATCTAGAACAAAATTTAACTCTATATGAATCCTCCTGCTGTGTACCGGAATATGCAATGTTCTAGCACAGCAAATGACATCAAAAAACGGACAAGCCATGAAAACATCACGCTAGCTATCTTATGATCATGCAAAGCAATATGAAAATGATGGTGCGTGTCATAATAAATGGAATGGTGGAAGTTGCATGGCAATATATCTCAGAAGTCTATGGAAATGTCATAATAGGTAGGTATGGTGGCTGTTTTGAGGAAGTATATATGGTGGGTTTAATGCACCGGCGAAAGTTGCGTGGTACTAGAAAGGCTAGCAAAAGTGGAAGGGTGAGAGTGTGTATAATCCATGGACTCACATTAGTCATAAAGAACTCACATACTTATTGCAAAAGTCTATTAGTCATTGAAGCAATGTATTAGACGCATGCTCCTAGGGAAGAGGTTGGTAGGAGTAAACCATCGTGCGCTCCTGACCCTCACACAAAGTTTGACAATCAATAAACAAATCATGCTCCAACTTCCTTACATAACGGTTCACCATACGTGCATGCTACGGGAATCACAAACCTTTACACAAGTATATTTACCAATTCACAATTACTTCCTAACATGACTCTTAATATTACCATGTTTATATCTCAAAACTTTATGCAAGGAATCAAACTTCTCATAATATTCAATGCACTTTATATGGAAGTTTTTATTATATCCCTCTTGGATGCCTATTATATTAGGACTAAATTCATAACCTAAACCAATTACCATGCTGTTTAAAGAATCTCAAAATAATATAAGTGAGGTAAGATATTTCAATTATTTCTATAAAACAAAACACCACCGTGCTCTAAAAAGATATAAGTGAAGCACTAGAGCAAAATTGCCTAGCTCAAAATATATAAGTGAAGCACATATAGTATTCTAATAAATTCACGATTCATGCGTGTCTCTCTCAAAAGATGTATGCAGAAAGTATGATTCTGGCAAACTAAAAAGCAAAGACGCATATCATACAAGACGCTCCAAGCAAAACACATATCATGTGGTGAATAAAAATATAGCCTCAAGTAAATTTACCAATGGATTGAAGACGAAAGAGGGGATGCCTTCCGGGGCATCCCCAAGCTTAGGCTTGTTATCATCCTTGATTCCTTGGGGTTCCTTGGTCATCCCCAATCTTAGTCTCTTGCCACTCCTTATTCCATAGTCCATCAAATCTTTACCCAAAACTTGAAAACTTCACAACACAAAACTCGTGAGACCCGTTTGTATAAGAAAATAAATCACCACTTTAGGTATTGTTGTGAACTAATTTTTTATATTGGTGTAATATCTACCGTATTCCAACTTATCCATGGTTCATACCCCCGATACGACCCATAGATACATCAAAATAGGTAAATAACACAAAGAAAACAGAATATGTCAAAAACAGAACAATGTGTAGGAATCTGGAAACTTCGTATACTTCTACAATTCCAAACCTTCTGAAAAAATAGGAAAACCTGGGCAGTTTGTATATCAATCTTGCGTAAAAATTTCAGACTCATTCGACGCTCTGATAAATTTATAAAATTCCTGGACTGGGTGCAAAAGTTTATGTTTTTCAGCAAGATCAAATCAACAATCGCCATAGACCATCCCAAAGGTCTTACTTGGCTCAAACACTAATTAAAACACCAAAACACAATTACTACAGAGGTAATAATGTGTTAAACACTCAAAAACAGAAGCAAAAAACATAACATAAAAAGAAAATTGGGTTGCCTCCCAACAAGTGCTATTGTTTAACGCCCCTAACTAGGCATAATGCAATAGATCTAGGTATTGTCATCTTTGGTATGCAATCCAAAAATAGCTCTCATAATAGATTCATAAGGCAATCTTATTTTCTTCCTAGGAAAGTTTTCCATGCCTTTCCTTAACAAAAATTGGAATCTAATATTTCCTTCTTTTATGTTAATAATTGCACCAATCGTTCTAAGGAAAGGTCCACCAAGAATAATAGGACATGTAGGATTGCAATCTATGTCAAGAACAATGAAATCTACGGGCACATAATTCCTATTTGCAACAATAAGAACATCATTAATCCTTCCCATAGGTTTCTTAATAGTGGAATCCACTAGATGCAAATTCAAAGAGAAATCATCAAATTCATGGAAACCTAGCACACCACATAAAGTTTTCGGAATCGTGGAAACACTTGCACCGAAATCACAAAAATCATGGCACTCATAATCTTTAATTTTAATATTAATAGTAGTTTCCCACACACCATGAAGCTTTCTAGGGATAGAAACTTCCAAGTCAAGTTTTTCTTCAAAAGATTTCATCATAGCATCAACGATATGTTTAGTAAAAGCCTTATTTTGATTATAAGCATGCGGAGAATTCAACATGGATTGCAACAAAGAAACAAAATAAATCAAAGAACAACTATCATAATTGAAGTCCTTGAAATCCAAAAGAGTGCGTTCATTGCTATTTAAAGTTTTGACTTCTTCAATCCCACTTTTATCAATTTAACATTAGGATCTATAAACTCCGAATCATTAGGATGACTTTTAACTAAATTTGACTTATATACAGTCCCATCTTTATCAAGATTTATATTGGAAAACAAATATTCAATAGGAGTCACGTCAATCACTTTGAGATCTTCATCATTATTATCACGAGAACACACCTTTTCAAGCCATTCACGCTTAGCACGTATTCTAGCAGTTCTTTCCTTGCACTCATCAATAGAAATTCTCATAGCTTTTAAAGACTCATTGATATCATGCTTGGGTGGAGTAGAACTAATTTTCAACGAATCAATCTCAAGTGAAATTCTATCAATGTTCCTAGCCAAATCATCAATCTTGAGCAATTTTTCTTCAATCAAAGCATTAAAAACCTTTTGCAAACTAATAAATTCTATAATATTGTTCTCAAGATCGGAGGGCATCTTATTATAATTTCCCTTAGGATTGTTCTAGGAATTACCATAATTATTAGAGGAATTACTAGGAAACGGCCTAGGGTTGAGATTATCTCTATACGCCTTATTACCAAAATTGTTCCTACCAACAAAATTCACATCCATAGATTCATTATTATTCCCAATCAAAGAAGACAAAGGCATATCATAGGATCAATATAAGCACTCCTACTAGCAAACAATTTCATTAATTCTCAAAGTATTTATTTCTTCAATAGCATGCACTTTTTTACTGGTAGGAGATCTTTTGATATGCCATTGAGAGTAATTTGCCATAATGTTATCTAAGAGTTTAGCAGATTATCCTAATGTAATTTCCATAAAAGTACCACCCACAACGGAATCTAGAAGATTCTTATATGCAAAATTCAATCCCGCATAAAAAAATTGTATAATAATCCATAAACTCAAACCATGTGCGGGGCAATTTCTAATCATTAATTTCATACTCTCCCAAGATTGTGCAACATGCTCATGATCAAGTTGCTTAAAATTAATTATATCATTCCTAAGGGAGGGGATCTTAGCGGGCGGAATGTACTTGAAGATAAAAGCATCTTTACACTTATTCCATGAAACAATACTATTTTTAGGCAAAGATGAAAACCACATTTTAGCACGATCTCGTAGTGAGAACGGAAATAGCTTCAATATAACAATATCATTATCCACATCTTTCTCCTTTTGCATGTACACAACTCAATGAAAGTATGTATATGGGATGCGGCATCTTCACTAGAAAGGCGAGAAAATTGTTCTTTCATAACAATATTAAGCAAAGCGGCATTAATTTCATAAGATTTCGCACTAGTGGCAGGAGCAATCAAAGTACTAATAAAATCATTATTATTAGTATTGGAGAAGTCACACAACTTAGTATTCTCAGACATCATTACAAACCAAGCAATCTAGCACACAAGCAAACAAAAGGCAAACGAAAAGGTGAACGGAAGAAGGGCGAATAAGAAGGCAAATCTTTTTGGTTATTTCTGAAAATCGTTTTAGAAGTTGGGGAGAGGAAAATGAGAGGCAAATGGAAAATAATGTAAATGCAAGAGATGAGTTTGTGATGGGTACTTGGTAGGCTTGATGTGTATCCTCCCCGACAACGGCGCCAGAAATCCTTCTTGCTACCTCTTGAGCTTGCGTTGGTTTTCCTTTGAAGAGGAAAGAGTGATGCAACGAAGTAGATAAGTATTTCCCCAGTTGTTGAGAACCAAGGTATCAATCCAGTAGGAGGAACAAGCAAGTCACCAATGGATGCACCTACACAAACAATCAAACTCTTGCACCCAACGCTATAAAGGGGTTGTCAATCCCTTCAGGTTACTTGCAAGGATTAGATCTGATAAAGATAGATGTAAAATATAGCAGAAAGTAAAAAAAGGTAAAGAAATTGCAGCAAGGTATTTTTGGTATATAGATATGAAAATATAATATGGAAAATAGACCCGGGGGCCATAGGTTTCCCTAGAGGCTTCTCTCTTGAAGGAAAATAATACGGTGGGTGAACAAATTACTGCCAAGCAATTGATAGAAAAGTGCATAGTTATGACGATATCCAAGGCAATGATTATGCATATAGGCATCACGCCCGTGTCAAGTAGACCGAAACGATTCTGCATCTACTACTATTACTCCACACATTGACCGACTCCTACCTGCATCTAGAGTATTAAGTTCACGAAGAATAGAGTAACGCATTAAGTAAGATGACATGATGTAGAGGGATAAAGTCAAGCAATATGATGAAAACCCCATCTTTTTACCCTTGATGGCAACAATACAATATGTGCCTCGCTACCCCTACTTTGTCACTGGCTGAGGACACCGCAAGATTGAACCCAAAACTAAGCACTTCTCCCATTACAAGAATTACCAATCTAGTTGGCCAAACCAAACCAATAACTCGAAGAGACTTGCAAATATATGAAATCATGCATATAAGAATTCAGATAAGAACCAAATAATATTCATAGATAAGCTGGTCATAGCCCATAATTCATCGGATCTCGACAAACACACCGCAAAAGAGTATTACATCGGATAGATCCCCATGAAGATCATGGAGAACATGGTATTGATGCACAAAGCGAGAGAAGAAGCCATCTAGCTACTACCTATGAACCCATAGGTCTGTGGTGGACTACTCACGCATAATCGGAGGGGCAATGGAGTTGATGTAGATGCCCTTCGTGATCGAATCCCCCTCCGGCAGATTACCGGAAAAGGCTCCAAGATTGGATCTCTTGGGAACAGAGGCTTCTGGCGGCGGAATAGTATTTGCATGGCTCTTTTTGGTATTGGGGGTATTTGGGAATTTGTAGGCCGGAGAATAGGTTTGGAGGACCTGCTGGGGGCACAAGCCAGGGGGCGCGGCCCCCCTAGCCGTGCCAGGGTGGCTTGTGACCTCCTGGCAGGTCTCCAGCCTTCCTCTCCAAGTCTGGTAGATGTCTTCTGGTCCAAGAAAAATCATCGTGAAGATTTTATTTCATTTGGAATCCATTTAATATTCCTTATCTACAATACTCAAAAACAAGGAAAAACGGAAACTGGCACTAGGCTCTAGGTTAATAGGTTAGTCCCAAAAATAATATAAAATAGCATATTAATGCATATAAAACATCCAAACAGATAATATAATAGCATGGAACGGTCAAAAATTATAGATACGTTGGAGACGTATCAGGCGGCGGCTAGGGCACTAGGGAGAAGACCGGCACGACGGGGAGAACTGAATACCCCTTCGGCCCGGCCCTCCCATAATAAGTACCGGACCGCGAACGGTTGAACTGGTCCAAAGAGCGGTTGTATCGGTCTATGTACAGGACCTCGGGATTAGCAGTTAAACCGCTGGCACCCCCGGTTGTACCGCTGGGGCGGAACAACTAGAGGATTAGCGGTTGAACTGCTTTTCACACTAGTTGTACCACCCGGCCACAGGCACCAGCACCAAGATATCAATGCGTACAATTGGAAAAGATGGGTTCCGAGATGAGAAAAGCTTGGGACATAGAAAGAGGCAAAGGAGTATGGTGGGGAAAACTCCATGGTTGGAAGAAAACAAAAAGCAAACAGAAATACCATGGAGAATGCCCACACGTAGGACTCAAAAACATCAAAAACATAAACTTAAGACACAAATAAGGTCAAAGGGGGTTTGAGTCAATTGGTATGGCACCGCGAAGATTTGAACCTTGGGCCAATGACCAAAACTCGTCTTTGAAGCACAAGTGTCATAAAAAGTGACTAATGCGAAAGACTTGATCAATTTATGCATAATAGGAGGAGGTATAGTTCATTGAGAGAACTAGACTCCCCCTATGTCCATTCCTACACCTAAAGAATACATGATGATGATTGTGGTGGGGTGTGCACTAAGTCAAGTTACATTCCTCAAATCAATGATATTTAGCTCATGCCTTAACTCGCGAAATCTTGCTTCGTCCAATGGCTTAGTGAAGATATATGTAAGTTGTTCCTTAGTATAGTGATGAATAAGATCAGTGTCTCCATGGTTGATGTGATCCCGGATGAAGTGATGACGAATCTCAATATGCTTTGTCTTGCAGTGTTGAACCGGGTTGTTGGCGATCTTGATCGTGCTTTCATTGTCACGGTAAAGAGGCACTTTGTCACAGTTGACACCATAATCTTTTAAGGTTTGCCTCATCCAAAGAATCTGAGCACAATTGCTTGCGGCGGCTACATACTCGGCCTCGGTGGACGAGAGAGAAACACGGTTTTGTTTCTTTGAAGACCAACTTACCAAAGAACGACCAAGAAATTGGCAGCCTCCGGAAGTGGACTTCCTTTCCACACGGTCTCCCGCCCAACCCGAGTCAGTATATCCAATGAGATCAAATGAAGCACCCTTGGGATACCATAAGCCAAAGTTTGGGGGAATGGTCCAAATATCGAAAGATACGCTTGATAGCCACATAGTGACTCTCCTTAGGTGCACAAATTCCCACACTCAACATGATATCCGGTCTAGATGCACAAAGATAAAGCAATGATCCAATCATGGAGCGATATACCTTTTGATCCACAGCTTTACTGTTGGGATCACTATCAAGTTGGCATTTGAGTTGCATAGGAGTGTTGGCCTTGGGAGGATTGAGCTCATCCATCTTGAACCTCTTGAGCATGTCTTGAGTATATTTAGCTTGGTTGATGAAGGTTCCTCTGCTTTGTTGCTTGACTTCGTATCCAAGGAAGAACTTCAACTCTCCCATCATAGACATCTCAAACTCTTTGGTCATTAGTGTGGCAAACTGAACATTAAAAGCTTTGTTAGAAGAACCAAAGATAATATCATCTACATATAGTTGGCATATGAACAAGTTCCCGTTAACCCTCTTCGTAAAAAGAGTGGGATCGATTTTCCCAATTTCAAACCCATGATCTTGCAACATCTCAGCAAGGTGCTCATACCACGCACGTGGGGCCGGTAAGGCCGTAGAGTGCCTTACCGAGAACATATACCTAATTGGGGAACTTGGGATCTTCAAATCATGGGGGTTGCTTGACATACATCAACTCCTTAAGTGGACCATTAAGAAAAGCACTCTTCACATCCATTTGATATAATATGAAATCATGATGAGAGGCATAAGCAAGTAGCATGCAAATAGATTAAAGGCGAGTAACAGGGGCAAAGGTTTCACCGTAGTCGATACCCTCGACTTGGGAGTAGCCTTGATCCACCAGTATTTCCTTGTTGTGGATGATGATACCATGTGCATCTTGCTTGTTCTTAAAGATCCATTTGATTCCAATGACATTGTGCTTCTCCTTTGGCCTTGGCATCAATGGCCATAGTTTCTTGCGCTCGAAGTTGTTGATTTCTTGACGCATTACTTCAAGCCACTCCTCATCTTCGAGCGCATCTTGTACCTTGAGGGGTTCAACGCAAGAAACAAACGCATGATGTGCACAAAAGTTTGTTAATTGATGACGAGTGATTACCCCTCTCTTCAAGCTTCCATAAACATTATTTAAGTGGTGTTGCTTGACACTTAGTTTGGAAGCGATCTTGGCAGCTCGTCTTTCAAGAATTTCCTCCATGGAGAGTTGAGGCTTGGTAGCTTGACGAGCTTTGGTACTATGACTGGCTTGCTCTTGATATTGAGTATGATCTTGATTGTTAGCTTGACCTTGATCTTGATCTTGGTCTAGAGCTTCATCTTGACCTTGATCTAGCACGGGGGTGTGAGCAAGATCTCGAGCATCGTGTGATGAAGAATCATCATCATTAAGTTGATCTCGCTCTTGATCTTGATCACGGGGTTGAGGGCCTTCACTTTGTTCTTCAGAAGCGTGTGCGTCGTGTGTCGGTGATGGTTCCACTTGAGTGGAACATTGTTCTTCTTCTTCAGCCACAAGGGGTTCCTCAACAGGTAGGAAGTATCCCACTCCCATTCTTCTTATGGCTTGGGGAGGAATTTCATCACCTACATCACAAAGACCACTTTGCTCCACTTTGGAGCCATTATTTTCGTCAAACTCCATGTTACTCGTCTCCTCGATGAGTCCCGTGGACTTGTTGAGGACACGGTAAGCATGAGAGTTTGTAGAATAACCAACAAATATTCCCTCATGAGCTCTAGATTCAAATTTTGACAAACGAACACCTTTCTTGAGAATGAAACACTTACAACCGAACACCCGGAAGTACTTGAGGTTGGGCTTGTTCCTGATAAGAATCTCATAAGGAGTCTTGTTCAAGCCTTTACAGAGATAGAGCCGATTTGATGCATGACACGCAGTGTTGATGGCTTCGGCCTAGAAGTTGTAAGGTGATTTAAACTCTGTCATCATGGTTCTTGCCGCATCCATCAAAGTCTGATTCTTTCTCTATGCAATACCATTTTGTTGAGGGGTGTAAGGAGTGGAGTATTGGTGTTTTATCCCCTCATCACTGAGAAACTCATCTAGGGTGTAGTTCTTGAACTCAGTGTCGTTGTCACTTCTAATCATCGGGATCTTTGCTTCATGTTGACGTTCAACTCCATTTGCAAAGTTGATGACGGTTCGTTGGGTCTCACTCTTCTTCTTGAAGAAAAATACCCATGTGTATCTTGAGTAATCATCCACAATCACTAAGCAATACTTTCTTCCTCCAAGATTCTCAGAATATGGAGGACCAAAGAGGTCCATGTTAAGGAGCTCTAGGGTCCTTTTGAGTAAATCGTGGTGGTAGGACGATGAGCCTTTTCATGTAGCTTTCCTTCGATACAAGAACTGCAAGCACGATCTTTAGCAAAACTCACATTTGTTAGTCCAAGAATGTGATCCCCTTTGAGGAGACTTTGCAAAGATCTCATATTGACATGGGCTAATCAGTGATGCCAAAGCCACCCCACATCAACTTTAGCCATTAGGCATGTCGTGGTCTTAGTGGGTCGCTCCGAGAAGTTAACCACATAGAGACCATTTTTGACATGCCCAACAAAGGCTACTTTAAGAGTCTTGCTCCACAGATGGGTCACAATGTCAATGCCAAAGAAAGTACTAAAACCCATAAGTGCAAGTTGATGAACGGAAACTAAATTGTATGCAAGGGTCTTGACAAGCATGACATTTTCAATGGTTAAGGTTGGAGAGACAACCACCTTGCCATGACCCAATACCTTTGATATTTTGTCATTGCCAAAGGAAACTGGAGTGGCTACGGATTTATAGGGTCGAACATCCACCACCAAGTCCTTGCTTCCGGTCATATGATTTGTTGCTCCACTATCGAGCAACCATGAGACTCCTCCGGAAGCAAACTCCTACAATAGATCAATGCTTGATTTTAGGTACCCATTCTTTAATGGGTCCTTTCATGTTAGTGACAAGGATTTTAGGAACCCCAATATCCCACTCAATGTACTCATAAGAAGACCCAACATATTTGGCATAAACATGCCCATCACTAGCATGACATAAGATATAAGAGGGATTAAAGTCCCTGGCCCTATGGGAGAGAGTGGTCTTGCCCTTCTTGGCACTACCACCCACACCCTTGTCCTTCTTCTTCTCATGAGTAGGTCCCCAAGCTTTGACAAAAGTTTCCATGAGCGGGGGAGATTGCTTGGTATGCACCTTCTTCTTCTTTTTGGACTTGGGTGCAAACCCAACTCCTTCCTTTGCAACCACTTCCTTTTGATTGCTCAAAAGATCATTGAGATTCTTCTCACCTTGGATACATGTCACTAGGCCTTTCTCAAGCTGCTCTTTCAGCTTAGCAATTTCCTCCACAAGATGTGCATGCTCACAACACGGGTTAGTAGCAGATGCATTATCAATTAAAACAAAAGGAGGACACGTGGCAATTTCCTTAGTGAGTTTTACTTGGATTTGATCATGTGACTCCTTAATAGAAGCATGAACACTCTTCAATGCCTTGTGAGCATTGTCAAGTGAGTCAAGTTCATCCTTGAGTCGATCATGGCCAACCCCAAGTGCGACCTTTTCATATTTGAGCACACGGTTAAGAACGATAGCATGATCATAAACTTTACATAATTTAACAAGGTCATCATTTTGTGACTCCTCGAGAGTCATACGAAGACCTCGCTCTTCTTCAAGAGCAATAGAAAGATTTGCTATCTTGTCGGCATAATCACGACTATGGCCTCTCAACTCCTCAAGGTATTCTTCTTGAGACTCAATAGTGTCATTGGCCTCACCAAGTTGTTCCAAGAGAGCAACGAAGTGCTTCTTGGATTCTCCCTTGAGTTTACACTAGAATTTGTCAAACTCATTCTCACCCTATTTTGCCTCCTCATGTTCATCCACACAATTTAATAAAGATGGAGTGGAAGAAATAGAAGTTTTAATGTTTGAGGTTTTGGTGTTGGAGGTTACCTTGGTGATACCTTTTTCCATGAGGCACCTAGCGATGTGGTTCTCGTTGGGGGCGTCAACGAGTGACACCTTTATTGAGGTAGAGGATGCAATTTCCACAGATGCCATTGCCATTCCTTCACCACTTGTGTCTTCGTCATCAACGTCATCATCAGAGGCATACCCTTCTTGAGCCACCAACACTTTGTGAGGAGGCTTCTTGGTGAAGTTGGTCTTGTTGGGAAAAGACTTAGACTTATCTCTGCAGTTGAGCTTGCCACAATTGTCTTCCCTATTCTCATATGGACAATCCACCACAAAGTGACTCACATTACCACAGTTGTAGCAGGTCCTCACATGTTGCTTGCCCTTTGACCTGCTCGAGTTGTTCTTGGAGAAGTTATTCCTTGTGTTTCTCTTGTTGCCCCAAAATTGCCTGGATGCTAGAGCCATATGCTCACGGTAAGCATATTTGGTGTCCTTGGTGTCGGTGTCAAAACCTGTGGATCTTGGGTAGGGGGTCTTGAACTGTGAGACTAGAATCGATGGTAACAGGAGACGAAGGGGACAAGGATTTACCCAGGTTCGGGCCCTCCTATGGAGGTAATGCCCTACGTCATGCTTGGCTATATTGATGATATGTGGGGTTACAGAGTTGATCTACCTCGAGATCGAATAGCTAACCCTAGATGACTTTCCCTCTCCCTATACCCTAAAACCCTCCGGCTTATATAGGTGCCGAGGATGCATAGAGTTTACACATGGTCGGTTACATGCCGAAGATATAGACATGCTTATTTACTACATCAAACGTGGAGCGCAATCCATGTTTCCTGAAGCTTCCCTCCTAGAGAGTGGGCCTTCAATCTTCCGGTGTTCGGTAAGTAGCCCTCATAGTCCGGCCCATAAAAATAGGTCAGCTATCCGAGGACCCCCTTAATCCAGGACTCCCTCACTCGGGGCAACCCTCTTCTTCTTCTTCTAGAATCAGGATCTTTGCCGTTAGCCAGCTCTTTGCCATCTGCTAGCTGACGGCAAAGAAGGTCTTTGCCATCATCTTAAATAAAACTGATGGCAAACAAAGAGCTGACGGCAAAGATATCATTGCCGTCAGCCATCTCTTTGCCGTCCGCTAGCTGACGGCAAAGCCTCTTTGCCATCCGCTTGCAGACAGCAAAAAGGAAGGGTGGCCCACAACGAGAACCAGATAACGGCCACTCTCTTTGCCGTCTGCTAGCAGACGGCAAAGAGAGTGGCCATCTAACGGCCGTTGCCCCCAGCCCCACCCCACTAACTAAGGCTCTTTGCCGTCTGCTAGAAGACCGCAAAGAGCCTTAGTATACCTCTCAGCGCGCCCCACCCCCCTCTCTCTCTCCCGTCCCCGCACCCCGACCTCCCTCATGCCTGAGCCGCCGTCGCCCCCCCCCCCCCCCCGTACCATCGGCCGCCCCCGCCCCCGCCCCTGTAGCCGGCCGACGGTCGCCCCCGCCCCCGCCCCTGCAGCCCGCCTCCCCGCCCCTGCCGCCTGCCGCCGCCCAAGGTGAGCTTCCCTTCTCTGCCCTCCTTTTTTAGGTTTATGTTTACTTTGCATTTAGTTTAATTAGGTTTAGGTTTAGGTTTAGTTTTAGGTTTAGTTTAGGTTTAGTTTAGTTTTAGGTTTAGTTTAGGTTTAGTTTAGGTTAAGAAGAAGAAGAAGAGGAGGAGGAGGAGGAGGAGGAGGAGGAGAAGAAGAAGAAGAAGAAGAAGAAGAAGAAGAAGAAGAAAAAGAAGAAGAAGAAGAAGAAGAAGAAGAAGAAGAAAAGGAGGAGGAAGAGGAGAAGAAGAAGAGGAAAAAGGAAAAGAAGGAAGAAGAGGAAAAAGGAAAAGAAGGAAGAAGAGGAAGAAGAAGAAGAAGAGGAAGAGGAGGAGAAGAGGATGAGGAGAAGAGGAGAAGAAGAAGAAGAAGAAGAAGAAGGACGCCACCGACCCCCGACCCCCAACCACCGACGCCATCGCCCCCCGACCACCGATGCCACCGACCCCCGACCACCACGCCATCGACCCCAACCACCAACGCCACCGACCCCTGACTCCACTGACCCCTGATCACCGACACTCGACCCCCGATCCCACCGACCCCCGACGCTCCGGACCCCCGACCCCCAACCACCGACGCCATCGCCCCCTGACCACCGACAGCATCGACCCCCGACCACCGACGCCATCGACCCCCGACCACCAATGCCACCGACCCTCGACTCCACTGACCCCTCATGCCACTATCTCCCGATGCCACTGACTCCCGACCCCCGACACCTATTATGCCTCTTGTTGACCAAAAAGGTGCTCTTCGGCCTTCGTGAGTCCGAGGAGATCATAGTCTTGTAAATTGTGAGCCAGGTCACATATTTTCCCATTTTGTTATAACAAACATCATATTTTGTGTTGATCGGGTGAATTTCAATGTGCAGTTGTTCCACGACCTCCCCGTGCATTTGACGAGCTCCCCTGCTGTGTTTGTTGGTGACACCAAATGACATCTTCTCCCTCGGCACCCTTAAATTTTTTTTGCTCTATTCCAGTCTTCGTGCCGATGAAATTTGCTAGCTATAGGTGTCTTCAATCATCAGTATGCGTGACCACTATGCGTCTCCCATTCGAAAGGGTTGCATCTATAAATATGCATTCATTAGCATATTCATAACCGTGATTCTTTCGAATTGTCCAACATTATCCATGGACATCCCGAGTATGTGTAGATTGTGTTTGTTTTCCCATATGCACTGCTCCGGATCCGATGCAGAATTTCGTCAGTGCCTCCCTGTTGTTCTCCGGGTACACATCCTCTCTGCTTATTGCCGAGACGTGTATCAGGAGAACAGCAGGGAGCTGCTACCGAAATTGTGCGCCGGATCCGGAGCGGAGCATGGGAAAACGAACCCAATCTACACATACTCGGGTGGGATTAGGACCTATCTTTACCTAGTAGCGTCTAGGTTGCATCGATGTAATAAAACTGACAAACTCTATTAACTGATGAATATGGTTTGCTGAATTATGTATATATTTTTTGTGTGTCCAGTAGCTAGGCAAGATGAGTGATTGTGGGTGGATGTACACCGGTCACACTAGTCAGAAAGAGATGACCCATGAATGGATAACAAAAACCAAGGAGTTTGTGAGAGTCGCATTTGCAAATGGACAGAAAACAACCTGGTGCCCTTGTGTCGATTGCGACAATGTAAGAAGAAGTCAGAGTTTGAAATGATCAAACACCTGCAGAAGTGGGGTTTTACGCCTAATTATGAGGTCTGGACATTTCATGGTGAGTCTTCCCAACGTGCCAGAGCTGAGGTGGTTCGTCATCGCACCGACGAGCATGGTACCTGGATCAAAGACATGGTGCAAGACTTTGATGATGCTCGGGATTCGGACGATGAGATGGAGGAATCTGCAAAGTCCTTTTATGAAATGTTGGAGTATTCAAAACGTCCTTTCCACGAGCACACTGAGCTTTGTCAGCTGGATGCCATCGCGCAAGTAATGGCTCTGATGGCTCAGTTCAACCTAGGCAGAGAATGCTACGACGCGATGATGACGACATTTGGATGCTTTCTACCCAAAGGCCATGTATTGCCAGCAAACCTGTACCAGTCGGACAAAATCCTACGTGTGCTTAAGATGCCCTTTGAGAAGATAGATGCCTGTGAGAATCGATGTGCCTTATTTAGGCTTGAGTATGCGGGCTTGAACTATTGCCCCATTTGCAATGCTTCCAGGTATGTTCTGGTAGACAACGGTATGGGTGAGAAGAGTTGGACCAAAATCCCCATTAATGTTCTTTAGTATCTGCCAATCATACCAAGACTTCAACGTCTTTTTATGGTCGAAGAGACGGCCAAACACATGACGTGGCATAAATTGGTCAAAAGAACAGAACTAGATGCAGATGGGAATCCGATGTTGGGACACACTTTAGACGCTTTTGCGTGGAAGCACTTCGATGCATTACATAAGGATAAAGCGGCAGATCCAAGGCATCCTTGAGTTGCCATCAGCACGGATGGGTTCAATGTGTATGGTGTGACGGCAGCACAATACAGTTGTTGGCCTGTATTTGTCATTCCACTCAATCTCCCCCCGGAGAGATTATGAAAAGAAAGAACATTTTCCTGACATTGATATTTCCAGGGCCCAAATATCCAGCGAAGAATATGAATGTGTACATGTAGCCGCTTAAGATGAATTGCAAGAAGCCTGGGATAATGGGATCAAGACATACGACGCCGCTACCAAAAAGAACTTCAAAATGCGTGTGTGGTACATGTACTCGTCGCATGACTTGCCGGCGTATGCGCTATTCGTTGGTTGGTGTGTGCATGGAAGGTTTTTGTGCCCCACATGCAAGGCAGCTCTTGAGTTCCATTGGCTGCAGGCGAGTCGCAAGTTTTCTTGCTTCGACATGCATAGACAGTTCCTGGATCCTGACAATAAGTTCAGAAAAGACAAGAAGAATTTCATCAAAGGTAGAGTTGTCAAAAACACTGCACCACCTGCGTTGACAGGCCAACAGATCCTGGATCAGATAAACGCTCTCAAGCCGGATCCAGATCATCCAGGGTATTTCAAAGGGTATAATATGGAACACGCCTGGACTCATAAGATATGTTTGTGGGATTTGCCTTACTTTAAAGACCTCCTTTGCCGACACAACATCGACGTGATGCACATTGAAAAGAATATCGTGGAGGCCCTTTTTGGTACATTGTTCAGCATAGAGGGGAAGTCGAAGGATAATCCTAAGGCTAGAGTCGATCAAGAGGCTCTATGTGATAGACCGTTACAAAACATTTGACAACCGAAAGGAAAGAAGAATTGGAGGAAGCCAAAGGCATGGTTCAATCTTGGAAGGCTAGCTATGAGGGAAATGATCTTGTGGGTGAAAATGCAGTTGATGTTCGCCAATGGGTATGCAGCGAATCTAAAGAGGGGAGCGAGTCTTGACAAATTGAAAATATTTGGTCTTAAGAATCATGATTGGCACATATGGCTTGAGCGGGTAATGCCAGTGATGTTGTGTGGCTTTATCCTTGAGGATGAATGGCTAGTACTGGCTGAGCTGAGCTATTTCTTCCGTGCTCTTTGTGCGAAAGAACTATTGCCTGACGCGCTAGACAAACTGGAAGAGTTGGCGCCGGAGTTGATCTACAAGTTAGAAAAGATCTTTCCACTGGGCTTATTTAATCTAATGCAGCATTTGATTTTGCGTCTCCCGACCGAGGCAAGATTGGGGGGGCGTGCAAAATCGTTGGTGCTTCGCAACTGAGAGGATGCAGAAGACGCTTTGATCAAAATGTAAAAATAAACGTAGAGTTGAAGCATCGATGGCCGAGGCATTAATTACTGAGGAGGCGGCAAACTTCATGACAGCACACTACAAAGCCAAGAATCGTCATTTGCATAATCCGAAGCCTCGGTACAATGATGGCGATTGTGAAAAAAGTCGATCCAACCTCAGCCTATTCAAAGGGAAGCTCGCACCAGCCGGTGCTTCGAAAGCAATAGCGTTGGATGTCGAAGAATGGAGGACCATTTTGTTGTATATCTTCAACAACCTAACAGAAGTGCAGCCATACATCGAGTAAGTTCTCGGTACATTGTTTCGCAACTTCTAATTCCTTTGAAATGCTCTTATTCCCGGATATGTGATACAGTCGATATGTCACCAAATTCTCGGATGGAGCGGTGATCCAAAAGGATTCCATCGAAGAGTATGAGATTCTAGCAAAGCATGGAGGCGGCTATCCCGGTTTCATCTCTTGGTTCAAGAAAATGATAATTTCCATTAGACGATTTCATTTCTTCGCCTAGTATGCGGCTAATGCAACAATCCTTTCGTATTAAACTTGTAGGCTAATGCAGAGTCTATGGACTCTGAATTGAGACAAGTCGCTAATGGTTTTGACTATAAGGTCCGTTCATTTGACAAATACGACATCAATGGGTATTGCTTTCGTACTTTTGGCAAACAGCTATCTATGGCCGACCGAAAGTCTACAAATTGTTGTGTTTCCGCTGTCGGCAAAGGAGGGGTCGAGTATTATGGAAGAGTTGAAGCAATTTATGAACTTACATTCTTTGGTGAAAACCCACCAAACGTCATAGTCTTCAAATGTTATTGGTTCCAACCGAAGGAGACTAGAAGGACTCATGAACATATAGGGGTAGTCGAAATCAAACAAAGCACCCATTTAGACGTTCCCGATGTCTATATTATGGCTCAACACGCGACCCAAGTTTTCTATCTACCGTGGGCCTGCCAAACGGATCCAAATCTAAAAGGTTAGGATGCCGTTTATGATGTGCCGCCACATTTTAGACCACCTCCCCTCAATCAAGATGATTATGAACCTCACATTAACCTAGACACATATGAAGGAGAATTCTTCCAAGAAACACGTGTTTCCAAAAAACGTTTCAAGAACCGCTCTACTTCACCCCAGAACATTGAGGTTAACAACGACAGTGAATCCGACTTCACCCCTGAGCTGGAACAAGAAGAGACGGAAGAAGAAGAGGTTACTGCTACGGATGACCAGTCAATGCTTGACCGATTACATAGAGGCCTTCCACATGTTGATGCATTTATTGATGATGCTGATGAGCACGTCATTACTGATAGTGATGATGATTATGCATTTATTGATCCCGAAGCATATATAGACGATGAAGATTAATATTAGTAATGTGAGGTATTCAATTATTATTATGTACATATTATTATTAATTGGTTCATGTTATTAGGTATTCATTTTTTTATGTTGAACTAATTTCGTTCACTCTTTGTCATTGCAGGTGTTGACAGATGGTGGGCGTGGGTCGAGAGCGCTCTGAGCCTCCTTCCTCGGCGCGTGTTGGGAGGGGTGCTATTATTCCACCCCAGCAACTCCAGAGAGCGCTAGTACAATGTATGCAGACAACGGCGGGCGCTTCTTCTTAGACCAGGAGAGGTCGGGGGAAGGCGAAGAGAGGTGGTAGAGGTAGGAAGGCGGCTACGCCTTCCTCGCCGCCACCCCCAGTTGATTCTCCCGACCACAGGAGTGCTCCCTCTCAGGTGGACCCGTCTGACTTGGACCTGTCTCGGACTCCGGTCGCCGAGCCCCGGGTCACCGAGCCTTCGTCCCAGGAGACTCCGGTCCCAGAGTCTTCGTCCCAGGAGACTCGGGTCCTAGAGTCTTCGTTCCACGTGACTCCGGAGGCTAGTGGCCATGCTGATGGTGGCGAGGACAACTTGTCTGAGGACACCTATAGAGAGAGCGAGCTAGTTGAGGAGGGCAAGAAGGTCTACCAGCGTGGTTGTACAAAGCTCCCGCCCGTGCCTACGACCCACGATCAGAGGTGGTTGATTGAGCCTAATGCGGAGAAGTAAGTGCATTTACTCTTTTTTAACCTTTTCCTTCATGTTTCATCAAATTAATATCTAATGTGTTGGCCTTGTCATACTGCAGGGGTTGGAAACACGAGCGTGGTGTCCGCAGGCCCAACCAGGTCCTTGGTGTGCTTCTCCGGCACCACTTCTTGGGGAAGGTCCAGTTGCCCAGTGAGGGTGAGGTTCCACAGGTAGCACTGACCTGGGAGCTGTACATGGCTGCCCCAGCCCCGCTGGAGGAGATAGTCGACGGTGTCTTGTGCGAGACGGTGGCTGACATTGTGATCCATCGGTTTTGGATAATTTCTCCTTTACAGAATTAAAAATCAACAACACCTAGTGATTGTACTAATCAATGTTGTCTTATTTGATTGCAGACCTTCTACAGGTGTCTTGAGGAACACGAGACGGAAGCGGCTGTTGTTCTTGTAGCCGAGTGCAAGCGCCTACTTTAGAACTTACGGCACGAGGCTCGGGTGCAGACTATTCGAGACTACTACGCCTCGACTAACATTAAGAGGGCCAAGAAGAAGTGCCACAAAAATTATCTGAGTAAGGAGAAGTTAATGAGGGTAATTATCTATTCTTAAGGCCTTGTACTTAGTTTCCTTGATTTGATTCGTAGGCGTAGCACTGAAATTTCTCTTGTCTAACTTAGGTGCCCCCAAGATGGTGTGCAGATAGGATGGACTGTTGGGAGGCATTGGTGGATGAGTGGTGCTCTCCCGAATGGCTAGCCAAACACAACAAGGCCAAGGATAAGCGTGCCCAAATGAAAGGTGTGCCACACCATCAAGGGAGCTCCAACCTGTTTGAGTACGGGGATCAGTGGGTATGTGGTTTGCTTCATGATTCATGCAATTTCATTCTTCATGCTAGCTTGAGCCCTTAACTAATATTTTGTTCCTCTCTTTTAGGCGCGAGAAAACAAGAAGGAGGTGCCACCTCTGTTCGACCTCTATGCCATGGCCCATACTGCCTCATACAAGAAGGCCAAGGCATTCTCTGAGGATGACCTCGATCATCCAGAGAGCTTCAGCAACATCTCCTCCCACAACAAGCTCGTGAGGTATAGAGATGAGGGGAAGGTGAGGAAAGGGGAGGACTTCAACCTGAGCCAGAGTCCTTTTGATCCAGAGGTCGTGATGATATCTGGTGGCGGGAGGCCCCATGGCTCGATAGCCATTGGGGATGGACTGATACGTTGTCCTAGAACTCTCCCGAAGATCAAGAAGCGCCAGACGAGCTTTGATCCTGAGATAAGGCCTCGTCCATGGCCAATGGAGCTCGCCATTGAGGCTAGGGCCCATGAGCTTCTGGCGGAGGCAAACGGGTAGGGGGCACAGAGGGAGAGGGACATGGAGGAGAGGACGGCTAGGCTGTTGGAGGAGGAGAGGAATCGGAACGACGCGTCTCATCGGGCCCTATACGAGCTCCTCGTGGTAAGTTTCTCCTGCATATTAGCCAAATCATGCATGTAATGTTCGTTTCATCACTAACTAATATGAATGACTCATGAAAACAAAATGTGCAGACCGTGTGCCAGAACAATGGTCAGACCCCTCCGTCGATGCCCCATATTGCTATAGCACCCATGGTGAGTTTCATTTGAATGGTCATTAGTTACTAGTATTCACATTTGAGTTGCATCATGCTAAGGAGACATTGCAAATGATCTTTGGTGCAGCGTGCCTCTCGACAAGCATCGACCGATCCTTCTGCGTCTGCCGCAACCTCGACCGGTCCTTCTATGTCTCACCCTGGCGCAAACACGACCGTGATAATGGTAAGTTTTCCCAAGTGTTTTGCTTAACAAATGCATACTTAGCTTAAGAAATGACCTACTTAGCTCCAAAATGACCTATACTTAGCTTTTTTTCCTCAAAAATGACATAATAACCTTACTTAGATCCAAAATGATATATTCTACCTAGGATAGCTATAAAATGACCTATACTTAGCATTTTTTCCTCCAAAATGACTTGATATGCTTAGTTAGCTAGAAAATGGCATAACTACCTAGGATAGCTCAATAATGATCTATAGCTAGCTTAGCTAGTTCATTTATGACATAATTATCTCACTTAGGTACAAAATGGCATAACTACCTAGGATAGCTCAATAATGATCTATAATTAGCTTAGCTAGTTCATTTATGACATAATTAGCTCACTTAGGTAAAAAATGGCATAATAACCTTGGTTTAGCTCCAAAATGACCTATACTTAGCTTATTTTCCTCGAAAATGACATAATAACCTTACTTAGCTCTGAACTGACAAACTTTACCTAGGATATCTATAAAATGACCTATACTTAGCATTTTTCCTCCTAAATGACTTAATATGCTTAGTTAGCTGAAAAAATATCATAACTACCTAGGATAGCTAAATAATAATCTATACTTAGCTTACCTAGTTCATTTATGACATAATTAGCTTACTTAGGTAAAAAAAATGTTATAATAACCTTGGTTTATCTCCAAACTATCATATAATTAGTTTATTTTCCTCCAAAATGACAAAATAACCTTACCTAGCTCCAAAATGACTGATTTTAACTAGGATAGCTCTAAAATGACCTACACTTACCATTTTGTCCTCCAAAATGAATAAATATGCTTAGTTAGCTCAAAATGGCATAACTACCTAGGTTAGCTCCAAAATGACCTATTTACCTATCTTAGCTCTAAAATGACCTACACACTTAGCATTTTTTACCTACCTTAGCTAAAAATAGCATTTTTACCTACCTTAGTTAGAATAAGAAGAAGATAAAGAAGAGGAGAGTAGAAAAACAAAGAGAAGATAAATTCTTCTTCTTCTTCTTTTTCTTCTTCTTTTTCTTCTTTTTCTTCTAGCTAGTCTTCTTCTTCTTCTAACTTTCATCTTTCCTAATTTGCAGATTTGCTATAGATGAGGAAGCTTGCATTGATGGAGTGTACTCTTCTACTTGTGCTTCCTTTTTGTTTATGGAAACTTGTTGGAAACTTGTTTTGGATATGTATGTATGGATATGTTGTTGGAAACCATTGTATGTTGGATATGTTGTTGGAAACTTGTATGTTGGATATGTTGTTGGAAACTTATTGTTGGTATGCTTGTTGAAATTATTTTGAAATATGTGTATATATATATGTGTGTGAAATTCTGTCAAATTGAATGAATTTAAGAAAAAACAGAAAAAACAGGGGCTATATAGCCACTTTGCCATCTGCTGGCCGACGGCAAAGGTCTTTGCCATCAGCTAGCAGACAGCAAAGCTGCCACGTGGCAGCTACCTGTGCAAACTAGGGTAGCACTAGGCTGGCCTAGGTGGTTTCTTTGTCGTCTGCCAGCGGACAGCAAAGAAACCACCTAGGCCCGCAAAGAAAGAGGTGCTTTGCCGTCCGCTGGCAGACGACAAAGAACCTTAGGTCCTTGCCGTCGGCCAGCGAACGACATAGCATGCCGTTAACCCCTTAACGGTTGTAAGTTGCCATGTGTGCCGTCCACGGTCTTTGCCGTCCGCTGGCGGACGCCAAGACCTAAGGATCTTTGCCATCTGCCAGCACACGACAAAGCGCCCTTTACCGTGGAGTATTCAGCCGGACGATTGGTCGTCTGCTGGCCGGCGGCAAAGCCTTTGTCGTCTGCCATGCATGCCTTTGCCGTGCGGGATGGCTGAAGGCAAAGTTGTTGATTCCTGTAGTTGTCGACCCCCTAATCCAGGACTCCCTCAGTAGCCCCCGAACTTGCCTCCAACACCAAGGGTCTTCAGCTCCAATTGCTTCGCGAACAGAGTCTTCGGCTTGCGAGATGAGTTCCTTCCTGATGAACCATAGTTCGACCTCCGATGACAAGTAGTTCCCCGCATAGTGGCACATCCGAATACTACAAATAAATCGGCCTTGAAGGCCAAACGTCAGGGGGGAAACAATGCTCCTCTGACGACCTTTCTGACGAAAGGCTACGACCCACCACGACCGCTAGGCCAGTTGCATAGACTCGATTCGCGGTTTGAGGCCGTTTTAATCATCACGATCTATCAATATATCGATTGTGCCCCGTTTTACACGGGATATACTTAATCACACGCACACAATGGCCCGCATGCCTCGGGAAGTGGAGGGATTCACGGCGCAGCAAGGGGAGTCTCAATCGATGGGCCTCATAAAAAGAGGAAGAAAAATCCAAAGGCTTTTCATGCTCTCCATTCGACTTCTCCGCCTCCCATTCCCTTGCGCCTCCAAAGCACAAATCTAGGTTTCTTCGACCCCTCCTCCGAGCTCATCAATGGTGGGCTCCAACGGCCAATGGGAAGCTTCCACGGTCAACGACCAGGACATTCTCGACCTCAAGAAGGCCGGCTACCTCCCCGCCAACATCCCTCACCACGCAGCGGAGGAGGGCCAAGTGATCCCTACCCCCAAGCCAGACAAAAGGGTGGTATTCATCCCCCAGTTCATCCCAGGGCCGAGCTTTCCTCTCCACCACTTTGTTAGGGGGCTAATGTTCTTCTATGTCCTCGACTTCCATGACCTCCCGCCGAACTCCATCATGCACATATCGGCATTAATCCTCGTCTGCGAGGCCTTCCTGCGCATCGAGCCACACTTCGGGCTCTGGCTGCAGGTGTTCAACATCAAGCCCAAGTGCATCGGCGGTAAGCACGCATATTGCGGTGGGGGCGTCATCGGCAAGCTCACCCGCGTCGGGTGGCCGTCGGGCATCCTCATCGACACCATCAAAGGATGGCAAAAGGAGTGGTTCAACGTCTAGGAGAGGGTCAGCACCTCGTCATCGCATTCCAATCTGGTCCCCCCATCAGATTGGCTTCCTGACTCGAAAAGGGCCTTGTCTGGGGACCGGGAAAGGAGGTGACTGACCTGGAGAAGCGCATACGCTCCATGGTCAAGGAGGGCACCAAGTTGACCGATGTGGTCCAGGTGTTGCTCCGAAGACGCATCCTCCCCTGCCAACGCCGAGACACTCCCCTGTCTTCTCGAGAACTCGAAGCTGAGCCTACAGTCCGGAATCTCTTCCGCGGTACGCGGGGGAAGTTGTGGAAGGCGCTCTTCAAATCAATGAAGAGCTAGCCATCCGAGGAGGAGGACAAGGGTCTGCACGCCACCAAGACCGATTCTGAGGTATGATACACCCCAGCTTGGCCGGTTTTCTTACATAGAAGATTACCATAACCTCTTATCCGATCTATCTGCGCGGAGATGGCTGAAGAAAGCCGTCAACATCAACAGTCCGGTGCCTCAGCCCGAAGACGAGAGGACCGGGTTGTTATCCAAAATGCTCATGGTAAAGCCTTACGAGGCTCCCACAAAGAAAGAGAAGAATAAGAAACCAGGCCAGGCTCATCCGCATCAGGAACCAGCCTGATGCCGCATCCGAAGATACCCCCGCCTCCTCAAATCAAGAGGAAGCTGAGGAGGAAGAAGAGGAGGAGGAGGAGGCCGAGGTCGAGGGCGAGGGGGGTGATCCCCCGTGCCAAGAAGAGAGCGGCGTCTTTGGACGCCCCGGAGCAGGCCGCTTCTCCTGCCCACAAGAGGGTGCGGTAGATGCGGGTGGTTTTGTCCAACGATAGTTCGGACTCGGGCACCGCGTCCGAAGACCTCGAGGAGGTTCCATGAAGGAGCCTACGGGTCAAGCCCCCCATCCAGGTTAGGACCCGAAGACCCTCCTGTTCATTACGAATAGATTTAGAGTTTGCTAATACACGGGTTATTGGCCTTGCAGCCCCCCGCATGTTATTCCCATCGAGGTCATATCGGACGGGGAGACCCTGCCCACCGAACTGGTGGAGAGCGGGGATGCCTCGCATCCCACCACTCCAGGCGCCACGAAGGACACCGTGGAGGTGTCGTCCCAGCCCACTCCTATGGAGGCGTACACCGGTGGCGAGGGAGATGGCACCGTGGCCGAGGCTAACACCTCGGCCACTCAAGACCGGGGTGCAACACCCCACCCAGATACCGAGGAGGCCGGACGAGCGGGTGCTCAGTCCCCTCCGAGAACATCTCCGGAGCGCACTATGCCTTCGGAGGCACCGGTCCAATCCCCGGTGGGTGATCGAGGAATCTGATCATCACCGGCACCACCGACCAATAGGTGGTAGGCCATGGAGGAGGCTCTATCGAGTGCCTCCATCCCTGAGGATCACCGAGGGTGCAGTACTACAGAGTGTCTAGTCTGTTGACAACGGATTGAAGGAGGCCTTCAAAGGTCTCCCTGTGGGTTTTCAAGTAAGTCACCCGATGTGTTTATTTTGCAAAGATTTTATTTATTCACATTATATACATGGCAGCCCCTGAGCCCTAGGTGAGGTGAAAAGGCTCACCTAGGGCTCACATCTGAATCTGATACCGAACTAGATGCACTTTAAGTGTCCGGCATATGAGAACAACTCGATATATGAGTGGATTGTCTATAGTTCGGGAATTGAGAGCCCATGCAATGTATTAATTGTGTGTGATGCAGGCTTTGTCATCAGCGGCAGCCATAAATGGCGTCGAGCTGGATGAGCTGAATTGAAAGCCAAAGCGCTCTGAAGACGAAGATGAGGCCCTTAACCGAAGGCTCGTCGAGGCTCAAGGTATGTCAAAACAAAATCCGAATGCCCTTGGCTGAGTTATGTAGTTCAAATACTGTCAGTGCAGCTTCTTTACATTGTATACTTCACGCATAGCCTCGGCGAAGGAGGTGGAGAGGCTCAAGGCTGAGCTCCAGTGTGCGAAGGACAAGACAACCGCCGAGAGGGCGGCTGCTAAGGAAACAGTTGTCGCCCTTTCCGCCATGCGGGCCACTAGTGGAAAGCATGAAGCTCGCGTGCCAGAGGTCCAGCAGGAGCTCAAGGATGCCAGCGAAAGATGTGAGGCCTTGGAGCAGAAGAACAAGGCGAGCTCGGCTGACCTGTCCACTATGAAAACCGAACTCCAGAAGGAGTGGATGGACAGACGGTTCTGCGAGGAGCAAGTGCACCAGGCCAAGGAAATAGCATATGGTAAGCCGTACTTACTAAAGTGCGTACTCGGGGATAGCAGATTCGCATTGCTTACCGGGGTGGGGCGATCCTCAGGTGCATCCTCCGATCTCTAGAAGAGCGTGGCGGACGCTAATCAGCTGTTCGCCTCGCGGGGAGAAGGAGATGAAGCTCGGCTGTTCTGGGCACAGTTTGGAGCCCCCGAGCGCCCTCCTCTTCTGGTGGAGCAGCTAAAATAGCTGATGGAGCTACACCAGATGGTGGACCCGACCGTGAAGGACCTCTACATCCGTTTATGGCCCGGCGAGCCGCTACCAGGCAGCTACTTTGGCCTGGTGCAGAAGTTGATCGCTGCTATGCCCCGTCTCGACACCGTCAAGCGCTCCTCCTACATCGAAGGAGTCCGGATGTCCCTTGCCAAGGCCAAAGTGCACTGGCCAGGGTTAACTCCGATGAAGGTAGCCACCGACCCACCGCCACCCGGGAAGGAGCATCGACGCCCCGAGCTATACTATGATGGAGTGATGGAGAGTGCTCGGTTGATAACGTCGCAGTGTTCAGGTGATAAATTATTTGAATGAGCTTGTAACGTGTCCGAAGACTTGCGTTAACTTCAAATGATATTAGTATTTGCTCTTATATGGTTTTGCCTTCCTTTATAACTCCTATGTGGCTGTTTAATACTAAAAGATGCGAGTCTTCGGCTTTAGGCCCCACGTAGATACTACATGGGGTGTCTATGCCAATGTACTATGTCCCTTAGCCATATTATCAGAACCTGAAGGCGGTATAGTGTGGCAGACTAGGCAATCAGATTATAGTGCTTTATTTCTTTCACTTAGTTGCAGGGGCGCGAAAATGACTACATGAAGCGTACGATTAGCCACCGAAGTGTTGTGATGTTCGGACAAACCGTGGACAAAGCCGGTATCACAGTGTCTGCACAAAGGGCAAGTTCCTCGTGTAACACGAAATAACCGCTTACGAGGATTGAAGTATAACACTTCCAGCTCGGGGTTCACAGATCGGATCGCGCATACTATGACAGTCTGTTTTCGGCTTTCTCTCCTGAGGTGCTTGACCAGACTATCCGGAAGCACAATCGTAGGGGTGCTCCCTTTGCCCCTTTAGCCGAATGAGCGGAACATAAAGGGGCAAGCACAGGAGCCGGGCAAGCCGACTTATTGACCAAAGACATAGTTCGAAACTGATGCATATAAAGCGAACGCCAAGACACCGAACACATGATAGAGAAGGCGATTTTTGTTTGAACTCAAGCCCCCAGGCTATTAGCCGGTTACCCTGCACCATACCGAACAAGTTCACGAGAAGAGGAAGAAAAGAGAAAAATATGCGCCAAAAAAAGGACAGATGAGGCAAACTTGCGCCATGCAATTTTGTGTTTTCTCAACAACTCTTATAACTCGGATTACCGAAGCAATTGTTTACAGGTATGTGAAAGAAAATAAAAGATAAAAATATACAAGAGTTGTTGTACCAGGGGTCTTCGATTGGTAACCTGACGTCCTCGATATGCCCACTTGCCAGTTGACTCCTGCTCTTAGATGCACCTTGATGGGTGCTAGTGTCCGGCGGGCAGATTTTGCTAATAAAATCTTGAGAGGTTGCTGAATTGTACGTGAGCTTTATGCCGTAGGCAGGCTCTTTTAGGAGCGCCTGCATTTTGTCCGAAGACGTGTTGATAGTAGCAGTTCGGGTCGGCCGAACACCCATCTTTATTTCCCCACTACTACCCATGGAATCTTAAGTGCGAAGTTGTGCCTCCTCGGCACATACTTTGCTTGTCCTGAGGTTGTGCGGTGGGGGCGAGTCCCTATAGATGGGAGGAGGAAGGATCTGAGTTATCGGTCTGAAACCGAACTCGCTTCCCAGCCTTTTGCGCCTTTATGGAGGATGTCGGAACTTGCCGATCTTCGTTATAGCCAAATTCGGCCGCTAAGGCTAATGCATGTTCCTCAGTTCTAAGGGAGCGCTCTGTATTGCCATTGACAGTAATGACCCCCTTGGGGCCCGGCATCTTGAGCTTGAGGTATGCGCAGTGTGGGACCGCGTTGAAACGAGCAAACTCTGTCCGACCAAGCAGCGCGTGATAGCCGCTGCGGAAGGGCACAATGTCGAAGATCAAATCTTCGTTGCGAAAGTTATCAGACGAGCTGAACACAACTTCCAGAGTTACAGAGCCCGTACATCGGGCCTTAATACATGGGATCACTCCTTTGAAGGTAGTGTTGCCAGGTTTGATCCTTGACGGATCTATGCCCATCTTTTTCACCGTATCTGAGTAAATCATTTAGGCTACTTCCTCCGTCCATTAGGACTTTTGTGAGGTGATACCCATCTATAATGGGGTCTAGGACGAGGGCCGCCGAACCCCCATGGTGGATACTGGTCGGATGATCATGACAATCAAAGGTGATTGGGTATGCCGACCATGGGTTGTACTTCGGGGCTATGGGTTCCACAACGTAGACCTCCTCAAGGGCGTGCTTCCTCTCCTTCTTTGGTATATGGGTGGCGTATATCATGTTCACCATTTTGACTTCGGGAGGGAATTTCTTCCGTCCGCCACCAATTGGACCCCGAGGTTCATCCTCATCTTCGTTGTGAGAGCTTTTCCCTTGGTCCTCGGGTGGTATCTTGCTGGCCTGTTTGAACACCCAGCAGTTGCGGTGTGTGTGGTTGGCGGGATTTTACGAAGTCCCATGGATTTGTCAAGGCCTTTCCATGATCTTCTCGAGCTGAGTGGGTCCATCACGATTGCCTTTAGGAGGCTTCTTCCACTGCCCAGGACGGGAGTTGCGGAATCCGGCATTTACAGCCGTATCATCGGCATCACTATTATTGTGCCGGTGCTTGTTTTTGTTGCGCTTCGGTTTTGAGTTCCCATCCTGGGCTTCAGGTGCTACGGGATCATCGGAATTGTGGATGTGTGTTGCCAGCAAATTGTCTTCGCCCGCACAAAAGCGGGTCATGAGGGAGGTAAGGGAGGACATGGTCTGAGGTTTGTCCTGGCCTAGCTGGTGGGCCAGCCACTCGTCCCAAATATTGTGCCAGAAGGAGGCTATGGCCTCAGCATCCGGACTGTCGACAATTTGGTTCTTCTTAGTCAAGAACCGATTCCAAAATTGCCGAGCAGACTCGCTGGGCTTATGGACGACGTTGTTGAGACCGAAAGAGTCCGGCGGGCGGACATAGGTTCCCTGGAAGTTAGAGCGGAACGCATCTTCCAAGTCTTCCCAGCATCCAACGGAGTTTTTGGGGAGGCTGTTTAACCAGTGCTGAGCTGGCCCCTTAAGCTTAAGGGGGAGGTATTTGATGGGATGGATATCGTCTCCTTGCGCCATGTGGATATGGAGGAGGAAGTTCCCGATCCATACGGTTGGGTCAGTAGTCCCACCATATTGTTCTATATTCACGGGTTTAAACCCTTTGGGGAACTGATGCCGCATTACCTCATCTGCGAAGGACAGTGGGTGAGCGGCGCCTCCGACCCGTGCTATGTCGTGCCTGTATTCGGCGTCTGTATGGGGCCGATTGCGTTCCCGGACTCTGTTGTTTTGGTCGAACCATGGTCTGTATCTACCCCGTCTATCGGGCGAGTACTCTCTAGATCCATAGATGGATCTTGTGCGGCCTGCCCTGTGATCCAGGTCATCTCGCAGGTCAAACCTATCATTAGGCTCTAATGCCCCCTTACCCCGTCTCTGGGGCACTACCGGTATATAACCGGTGTTGTTAGTCGTCCTGTCCCGACCACGAGGGGGGCGGTCTGGATTGTCGTGTGGACTACGGCTTGGAGACGGAGTATCAGTGAGTTCATCATCGAACTGCGGTAGCAGCCTCCTCCAAGGGTAGCTTTTGGGCTGGTTTGATAGGCCAGCACCGTATACTTCCTTAGCTGAGAGGACTTCCATCCATCAATCATTGAGGTCGTCCTATTCGGCTTTGAGTTGTCGTTCTTTGGCCTTTAGGCTGCAAGCTGTTGCTATGAGTCGTTGCCTGATTTCTTCCTGATTCTCAAGGTTATCAGGGATGTATAAGTCATCGGCTTCTAGTATATCCTCCTCCTCGACAGGGTGAAGGTAATCATCACCCTCGGAGTCGTTGACGTTATCGGGTTTGTTTTGGTCCTCAGGCCCCTCCGGACCCTCTAACGGGTGCTCGGGGATATCGGGATTGCCATGATCAGCGGGGGTATTACCATCCCTGTTGCTGATAATAGCTTTCCTTCCCTTTTTGCTTTTGGACCGCTTATGTGATTTCCGGTGCCTTGATGGCGCATCACCCGATTTTTGTCACTGTAGTTGTGAGGCGTGTTGTCGCCATTGGTGGCGGGAGTATCCACCATGTAGACGTCGTATGTAGAAGTGGCGGTCCAACTCTGGTGTTAACAGGGGTGGGAGCACAGTCCTCCTCATCCATGTATTCTGCCTCCTCGGAGGCATAGTCCAGCATGTCGGTTAAATCCTCTACAGTGGCTATCAAGTGGGTGGTGGGTGGGTCGGAAATTTTGTCATGGCCCGCACCGTAACCGAACCGAGCGTAGATCAGGGGTGGATCGTTAGTGATCTTCATCTACGAAAATCGATCCAGGGCCTGTTCGACTGCTGAGGGGCCGATCGGATCCAGCTGTTCGGAACTTGTGGAGTTAACTTTCACGATGTCCAGACATGGGAAGTGTTCGGCAAGAACACATGTTTTGGTCATATGGCTTAATGGCCGGACCGGGATAAGAGATCGGCTCATCGCCATAGGTGACCCCATCGGCATGTCCGAAGAAGGAGCTTGAGGTTAAAGCCTCGGAGTCCTCGAGGGCTACAGGCAAAGCTGCGAGCCCGATTAATGACAGGTCACCCCGAGAGTCGACGGAGAACTCTAAGTTTCCAAATCTGACCTCTCGGTTAGGGGCGAAGTTCTCAACGTGGCCTAGACGGCCAGTGGAATCAGCATGCAGCACAATGCTGCCGAAGGCGAAGATCTGTCCGGGGACAAAAATGTCCATGTTGCAGACCTCTTCATTGATGACAAGGCGAGGCATCGATTCCATCTCGCTCACAGAGGAACTCTCAATGAAAGCACCAATGTCGGTGTCAAAACCGGCGGATCTCGGGTAGGGGGTCCCGAACTATGAGACTAGAATCGACGGTAACAGGAGACGAAGGGGACAAGGATTTACCCAAGTTCGGGCCCTCCTATGGAGGTAATACCCTACGTCCTGCTTGGTTGTATTGATGATACGGGGGGTTACAGAGTTTATCTACCTCGAGATCGCCCTAGATGAGTTGCCCTCTCCCTATACCCTAAAACCCCCTGGCTTATATAGGTGCCGAGGATGCCTAGGTTTTACACATGATCTGTTACATGCCGAAGAGATAAACATGCCTATTTACTACATCAAACGTGGAGCGCAAGCCGTGTTTCCCAAAGCTTCCATCCTGGAGACTAGGCCTTCAAATCTTTCGGTGTTCGGTAAGTAGCCCTCATAGTCTGGCCCATAACAATAGGTCGGCTATCCGAGGACCCCCCCCCCTAATCCAGGACTCCCTCACTCGGGGCAACCCTCTTCTTCTTCTTCTTCTTCTTCTTCTTCTTCTTCTTACTCTTGACTGACCTTGGCCTTCAAAGCAAAGTTGGGATATGATTTCTTTGACCGTTGCACGCAAGCAAGAGCATTGTCTGCGGTCGTGTTCAAGATGTTCATTGCAATAAATTCATCCAACACATTGCCAGAGGACAAGGTGTGAAAGTCCGGTCTTTGGCGGATGACGGTGGACATGGATTTGTTGTAGGGCATGATGGCCTTAAGAAACATACGCATGACCCAGGTGTCATCCACATCCTTACTGCCATGATCTCGGAGGGCAACGGCAAGAGTAGTCACCCTCCTATAGAGCTCACACGGTTCCTCATCTTCTATCATTACAAACTCATCTGACTGATCAAGAACAGCCTCATAGTTTGACCGTTGAATGCTTGACCTGCCCTTGTACATGGTGACAATGTGTTCCCAACACTCTTTAGCAACAGTTAAGGGACGCAGGTGAGGTAGGTCTTCGATAGGAACTGCAGCTTGGAGTATGAACAAGGCAGAGGAATTTAGCTATTTATTCGCCTCTTCTCTTGGAGTGAGGTTGCATGGATCACGAGGATAGTATCCTTCTTCAATGACTCGCATGAGTTGAATTGAGCTGTGATCCAAATGAGACTTGATACGAAAAATTCCAATTAGCAAAATCATTCTTAACAAGTTTAGGAGGAGGACCGAGATTAACTATATGAGGTGGGTGCACTGGTCTTCCATAGACCAAGGGAGGGGGAACTGAGGCAAAGGCCCCTGACCCATTAATTCCTTGAGAACGGTTATCCTTATCAGCACTAGTCCCCTCCTTACCGGAGTTGACATCCGATGTCGAGTTAGTGGGATTAGCCACTTGCACCACATCGGTGGAAAGTTTAAGAGTATCAAGGAATTCTTTAAACATGGATTTGACCTGGTCGTCATGGAAGATTTAAGTGAGGACATAGCCTCATTCAAATCCTCGCGAGAGACCGTGTTCACACCCATGGCCTCGAGAAGTTCTCCCGACCGCTCCCCGTTGCCAACTATACTCTTTGGGTGGTGAAACCCTTAATAAAGAGACACAGCTCTGATACCAATTGAAAGGATCGATATGGTTGACTAGAGGGGGGTGAATAGGCAGCTAACACTTTTTAATACTCAATTGGAATAAACTTGGATGACTAATTGGAATTTCAACTAACAAATTGGAATAAAATCAATTGGAATTCTTTAACAAGTCCTTCTTTCAATTAACAAATGAGGGGGGTGAATTTCAACTAACACTTCTTCAATGACTCGCATGAGTTGAATTGAGCTGTGATCCAAATGAGGGGGGTGAATAGGCAACTAACACTTTTTAAAATTCCAATTAAAAAATCCTTCTTCAATTTCTTGGCAACATAAAGGTTGTCTAGATATGCAACTAGGTGAGCAACCTATATGATGCTAACTATAATAACAATGCAAGCAAGGAGATAAACAATACAAATAGCTTGCACAAAGTAAAGGTAAGAAGTAACCACACATGGAACCAATGGATACGAGGATGTGTTACCGGAGTTCCTTCCCGGTAAATGGAAGTATGTATTCGTTAGAGCGGTGTGGAGGCACAATGCTCCCCAAGAAGCCACTAGGGCCACCGTATTCTCCTCACGCCCTCACACAATGCGATATCATGTGATTCCACTAGTGGTGCCGTTGAAGGTGGCAACTGGACCTTTACAAACAAGGTTGGGGCTCTCTCCACAACTTAATTGGAGGCTCCACGAAACCATGAAGCTTCGCCACGATGGAATGGCTTCGAGGTGACCTCTTCCATCTAGGGTGCTCAAACACCCAAGAGCAACAAAATCCACACAATAAAGTATGGGGGAATCGATTTTCCTTTGGTGGAAGTGTAGATCTAGATCTCCTCCTTCAATCCCTAGCAAGATAACAAGTTTAGGTGGCTAGAGAGAGATATTGGGCAAGAAAGCTCAGTGGGCATGAATGGTGGAGAGAGAGAGGTAAGAGATAAGATAGATGTGGAAGAACCACCTCCTTATATAGCCCCCCCTTTTCCAACCGTTACAGCCAGAATTGCATGGAGCGGTACAACCGGAGGGGTGGGCGATACAACTAGTATAACCGGTCAGACCGGTACAACCGGCCTACTACCGCCCTACCATCGGACGACAACAGAAAGGTGGCCCAGAAGCAGCACCCCGGCTAGATCCCTAGACCAGGCAAAGTCCTAAGCGGTACAACCGCTCGGGACTCCGGTTGTACCGGGCTATATAAAAATAGCGGTACAACCGGTCTACTACCGCCCTACCACCGAACCTCAACAAAACGGTGACCTGGATGCAGCAGCCCGTCCAGAGCCCCGGACTAGGCAAAGTCCTAAGCGGTACAACCGCTCGGGATCCCGGTAGTACCGGGCTATATGAAAATAGCGGTACAACCGGTCCAGGTCTGCCCAACAACCGGAGCTCAACAGGACCAAGTCGGGTTGTAGCCTGGTGCTGGGCCGGTTCAACCGCCTAGAGCTGCCACCCTGGGTCACCCAGCATTGGGCGGTACAACCGCCTGGGGCAGCGGTACAATTGGCAAGCATTGAAGGAAAGAGGGTCCTCTCCCTCTATGATGCGGAGGAATGAGTTGGGTGTAAAAGGATGTGCGAGAGAACTGATTCACCCAAGACCTTCCAATGTGGATTCCCTCTTAATAGTACGGGATCCCTATGACCAAAGAGAATAAACACATAGAGAACACCGTCTTCGATCTTTTCCATTTGGATGGACCACCTAACCTTCTTGTGTCCCGCACAATACCTGTATAACTTGACACGCGGTTAGATCATAGTGAGTTGTCATCATCGCCAAAACACTAGGGTAAGAGAATGCCCTTACAGACTTTCTTCTCCACGTTTACCCTTTTGAAACCTACCACCATATTCTATTCCACCCATAGTGCTATATCCATGGCTTGCGCTCATGTATTGCATGAGAGTTGAAAGTGCTTAAGCGCGTTAAAAAGTATGAACCAAATGCTTCGCTGACACCGGGTAGTACATGATTTATACTTTGTGTTAAGAAGACCGAGCATGACAAGGCTATATGATTAAGTAGAGATAGTGTTCTTTAGCCTTGATATTTTGAAAGACATGATTATTTGTTGGGATGCTTGAGTATTAATGTCTTTATGTCAAAAGTAGAATATTGCTTTGAATCACTTGTGTCTTAATATTCATGCCATGATTAGATATATGATCAAGATTATGCTAGGTAGCATTCCACATCAAAAATTATCTTTTTATCATTTACCTACTCGAGGACGACCAGGAATTAAGCTTGGGGATGCTGATACGTCTCCATCGTATCTATATTTTTTGATGTTTCATGCCAATATTATACAACTTTCACATACTTTTGGCAACAATTTATATGGTTTATTGGACTAACCTATTGATCCAGTGCCTAGTGCCAGTTCCTATTTATTGTGTGTGTTTTTGTTTCGTAGAAATTCCATATCAAACAAAGTCCAAATGCGATAAAAATTTACGAAGATTTTTTTTGGAATATTTTTGAATTTTGAGGAGTGGAATCATTACAAACGGAGGCCCACAAAGGGCACAAGACACCAGGGCGCGGGCCAGGGCCCAAATGTGCCCTGGTGGGTGGTGCCCACCTCGTACGTCGGTTGGAGACCTCCTTTGGTCGTAAGGAAACCAATTTTTGGATAAAAATCCCCTCAAAGTTTCAGCCCGATCGGAGTTACGGATCTCCGGGAATATAAGAAATAGTTTTCGGCCAGAAACAAGAACGCAAAACAGAGGGAGATCCAATCTCGGAGGGGCTCCCGCCCCTCCGCCGCCATGGAGGCCATGGACCAGAGGGGAAACTCTCCTCCCATCTAGGGGGCAAGGAATAAGAATAAGGAGGGGGGCCCTCTCCCTCTCTCTCCCGGTGGCGCCGGAACGCCGCTGGGGCAATCATCGTGACGACGATCTACACCAACAACTTCGCCGCCCTCAACACCAACTCTCTCCCCCTCTATGCAATGGTGTAACACCTCTCTTCCCCGCTGTAATGTCTACTTAAACATGGTGTCAACTCCATATATTATTTCCCAATGATATTTGGCTATCCTATGATGTTTGAGTAGATCTCTTCTGTCCAATGGTTTAATTGTGGTATGATGTTATGTATGTGAGTTGTATGTTGATATGGAGCTGTCCTATGGTGCCCTCCGTGTCGCAAAAACTTGAGGGATCCCCGTTGTAGGGTGTTGCAATATGTTCATGATTTGCCTATGGTGGGTTGCTTGAGTGAGAGAAGCATAAACCCGAGTAGGTGGGTTGTTGCCTATGGGAGTAAAGAGGACTTGATACTTAATGCTATGGTTGGGTTTTACCTTAATGATCTTTAATAGTTGTGGATGCTTGCTAGAGTTCCAATCATAAGTGCATATGATCCAAGTAAGGAAAGTGTGTTAGCGTATGCCTCTCCCTCATTGCATGTAACAATCATCTATCGTATCATATTCAATTACCTATGGACAATCTTTCTCTTGCGCTACACAAAAAGCTTGCTACTAAATTATTTAGTTTTATTGTTCTTTTATTAAAACAACACCTAACTTTTATTTCCATGTTCTTTATTATCTTGCAAAGTACTTCTAGTTTTATTCCCACAAAGTAGTTTTATACTTGTTCTGGGTAAAGCAAATGTTAAGTGTGCGTAGAGTTGTATCAGTGGTCGATAGAACTTGAGGGAATATTTGTTTTAGCTTTAGCTCCTCGTTGGGATTTGACACTCTTATTGAAAAAGGCTACAAATGATCCCCTACACTTGTGGGTTGTCAATTATCAAGGGGGGGATATCAATAAAGGGGGAGAATATTATTAGGGGGGGTAATATCAAAGCTTGTGCTTATCCATAGGGGGAATTTTCATGATCACTCAAAACGGAGAACACTACTTAAGGGGGAGAGAGCAGACCAAGCTTATTCTATCATTTAAGAAAAAAGAAAATGCATTAAATTTGATTGATTATATATTAGACTTGTCTCACCCTACCTACTCCCAATATCTGCATGCTAAGATTAAGGGGGGGATTACAATTTCATAGTCAGGGGAGAAAGTTCTAAATGTTTTTGGAGACATATCAACTTTTATGAAACTTTATCTTCTATATGTCTTCCACATCTTGGTACTGTTGAGTTCTATTGCATTTGGATTTGCAGAATACTTTTGTGTTTCCTAACATTGTTTTCTCAAGTGTGTTTCTACTACTATGATGCTCAAGAACTTCAAGGTAATTATATGCATCATATCCTTGGTCAAGATGATCTCTTGTTTCTTGCACGTATTATTTGCAAGAGTGAATCTTGAACATGTAAATACTTCATTCATATACACTTGATGCATATAGCCAAGATACACATGACCCATCATATCCCTTCTACTAAGTGTGTGTCCATGCATTCCAAAGCAATTATCCTTTAAAAGGATTGCACACATTTAGGGGGAGTAAATCTTAGTCATGTGTCTCTCAAAGTATTCATTATATCTTTGTGTATCTTAATTTGAAGCTTTGATTGTATGTTGTCATCAATTACTAAAAAGGGGGAGATTGAAAGCACATATGCTCCCTTGGTGGTTTTGATAATTCATGACAACATACATTGTGTCTTGGACTAATAGTTCTACCTAGTTTATTTCAGGTTTAGTCCACTGAGAGGATTGGCTAAGGATTGTGAGGAGAATTACCAAGAAGAAGAAGAGGAAGAAGAAGAAGAACAAGAATGGAAGGAATGAAATTGGCCAAGCTTCAAGCTACAAGACTCTACATTTATATTTTGTGAGAAATCATTTTTAAGTCAACAAGAAAGCCAATACTATCAAAAGGGGATGAGGAATTATGATGATCTGGTTGCTTAAGTGCCTAGAGGTTATCCACCAAAAAAATTCACCCATTATTCCACAAATATCTTTTGTCCAAAGCCAAAAGTCAAAATTCGGTAACACCAACTTTCCCATTTTGGATCCACCGAGTTTTACAGTAGACAGAACCCAAGCCAAACCCTAGCATCTCGGTACGACCAACATTCCATTCGGTGCAACCGAACCCAGTGATCAACATTTTGTTAACCAATTTCTTAAAATCGGTCCCACCAAGTTTGAGGAATCGGTGACACTGAGTCTTGGTAAGTTCCTAGCTCACCCATAACGATACCATCGAGAATTATATATCGGTCTCACTGAAAAGGCCAAAGTTGCCACATTTTGCACTAGTCGGTGCAATCGAGTTTTCACTTCGGTCACCGAGTTGGGCAACAATGTTGTAACTTTTGGATTTTTGGAGATGCCTATATATACCCCTCCACCACCTCTCACTCTCTAGAGAAGCACTCAGAACATACACCCACTTGCCATATCCAATTTTCCGAGAGAGAGAGCCACCTACTCATGTGTTGAGATCAAGATCATCCACTCCAACCATATGGATCTTGATTTTTAGCCTCCCCAAGTTGCTTTCCATCTAATCAATCTCTTCTATCCACGCCAAATCTGTGAGAGAGTGATTGAGTGTTGAGGAGACTATCTTTTGAAGCACAAGACCAAGGAGTTCATCATACTACCAGATCTATTACCTTTTGGAGGGTGGTGCCTCCTAGATTGGTTAGGTGTCGCTTGGGAACCTCCTTCTTCGTGATTGTGGAGTTGAACCAAGAAGTTTATAAGGGCAAGGAGATCGCCTACTTCGTGAAGATCTACCCCGAGCAAGGCTAGTCCTCCGTGGACATAGGCCATCATTGAATAGACAAGGTTGCTACTTCGTGGAGCCTTCGTGGTGGAGCCCTCCGTGGACTCTCGCGACCGTTACTCTCCGTGGGTTGAAGTTTCCATAAACATGGATGTACGATAGCACCACCTAACGGAACCACGGGAAAAATCTTCGTGTCTCCAATTGCGTTTGATCTCCCTATCTCAACTCTCTCACATATCCTTGTCTTTACTTCCCGCTGCCATACTTGTTGATTAGCATGTGTAGGGTGCACTAGACTTGTTAGAATTGCTAAAATCTGCCAACCAATTAACTTAGGGAAATGTTAGGTTTTAATGTTGTCAAGTAGTCTATTCACTCCCCTCTAGACATCCCTTCTAGTGACCCCACAAGTAGAAAGCTCTACCATGGTTTCTCAAGGCTCAAGTAGAAGAAGGACAAGACTTTATGATGTGATGTGCTTTGCTGGCCCCCTCCCTCAATGGAGATTAATACCCCACCCATGGGTGTGAATTTTGGCATGAATCTTTGTCTTTTGATTGTTGTTACTTCGTCCCACCCTTTAAGCTTGCTATTACTAGCTTTGTTTACCTTTGTGTTTATCTCGAGCTAGTTGTGTCTTGTCATATAGGGTTATTCATTTAGATGCACATTTAGAGATAATGTCCTTCCACTCTTCCCTAAAGCAACTTAGAAAGTTTAAATTTATAGTAATCGATCTATACCCACCTCTAGCGACATCTTGAACCTTCGCCTACGTCGCTTATCAAAAAAATAGCATTGTCTTTTTCCACATGCTTCAAGACAATCAATATTATGCCCAAATTTCACTGTAGTTTGATGGCTTGCCCCTTATTAACTAGTTTAGGCTTTTCTTGGAACAACATTTTTCTCGACCTTATTCATCGTTTGATCATTCACCCTTATTAATTTCTTTAGGCTTTATTTAGAATTGATATCACATACATGGATCATCACGACCCTCTTTTATCATCCATCTCCCCCTCAGCTCAAAGTTCCAAGAGTGAATCATGAAGACTTCAGGAAAATCATACTCATCAATACATAGGTATTTATTAGGTACGGAATACACCACATTTCTATGACACACGTACATGAGATGATAGATCTCCGCCAAGTTAAATATCATAAATTAACAATGTAACCTAAAAAGCTTACCATGTGATGCAAGTCGTCCAAAACTTCTTAGTTATGACACATGTTGGTTGAACATAAAGATAAGCAAAATTATAAGAGAGATTAGTATTCATGACTCTAGTTAGCTCGAATTTGAATGAGCAGCAATGTTCTTGTTTTCTGCATGGCTTTGTTTCTTCTCACAAGCTGGAGCGAGATACATGCATGTCTATAGTATCAATTTCCTTAACTTAATTATCTACCCCTCCTTGGAAAATGTATCTCGAAGTGTCCAAGAAGCAATGATCGTCAACATGCCGAACATACACCATGTTTCTTCGAATGTCACCCTCAGGCCTTATAACCCATCTTTCACATGGATTATAAGAGTTTGGTTGATATCTTCACAACGATGTACTTATACTTTTGTTTTCTTCTTGTCAATACATTTTCTGTCTAAAGTACATATGGGCGCATCGTGTCATTGCCAATGCCTCCACCATTTAGTACCCAAATGTGTAGACAACAGAAGTTGATGAACTATGATCACAACAATTATAGATCACATGCATAGACAACCTCACTATTATCTCATAGTATCGTACCTCGTTTTCTTTTGCTTAGGTTTAGCCGAGGTAGTGGACAGACAGAGGGGAAGAAAAATTCTCCAACGGATCATTCTAAAAGTATGGTTTATTACTGTATGAACTACTCAAGGATCTGATTGGATACCTCGCGAGCCTCATATGAGCATATATTAAACTCACTTCTCTTGTTTTCTTAGGAAAGGAGAATCAACTCGTGGCCTCTACATCGTTTGATGCACACAATTAAATATTATTATTATCCAACAATGCTAGGCAAAGCCAACATTGATGCCGAATGAGTTGATTAAAGAAAAGATCCGCTTCATGACAAATATTCCACAAAACCTAGCACAAACACCATGACACATGATCGAGCAACAACTACTCGTAGACGAGGAAGGCATCACCACACTCGCATCGATGTTGACGGGTCCACCCAGAGGTTGCACTTGGCATTTCCATCGTCTAAGCGAGCTTTGAGCCAACACCTTTAACAGGGTCACAACGCACCCCATGTCGACATTGCCTGCTCAAGATGGAGGTACGAGATCACATGTGTTTCACCTCGAATGCACACACTTGTTGTCGAAACCGTAGTTGACAACAACCATTATATCAGTTGGTAACGACTCACTAGTTGGATCTTACTGCCATGAAATATCAAATCCCACCCACCACATGTCGAACCCCTAGGCAGAGGACGACGAAAAGTGAGGATGAAGATGGACCACAAACAAGGCCATCATCCCCGCTGTAGCCCCTCTGGTGCCGACGCACATACACACACACACCAAATTTGGACGCCATTTTGCTGCAATGCCACCGTGTCTCCAACCGCCTACGCTCGAGGCCGCACAGTGTTATGTGCTGCCGCCGCCGTGACCGTGCCACTCGCTGCCGCCACGAGCAAATCACCATCCCATGTGACATTTACATGGGTCTGACTTGAGAGCTCCGGTTTGCATTCCTACAGCTACAACCAGCTGACTAGCCATGCTCCATCATCGTGTCGACAAGGCCAAGCCCCGGCCATCGTGGCTGCTCTCTCCTTGCGTTTCCCTACACGTTGCAATCCAAAAGGAGAAACCTTTGTGAACTGTACCTATCCGAAAAGGCAACCAGTTATAAAGTCAGCCAGCCGGGCCGGCGGGGCCCACCGCCCACCCCGGCGGCGGCCGTGCCTACTACCATCCATCCCACGCCCCCTCCGTCCGTTGTGTCCTTCCTTCGCTCCCCACCTCTGAGCTGTAGCTGATGACGAAGGCCCCCATTGACTCCCGCAGCGCCCGCACGCGCACCCGCGCGCCATTTACCCCCGCCCACCGACGCCCGGGCCCCACCGTATTAACCCCCTCCCACCGCCACCCCTAGCCCCACCACAGTGTTACCGCACACCCCGCTGTCGCCTCCCTCCCTCTCCGCGTCCAGTGCGAACTGCTGTACTACTCCTCTTCTCTCCCTCCCTCCCTCCAGCCGTTTCTCTTCTCTCCTCACTCCCCCACCTCCTCGGATCCCAAGCTGCGGTCCGCGTCCGCGCCGGCGCCGTGGCGGCTCCGGCTTAGGGTTTAGCGCGGGGGGAGAGGGGAAGCTAGCTAGGGTTCGGGGCCGGGATGGGGACCGCGGGGAAGGGCGCGTGGGTCGTGCCGGCGCCGGCGTACAGGGAGGTGGAGGGGTGGGAGGGGTCGGGCGACGACTCGCCGGGCTACAGGTGCGGCCACTCGCTCACCGTCATCGCGCCCACCAAGGGCCACGGCCCGCGCCTCATCCTCTTCGGCGGCGCCACGGCGATCGAGGCCGGCGCCACCTCCGGCCTCCCCGGCATCAGTTCGGTGCCCCCCGTCTCTCCCCCCTCTCGCGCGCCCTGTGCTCGGGTCGAAATTCTCCCTTCTGTTTTGCTCTAATGCTGGGTTTTTGGTCTTGGACTGAAGGGCTCGCGGGGGTGACCAACACGGTGCACTCGTACGACGTGGACAAGCGGAGGTGGACGAGGTGAGGCCGCTGCTCGACCCAGATTTTGCTCAGCTGCTTCGTTAGAAGGCATAATTGCAGCTCAATTTTGAGTCATATTCCGTCGCAGAGGCTAAATGTATAGATTGTGTCCGATTACTGGCTGTACCTGTGTCTGGTTGTGTCAAATGTGGTAAACTCTGTATCTTATTGTCGAGCTCACTAGCAGCTGTGTAGAATTATATGCTTTCCATACATTAGTTACTTTGCTTGGTGTTATTCGGTAGGCAAGCCGAATGGTCTCGTAGCGGTATATTCGCCAGGCAATCCGAATGGAATCACAACGCTAGATTCGCATGGATCGTAGCACTCGACTCGTAACGGTATATTCGCTAGATTAAGTTCTATGTACCTGCAGGTTACATCCAGCTGGTAAGCCTCCATTTGGTTTCATTACAAGCCATAATTCTAGGTCATTTTTAAGTCATTTCTTGCTGGGGATGCCAAATGTGTAGATTGTGTCCAATTATGGGTTGTACTTGTGTCTTGTTTGGGTAAATGTGGTGAACTCTGTATCTTATGTTTGAGCTCATGCAGCTGTGCACAATTATATGCTTTCCGTACATCAGTTACTTAGCCGGGCTTGTTCGTGTGGCAAGCCAAATGGACTCGTAAAGGTATATTCGTTTACGCAAGCCGAATGGACTCACAACGGTATATTTGTTACGCAAGCCGCATGTCCTCGTATTGGTAGTTTCGTTAGGCAAGTCGAATGGACTCACAACGCTAGATTCTTTTGTCGTAACGGTAGATTCGTATGGGCTCGTAACGGTATATTTGTTAAATTAAATTCTACGTGCCTGCAGGTTACATCCAGCTGGAGATCCTCCATCTCCAAGGGCCGCGCATTCTGCTGCTGCTGTGGGCACCATGGTTGTTTTCCAGGTATGAGGAACTTGGTATCTTTGAGTTTTGATTTGGTGCCATCCAACTTAGTTCAGTGGTGAGTGGTGCAATGTTTGTGCAGGGTGGGATTGGACCAGCAGGACATTCGACAGACGATCTCTATGTGCTTGATCTGACAAACGACAAGTTCAAATGGCACAGGTGAACACAAAGATACTTTTTTTGTTTGTTTGTCAGCATGCTCGCCTTTTTGGAGTTGATCTTTGAAAGGGGATATGATGTTTCCATTTCTCTCATCCGATGCAGGGTGGTTGTTCAGGGGGCTGGTCCTGGTCCTCGCTATGGTCATTGCATGGATTTGGTAGCACAGCGTTACCTTGTGTCAGTCTCAGGAAATGATGGTTAGTTCTTAGCTGCAAAATTCACTGTATTGTATATCTGCGATAATTACTTTGACATTTTGTTTTCTTACTATTTCATGGAACGGCATTTTATTTTGGCTAGCAGCATCCACATGAACTTGTCAAATGACTTATTTTTTTGGGTACAGGAAAGCGGGTCTTATCAGATGCTTGGGCTTTGGACACAGCTCAGAAACCATATAAGTGGCAGAAACTTAACCCTGATGGTGATAGACCTTCAGCAAGGATGTAAGTTGATCAATGCTCTCCAGAGATGTGGAGAATCAAGTCACTAGTCATTGAGGCCTGCTTGAATATGTTATTTTTGTTATTTTATTTTGTCCTAAATATCTGTGGGCCTTTCTCCATCTAATCTGATGTCAGTTGGTAGTTGATGGTGCCAGTATCATGGGGTTGCTATGGCCCGAGTCTAAGGATCTTAGGTTGTATGTGTGTTGGACAGGGAGTGAGGTTGATAACCTTGCCAATGACTAGGTGCCATGGTGGCACGTTGTCTGCCAGATAGAGAGAAGGCTAGAGGAGATAATGAAATTTCTTGTTTCTTCTTGATCTAAAAAGCAAACGTAGCCTTCTATTTGAAGAGGTGCCTAACAACTCATCTCTAGTTTGTAGGAACTCCTGAATTCCTTATATACGATAAGATAACCGACCAAACTAAGGGATATCCTTCTATTTAAAACTTATCTTGCTAATTTTGGAAACAATTATCATAATGAAGTATCTGGAAGAGTTGGCCTCCAAGCGTAGGCACCGTGGCTGCTGTGGAGACGCGGTGACTATAAGTGAACATGTTCCCACATAACAATTATTGTAACTCCATTTTGGAAATATTTGAATTTCTGTTGGGCTTCTTTTATAACTGAATGGACGAGTCCCTCAAAAGGAAGAAATAAAAACTGCATATATAAGCCTGTGTTTTGTGTAAATTCTGGTACTCTTATCTTATGGGCTTGTTAGGATTTTCCTGTATACTAAAATAACAATGCTTCCTTCTGCCCATAATACAGTGGCAATTATCTCCCTCTAAACAAATTTTATGCTACTTGTTGAGAAAAGCTACCTTTGCACTACATAAATAGGGCATACACATAATGCAGTACCTTTGCTGCAAGCTTTACATGTGAAAATAAACTGCCACTTCAAATCTCCTAGGCACTAGACTTTATTGCAATTCAACCATTTGTATAAATATGCAATTGTCTTACTTTCAGTTTGTTTTAAATTACTATAGGTATGGCACTGCCAGTGCACGCTCCGATGGCATGCTTTTACTTTGTGGTGGAAGGGATGCTTCTGGGACGGTATAATCTTATGCCCTTGTTACTGTTTGATAGTCATTCTGGGCCCTGTTTGTTTGTTATTATGTTATCTGTCAATGTTTAGCTCTGACATATTAATGCGAGACATCATATGTATAAATTTTAATAAGAAGATCACCGGTAAAGCTTGATATAATACCTATAGATAATTTTTTAAACTGTCCTTTCATTACTTTGCAAATTTATATCCCTAGGAAGGCCTACGTATTTACAACTTATGCAGCTGTGAAATCACTTCATAATACTCCCTCCAGACTCCAGCCTCTGAAAACTTAACATTTTGGACATCGACACGGTCTTCAAACTGTAACTTTGTCCATTAGTTGTTATACCTAATGAAATTATGGTTTATAATGTACTTTTCAGGAAAAATCACAATCAGCACATATGATCCCCAAGAGTTCAATGAAAATATTTTAAATTATGTATATAGTCAAGCCTCTACAGTTTAAGAAGGCCCTTGGTCAAAATATCAAGCTTTCAAAGATTGGAGGGAGTAATCTCTTTTGAATGTTAGATGTAGAATATCATTTGTAAGGTAAAATTAGTTTAGTAATGTCAAAAAAAGTAAAAGACTAAAATTAGAGAAATACCATGGTAAATAAGCTTGACTGTTAAATCACATTGGTCAATGTTTGTCATGCAAAGTGACAATCATGTGGGTACAGCAATGGCCCCCCCTTCCCCGCTGTACCATGTTGTGGGCTTGGAACTATAGCCATATAACGTGTTCTGCAGCACATGACATTTTAAAATGCACTGTATGATCATTCTTGATTTTGATTTGTTTGAAATTGGGACCATTGGATGCTGGTCTAACTGGAGGTTCTAATATGTTCTTATTCATGCTGTTAATTTGTTGTATATTGAGATTCATTTGATGATAATCGTAATGCATTTACAGCCGCTCTCTGATGCTTATGGACTACTTATGCATACAAATGGTCAGTGGGAGTGGACTCTGGCTCCTGGGATATCTCCATCTCCAAGATATCAGCATGCAGCTGTAAGTTAGATAGAAGTGTGACAGCTGAATGTATTGTTATGTTCATGAAGAAGCATTGTTCAGATGGCATGGATAGTTGATGTCACAATTGCTTGTTTCTTGAAAATGTTACCATATTGATTTGATTTGTGCACTTACGTTTAAATATTAGTTTCGCTTGCTTCTCCTGATTGTCTTAAGTTTTTAGGTCTTTGTTGGTGCTCGGCTGCATGTTACTGGAGGTGTCCTTAGAGGAGGGAGGGCTATTGAAGGGGAGGGTGCCATTGCAGGTTAGTGCACACTCTTAATACTTCCATTACATTCAAATACATATGTTTACTCTCCTAGACTCACTGGGCGAACACTTTCTGAAGTTCTGGACACTGCTGCTGGAGTTTGGTTGGATAGAAATGGCATTGTGACCTCTCGCACTCTAAAATCTTCCAATGAACATGATGCTTCTTCGGATCTACTTCGTCGTTGCCGCCATGCAGCTGCTTCTGTTGGTTCTCATATATATATTTATGGTGGACTGAGGGGAGGTAAGTAATAGGAATATCACTATGGTGCTTCTTGCCACTTCTTATATTGGTTCATCTGAAAATCGAGGAAACTATTTCCAATGACAGCATGTCATTGTTGTTTTTCTTTTGAGGAAACACATGGTCATTGTTATATTTCTTTTGTGGAAGCACACGATCATTGCTATTTTCCTTTTGAGGAAACGCATGATCATTGTCATCGGAGCTGCATTTTCGTTTTGCTGTCACTAGATGGCATTATCACATCAATGTTTATTTATTAGCGGAGTGGATTTTGGCACAATATGTTTAGTGTAGACAGTCTGTCCATACGCAGCCAGATGATCATACTCATAATATCAGATAATTACAGTAGTTGCAACGCTTTACCTGGACTACTGCAGCATTATTGTACCAAAATCACAGTATTAGGCGATGACAGGATCTCCTATCCTATGCATAGCAAGTTCTTGGTTGAGCAGAGATAAGCACATGTCTTGGTCCTTAATTCTATTGGTTTGTATTTTTACCTTTGACTCTGGGATTGAATTATTTTGGGTGCATCAAGCATGATGAATGATATATCACCAAATTTGTGTAGCTGAAATCTTATACATGTTTTTTTTTCCTGAACAGATATCCTCCTCGATGATTTTCTTATTGCTGAGAATGCACCCTTCCAATCAGAAACCGATAGGGTCCCAAGGTCAGAAAATCAAAATAGAAACCATAATTTTAATTCTGACTCAACGCCCTTCGAGCAATATACAAATAACAGTCATGAGACAGCTCCTGGTTTCAGGTTTCATACTCATCTTCTGTAGAGTTTGTACACCACCTGTGTATGGTGAAAGCTAAATATTTCTCCTATGAATTTCAGCACGGACAAGAAGTCGATTGACATGTTGACAGAGGCCTCAGCTGCCGAAGCTGAAGCTGTTAGTGCTGTATGGCGAGCTGCAAAGGAAGCATCTCATGCATCTTCAGAAGACAGTCTTTCAGATGGAATAGGATCCGAGTCCCCTCTCAGTGAAACTTCACCAATGGCTGATGATTTAGATGATGGGGGCTCCATGGAACCAGATGTGAAGTTGCATTCTAGAGCAGTATGTATTTTATGAAATTTCTTCCCATTTGTTTTCTTAATTGAATATGGACAAAAGCATCCGTACAAAATTAATTGGGTTGAAAAGGAGTCCTTTATATACCATTTCACTTTTGAAGCATCCAAACACAATTCTCAGATTGAAGTATATGATTCTACATACACAATTTTCCAAGAGTGTGTGGGTAATATATTTGAATTTGCTTCGATTAGTGTAGCTATTTACTTCAATAGAAGTTAATTCAACCTACGGTGGTAATATATCCTCTATAGTCTAAGCTTCTGTACCCTCTGCTAATGTACTCTGCTAATTTTTATGCTTCAATGTTTGTGGGGCTTTTGTAGGCTGTAGAAATGTCTTGAATGAGCTGCCCGTTTTACCTAAAGATTCATCTGTGGTTTTTTTGGGTGTGAATGTAGCTACTTCATTTAGGTTGTTTGTCTTGCCAATTTCGGTGAAGTTACTGCAGTTTAATTACCTGAATTGTTGATCTTCCACCTTGAAGGTTGTAGTTGCTAAAGAAGCAGTAGGAGATTTAGGATGTTTGGTCCGGCAGCTTTCGCTTGATCAGTTTGAGAATGAAAGTAGAAGAATGCATCCCGGGAACAATGATCAATCATATTCATCGAAGAAAGCATTAAATAGACAAAGGTCTCCACAAGGTTTGCATAAGAAGGTAAGGTACCATCTTTAAATCCTCTGAGCTTGTGGAAGGAGCTATTTTTCTTACAATTTTGTTGCAGGTCATTTCACTCTTACTGAGGCCGAGGAATTGGAATGCTCCAGCTGATAGGACCTTTTTCCTGGACTCTTATGAAGTCGGCGAGCTATGCTATGCTGCTGAGCAGATTTTCATGCAGGAACCAACTGTCTTACAACTAAAAGCACCAGTTAAAGTATTTGGTGATCTGCATGGGCAGTTTGGGGACCTAATGCGCCTTTTCGATGAATATGGTTATCCGTCCACTGCTGGTGACATAACGTAAGTTGATCCTGAACCTTGCATGTGCCTTTTGAACAGCTGAAACTAGTGCCAACAATCTTTTCTCCGTACACTCAATCTTCATATTCTACTACAAGTTTTGAAATTATGTTTGTTTTCCTTATGTAATGTGTTATTGCGCTTGCTTTCATATTTTCAGATATATTGACTATCTCTTTTTGGGAGACTATGTCGACCGAGGTCAGCACAGCTTGGAAACAATAACATTACTTCTTGCTCTTAAAGTGAGTAGTGATTTTTCATACGTGAAACAAGTTTGCTGCTGTTAGAACATTATTTCGTGTAAACTATAGTTCTGAGCCATTGGAAACAAATTTTGCAGATAGAGTACCCTGAACATGTCCACTTGATTAGAGGAAATCATGAGGCTGCTGACATCAATGCTCTTTTCGGCTTCCGTCTTGAATGCATTGAGAGAATGGTAGTTATGATAGTGCTTCATCTATCTTTGGGGATTGAAGTATTTGATACGTTGGTTGACCTAATAATTCCTTTATGTAGGGTGAAAGTGATGGTATATGGGCTTGGACTAGATTCAACCAGCTATTTAATTATCTCCCTCTGGCTGCTATGATAGAAAAGAAAATAATATGCATGCATGGTGGCATCGGGAGGTCAATAAACAGTGTGGAGCAAATTGAAAAAATTGAAAGGCCTATCACAATGGATGTTGGATCTATTGTCCTCATGGATCTTTTATGGTAATACTTGGTGGCTATGCTATTTTTATTTTTTGTATTATATTTTACGTCACTACATACCATAATTAATGAATACTTTCTACTTGTATAATTGCAGGTCTGATCCTACAGAGAACGATAGTGTAGAGGGTTTGAGGCCAAATGCACGAGGACCTGGCTTGGTAACATTTGGGGTATGATTGTGTGATGATTCAGTTGCTGTAGGATGCTTCAATTAGCTTTCTAGTTTACCAAGTGTGAAGTGTCAATTATTTTTGAAAAAACATTGACCATTTTACCTTATTATTGTTTCTTCCTTTCCAGCAATTAGTCTTATCATAAGCTTATTATGGACCATGTTGATTGAACTTATTTCCTGTCAACTTGCAGCCTGATCGAGTGGCAGAATTCTGTAAACGAAACAAATTGCAATTGATCATAAGAGCTCATGAGTGTGTTATGGATGGATTTGAGCGTTTCGCCCATGGGCAGTTGATCACTTTATTTTCAGCCACTAATTATTGTGGTATGCATCTCTCACTCATTTCATCACCTATGCAACATAATATTCGCTAAGATCGTGCATGCACCAGGCACTGCAAATAATGCTGGCGCCATACTTGTGGTGGGAAGGGGACTAGTTATTGTCCCAAAGTTAATTCATCCACTTCCACCACCTGTTAATTCTCCTGAGTCATCCCCTGAACGTGCCATGGATGCCACATGGATGCAGGTCAGAATGAATATCTTTGTACTCTTTTAATTTCCTTAGTGAGCCGCAGCATTGATCAAATTGATCTTGTTTTATTCTACCAACATCATGCTTTAAATGGATAGTGGCGGTTTGAATGATTATTTTCCATACTCATTCATCCCTATTATGGAAGTCCATAAGCCATCATAACTCGTGTTGTTCTGTCTTGTGGGATTAGGATAAGTTAACTCACAACGGTGGTGAAATTGTAATCATCTGCAGGAACTTAACATACAACGGCCACCTACACCAACTAGGGGACGGCCACATTCTGCTGGCGACAGGAACTCTCTCGCTTACATATGATACATAGCCAACCCCCTCCATCTTCTTGACCCTGTATGTTTCTCGTCAGAAATTTCTTTGCCAGTTGCAAGGTACATACATCATACCTCGGGACAGCCAGCCAACAGAGCATCATGGACTCCCAATTTTTCGAGACATTGCCCGGTAGTTAAGTTGATAGTGACTCATCAGTGTTCAGTGCAGTCAGCCCCTCATTGGGAAGCTACATACATAACAGTTCTGAAGGGAAGATTGGAATGTTGTCAGATAATTGTCGAAAAGCAGGAGTCTGTGTGTATTGTTGTCGTGGTTTACCTGTAACTAGTGTTGTACATGGTTGTTAGATCATTGTTCATCCAGAGCAAGAAGGCTTGTAATGCGTTCTGTATACCGTTGTTCGTTACTGTGTAGGACGCTGCTTGCACAGCGCAGTTATACAAGTTTTACCGAGTTAGATTGGCTGGAGGAAAACTACCTCCTCGTGATGTTGTAATTGAATTGTGTTGTTGATTAAATTTGTTATAGGAATGTTTACAATAAATTAAGTTTATTTGAGTAACCTCAAGCAAGTGATTGGTTCAAGTTGTATTCTGTTTGGAGCGTAAGGAGGAATATAGGAATACTTCCCGTTTTTCGTTTCTTCAAGAAGTAGGCAGGAGGTCTGCTAATTTACACGAGTTTGCCACCTGTGTTGTTCCACTCACTCCGTGGCTTGACTAAATCGTCAGCCCCCCAAAAAATACGGATGGGTAGCCACAGTTGGGTCGTTCTCTCAAAATACCGGCAACATACTACACTGCAGCTGGTTTCTAGCAAGCGCCATACGTCGGCGTGCAATATCCATGTACATCCGACGACTGTTTTTGACCCAATGAATGGGTAAATGCAACGAAACGGATGGAGGGCCCTGAGGAAAATTTTCCAAAAATTACGCTAGAAGGAGGGCTCGAACCTCCGACCTTGTGGTTAACAGCCACACGCTCTGGCCAACTGAGCTATTCCAGCTGTGTTGGATAAGAGCATAAACCATATAACTTGATAACAGACAGTCTAATGTAAAAAAAGAAGTAGCGTGTCCGCCTTCCAACCATAAATGCATGCCGCAATTAGAAATCTCCAAATTAATACATATACATATCTTTGCTATGTATTGAGAAATTAATGGTATGTATATATATATATTAAGAAATTAATAGTATATATCTTGAAAAAAATTAATACCTGCACATATATGTATATATATTATATCTCCAATACAAATTAATACGGTAGCATTTATGTGTGATCTATCTATATACAAACATAAATGCGTGTTATAATTAGAAATCTCCAAATTATCCTACGTTACTAGCTTACAGCCGCGAGCCACCGTCCGAGACTCGGCCTTGCATGCAGCCCTGCCGTTGTACACTCGTAACGTTGCATGCATCTTTCTATCCTATTGCACCATCACTGATGAAGAAATCTTTTGTATCTTTAGAAACTAATGAGGTTATAGCTAGCAGATGACAACCGTGTAGATGGACAGGAGATAGTGTGTATTTGTAAGTTGTAACTGATGGATGCAGTCATGCCATACATCTGGACAACTGGACGTTCCAGGCTGTGCGTCGCCACCTTCTATCTTTTTTTTTTATCAAACAATTCACGGGATTGTGTGAGTTCTAGTGATCTATCTCTAAGAATTTTTTGAAAAATAATTCCCTCCACTCACCAACTACACGGTTAATGATTACAACCATAAGATATTCAGAGTCATTGCCCTTAGCCTATCTCTAGGAAATATTCATGCCCTCTTTGACAGTCACCTATGTATTAGTATTACTCGTAAACTAAACGCATGATTAACGTGATGCAAGAGGAGATGTGAAAGTGCCATTCTAATTGTAGGTGAACATGCACCCGGATGAATAGTAAATTCCAAAAAGTAGCAAGCAAACTTTGAAGCAATCTGAAGTTTTTTCGAGAGAAATATTCTCGAGTGTTCGCCCTATGCATAATTTTTTGTGAAGAGATGACATTCCTGATTCCTTGGGTTAAAAAAAATAAGCAATTCAAAATGCTTCAAATATAGGCTTCTCTAAGTATTGTTTTTTTGGGTCCTTGGACACGTCGAATGTTATTTTCATCAATTTTTGTATTGGTGTAAAATACTGACGCATGTTTGTTGTCAGAATCAGTTTTTTAAACATGTTAACCATTATTCTGGATTTTACTGATCATCTGGTTGCAGGTGCGTCTGAGAGCAAAAACTACAGTAACTAGGATGCATTAGTTAGTTTCTAAGGATCAAATCATCAATGGGTCAAGAGATGGACAAGTATACACTAGTAGCTATGACACTTTTTTTTGCGAGTAAGCTATGAGACATTAGTTAGTTTCCAAAGATACCAATCAGTAGTTATGCAGTAGTAGATAGAGATGAGATTAGTTAGACACCCGCTAATTGCATGATTAACATTCTTTTCTAGTTATACATGTGACATTTTCTCAACAAACATGATTAATATTTCTCACTGATCACATGATTAATATTAGCCATGTAACCTAGTGTTATGATTCGCTATAGCTTTAACACTTTAATTGGTAGCAATTGATTGAAAAATAGAAACCTTTCTTGGTTATTGGATGATAAATGAGGAACCTGAATACACAGTCGAGAAAAATCGACCATTGAAGTGTGATTTGGCATTTTTCATCAAGAGAGAGGCAATTTTTTGTTTATATCTCGTGTATAATTTTGAGATTTTGCTTTCATTAGCCACAACTAACACCAATGATTTACATGACTATTGGTTATCCGGCTATAAATTAAAAGTACCTATATTGTCATTTCAAGACATTATATCACAAACGACCACAAAATTATATACAATTATGAATTTGAGAATTGCTTTAACCAGTTCCAATTGATAAAAAATCACATGTCTTATGTCATGATGCATATGGCAACTCTAATTAAATTGTCAAGCAAAAACATATAATGCATTATGGTTTTGAGTTTTGTGAGCTTGGTGAACAAATGTCGTATGACATTATGTTGTGTTATGGCTCACTCTGTGACATATGATAAATATGGGTTACACATTCTTGTACCACGTATCAGATAGTGCAAATTATGTTCCAAATCGAAGATCAATATAAATTCTCATTGTGTTCCGTTATTGGCATTTGGCACGGCTTGTGGAAAATATTTCAGGCTATGTTTTGCACATGCTTGAGAGTTATCATAGCTGGTGATAATTGATAAAGTTGGTTTATATGTTCCACATATGAATCTCGGAGGGTTATAAGAAAAATTTGAGCGTGATACAATTTTTTTAACACAGTACAACCACTTATGCTCACATATATGCACATACACTCACCTTATGAATGCAAGCATACACAATCTACCCCTATCAACACTTTTGAGATACCGAGCCAACACAATATCTTGAGATTGATGAATCACCACAAGCATCTCGTACTCGATGGGAACGCCTCATCCTACTAAATGAAAATCACCGAAAAGACTGAAATAAATCCAGTAAAATGCAAGAACCAGTTCCAAGTGTAGGACTAGAACGCTTGTGGGCTAATTCTACCACAAGGAACCTAACCATCCGAGTTACACTCATTTTGCATTTTTAGATACACATTTTTTTATTTGGTTGGGTTTTATGTCTTTCAGATTAGCTATAGTGGGTAAAATTTTATAGGAATGATTCACACGTTTATTGACTACCTAATGGCACCAGTTACAAGTCAAGTATTGAAGAATGATTTATACATTTCATGTCTGTCTCATTACATCACAAGTTGGGAATCAATCAAAAAATATTTACTGCCATGCCATGGTATTGATTAAAACCTATACTTGGGGACATATGTATCTAGACATGTCATGTCTATTTATTCGACGATGTAAATTGAAAGCTAAATATGGCGAGATCAACGAGTACACAAACAACTCACCCCCACCACCTCTTGCCTCGTTCTCTCCGCCTCTTTCCTCCACATCCTCTTAGGATTACCGTCCCCCCAGACCTCTCTCTCTCCACTAGATCCGGTGACCTCGCCGGTCGGTGAGGTGGGAACGGGGGGGGGGGGGGGCGTCCTTGTTCCTGCTTCGTAGTTGTAGGTTTTCTAGAACTCAGTGTTCCTTGATGGGCTGGAGGCACCGTCGAGCTCCTCTAGATCTCATGGTCCTCCTCGACATGGTCTTCATCGCGGGCTTCCTCGTCGACGACTTCTACTGGTTTTGTCCCAAAGGTATCCTTCTAAATAACATCCTTTCCCTTTAATTGATTTCCCCAGACTTTTTATCCCCTTCCAATTTTTGGCATTGTTGTGGTGCCAAGCTTTTGACAAGGGTTGCGTATGGATCATACTATGGTGGTTGCGCCTGGGATCATTGTCCCTACTCCATCCCTTAATCTCATGCCAGTTTATCCCCATCTGTTAATGGAAGACACATAAAATCCTTTTCCTTAGATCTCGTGCTTCACTTTTGGTCTCCAAGAAACTGAAGCGGGCTTCTTTGGAATTAGTGCATGCACTTTCCTCTTTCATGAATAGGCAGTGGTTCTCTTCACTTGAGTTGGAGATTTTATCATATCACATCTTCTAATCGCTTGAGGGGATACCATGCCGAATTCATGTGCATGCATAGGAAGACATCCATCTCGACCTTCTTTCTTAGAGGCCCACTTTGTGGTCTTCGGATGTAGATCCTTGGCAAGCAGGTCTTTAGCAATGCTTTAGCTTCCACATGGAGACAATCTCCTGTTCAAGGGGCTTATTCCTCTCCGGCACATGTTGTTCTACATGATCCATGTCATCGGCAAGCTTTTGATCCTTTGTGTCTAGAGGCTTCTAGACGAAGTCGTCTTCGTCCACGTTTAGGTTTTCATCCATCATCTTCATCACCGACGTCATGCGGCAGCTAGCTCCTGCCGAATGGTGATTATTGGCGGTGAGGCTTCGAGGTGGATCAACATCTATAGGCTCTCCCAGCATTTGCTATACACACGACAGTCCATGCTAATGGCACAGGTCTCCACTGGGAAAGGTCTGGCGTCCGCCATACCTTAACTCGATGCAATTTTTAATACGCATGCAAATACTACACTCGTCTCTCGACTAGTTGGCTACGCTCACTCTTGTCGCTAGAAAATCTCTAACCGATAAAAGAGGCCAATTTGCTTGATAATGGGCCACCAAGACTCTAATACGTAGTTGAGAAACATGCTGATTGAGCAAGAGCCTAATGCCGCAGACGATGGGCATGGATGGGACGCCAGTCACCAGACCGAGATGCACATGCCGCACTCCCAAACCTAGCTAGTGTAGAGGCGGCTGGCCAAGACGCCACTGACCGAGGGATAACAGAATGGTTGATGATGCCTAGGGGCATTGAGAAAGAGGGCGGCGGGGCACTATCATGCAGCACAACACAAGAACCGACCATTGAGGGTGAAGCCTAGCAGACAACGACAACGAGCGGTGCAGGGATAGTGAGCTTCATGTCCTTCACGACCGACATGGTGCAGTGCATTGTCATGTTAGTCGCCATCAACTAGCAGAAGATGGAGAGGAAAGTGAATGACCTAGAAAATGGGTAGAGGCGGATGTATATTTGTCTAAATTTTAACAACTTGTATTATGCAATTGTAGTCAGTAGTTATTGTGGTGCAGATTCATGAATGCAAATATGGATGAAAACTTTGGTTTATATGTTGAAATGATGTAGTGTCGATTCATGAATACAACTACATTTTTTTAGAATACAAATACTTGTATTATGCAATTGCAGTGAATATTCATGAATACAAAGACATTTTCTTAGAAGCTTGTGAACCAAAGGAGCCCTTGGCGAGAACAATTTAATGTTGCGAATCGTAGATTTGACAAGATGTTTTGAAGTACTTGGTAGTGGCAACAACTCAAATCCAAGCACCCGCAATGGTGTCAATGCTTCGGCACATGCCACTCGTCAAGATCAAGTGAATTCCCTTGAAGAAGAGTATGGAAATTTTATGCCAACCGAACAAGTGAAAGAACAAACTTAATTTTTTGTTGAAGCTATAGTGGAAGACAATGTTGAGGTTCATGGAGTTGAACGTATAGCTGCTTTTAATCTGTACATAAATTGTAATCGAGGACTTCACATTCCACTTGATAGATTTACCCCCAACATTAGAGATGATGTTATATTTTCTTATCTACAAAGGGGTCCAACTCGACCAACTATCCACAAATTCACCCCAGATGGAGATGAAAGGTGCTTCCTGCCACAATGGTTTAAGGAGTTTGATTAGTTGGAATATAGTGTACAAAATTATAAGACTTATGGCTTCTATTGATATCTTCTTAAGCATGACTGAATGGATGATAAATTTGGTCATGTTGCCTTCTTCAAATCGGGCTTCGGCTATTGGAAAATTTGTTGAGGTATGTGATGGATTATGTTATATGTATTTAGTTTTCTTGATATGTTTGCTCATGTAATAATGCATGCGCCTACAATTATAATTGTGTCATTCCAGGAAATGGGTTTGGTCACGAATGTGGGAACACGTTTGATCAATTTAAGAAATGATGGTTGAGAGTGACCCTTGGAAGATGTCAAAATATTTTGCACCAACAATGACATTACAATACTAAATATGGATGACATCTTTACAAAAGGGGGAATCAAGAAAAGGTGGACGAACAATGTCATTACTGATCATTTTTTCATGTGGACACCTTCTATGCTGCACATATTTTGATCATCGTTTTAATGAGGTATCTTCAGAGCTGCTCCAGAACTTCTCTTGTGTTGATCAAAGAGACTCTTCTTCTAGTTTCAATGTGAAAAGGCTTGCTCGAATCACAAAGATTTCTCAAGATTATTTCTCTAATTATGAACGTGAACATATAGAAGATAATCTTGAAATATTCATTATTCGTATGAGAAGAACCAAAGACTTTAGATATCGTCATGATATTGAAAGCTTAGCTAAAAAATGGTTGAAATTGAAAGGCACGTCATGTTTCCTATGGTTTATTGCCTCATTGAGTTGGCATTCCTAATACCAGTGGTGACGGCAACATGTGAAAGGGTCTTCTCAACAATGAAAATCATCAAGACCGAGTTGCGCAACAAGATATCATGTGACTGGCTTAATGATTTGATGTCATGTTAAATTGAGCGAGGGATATTCAAAAGTCTTGATCAGGGTAAAATTAAGGAAGATTTTTAGAAGGATGGCAGGGCATTGCCATCGTCTGGGTCTTCTAGACAGCACTGAAACTTTCATTATCGGTAAGTTTCATATTATCGAGTAATTTTTTTTGATGTGTTGTGTTGGTGTGATTTGACATGCCTTGTGGGAAATATTTTAGGCTACGATTTGCACATGCTTTAGATTCATCATAGTTGGTGATAACTGATAAAAATGGGGATGATTTATATGCATGTATATGAATCTTTGAGGGTTATAAGCAAAATCTGACATTGTGGTCTATCGCCCATGTATAGTTGCTAATCATATATTATTCTTATAAAGTTTTACCAACTATAGCCAACTTAAAAAAATGTAAATCCAAACAACTAAAAAACTATGTATCTAGCTATTAAAAAACATCAAACCGAAGTGTCAAATTTTGCTTATAACTCCTCGAGATTCATATACGAGCATATAAATCATCCCTTTTTAATAAATTATCACCAACTAAGATAAATTTCACCGATGCGCAAAACATGGCCAGAAATATGTTCCACAAGGCATATCAAATCCCACTAACGCAACGCAGTGGGAATTTTTACTCGATAATCTCAAGAGTACCAATAATGAAACTTTCAACGTTCTCTAGAATACCCAGACAATGGCAATGCCTTACTATCCTTATAAAAATCTTCCTTAATTTTACCAAGAGCAAGACTTTTGAATATCCCACAGTCAATCTAACACACAATCAAATCATTAAGTCAGCCACCAGACATCTTGTTGCGCAACTTGGTCTTGATGATTAACATCTATACATGCATCCATGATGGTTGGAGCCACTCTTGGAATATGACAAAGTGTTTTGCACCAAAATAGACATTCCAAGACTAAATGTGGCTCAGATCTTTACAAAATGGGGGAAATCAAGAAAAGGTGGACGAAACAATGTCACTACCGATCATATTTTCCAATGTGGACACCTTCTATGCTACAATAGACTCCATCACCATAAGGTTTGATCATGTTTTTAATGAGGTATCTTTAGAGCTGCTCTAGAACTTTTCTTGTCTTGACCCAAGATACTCCTTTTCTAGGTTCAATGTGAAAAGGCTTGCTCGACTCACGAAGATTTATCAAAAGTACTTCTCTAATTATTAACATGAACATATATAAGATAACCTTGAGCTATTCATTATTCATATGAAAAGAATTGAAGACTTTAGATCTTGTCATGATATTGTAAGCGTGGCTAAAAAGATGGCTGAACTTGAAGGGCACATCATGTTTCCTATGGTTTATCACCACATTGAGTTGGCATTGCTACTACTGGTAATGACGACAACAGTTGAAAGGGCTTTCTTAGCAATGAAAACCATCAAGACCGAGTTGTGCAGCAAGATGTCCTTTGGCTGGCTTAATGATTTGATGTTATGTTACATTGAGCGAGGTATATTAAAAATTCTTGATCGTGGTAAAATTAAGGTAGATTAAGAATGGTAGGGCATTGACATTGCCTAGGTATTCTAGACATGACTGAAAGTTTCATCATCGCTAGATTAGCAATTAAAATTTCTCGCTCTGTCACGTTAGTGGGATTTGATATGCCTTGTGGAAAATATTTTAGGTTATGTTTTGCAAATGATTGAGATTTATTATAATTGGTGTCAATTGATAAAAAAGATGATTTATATGCCCGTATATGAATCCCAGAGGTTTATAAGCAAAATTTGACACTGGGGTTTGATATTTTTAATAGCTACATAGATATTTGGGGGGGGGGGGGGTGTTACATCTTTGAGGTTAGCTATATAGTTGGTAAAGGTTTATAAAAATAATATCTTATATCCAGGGTAATTATTTAGGTATTGATTAACAACTATACATGGGCTAGAAAAGAGAGGCGACCTAACCCTCCCGCGTCGCCCCCGCGAGGTGACGGGGAGGGATCTTTGATCTCCGCCGTAGGTCGCCTCCTCCTGTCCCCCTCCCTCGCCGCCGCCCAAGGGCGCAGACGAGCGAAGCTCGACCTATACGGGTGACACGGGGTGTCTTTTTCCCCTCGTGTGGCGGGGCAACGCAGAACGACCTCCTCAGACTTGGGCATGACACAAGGCGCCATGGCTCGCCGAGATGGGGTGCCTGTGTGGGTGATGTGGCGGTGTGAAGGACTTCGGGGCGGTGTCAACCCGAGGCGGCGACGTTGGAAGGTGGTGGAAAGTGAAGCCTAGGCCTCTCGCGACGACATGACGTGACGATGTTCCTGTCCAAGGCAGATCTGTGCCGGCAATCTGGTGACTTTGGCTTCGAATTAGATCGAATCAGCGACAATGACGAGCGCACGGATTCCTATCGGTGGCTCTCGCGTATTGGTGAGGTGGGGTGGCGTCCCTCCTCCTAGGGTCCAGTGGTGCCACACGGAAGGCAGTGGCCGGTGTGCGAGGGCTCCCACGGTGGCAGTGCAGTTGTGGATGGTCGCCGGATCTGGATTGCCAAATCTAGGGCTTTGAAGGAGGTCTGGACGATGCACATGTTGTCGGTTGGATGCTCATGGGACAGATCCGGGTGAAAACCTGGTCTCCGACCGATGGCCGGAGCCGGTGATGGTGATGCCCTCAGCGTCATTTCTTGCTTGAAGGCATGAGCGAGGTGAAGCTCCCAACTCCTTCCGCTACCTCCGGAGGAAACCCAAGATCAATCGATCGGATGGCAGCGGCACACTTGTGTCGTTCCCTCCTTGCGGGCGTCATTCTTGGAGGTGTGCATTGGCTTGAGGGGCCAGTGAACGGTTCCAGCGGTGGAGCGGCATTCCATGTGATTCATTGACGACGTGGAGTCTCGGCGACATGATGCGAAAGGGACTCGGTGACGGATGTGTGATGATGGACGTGCATGGGGAGGAGGCGTTGTCTGGCACCATGGGGGCATCGACGACAGGCCTGGCAAGGTTGATGCGTCAGTACATGCTCTGAAGATGGATCAACGAAAGTTGGCAGCGACGACCTATGAGAGTGCATCGATTGCGTTCCAAACCCAATATTTAGCTTGGTTGGGTCATCTGGCTTTAGATGTTAGGCATTTGTGCGATGTCTGTTAGGTATGAGGCTCGAACTATCGGCATCCCTTCATCAAATGGATATGATTAGAGACAGATGTTGCAAGATGATGACTTCAGACTTTTTTTTGAACACAGTACAGACGCAAGCGCTCATATACACGCGCATACACTCACCCCTATGAACACACACACGCACACCCTACCCACTGAATGAGCCGGCATATCATCTTGAAATTTACGAAGTCACCGTAGGCACCTCGTCGTCGGCGGGAACGTCTCCTCTCACTGAATGCGCATCGCCGGAAATCCTAAAATAATTTCAAAATTAAATACGAGCACCAGGATTTGAACCCTGGTGGGCTAGGGATACCACAGTCCTTCTAACCATCCAACCACAGATTTGTTCACGACTTCAAACTTTCTGATGTACTAAAGGTATTTGTGAATAATCAATAAAATAACTGCATGCATCTTTCAGAATGACCGCATGCATCTTCGAGATGCATAGACCGGAGCTTTTCAAAAAAAGAAGAAGCTATACATGGCCACGAATGTACAATAGTGCTCTACACTCGTCATGTCCATCTATCTGACGATGTGGTTTTGCTAAAAATGAATAAAAATTAATCTGATAATGTAGTAGTAAATTGAGGGCTAAAGAATGATCGAGGTCAAACGAAGAAGAAAAAAAAGCGGCCGGTTTCCGTGGTGCATGTATTGATTATTTCATCAGCGCTCCATGCATGTTTACTCCTGGGCGGCGACGCGGGATATAGCTGCAACCGATTCTACAGTGTGTTGTCATGATCTACTCGTACTATTTATCGCTAGAATCTTTAGCGATATTATATTTTCTCTAGTCATTATTTACAGCAATTTAATATTATCTGTCTTTAGCGTCACCGTCGCCCTTTTTATACGCTGACCTCGACGCCTTCGTTTCACATCTTACGAGCCTTCGTTGATCCTTAGACACTAGCTAGTGGTTAATCCCTGTCAAGCGGAGTGGCAATGAACGGCAAGCACGCCAACGGCTCCGTCAGGAAGGCGAGGCAGGCGGCCGCGGCACCGGCGGTGAAAGAGGTAATGTACAGGGAGTGCGGCCGGAACTACGCCCTGGCTAGCGGCGGGCACGTCGTGGACGGCTGCGGTGAGTGGATGCCGCCGCTGGGGGACTTCAACCCCGCCGACGCGTCGTCGTACAAGTGCGCGGCCTGCGGCTGCCACCGCAACTTCCACCGCCGGGTGGTGACGGAGAGGTCGCCGCCGCCGCCGCCGCCCATGGCAGTGACCCTGCTCCATGGACCGCCGCAGCGCAGGGAGGCGACGCCGGAGGACCGGCTCCCGGGCGTCGACTCGGACACCGACTCGGCTGGCACGGAGTACGACTCCGATGCCACGGAGTACGACCACGAGCGCTTCGTCTCCCCACCGCTGCAGCCTCGACCCATGTACCAGTGGCCGCCCGCGTACCTGTCGTCTACGCCACACAGGCTGCAGTCCCTGAACTCCAGCGCGCCAGGGGCACCGCAGAGCCAGAGGCTCCCCGCCCAGCTCTCGCCAGCGACGGCGCCACCGCCCCACAGGGCTATGTCGGCGGGGAAGCGGTGCCGTACAACGTTCACCGCCGAGCAGAAGCAAGGGATGCAGGATCTGGCGGAGCGCCTCGGGTGGCGCCTGCAGAAGCGCAACAAGGACATCGTCGACGCAGGGTGCCACGAGATCGGCGTCAGCAGATACCGCTTTAGGAACTGGATGCACAACAGGAAGCGCAAGGACCCCAGCGGGCACAGCGCCTCCCCCGGCGCACCATCCCATCTCCCACTACCACCTCCGTTAGAATAAATTTGTCGGCGCATCTAGTTTCTCTGCCATGGCAGCATTCGGCTGCCATTGCTAGTAGGATCAGTTACTTTGAGCAATCTCGTGGCGCGCTTGATCCGTTCATGGGATGGCATGAACCTGTCGGGGTCATGGGCGTTGCACGTTTCCGTTGCACCAGAATAAAAGAAGGTGAAAGAAATAAGAAAAGTCGCAATTGCACGCGGCGCAAAAACTCTGTGTCTCTACGTTCTTCGTGTCTAAAATTCCATAATCAAATACCTTGAATTGCGAGTTGTGCAACAAAAACATGAAACTTTGAGAAAAATGAACAATAGATGTGATGAAAAGTCACATGTTTGTTTTTCAGCTCATTTTATCGTCAAAATTTACACACACACATATATATGTATACACACGTATTGTGGGTGTGCTTGGTTGCCTTCTCCAACAATACCTTCATTTCATCCGCGTCTCAACCCAGGCCGAGTGAGTAAAAACAGACAACAAACCAATATGTGCATGTTGTTTGGTTGTCAGCATTGCATCACTGACCACTTTAGGACCTGTTGTTTGTTTGGACACTTATGTGTTTAAGGGGTGAGCAGATGCAAACCATAGCTATTTGGTTGCGTACACGTTTGTGTTCTGCTCACCCATTCAAATGTGATGTCCTTACCACCACATTAGCAACACAACAACAAGCATCAACATTACCTATTTAACAACACATGGCAGATAAACAAGCAACAAACAATAGGTTAAACAACAGATAAGCATGCATACAGTGTGCGGTGACACCAGGTAGGCTTAAGGACACTTGTCCCTTTTTCAAAACATCGGGGTCACCTGCGCCCCTCAATCCGGCTCGCCCTGGCCGGCACCCACAACCCGGTCCGTCTCATCTTAGAGCTGCCCCGTGGGCCGGCTTCAGGGGCGATCCGATAGCCGGCGGGTCAGCCCCGTCCCATCGGTCCGTGCGACAAGACCTCACCCCTACGTGGAGGCATGTCCATAGTGGCCCCAGTACCGATGACCAGAGCACGCATGGCTACAGTGGAGGCGGCCGTACCGCGGACCCGACAGCGCGTCTCGACCCTGTAGCGGTGTGCACCACCTACTCCATGACACCGTTGACGCGTGGCTACAGTGGTGGAAAGCCGGCGGCCCCCTCCAGCGACGGGACCCTGTAGCGAACGGGACCTACCAACAATAAGACTGCGTAGTCGGCGGGCCCCATTGCCAGCTAGAGAGGCTGCCAGCCGGGGTCCACCCCCATTATCCTGGTATATAGTAAGCCAGGGGTTGGCCTATAAAATCCCCCGGTAGCTCCCCATGCAAAGGGGTTGGATAGACTCGGCTCCCTCCAGTTGGTTAGCTCACACACCCACACCCAAGCAGGAGAGGTGGAGGGAGCAAGCTAGCGTCTTCTCCCTTCTCCGACGGACAACTCAAGGATCATCATTGTATTACCATCAGCTCATATACTCGATCCGACAGGACTAGGGGAGTTACCTCCCCCGTAGGGCCCCGAACCTGGATACATCGTGTGTCTCGTACTGCTTTTCCCTAATCTCATCTCTAGAACCCACCGACGTATTTCGGCCCCAACCACACTGGATAAGGCATTCCATGGCATCTACCGTGAGATCACCATGACAGTTGGCGCTCACCGTGGGGCCGTGCCGTCGGTCGGAGTCATGTTCCGGACGAGACCCTTCACGGGCTGATTTGCACTTCTGCTGCGCCCGGCTCTGCGGGAGACGGCGCAACGCGCAACACTGGTGTTGCCTGCCCCGCAGGCGGCTCCATCATCCCTTTCGGCGAGCTGCGCGTCTTTGTCGCGCTCCTCCCCGACAAGTACCCTATTGAGGTGCTCACCTTCGCCGACCCGCTGTCGCCTGCCGACAACAACGGTCCCAATGACGTCGATGACCTCTGCGTCCACGTCGAGGTGCTGGCCACCGAAACCAGCACCAACTCTAGGCGCGGTAGGGCCATGGCTACTGCGGCTCTGAGACCTGGCCAGTCCGACCCCCTGCGCGCTACCCTATAGAGCCCGCGTATGCCTGTTGTGCCTACCATCAACCAGGATGCCGCCATGGCCAAGCTCGAGGAGACCCGCAAGCAGCTGCTTGCAGAGGCCTCCACGCTCGCCATCGCATGGCGTCGGATGGAGTCCGCATCGCATGATACAACATCATCTATGATTTCACCCCGACCGACACCGAGCCAAGCCGGCGTGGTGAGATTCGTGGTCATGGCCATGACATCGCCGACTTCCGCATCACAGGCCGACCCACCTTCCATTCGCTGGCGGCAAACATGAAGGCCGCCTAGGAGGCTATGGCCGATTTGGAGCACTTGGAGGACGAGAAGCGCCTGCTGCAGGAGCAACACGTCTGCGGCCTCGTCACCGCTGCCAACACGCTCTATGCCCAGGCCGTGCCGGCTCCCACCGGCACGAAGTCCCCCTGCAGGATGATGGCAAGCTGCCGGTTGACGAACACCGACCGGCGTGCCAAGTGTCCTACCTGAGCACTGCCAGCCACATGAATGGCCGGACCAAGGCGGCCGCACCCGACGCCGCAACAATGAGTCGGCCGTCACTAGCCAGGTGGACGGCTACGAAGACGATGCCTGTCCCCCGTCGGCTCCGTGTGCCCTGCCCGCGTGACGGAACCGGGCAACCTCGATCAGGGCGATTGTGTACCCGGAGCTCGCCGCCCGGCTAGGCCATCGCGTGCCTCAGGACAAGCTCGACGGCCAATGCTGCATGGGTGCCTGGCAGAATCCTCCTGCTGGAGGAGGAGGGTCCGGCCGGGCCGGCATGTTTTGACCCGCGTATCCGCAATGAGCCCTTCCCCATTGGCTTCACGTTGCCCAGTAGCACCCATCAAGTACAACATCGGTCAAGCCGGAAGACTGGCTGATCGACTACACGATGGCGGTTGGCATCGCTAGGGGCAATAAGCACGTGGCGGTGCGCTACGTCCTTCTCATGCTGCTCGGGTCGGCCCGGACTTGGTTGAATAGCTTGCCTACCGACAGCATCAACACCTGGGTTGACTTCGAGGAGGCATTCGTTCACAACTTCACCGGCACATACAAGCACCATGGCCGGCCCCGTCATCTCTCCATGTGCGTCCAAGGGCCGGACGAGTCCCTCCGCAACTACCTCACGCACTGGACCGAGCTGCGCAACTCCTGCGAGGGAGTGCACGAGGTCCAAACGATCCAATACTTCACTGAGGGCTACATGGACGACACCCTGCTCAAGCACAAGCTCATGCTATCCGAGCCGGCCACCATGACAGAGCTCATGGGCAAGGCAGACAAGTACGCCAGAGTCGACTTTGTAATGCGCAACAAGGTCCAGCTCAACCCTGCCGGCAAGGCCGTACATGCCCATCCAGCCAACCCTTGGCCGACTGGAGACAACTACGACCAGCAACAAAACAACAACAAGCGGAAGGGTGAGCAACCCGACGCCCACTACAGTAGCCGACAAGTCGCAGCTGTCGAGGAAGAGCAGTCGGCCGATCAGGGTGGCAACCAACGACATCGTACTAGCAAGGCTGCTTGGTAGCCCAAGCTCACCTTTGAGCAGATGCTTGACGCGTCGTGCAAGATGCACAGTGGCATGAAGCCATCTATGCACATGACCCAACAATGCAGTTGTACCTAGTAGCTGGTCCCGAGCGAAAGCCTTTTGTCGCCTCCTCCCCCGCCTCTGCAGGCTCCCACGCCGGCTCTGGTAGCTGGCCGACCCGTTGATGATTTCCTACATCAGGATGCAACATTTGTTGTCTTCACTAGCGAGGACGAGGGCAAGCATGCCCAGTGCAAGCGCCAACACGAGGTGAACGCCAGTGTCCCCTTGGTTCCCCAGTTCATGCACTGGTCCGATAAGCCTATCACCTGGAGCCGAGAGAGCCACCCGTCCGTGATGCCCAACCCTGGCAGCTATGCCTTGGTGCTTAACCCTACCATCGCTTCAGAGCGGCTCACCTGTCGCTTCTCGCATGTGCTTGTCGACGGCGGCAATATCAACCTCCTCTGCCGCAACACCCTGCTCAAGCTCGGCCTCAAGGAGTGGCACGTGGATCCAACCCGTATAGTGTTCCACGGCATCGTGTCGGGGCAATCCTGCTCCCCCATCGGCAAGATCCGGCTCGATGTCCTGTTCGACATGAAGAGCCATTTCTGCCACGAGCCTATCTGGTTCGAGGTGGTGGACCTGAACAACCCCTACCACGTGTTTCTGGGCCTGCCCGCGTTGGCCAAGCTCATGGCGGTCCCTCACTACGCCCATCTCAAGATGAAAATGCCGAGTCCCAAGGGCATCATTACCATCGTTGGAGACTACAAGAAGTCCATCGAGTGCTCGCAAGCCGGCAGCCGGCTGGCCGAGTCCCTGGTTATAGCTGAGGGGAGGCGCGAGCTCGACCGACTCGTGGCCTTCACCAGCACGCAGTCGATTGTGTTGGATCCACCTAGCCAGTCGGCCAGCAAGGCGACATTCATGTTGTCCAAGGACACCAAGCAAGTCCCCCTCGACCCGTCCAAATCCAAGCAGTGTGTCACCATCAGCTCTCGCCTCAACAACGAATAGGAAGGCGAGCTCATGGACTTCCTCCATGAGAATCGGGACATCTTTGCATGGTCTCTCAAAGACATGCCAGGTGTGGCAAGGAAGTGCGCCGAGCACAAACTCCACTTGCGCCCGGATGCCAAGCCGGTCAAGTAACCGCTCCGCCGTTTCTCCGAGGAAAAGCGAAGAACCATTGTTGAGGAAATCACCCGACTGCTCGTAGTCGATTCATCATTGAAGTTTTTCACCCCGAGTGGCTGCCAAACCCAGTCCTCATCCTGAAAAAGAAAGGAACCTGGCGCATGTGCATCGACTACACCAGCGTGAACAAGACATGCCCAAGGATCCTTTTGCCCTACCCCGAATCAACCAGGTGATCGACTCCATGACCGGCTGCAATTTGTTGTCCTTCATGGACGCTTACTACGGCTACCACTGGATCAAGCTAGACCTGACCGACCGGCTCAAGACCTCCTTCATCATCCCCTTTGGGCCTACTTCTACATCACCATGTCATTCGGCCTCAAGAATGCCCGACGTCACCTTCCGGCGCTTGATGACCCACAAGTATAGGGGATCAATCGTAGTCCCTTCGATAAGTAAGAGGTGTCGAACCCAACGAGGAGCAGGAGGACATGATAAGCAATTTTCAGCAAGGTATTCTCTACAAGTGCTGTAAGTAACAATGCTAGATAGTTTTGTAGCGAGATAATTCATAACAAGCGACAAGTAGCAAAATTAACAAGTGTGTGACAAGGTATCCCAATACTTTTTATAGCGAATGACATGCCAGAAAATTCTCTTATATGAAGCAAAGTGATATCGAGGACACATGGGAATTTCTGTCTAGTCATGTTCATCATGTTGAATTTATTCGCGTTCATTACTTTGATAATTGAATATGTTGGTGGACCGGTGCTTCACATGGTTACTTACAACATACATAGATATCATCAATCGAACGAATACCAACTTCACATGGTTACTTACAACAAGACTTCTCCCATGTCCTCGAGAACAAAAGTAACTACTCACAAATCATCACCATGTTCAATATCACAGGTGTAATAAATATGATAAAGGATCTAAACATATTATCTTCCACCAAAGAAACCAAGTAGCATCAACTAGAAGACGTAATCAACACTATTAGTAACTTACATGTACCAATCTAAGGTTTTGAGACAAAGATTGAATACAAGAGATGAACTAGGGTTTGAGATGAAATGGTGCTGGTGAAGATGTTGACGAAGATTGGTCCTTTCACAAAGGAGGAAGCGTTGGTGATAACGATAGATTCGATTTCCCCCTCCTAGAGGGAAGTTTCCCTATTAGAATCTCTCTATCGGAGAGCAAAAGGGCTTCTGCCCAGGTTTCCACCTCGAGATGGTGGTGCTTCGTCCTGAAAGTATCCTCTTTATTTGTAGGTCAAAACACATCATATAGCAGAAGAGGGGAGCATGAGGCCACTTCTGGACCTGCCAAGCCATGAGGGCGTGCTAAGGGGGATGGGCGTGCCTTGTTGGCTTGGCACCAACATGGGCGCTCCTCTGGCACTTCTTTGCTCTGTAAATTCATATATGTTCCACAAAAAATCCTCATGTAGTTTCAGGTCATTTGGAGTCCAGAGAATTTTCAGCCCTTTTCTTGGTTTTCACGTCTAGAATCCTGGTTTCCGGCAATTTCCCTCTTTGTGATGTACCTTCTGAATTAAGAGAAAAAGACATTAAAATATTATCATAAAATGGAATACTGGCCAAGAACAATATAGAATCAATAATAAATTATGATGCAAAATGGACGTATCAACGCTGCATGCAGAAGTGCCTCGTGCACGTGTATGTGGACGACATCGTCGTCAAGACAAAGCGATATTTCAGTCTCCTAGACGACCTCCGGGAGACCTTTGCCAACCTACGCGAGTACAAGGTCAAGCTCAACTGAGAAATGCGTGTTCGGCATTCCAGCCGGCCAACTCCTTGGCTTCTTTGTTTCCGCCTGCGGGATCGAGGCCAACCCGAAGAAGATCAAGGCCATGGAGCGGATGCGCAAGCCGGCCAAGCTGCGCGATGTCCAGAAGTTTACCGGTTGCATGGGTTCGCTCAGCCGGTTCGTCAGCCGGCTGGGCAAGAGGGACCTGCCCCTGTACTAGCTCATGAAGAAGATAACCTCATTTGAGTGGCTGACCAGGCGGACAAGGCTTTCCGCGACCTCAAGTGCGTGCTCTCCACTGGCCCTGTCATGGCCGCACCGACTGAGAAGGAGCCTATTCTCATGTACATTAGAGCAACCACACGCGTGGTCAGCCTCGTGCTGGTGCTGGAGCATCCGGAGGAGGGCAAGGCGCAGTTGGTTCAGCGCCCTGTGTACTACTGGAGCGAGGTGCTCTCCAACTCCTAGGATAACTACCCCCACTGCGTGCATCTCGCTGCCAAGAAGCTGAAGCAGTACTTCCAGGAGCACACCATCACCGTGGTGAGCACAACGCCGCTCTCAGAGATGATAGGTAGCCGGGACGCTACCGGCCGGGTCGCCAAATGGGCCATCGCCCTCGATGACCACGCCATCTAGTATGATCCCCACACAACCACCAAGTCCCAGGCACTGGACGACTTACTTGTCGATTGGGCGGAGAACCAATACCTATCGTCACCTCTCGACTCGACGCACTAGCATATGCACTTCGACGGCTTGAAGACGCGCACCGGTTTGGGAGCCGATATCGTCTTGTACTCATCCAAGGGCGACAAACTCAAGTATGTGCTACAAATCCACTTCGCTGCCTCCAACAATGTGGCCGAGTACGAGGCGCTGGTCCATGACCTCCGGCTCGCCACGGAGATCAGCATCCGGTGCATCCTTTGCTTCAGTGACTCAGACCTAGTAATGCAACAGGTCTCTGGCGAGCGGAATGCTAGGGACGCCAACATGGCAAGCTACCGCTTCCTCTTCCAGCAGATCACCAATAGGTTCAAGGGATGGGAATTCCACCATGTCCCCCAAGTGGATAATGAGGTGGCCGACACACTAGCCAAGATAGGCTCCACCCGACAGACTATCCCAACCGACATCTTCCTCGAGCGGCTACTCAAGCCCTCCATCAAGTCCTCCCACGAGTCGGAATCCATATTTGTCCCGGTCAACCCGGTGGCTGCCCTTCCAGCTCGAGGACTCCCTCCACTCCCCCAACGGTTGTTGGCTTGGTCCCAGGGACTGTCGGCTCAGTCCGAGAGACTACAACTCGGCCCCGAGGGCTGCCGGTTCGGCCTCAGAGGTTGCCATATATGGTCCCGTGGCGGTCATTACGGCGGTGGAGGCACTTTTCGACGGCTCAGTCCTGGGGAATGCCAACTCAGTCTCGGGGGGCTGTTGGCTCAAAACCTGTGGCGGCTTCGATGATGGTGGAGGCGCCAGCCTAGTGTCGGTGTAAAAACCGGCGGATCTCGGGTAAGGGGTCTCAAGCTATGAGAGTAGAATCGATGGTAACAAGAGACGAAGGAGATGATGTTTACCCAGGTTCGGGCCCTCCTATGGAGGTAATACCCTACGTCCTCCTTGATTGTATTGATGATATGTAGGTTACAGAGTCGATCTACCTCGAGATCAAATAGCTAAACCCTAGATGAGTTGTCCTCTCTCTACAACTTAACACCCTCCAGCTTATATAGACACCGAGGGTACCTAGGGTTTACATATAGTCAGTTGCATATCAAAGGAAAAACATGCCTATCTACTGTCGACAACTTGGAGGACACTCCACGGCTCCTTGAAGCTTCCACCTTGGTGACAGGGCCCTTGATCATCCAATGATCATCCAGCGGCCCACATAGTCCAGCCCATGAGAAACAGGTCGGCTATCCGAGGACCCCTTAATCTAGGACTCCCCATGTATCCCCCGGACTAGCCTTCAATGCCAAGGTATATTCGGATAATCTCCATGTGTCATAATCTTCGGCTTGCAAGGCGAGTCCCCCTACTCCTTCTTGTTCGGCAACCGACCAGTCATCGGTGAAATCTCAAGCATCACGAGCTTGCCAGATCCATTATAATAACTGTGAGCATTTCTCAATTTTCGCGCATCGTGGGGAGAGGAGCGCTTCAGTGATTTTTTACAAGACTACCCCTTCACAATGGAGGCACCACTCATTTAAACAAACAAAATCGTTGTCGTCGTTTTCTCATGACAGATGCCATGGGTAGGCTTATTGAAGGTGGTTGGGGCCGGAGGACGCCGATGGGCTCCGGGAGCGGGATTAGGCACAAGCGGTGTCTGACACACGATGTACCTAGGTTCGGGGCCCTCCATGGGAGGTAATACCCCTAGTCCTGCCTAATCTAGTTGATCGGCGGAGGAGGTTACAATGGTGCTCCTTGAGCTATGGTCTACATGTGGAAGAAGGAGCAACCAACTCCTCTTGCCTTGCTACATGGGTGGATATGGGACTAAGTGTTCCCTTGTCCGTGTGCTTTTCTGCTTATCTCCCTTGCCCTCTGCATGGGGGGCTCTAGGGGGTTTTATAGTCCAACCCCCTGGATTACAATATGAATAGAAGGCGGCGGGAGGGCCCTAGCTGGAAGTCTCCTTAGCCGACCGTGGGGCCCCCGACTGTAGGGTCCTGTCATTGGTAGGGCCCGCCAGCTGCGCGGCCCCATCGAGGGCCGGAGGGGCTCTACTTGGTAGGTCCCAGCGCCGGTCGCTTCGCAGCACGGGTCGTCCTTCGGGCGTCGTCTTGTGGTAGCCGTCCGGGGTCAGTGATACAACCGGCTACACTATAGCCACGCCGGGGTAGGTAATGGAGTGGTTGGAGGCCTGCCGACACTGTTGGAGGCCTGGTCAGGATCACCTAGAGTTAGAGGTACTGTTGCCTTCACTTTGGCCATACGGGCGCTGACCCCCGATGGGATGGGGGCCACTAATGCCACGCATGCCCTTGCCGTGGCATTCGATGCGCAGCCGACTAGGGCGCTAGGGGGTCCCCATCCATAGCCGACAGGCTTGCCGTAGCCGATCGAGCGTAGCCGGCAGGGCCCAGCCGGCATGGCATGCCGGCGGGGTGCAGCCGGACTGCAGGAGGAGGCGGCTCGCCCTCCAGTTGTTTCAGAAAGTTGGAGTTGTGGGTCGCTTTAGGATACCCCGGGGTTATCCCCCCAACAATAGTCCCCGAAGTAGGGGAGCCCCACCACCGAGTCGCGACGGACCTCGCTGGCTTGAAGATCGCTTCAGTATCGTGGCATGCCTCAGGAGCCGGACGCCATGAACGGCCGTTGGCCGGCTACGTAGCCGGGGCCGATGCTTCATGCGCCACCCTAGGCGTTTCGTAGGGCAAAGCGGCCGTGCCACGTGGGAGTCGTAACGGGCTGCGGCCTAACAAGACCGGGCCGTGGGGCGGGCCCCGCCATGGTCGAGGCCTCAGCCCGTGTGCACGGATCTTCTGCGGCTCAGGCCGTCGGTTGGCGTTCCTGAGCACAATAACTTCCAGCCCGTGTGTGGCGGGGATCATGGGGGTCGTGCGCAATGAATCCGCCCCCACGAACATCCGCGCAGGGTTTAAATGGAGGATGGAGGGGAACAAAATGGCACATTTGCTTCCCTCGCCCACGTCGCATCGCTCCCGTCGCCCTCCTCCTCCCACTTCGAGAGAAAGAGAAAAAGAGAACGACACCTACGCTCCTCGGCGCGCCACCATCGACGCCATCGAGAACTCCCATCGCTGCCAAGCTCCTGAGCCCGCTGCTTCACTCGCAAGGCTCTCGGGAAGCCATGGCGAGCAAAGGAGAGTGGGACGGCAGCAACGTCGATGAACAGTTCATCGAGCACCTCTGCCACCGGCACAAGCTCCCGTCGGCAGAGCACGTGGAGGCATGCATCACTGGGCCGGAGAACTCCCCTGTCCCACGGAATGGCGACGTGGTCGTCTTTGCCGAGCACTTCCTTCATGGGCTCGAGCTGCCGGCGAGTACATTTTTCTGGCGATCCCTGATGCGGTTCGGCCTGTAGCCGCACCATCTCGCCGCCAACTCCGTCTTGCAGTTGGCGGCCTTCGTCACCCTGTGCGAGGGGTTTTTGGGAGTGGAGCCGAGGCTCGACCTCTGGTTCCAAATCTTCTTCGTCAAACAACAAATGGTGAAGGACCCGTCGATGCAGGAGAAAGTCATGACCACCTGCGGGGGCGCCATGATCCACATCCGCCAGGGGGCTGGCTTCCCGAAACTCCCCTGCAGGAGTCGGTGAAGAGCTGGCAGCGGGGGTTCTTCTACATGAAGAACGTGAAGCCGGAGGAGGATTACATCAACCTCCCCGACTTCGTCAATCAGCTACCGGCGGCGATTCTGAATTGGTGGACGGCTCCGCCTTAGGCCCCTGAGACAGTGGACCGTCTCTACGAGCGTCTGCTGGTGATGACTGGGTCGGAAGGGCTGAAGGCTTCCGATTTGCTCGCCACAATGGTGGCGCGCCGGATGCAGCCGCTGTAGAGCCGACCGCACCTTATCTGCTAGAGGGGGGGGGGCGACACGACCCCTACCGGATCTCCACCAAGGTGCTGAAGCTAGTCTAGGTGGCGAGAAGGGTGAACGCCATCTCGACGGCGAAGTTGAAAGAGGGGGAATGGCAATGGGGGATGACCCTGTACAGCTGGAGCCATCCGGCGCCGCCGGTAAGTGACTAGCCGACTCGCCCTCCCTTTCTTCTTTGGAGGCGTCGCCTCATTTTGATGGTGAGAGAAAACTCTTTTGCCCGCAAGTTTTACCGCAGCTGCAGAACTACGGGGAGCCGGCCACCGACGTGGTGGATTCGGACCCCGAGGAGGTTGAGGATGCCCAACGACGTGGAACCGGTAGACTCGGAGCGAGTTGGCACATCCGAGGCCGGCGAGGGGGAGATGGAGAGGGAGGTGACCGAGTCGACGGGTGAGTTCCTTCCCTGGTTGTATTTGCAGGATTGGACTGACGACGACGCTGAGTCAGAGGAGTGGCGCGATGCAAAGGATCCAGAGGACCCCGAGGCCACGCAGGGCGATGTCACGACGCTAAGGAGGCGCCTTCGTCGCGCCGGCAACAAGCCCGACCGGGATGACGCGACAGTAGGTGGCAAGGGGAAATAGGTGGTCGGCGCCAGGCCGACGCTCAAGCGGGCGGCCGCCGAGCAACCGGGAAGCAGCCGCAGAGGCGGTGGGAAGAAGATGCGGGTGGCCTCGATGGGCCCCGCAAGGAGGGCAGTCCCCGTTCTCGTCGGGTAAGCTTCGCTCCCAACCGTCTTGCTCCTTTGGTTTTTTCTCCACCCGTCCCCTTCTCATTCCACTCGATCAGGGAGGCGCGCGCCCTCGGAAGGACCCTGGCAAGTGACACCACGGGGACGGTGCTGCCAAGCACCATCGAGGAGAGGGAGTGCGAAGCATGGCGCGACCTGGAGGTGGCCCAGCAGGATATGTGCACCGAGGGGCACCGCCTGTGGGAGGAGGCGGCGAAGAAGTGGACGCCGTCGGGAGGAACCAGCAGGGAAGCAGCCGGCCAGTCGTGGGAGGTTCCCCCATGGCCGGGAGAGGCGGTCCAAGGATCACCACGACCCCGCGCGGCGGGCGGAAGCGGCCGCGAAGGCCGCGGAGGATGCGTGTGTGGCGGCCGGGGCCGACACAGCCCGTGCTGGTGGCGGAGAGGATACAAATCACGAAGAGGACCCGCCAGGGGCTAACGACGTGCCGCCGGGGGTAGAGGGACCCCCGGAAGTTAAGCCTCGGCCTCGGAGGCGCCGGCTTCGGAGGCATCGGTTCCAGAGGGGCCGCCCCCGAGGACTCCTGTTCCAGAAACGCCGACTCCGGATGAGCCGGCTCCAGGAGCACTAGCGCCAGGGTCGAGCCGGGAAGGAGCAACCAGAGGCGGAGCACCGAGGAGGGAGGTCGTGGTGCCCGAAGGGTCGGGCGGCACGGGCTCCTCGTTTGGGGCCCCTGGCACAATGGTGCCGAGAGGAACCGGTCCCATGGTGACCTCCGACAAAGGGGGGCCCACAGACGGGGCCCGGCTGTAGCAGAACTAGGCCGCAACCGGCCGCCCAGCCACGAGGGACCCACAGAGTGCCCTTGGGGCGGTGGTGTCCACTGCTATCGAGGCATTTGCCGCCTGCCGCGGCCAGATAACACAGGACACCCGGGCCGCCAACGACCGACTAGTGCAGTTGGAGCGAACCGTTGCAGTAAGCCTCTACCTTTTTTCCTTTTCTTGTTCTTGGCGTTTTTTCCAGTGGGGGCGCGCTAGAGGACCCACTGGGTGTAGCCTCCAAGACTCGAGCCGACTGTGGCGCAGGCGGGTCGAGTCTAATGCTGCGCTGTATCTTTGTTGCTTGCAGGCGGTGCATGACCGTCGGGTGACCGCGTACAACTCGCTGCTAAGCATGTACCGGGCGACTGAGGGCCGGTTGGCCACCTTGTCCAAGGACCTGCAAGGTAAGACCCTTGCAACTTTTTAGGGCGGGGGTGTAGCCCCCGAGATTCGAGCCGGTTACTGTGGAGGCGGGCTGAATTCCCTTTCTTTTCTTGTCTTCTAACGGGGGCCTCTTTGCCCTAGTAGAGGCCAGCACCGAGGCGGTCGACCTTCGTCACCAGGTCGTGGATCTTGGCCACCAGAGGAATCTCCTCATCATGGAGTGCGAGCGACTGCCAGGAGGCGAGCCAGGCGCAGGCGAAGGCGGCCAAGCACGAGAAAGCCCACCGTCAGGAGCTGGTGGATCGCGAGACGATTCTTTGTCAGCAGGCGGAGGAGCGGGAGAAGGTCCTCCGTGAGGAGCTGGAGGACAAGGATGCCGCGAAGGCGGCCGACGAGGCGTAGGCAGCCCAGGGTGAGCACGAGCACCGACTCTAGGAGTGGGTGGCCAGGGAGTCGGAGCTGCAGGAGCAGGGGCACGGGGTGGACCGAATGCTGCGCGGTAAGTCCTTGCCGTATCGTCCTTTCCGCGTGTTGATTCTGGGTTCTTGGCTTGCTTCTTTGTTCATCCCTCGTTTTCTTCTCTTCTTAGGGCTCTTCCATGGTACACAGGAGGCCGCGGAGGTGGTCGTGGCGGCCCACCGTGAGGACCAGCGGGCGCAAGGGGTCGCCATTGGGCCACTTGCCCCCTGGACCTTGGATGAGGTGGGGATCGCCACCAGGGTGAGGCTGCAGGAGGTGGCGCGGGCCCTGAAGCGGCTCTAGGCGGTCGGCAAGGCGCTGTTCCGCACCCTCTGGCCAGGCGCGATGGAGCCGGCCTCCATGAGCCGGTTGTCAAGGTGGCTGGAGTTCGGGACTGTGCAGGTGAACGCCTGGAGGACCTCCGTGGCGCGTGCCGGTGCCGGCATGGCCCTTCGCATTGCGAGGTCGTGGTACCCCGAGTTGGACCTGAGCCTACTCACGGCCCAACGTGCCGGTACTGACACGGATTTGTAGGCGGTGGCCGACGTGCTGGACTTGCGAGCAAGCGACCTTGCGTCCTTCGCTGCGTGGGACGAATATGTCCCTAAGCGCAGGGCACACGTCACGATGGTTCCGGAGGACCAGTAAGCGTTTGTGCTGGACGACCCGGAGGGTCGCGATGCCGAGATGGATGGTGAAGATGCCCGCTCCAGCACCGATGACTACACCGACTCTGAGCCGGCTCGGGACCTAGAGATGGGACCCGCCGCGGGGGGCGACGGGGAGAAGACGGCGCGACTGCCACCTAGAGCCTTTTTATCCTTCTGCATTTTGTTAGAACTCAATTCCACCCACTAGGGGTGTATCTGTAATGAACTCTTGGCCGTGGGCCTTTTTAAGTTTTATGAAGCTTTTGGTTGTTGCAATGTTGTTTTCTATGTGCCGTCTCGTCCTTACCCCTTTTTTGCCCTCTTGGTTCTGTCTGCTGAAACCCTTGTCCCCCTTGGTTTCGTCCCCGCCAGCCTGACAACCGGGAGCCGGTCTGTAGCTGGGATGGGGCGTCCACCTTGAGGGAGTTGGTTCTGAGTTTGGAAATCGCAAGATGTTTTTGGGTAAGGCAAGTGACAGAGGCGAGGGAGTGCTCCGGCTAGGCCTAACCGGCGATCCACATGCGATTGATTTTTCGTCTGCGCTAAGTTTCGCCGCCCCGAGGACCCGTCAGCCAGACATCCGGGAGTCAGTCTATAACTGGGAGGGGTGTGAGGGCTTATTTAGTTCACATTACTTGATAGGCTTTAGGGGAGGATGCCTAGGACTAATCGGCGAGCCCTCAGGACCGGGAGCTGGGTCCGGGAGCCAGTGAGTGAGTCCAACAACCTTGGAAGGAAACGGAAAGGGGCGTGTCCCAAGAGCTGGCTTGGGGCACCCGTTGCATTCATGATCCCCAAAAGGGAAGGATATATACATACATTGGTTTTCAGCAGTAAAACGGGCGGAGGAGCACCGCGTTCCACGGGCGCTCCGTCTCCTCGCTGGAGGCGTCCCTCTTGCGCTTCTACGGCTTCTGGGCGTCTATCAAGCAGTACGCATTGTTGTGCAGTGCCCTGCTGACGATGAATGGGCCCTCCCATGGGGAGGACAACTTATGCTGGACGGCTGTTCGATGGATCCGCCTGAGCACCAAGTCTCCTTCACGGAAGGAGAGCGGCCAGATCCGCTTGCTGAGGTAGTGCTAGAGCTTCTGCTAGTAGATGGCCGTCCGACTCAAGGCCAGCTCGCGTGCTTCTTCGAGTAGGTTGACACCATCTTCTCTTGCCTCCTTCGAGTCCTTCTCCGTATACAAGGTAACCCGAGGTGAGTCGAATTCGATGTCGGAGGGGATGATCGCCTCGGACCCGTATATGAGAAAGAAAGGGATGTAGCCGGTTGACTAGTTAGGCATGGTCTTGAGGCTCCAGAGGATAGTCAGCAACTCTTCGATCCAGCAGCCGGCTGACCTGACCAGTGGCACCACGAGTCGGGGCTTGATGCCGGCCAGGATCAGGCCGTTCGCCCTCTCGACCTAGACGTTTGACTGCAGATGAGCGACGGACGCCAAGTCGAGCTGGATGCCCTGCTTGGCGCAGAAGCGTGCTAGCGCGCCCTTGGCGAAGTTTGTGCCGTTGTCGGTGATGATGCTGTGGGGGATGCCGTAGAGGACCGTGTTGTCCTCGATGAACCGGACGTCCATGGGGCCGTCCAGCTTCTTGATCGGCCTGGCCTCAATCCATTTGGTGAACTTGTCGACGGCCACCAGCAAAGCGTCATGCCGCCTCATGCAGTCTTGAAGGTTTCCATCATGTCCAGCCCCCAGATGACAAAGGGCCATGAGAGGGGAATGGTCTGGAGGGCCGTAGCCGGCAGGTGGCTCTCCATGCTGAAGCGCTGACAACCCTCGCACTTGTCGACCAGCCGCTTGGCCTCCTCCAAGGTAGTCGGCCAGTAGAAACCATGGCAGAATGCCTTGGCCACCAGGGTCCTGGAGGAGGCGTGGTGCCCGCACTCACCTTGGTGGATGTCAAGGAGGATCTCTTGTCCCTTCTCCGGCTTGACGCATCGTTGGAAAATGCCGGTGGTGCTGCGATGAACCAGCTCGCTGTTGATGATGCTGTAGGCCGGAACTCGGAATTGAATTTTCCATGCCATGCCCTCATTAGGAGGGAGCTCGCTAAGTAGGAGGAAAGCCAGGATGGGCTGGGCCCATGAGGGAGCCAAGACGGGGGCCGGCTCGGGAGCCCCCGGGCCTAGGTGATCAGCACCCGGGACCGGCTCGCCAGCCCCCAGGACCAGCTCGCTAGTCCCCGGGGCTAAGGCGGCGGGAGGGGCGTCCATCGCCATCATGACCGCTGCGGCATCGAAGCCAACCGCTTCGGATGCGGCCGACTCGACAGTTGGAGCTGGTGATGCCGGCTGGGTAGCCGGCGCCGAAGGTGCCGGCGTGGCAGCCGGAGTTGGTGGAGCCGGTGGTGCAGCCAGTGGCAATGGTGCCGACGGAGCAGCTGGAGCCGCCGGTGGGCCGACAACATCGGTTGGCATGAAGATGGACTCCTATTTGGGTTAGCGCTTGATCGACGGCTTGAGCAGCCGTTCGAGGGAGACCTGCCGGGTGGAGCTGATTTTTGCCAGCGTATCGGCCGCCTCGTTGTCCAGCCAGGGGACGTGGTGGAACTCGCAGCCTTCGAAGGAGCCGGTGAGCTGCTGGACGAGGAAGCGGTAGCTAGCCATGTTGGGATCTCTGGCGTCCCACTCGCCAGAGACTTACTATACCACGATGTCGGAGTCGCCGAAGCATAGGATGCGCCTAATGCCAATATCGTTGGCGAGCCGGAGCCTGTGGACGAGCCCCTCGTACTCGGCCACGTTGTTGGAGGCAGCGAAGTGGATCTAAAGGGCGTACGTGAGTTGGTCTCCCTTCAGGGAGGAGAGGATGATGTCGGCTCCCAGGCTGGTCCTCATCTTCGTGCCGTCGAAATGCGTGTGCCAATGAGTGGAGTTCGGTGGAGGAGGCACAAACTCGTTCTCTGCCTAGTCGACGAGCAAGTCGGCCATTGCCTGTGACTTGATGACGGTGTGTGGTTCGTACCGGATCTTGTGGTCGGCGAGGGCGATGACCCATTTGGCGATCCGGCCGGTGGAGTCCCGGCCGTTCATGATCTCTCTGAGTGGGGACATGCTCACCATGGTGATGTTATGCTCTTGGAAGTACTGCTTGACCTTCTTGGCGGTGAAGTATATGCCATAGCACATCTTTTGATAGTGGGGATAGTTCTGCTTGGAGACGGAGAGGACCTCGCAGAGGTAGTAGACGGGGTGCTGGACCGGCAGCGTCTTACCCTCCTCAGGTTGCTCGACCACCAGGACGACGCTGATGACACACGTGGTCGCCGTGATGTAGGCGAGCAAGGGATCCTTCTCAGCCGGCACGGCTAGGATGGGCGCCCTGGTGAGGGCCCATTTGAGGCCACGGAAGGCCTCGTCCGCCTCGTCAGGCCAGTCGAACATGTCCGACTTCTTCGAGGGGGGGGGGGGCTGCGGACCGGCTCGACCAGAGCCATCTTCCGCAGGAGCCCTTAGAGGGGTAGGGCCTTCTTTCCCACCTGGCTCATGAATAGGCTGAGCGAGGCGAGGCAGCCGGTGAACTTCTGGACGTCGTGGAGCCGGGTCGGCTTAGGCATGCGCTTGATCGCCCTGATCTTCTCGGGATTAGCTTCGATGCCGTGAGCGGACATGAAGAAACCCATGAGCTGGCTGGCTGGGACGTCGAAGACGCACTTCTCCGGGTTGAGATTGATCTTGTACTCGCGTAGGTTCGCGAACGTCTCCCGGAGATTGTCGAGCAAGGCTGCAGTGCTTCTTGGTCTTGACGACGATGTCGTCAATGTAGACGTGGATGTTCCTGCCTATCTGAGACAGGAGACACTTCTGCATGCAACGCTGGAAGGTAGCGTCTGCATTCTTCAAGCCGAAGGACATGGTGATGTAGCAGTAGACCCCGAAGGGGGTGATGAAGGAGGTCTTGAGCCGATCGTCCGGGTCCAGCTTGATCAGTGGTAGCCGGAGTAGGCGTCCAAGAAAGACAACATGTCACAGCCGCTCGTGGATTCGATGACTTGATCGATCCGCGGCAGGGCATATGGGTCCTTAGAGCACGCCTTGTTCAGGGTGGTGTAGTCAATGCACATGCGCCAAGTCTTGTTCTTCTTCAGCACTAGGACTGGGTTGGCCAGCCAGTCCGGGTGGAAAACTTCCATGATGAAGCCGCCTGCGAGTAGCCAGGCGATCCGTTCTCCTATAGTATGCTGCTTCGCCTCAGAGAAATGGTGTAGGGGTTGCTTGACCGGTTTCGCGTCCGGTCGTACATGAAGCTTGTGCTCGGCAAACTTCCTCGGAACACCCGACATGTCCTTGGGGGACCACACAAAGATGTCTCGATTCTCACAGAGGAAGTCGACAAGCTCGCTTTCCTATTTGCTGTCGAGGCTGGAGCCGATGGTGACGCACAACTCGGGGTTGGCCAGGTCGAGCGGGACCTACTTGGTGTCCTTAGACGATTGGAATGAAGCCTTGCCGATTGACTGGGAGGGAGGAGCCAGCACGACTGACTGGATGGCAGCAAGAGCCACGAGCCGGTCGGGCTGTTGCCTCTCTTCTACTATCTCCAAAGCCTTGGCCAGCCGGCTACTGTCTCGCACGCACGCGATGGACATCTTATAGTTGCCGGCGGCAGTGATGATCCCCTTGGGACTCGGCATCTTGAGCTTGAGGTAGGCGTAGTTGGGGACGGTCATAAACTTGACGAGAGCCGGTCGGCTCAGCAGCGCATGGTAGGGACTGTCGAGGTCCACCACCTCAAACCATATCGGCTAGCTACAGAAGTGGCTGGGTCCGCCAAAGAGGACGTCGAGGTTGATGTTGCCAATGGGGGTGCAGGACTTTCCCGGCACGATGTCATGGAAAATGATCCGGCTCATCTGCAGATATTCTGCCTTGAGCCCTAGATTTTGCATCGTGTCGAGGTAGAGGATGTGGATGCTGCTGCCACCATCGATTAACACCCACGAGAAGCGGCAGGTGTGCCTCTCGGAGGCGATGCTAACATTGAGGACCATGGCATAGCTGTCGGGATTTGGCATCACGGCCAGGTGGTCTACCCGGCTCTAGGTAACCGGCTTCTCGTACCAGTGCATGAACTGGGGAGTTGCGGGCATGGTGGCGTTCACCTCGCGGTGGAGCCGACGCTAACCGTGCTTGTCTGTCTCTTCACTGGTGAAGACGATGTAGGAACCGTCTTGGTCGGGGAACTGGTCTAGTAGGCGATCGTCATTCTAGGCCGGAGCCGGAGCCGGTGCTGAAGCAGGAGTCGGAACCGGCGCCGTGGCTCGGGCAGGCGGCGCGGGGGGAGCCGGAAGGCCGTCCCCCCCGGCCAGTCACTATGAAAAGCGGCAGTGCCGGAGCGTGTGCATGGAGGGCTTCGCTCTAGAATGATTCTTGCAGGGGAGGTGTGCTGCCGCTGACTAGAAGGCTGGGCAGCCGGCTCCTCTTCCTCGATAATGGTGACCTGCCGACTCCCGTAGCGGGAGTCAGGCTAGTCGGCCTTGTGCTTGTTGTTCTGCAGCTGCCGGTTGTTGGCCGCCGGTTGCGACGCAGTCGACATCGGTGCCGCCTTGGCGGGCGTGCTCATCTTGACCCGAATTGCGGAGTCGGCCGTGGAGTACTTGTCTGCCTTGGCCATGAGTTCCGCCAGCGTAGCCGGCTCGGAGCACATGAGCTTGTGCTTGAGGTAGGTGCCATCGTGACAGCCGTTGATGAAGTACTATATGGCCTACACCTCGTGCATCCTTTCACAGGAGTTGCGGAGCTCGGTCCATCGGGTGAGGTAGTCGCGGAGGGCCTCATCCGGCCCCTGAACGCACATGGCTAGTTCGTGTGGACGACCTGGCCGCTTGTAGGTGCCGGTGAAGTTGCGGACGAACGCTTCTTTGAAGTCGGTCCATGTGTTGATGCTGCCGTCTGCCAGGCTGTTGAGCCAAGTGCGAGCCGAGCCGATCAACATGAGGGGAGCATAGCGGACCATTACGCGCTTGTTCCCCCTAGCGATGCCGACTGCGGTGGTGTAGTCGATCAACCAGTCCTCGGGCTTGGCGGCCTCGTTGTACTTCTGGGTGTCCCGGGGAAGAGTGAAGCCGGTCGGGAACGGCTTGTTACGGATCCGAGGGCAAAGCACGCTGGACCGATCGAGCCCTCCTCCTCGAGGAGGGCTGACTACGCCAGCCGGTCGAGACAGAGGCGTGCATCGTTGTTGTTGTGGGGGACCCATGGTCCGAGCCAGGCCGCGAGCTCTGGGTGGACAGCTAGCGGGACTGACCGTGCCGGCTCGTGCCACAGAGGCGGCGTGCGCCAACGGCTGTGCCGGCTCAGCCGACGCCTCGTTGCTGCGAGCCGGATTGTTGCTGTGCCGACTGCTCGTTCCCAGGCAGCTGGGAACGGTGGTCGTTGCTTGCCTCAACCCACCAGCCGGAGACGCGAGGGGAGCAGGAGTGCTGAGCCGGCTGACAGCTAGTAGCCTCCATGCCCTCACCCTCGGGATGGGGACCCTCGGATGCGGCTCCACCGGGGTGAGCAGGAGCTACTGCTCGTTGGCGGTGTCGATCAGATCTTTGATGTGTCGCTCGCATGAGACGCGTTCTTCACCTACCAAGGTAGCCAAGTCCTTGTAGGCTGCCTTGGCGGCCCACAGGTTGGCCGCGGGGGTGTCGTAGACGGGCAAGTTGCCGCTGAGGATTTCCATGACCACGCGGCCATGGCCGCGCACAGCCCCACGCCAGCTGGGCTTGGTGCCAGCCGGGGTGAGACGTAAGCGGAGGCGTACTACCGCTGAGTGGCCTCCATACGGCGCTGCTCAGCCACAAAGGCGCTGGCATCCTCGAACAGCAGGCGGCGAGCCACCTCTAGCTCGGCTGCGACGACATCTGGGTTCGCCGTCGGGGCAATGGGAGTGCTCAGCCCCGTGAGGGTAGCACCGAGCGGATCCGAGGTGCCGGTGCGGACAGCGGCCGCGTGGGCCTCGGTCCGTACACGACCGGAGGAGGTGGAGGAAATAGTGACCATCACTCCCACATGGACGTGGGAGCCGTTGGACTCGTGTGGGAGGAGAGCCCCACGACGAGGGCGGATCGGTGCAGCAGAGCACCTGGCTAGGGTACTCGTCGACTGCTGGCTCATTGGCGAGACTCAGCTTGCCGAAGCGCTCGGTGAGCGCGGCGTATCAAGCGCGATGGCGCCGCCGAGGTGTTTGATGGGGAAGCAGACATTGTTGCCCACAGGGCCTGCCAGAGCAAGCCCCACACACCTGCGGTTCCATACGGACGCGGAGCGGCTGAAGGAGGTGGTGAAGGGTCCCGCCCAGAGCGTGACTCCGGCCGGCACCGCATACGACTCCATGGTGGGCACCAACTATTGTCGTTTTCTCACGACATATGCCATGGGTAGGCTTATCGAAGGTGGTTGGGGCCGGAGGACGCCGACGGGCTGCGGGAGCGGGATTAGGCATAAGCGGTGTCTAACACGCAATGTACCTAGGTTCGGGGCCCTCCGTGGGAGGTAATACCCCTAGTCTCGCCTGATCTAGTTGATCGGTGGAAGAGGTTACAATGGTGCTCCTTGAGCTATTGTCTAGAGGTGGAAGAATGATCTGTCGGCTCCTCTTCCCTTTGTAGAATCGAAAGTAGGTCTAGAGGGGGGGTGGTGGTGGTGGTGATTAGACTACTTGATCAAATGAAAATCTACTTTTTCCCAATTTTAATTCTGGGCAAATTTTAGCATTCATAGTATGTCAAGTACACCCTACACATGCATGTCTAAGAGTATAGCAGCGGAAAATAAAGACATTGCACATGTAAGTAAACAGAGGGTAAGGAAAGCAAACACAATTGGTCACATGATGATTTTTCCCGTGGTTCCGATAGGTGGTTCTATCGTACTTAACATTTATGGAGTCTTCAACCCACGGAGGGTAACAGTCGCGAGAGTCCACAGAGGGCTCTACCCACGAAGGGTTCCACGAAGAAGCAACCTTGACTATTCCATAATGACTTCCGTCCATGAAGGACTAGCCTCACTATGGGTAGATCTTCCCGAAGTAGGCGATCACCTTGCCCTTACAAACTTCTTGGTTCAACTCCACAACACAAAGTAGGAGGATCCCAAGCGACACCTAACCAATGTAGGAGGCACCACCCTCCAAAAGGTAATAGGCTCAGTAATGTCGATGAACTCCTTGCTCTTGTGCTTCAAGATGATAGACTCCTCAACACACAATCACTCTCTCACAGATATGGCTTGGTAGAAGAGACGGGATTGGTGGAAAGCAACTTGGGGAGGCTAGAAATAAAGATGCATATGGATGGAGTGGAAGATCTTGACCTCAACACAAGGGTAGGTGGTTCTCTCTCAGAAAATCTGATAGGATAGGTATGGAATAGTCCCGAGTGCTTCTCTGCCGAGTAGGTGGTGGTGAAGGGGGGGTATATATAGGCATCCCCAAAAATCCAACCGTTACACACAAAATGACCAACTCGGTGACACCTATGTGTTAATCTCGGTGGTACCGAAGTGACCAAAAGGTGGCAACTTTTGAATCTCGGAGGGACCGATATAGGAATTTCAGTTGCACCAATAAGGTGACCAATGGGCAGAATGCCCATTCTCGGTGATGCCGATTCAACCATCTCGGAGGGACCGAAACTGTGAACTTGCGTAACGTAAAGTTGGCAGCCCAACTCGATGGCACCGAAAGCAGTGTCGGCTGTACCGAAGGGTTAGGGTTTGGCTGAGTCTGTCTAGGGTTTGGAATCGATGGCACCAGGATGGAAATGTTGGTTGCACTGATTTTGAGAGTTTGGCTTAGGACAAACTTTGGTGGGAGGGTTGGTGGGTGTCTTTGGTGATTGTCACTTGTGCACGTATGAGCATTTTGTTCACCAACAAAACTTTACCCCCTTTTAATAGTAGTGGCTTTCCTATGGACTCAAAGTGATTACTCACAAATATAAAATGTAGAGTCCTCTTTCTTGAAGCTTTGCCAACCTATTTCCTTGCATCTTGGGGTGTTCCACAATCTCTTTGCCAACCCATCATTGAACTTTCCTGAAATATTTTCAATGACTTATATGTTGTTATGAATTACCAAAACCACTAAGGGAGCGAATGTGCTTTCAATCTCCCCCATTTTGGTAATTGATGACAACATATAGATCAAAGCTTCGACATATGAGATAATCAATGAATATAATTGTCGCTTTGAGAAATATGTGATAAGCAAGAGCTCCCCCCTAAATTTGTGCATTATTATGGATTTGCATTTGAATGCAAATGCACAATCAATTAGGTACATGGGGATCTTCCATGTAATATACATCTTGGTGGTGTGCGAGAATAATTAGAGTGAACATCAAAGCACAACAATATCAAGCAATGTAGAAAGATAATCACATGAAGCATACTTCTCCCCCTTTGTAATAAGATGATAGGAAGTAGTAGCATCACACAAAAGTGTATCACAAGCAACCAAAAGACAATAGTTTGTTTTTAAAATCAATAAACACCAAAACGCTCGTGGTAGTGGAAAATGGGTGGTTAGCGAAACTGGCACTTCTCCAGGCTATCCCCAAGTAGTAAGGGAAAGCCGGATGTCAGGAAGGCTTTGGGTACGACGACCATCTACAAAGGTTTGAAAGGAGGACAGTCAATAGAGTGTTGTGTGAAGAATAGAAGAGGTAATTAGTGCACAAATCCTAAGTATAGGTGCTAAGTGTAGTTTTGAAAACGAATTTATCCTAACTTACGTTCATGCTAACTAAGGGCTTCCTACAGTCAGGATGGCTCTGGTACCAGCTCTATGGGGACCCTGACTCATAAGTCGTGATCACCGAATGCACGTGTATAGTGATCCCAGAGATCAATGCTCACTGAACTCACAGAAGCTGAATAACAAGAGTCTTACATCTAGATTTAGCGTCTTACACAAATAAAGACCGTGAAGGTCTAGTCTTACATAGATAGGGACACGAGAGCCAAACACTTAAATAGAACAAGCAGCAGAAATCTTGATCGAAAGCGTGAACCCATGTCATCTGCCTTAACCTACAGGCATTCTGACTGGGAAGCATCCTAGTTCGCATGTTTGTCTCCAACGAACTCTTCAACATACTCCTGTTCTTCCATGCCTGGCCAATTAAATAACCAGTGGGAAGCCAATGAGTACTTTGAATGTACTCGCAAGCAACCCAAGTTGTGCAACAAGGTAACAATGATGCATGATATAGCACTAAGTAGGTAATTTGCGGAAAGCTAATTTTAAATGCAATGACATGATCAAGTAACTAGTAAGCATGCATCAACAATAGGCAGATATCCATATGAACGAGTTACTGATATCTTCATAAGTAGGGGTTGAATACTTCATGTTCATTCATCAAACTAAGTCATCGGACTCAGTTTGATTCTCATCCTAAGTCATCGGACTTAGCTCATGTGACCTCTTTGTCACCATCACGCCCATACTCACACCAATTTTTACGGAAACATCCGGACGTAGTTTAAGAAGGACCTCCAACTGTCCATGACCGCAAACGTGGCTATTCGAATAGTTTTACACTCTGCAGAGGTTGCACACTTTACCCACAAGACTCGGGGAACTTCTGTGTCATCCACGACTCGCGGTATATAATATACACGAGGTAAGTACCCGAACAATGCCTTTCCCCTGGCGATACTAAACAAAGAGTCCACTCGATTGGTACCGAGCCCTCACGATGTACATCACATGAGCCTTGCTCTAGATCGTACCATCCATGAGGGGACCAACGGTGTGCCCGGTGCCTGTGAAGACAACGCATGATCGTACATACCGGTACGACCCCGTATCGAGAGTGACCATGCCACTTCCGCCACTAGTAATGCGGGCTCCTTGCTAGTACCCACCAATGTAATCAACAAAGCCCCGTCCCATAAGGGGTATCGTGGTTGCGCATGTAAGGTTGGGACGGTTTGTAGACCTTAAAACTCTCCATTTCGGAAACACACACTCATTTGCTCTGGTACACCACTTCTTTCTCAAGTGGTTACCCAATTCATCATCATCTCCCTCGGGCATTAGTGGCACCTGACGGGGTTTCAAAAAGTCTTTGAAATCATTTCTCCTCTTTCCACCACTATGCATAAATCCCATCCCACTTGCGTAGCATCTACTAGCATCCTATCTACACCCACCCGCACAACCCTCATAAGGTGGTAGTGTCATGCACGATGCAAGTGTTAACGGTAAAAGTATCGGAGGCACCGCACCGAAGGGGGAGCACCCCATCATGATCAATCATCGAAACAACAAGTGCTATAAGTCATGCATGAAAAGGTTTCTTAACATGGTCAAAGGGATGTTTGTCTGGCTCAACAAAGTCTTCGGGGTCTTCGAAGTCTTCGGTTCCAACTTCTTCGTCAACAGCGCAATCTATTGTCGCGAATAAAAGCGATAAAAATAAGCAACACACAAAAACAGAGAACACTAGCCACTATTGAAAAATTCTAACCTACTCTGATAAATACTAAAGACTATATTAAAAATGTTTGTTTAAGGTTTTGAACTTAAAAAGATTTCCAAAACTATTTAAAACAGGAGCTTATAATGCTAAATAGGGGTTTGAAATTAAAACAGTACATAAAATGTTTTCAAACTTTTTACAAATGGCACTAATAAATTCTAGGGAATATTCTAGGAATTTAGGTGGAAGAGTCATGGTCATAGGATTTATTTTTATTACTTTGGAATTTTAGGAAATCCACATAAAAGAAAAAGGGAAAAGAAAGGGACTGTGCCCTGGCCAGAGGTGGCCAGTGGCTGGGCCGACCAAGAGGCCAACCAGCCCAGGTGAAGCGGCACGCGTGCCTGCATTCAAACCTGACGGCTGGGGCCCGAAGGCCAGCAATAGAGAGAGAAGGGGGAGGGAGGTGAGGATGATAGGTGGACCCGCCTGTCATCTTCAACCTCACGGTAGGGAGGTCGGCGTGCTCACTGGCGACGATGCAGGGCACGGCGACGGCAGGCGAAGGCGGGAACGTGCTCGGTGTCGACCCGCTGTTTCTCTGGAGGTCGAAGAAGTGCCTTAGGCGGTTGGAGTCGCCGACAGCGAGCACTCGTGGCGGAGGATGCTTCGGGAGAGTTCGCCGGGGCCTCTCCGAGCTATCAATAGGACGAGGTCGAGGGGGAAACGGGCCAGGAGGGCAAGGGGAGACCAACGGGAGAAAAATGGGGACCGGAGGGGGCCGCTACCAGGAGATCGGCGACGAGGTCACTGTGGCGGTCCTTAGCTTGATCCCATGGGCAGGGGCTTCGGGAGGTCTTTGGGGCGTGCAGGGGGGCTACTGGGAGAGGAGAGAGAGACCAGAGGGGAAAGAATGCTTGGGGAGGGCCTTAAGTAGGCGGCCCTCGGTCCACCGAGCTCGGGTGTGCCCGCGAGCTCGTGGCCGGGGCTAGAGGCCATGGGAGAGAGAGGGATCGAGTCAGGGGTGTTCCTGGGGCTAGTCTAGGACGAGGGGAAGAGGATAGAGAGGCAGGGGAGCACGCGCGTGCGAGCCCTGTGGTTGGCCCGCTCAGGCGGCCACGACGCGTGCGAGGGGGGCCAGAGGAGGGAGAGAGGAGGGGCCCGACAGGGTGGCGTGACGCGGACGCCGAGGCCGACCATCTGGCGAGAGGGTGGCGCTCGAGGTGGTCGGGGCCATGTAGTGGCCAATGGCTACAGTGCCCATCGGCACTGTAGCGCGCTCCAGAGCACGCGTTTGGCATGCCACGGCATGCCAATGGCGTCTTCTGCGTGGCCAAGAGTGTCTAGGGGGATCTAGGGCCTTTAGGATAAGAGAAAAATGCCTTGGATGCTCTGGGGTTCCTTAGGAGAGAAGGGAAGTTGAGAGAGAAGAGGGTTTAACATTTGTCCAGGGGGTAAAATGAGGGTTTTACCCCACTTACCTATTGAGTCTTGGCCAGAGAAAGTTACTGGAGGTAGCTAGTAACCCTGAAGGGTTGTGGTAAAAGTTATATGGCAAGGGGAATAGAGGAAGGGGTGAAACCAGCGACTTTACCAATTCACCAGAAGGTGTTTGATAGTGATTTGGGCAAGATAAGTTTACCAACTTACTGAGATATTCAACATGGTCAAGGGATAGGTAAAAATGAGATGGTTCACCAAGTTTGAGCTCAAGTGAGCCAAGTTGATAATGGAAACTTTGTGAACCCTAGAAATTAACAAAATTAGGTTTTTGTAGATCTGGATGTTCTAAGCTTTTACCCTTGATGCACCACTTAGTGTAGCATCATCATTTGGTTATTAGAGCATGTTCACAAAGTTTTAGGCCAAGGGGATAAACTTCACAATGTAAAGTTGTTCAAATTTGAATCTGGACATGAAGGGTTTTGGGATGGTTTGATGAACCAAACCAACTTGGATTGAGATGAAACTTTGCAGGATCATCACCTATGGTAGTATTGACTTGCTGCATTTTTCCTGAAATTTATTGAGAATATTTCTTATAGAAATATTTCAAAAGCTTGATTTGAACAGAAAGGGTTTTGAGGGGTTTTGCCCATGATTTGATCATGCTCATGAGTTGAAACTCATATATATGGAAAATATATGTCCACTGAGTTTCCCTAAATTTTCTCAAATATTTTAAAAGCATTTAAATAATTTTTCCCTAAGAAAAACCATTTCTGGTCTTAAGAAAAAGCCTTTAAATAAAATATAAGAATAATCTTTAAAATTAATACTTGGTGGTTTTGGAAAGTCTTATATATAGTAGGTTTGAAGTATAGCCTTTGGGTAAGAAGGATTCACCTAATTTGAGGACTTGCAGTGCAGACCTCTTTTCAGGGTTTTTTGAAAACCTAATTTGAATAAATCCTTTTTGGTGAAGATAAAATTTGATAAAAATATTTTTGGGCACTATTCACATGGCATGACCATTGGGGAAAAGGTTTGGGTCATAGAAGATGAACATAGAGAGGGATAGCATCTAAAAGTGCCATATATCACAATCATCAAGCAAACAAACACCATCTCAAACAAGCGAAAGAACTTAGAAAAAGTTTTAGTTGGTTCCAAATTTTATAAATCCATACATAACAAGGTGATGAAACACAAGGTGTGACACAGAGTCACCCCTCAAGAACTTTCTAGTTCTTCTTCTTGGGGACCCACATCAAGTTGATGGGGATCCTTGGTGTTGAAGTAGCACTTGTAGAAGTTGAGCTTGTAGTAGCCTTGGAAACCCACTTTACCAAAGCTTGGGATTCATCTTCATATGAGTCAAAGTCCCCATGAAGCTTGTTCTTGTCCTTGAGCTTGGTGTCTTGTGGTGGAAGGTCATCTTGCTACGTTGTTACCTTGGGGAGAGTATTTTCATACTTATCCTTTTGAGGAACAAACTTGGTATTGGGGTATTGACCTTCTTCCCATTCAACTCCATTGGCGTTGAAGTAGCCAACACCACGGTTCTTCCGGTATCCTCCATGCTTGCGTACAATCTCCTCAAATTGTTTGCACCCTTCAAGACTCTTGTAGATACCTTTCTCTATATCCCCTTTCAAGAGTTCATTTTCTTGCTCAAGTGTAACTTGGCTAAGAGAAGAGTTAGTGGAATCAAGAGAAATACTAGAAGCAATATCATTTGATTTATCATTTTTATTGCTACTAGTTGAAGAACCTTTCTTTCCTTTGTTACTAGCTTGCTTTGACTTAACTTAAGGCATTAATGTTGATAATAGAAGTCGTTTGGCTAGATAAGAGGAAGTCTTGTTTCGAAGATCGTTATTGATAGATTTAAGGAACTCATGCTCTTGCTCTAAATTTAGATTCTCGAAGTGTAGCTTCTCATGTGTCCTTACAAGCTCTCTATGATCTTCTAGAGTTGACTCATGAGCTAACTTAAGATTTTTTAGTTCTTGAGTTAGTCGTTCTATTTCCAACTTATCATCATCACACGACTTATCTATACTAGAGTGAGTACTAGCAAGTTCATTTTGACTATCATTATTAGTTTTGTCAAATAGCAAGTCATCTTCAATTAACAAGTCATGTTCATCACTATTTAAATCAAGATACACGGTGTGTGATACCTTGGGGCCTTTAGCCATGAAGCAACTTCCACTCCCTTCATTTGGTGAATCAAATAGATTGTAGGAGTTGTTTGTCACTAGTGCAATCCCGGCAACACCTTCATCTTGATTATAGTCGGAGTTGGAGTGATAGCTTCTCTAGGAGTGGTTGTCGAAGTCGGAGCCGGAAACCCATTCACCAACATGAGATTGATGTTTCCTTCTTGAGTAGCTCTTGGTGTACTTGTCCTTCTTCTCCGAGTCCCTACTTCTCCTTGAGGGTCTTCATTCATAACGATTATCTCTACTCCTTATCTCTCTTCTAGGCGACTCATCTCTTGAGTTTCGTCTTCTTGGTGACTCTTCTATTTGTTTGTAAGGAGCCATGCACTCATTGGAGTAGTGTCCGGGCTTCCCACAATTGTAGTAGTTTCGGTCACGACTTGACGAATGCTTATCTTCATGTCTTGAGTTGGAGCTTCGATCTTTGCTTCTATTCTTGTAGAACTTGTTGAATTTCTTGACCTTGAGGTTTATCTCTTCATTTGTGACAAGGCTGTCACCTAAGGTAGCAAGAGCATCACTTGTGGATTTTTAAGCACCGCTATACTTGTGATGAAGCTCTTCCTTGTCTTTGAGTGTCATCTCATGAGCAACAATTCTACCAATCACTTCCGTTGGTTCGAGATCTTTGTAGTTGGGCATCATTTGGATCAATGTGGAAACAGTGTCATGTTGATCATCCAAAGGTCGAAGTATCTTCTTAATTTTTCTGTCATTTCTTATCTTCCTAAGCCGGTAATCTCATTGATGATGAGAGCTAGCCTAGAGTACATCTTAGCGACTCCTTCACCATCCTTCATCTTGAACTTGTCAAGTTGACCTTGAAGAACATCTAACTTGGATTCTCTCACAGACTCAGTTCCTTCGTGCATATCAACCAAAGTATCCCAAATCTCTTTTGCGTGCTCGAGACGACTGATCTTGTTGAATTCTTCGGGGCATGGGCAGTTGAAGAGAATGTCACATGCTTGAGAATTGAGTTGCAACATCTTTAATTCATCCACAGTGGCTTCACGATCAGGTTCCTTTCTTTCCGCAAAGAATTCACCTTGCAAACCAACACGAACAACATCCCAAATGGCAGGATTATGACCAATCAAATGCATTTTCATTTTGTGCTTCCGACTAGCAAAATTTGTGCCATCAAAGTACGGACCTCTACGGTGATAATTTCCCTCACTAGATGCCATATTCTCCTAGGTTGTGAAACCAATGCAATGGAGACCAAACCTCTAATACCACTTGTAGGATCGAAAGTAGGTCTAGAGGGGGGGGGGGTGATTAGACTACTTGACTAAATGAAAATCTACTTTTTCCCAATTTTAATTCTTGGCAAATTTTAGCATTCATAGTATGTCAGGTACACCCTACACATGCATGTCTAAGAGTATATCAACGAAAAATAAATACATTGCACCTATAAGTAAAGCGAGGGTAAGAAAAGCAAACACAATTGGTGTCACGATAATTTTTCCCGTGATTCCGATAGGTGGTGATATCGTACGTCCACATTTATGGAGTTCAACCCACGGAGGGTAACGGTCGCGAGAGTCCATGGAGGGATCTACCGATGAAGGGTTCCAAAAAGAAGCAACCTTGACAATTCCATAACGGCTTCTGTCCACAAAGGACTAGCCTCACTATGGGTAGATCTTCATTATGCGATGTCCTTTCCCTTACAAACTTCTTGGTTCAACTCCACAACATGAAGGAGGAGGCTCCCAAGCGACACCTAACCAATCTAGGAGGCACCACCCTCCAAAAGGTAATAGGCTTGGTAATGTCGACGAACTCCTTGCTCTTGTGCTTCAAGACGATAGACTCCTCAACACACAATCACTCTCTCATAGATATGGCTTGGTAGAAGAGATGGGATTGGTGGAAAGCAACTTGGGGAAGCTATAAATCAAGATCCATATGGTTGGAGTGGAATATCTTGACCTCAACACAAGGGTAGGTGGTTCTCTCTGAGAAAATCTGATAGGATAGGTATGGAATAGTCCTGAGTGCTTCTCTATCAAGTAGGTGGTGGTGAAGGGGTATATATAGGCATCCCCAAAAATCCAACTGTTACACAAAAAATGACCAACTCGGTGACACCGATGTGTTAATCTCGGTGATACCGAAGTGACCAAAAGGTGGCAAATTTTGAACCTCGAAGGGACTGATATAGGAATCTCGGTTGCACCGATAAGGTGACCGACGGTTAGAATGCCCATTCTCATTGACGCTGATTCAACCATCTTGGAGGGACCAAAACTATGAACTTGCGTAACAGAAAGTTGGCAGCCCAACTCGGTGGCACCGAAAGCAGTGTCGGCTTTACCGAAGGGTTAGGATTTGGATGAGTCTGTCTAGGGTTTGGAATTGGTGGCACCGGGATGGAAATGTTGGTTGCACCGATTTTGAGTGTTTGGCTTAGGAAAGACTTTGGTGGGAGTGTTTGTGGGTATCTTTGATGTCTGTCACTTGTGCACGTATGAGCATTTTGTTCACCAACAAAACTTTACCCCCTTTTAATAGTATTGGCTTTCCTATGGACTCAAAGTGATTTCTCACAAATATAAAATGTAGATTCCTCTTGGTTGAAGCTTTGCCAACCTATTTCCTTGCATCTTGTGGTGTTTCACAATCTCTTTGCCAAGCCATCATTGAACTTTCCTGAAATATACTTGATTGAAACATTAGTTCAATGACTTATATGTTGTTATGAATTACCAAAACCACCAAGGGAGAAAATGTGCTTTCACCCTTGCTATGTGGGTGGATATGTGACGAAGTGTTCCTTTGTCCGTGTGCTTTTCCGCTTACCACCCTTACCCTACGTGGGGGGCTCTAGGGGTTTTTATAGTCCAACCCCCCAGATTACAATATGAATAGAAGGCAACGGGAGGGCCCCAGCTGGAAGCCTCCTTAGCAGGCCGTGGGGCCCCCAATTGTAGGGTCCCGTCATTGGTAGGGCCCACCGGCTGCGCGGTCTCGTCGAGGGCCGGAGGGGCCTGCTTGGTATGTCCCAACGCCGATTGCTTCGCAGCACGGGTCGTCCTTCAGGGTGTCGTCTTGCGGTAGCCGGTCGGGGTCAATGGTACGACCGGCTACACTGTAGCCACGCGAGGGCAGGTAATGGATTGGTTGGAGGCGTGTTGACACTATTGGAGGCCTGGTCACGGTCAACCAGAGTCAGGGGTACTGTTGCCTTCACTGTAGCCATACGGGCGCCGACCCCCCGATGGGATGGGGGCCACTATTGCCACACATGCCCTGGCCGTGGCATCCGATGCGTGGCCGGCTAGGGCGCCAGAGGGTCCCCGTCCGTAGTCGCCAGGCTTGCCGTAGCCGGTCGAGCGTAGCCTGCATGGCCTAGCCGGCATGGCATGCCGACGAGGTGCAACCGAACTGCAGGAGGAGGCGGCTCACCCTCGAGTTGTTTCAGAAAGTTGGAGTTGTGGGTCGCTTTAGGCTACCCTGGTGTTACCCCCCCAGCAATCGTGGTCTAGGACACATCCTCTTCCTCCCCATCAGAAAAACTTTCAGCAGAAGATCACCACAGAAAACATGGCGAGCACCCCCAGCTCTTCCTCATGCACTTACGGCTCTCGTCCCGGGGATTGGACCAGCTGCTCCGTATCGCTCCTACATCTGCGTAATCTAGAGACCCGGGGGTACCTTCCTACCTCGGATCTGGCAGTGACTCGTGCAGGTTTATCTTCATTCAACGACGAAGTTTCCGCGGAGAATTTCCCCAATCCACAAGGGGGGGGGACGCATATGGTTCGTGCCCTTTCTTCTGCAGGCTCTAGGGTTCCATATTCACCCACTCTTGGGAGGGTTACTGGTATTTTTGGAATCCAGCTCCACCATCTCACCCCAAGGTCTATCCTGCACATCTCGGGCTTTGTCACCCTTCGCGAAATGTTCCTAGGATGCGAGGCACATTTTGAACTGTGGAGGAAGTAATTCTGCCTCGTTCCTCGAACTCGGGACAAGAGAATCTTGGAGGTCGGCGGAGCCGAAGTATGCCGTATAGCCGGGACAGGGTATCCGGTGGGAACACCGAAGGAGTTCGAAGAATGGTCTTTGGAATGGTATCATATCGAGGATGTCCCCCTGTTCGATCTAGCTCAAAGGGGTCTGCTCGAATACTTCGACACCCTCTTAAAGAAAAGGTACAACTGGCGGCCGAAGAGTTCGTCCCAAGAGGACAGCGTTGAAGTGCAACGCTTGGCAGTCCAAGTGAGGGTACTAGCCCACCACAAATAGACCATGATCGACGTCATGGCTGCCACCTTCACCCAGTGCGTGCAGCCTCTTCAGCAGAGGATACACCCCTTGTGGCATTACAACAGGACAAGTGACACCACACACTCCCGAAGACTGGGTCCTGCCGATCAGACAACATTGGCCACCATGCTTGCCGACCTGTACAAAGGGGAGCAAGAAGACTTTATTCAGTGGTCGACCAAGGAGGGATACTAAAGCCACAATCCCATCGAATGGGTAAGCCTTTCAACTCTTTGACCACAATCCGGGTTTCCATTTTGTCCCTTTTTTGACCGAAGCCTTCAACTTTATGTGAACATGACTAGAGAAGCTTTATTGATACAGTTAACTGTCGGGCCCCTCAGCCCGAAGACTATTCTCGCGACGATGAACCGGGCTTTCCTGAGGACCCAGATTTTTCAATTGAGCTTGAAGACAGGGTTTTCTACCAGGAGAGTCTTGACTGCTCCAAGGTGGCTATCATAGCCGATTACCCTGGATTGTTCCCTTCTCCTGCAACAGAAGAAGAAAAGCTCAACCCGCAAAAGGCAAGAATCCTCCAACATCCCAAATGCGTCGGCTCCTACTTCTAAGCATCGTCGATCCGTGCGTCATACATTGGCAACGACAGCAGTGCCTAGACCGGAAAGGAACATGGATCCGACAAATGAGCCGGCTGTGAGGACGGGTGCATCCACTCGCTCAACCCAAAGGTATTTCGTTCAACTTTTTATTTATTATCATAACTGATAGATCCTCATAGCAGATTTATATCGAAATTCATAGGCGAAAAACTCAGCCTTCCTCTACCGAGGAGGTTGCCAGGGTGTCCGGGGAAGCTCCAAATTCTAGAGCTTCGGTTCATACTGAACCTGCTATGGTGGTTCCCATCGTCAATCCAGCCCCTGCCGATTCTGGTGACGCTATGTCCTTTACCAAATCAAAAGTAGGAAGCACCATGAATCATCAGCGGCGACGAGAGGCCCTGTGTCACCCAATATTCTCCGAACAGGAGTTCGGTGCTCTATGCACGGCGAACGCGCACATTGGTGCTGCCCAATTTGGGTTCGTGGAGGCCATGAAATTGATATCGTCCAGCCTGCAGGTAAATAATTGGTTTTGTAGGGTCCAAACACTTGTGTAAACCCAGTAGCCCCAGGCCTTAAATTGGTCAGAACGATCGAATTAAGGGTCCTTGTTTTGTTTCATTGCTAATGCAGGCCTCGAAGCAGCAGAGCGAGCAACTGGCCAAGGAACTAGAAGCCAGCCGAACATAGGTTGAATCTGTGAAGGACAAACTGGAGCAAGTGAAGAGCTTTACTCGGGAGGCACACGATGAGTATATCTGTGCTGCTGATATTAGTATATTCCCGTGCTGACGCAAGGGTACTTTTTAGCAGCTGAATCAATAGGGAAAATGCAAAAAGATTTGGATATAGCCCGAGAATCTCAGTGATACGCCGAGTCCCAGCACGAAGCCGGTTGTCGTGTTTTGCAACGAGACCTAGAAGAGAAGAACCGTCTTCAGGCGGAGAACAAGCAACATGCCGAGGAAATTGAGATCTTAAAAACTCAATTGGTCCAGGCCCAAGAAGATAACCAGAAACTACAAAGGGGCATGTTCGGTAAGTGCGATTCTAACATCAGGAAGTAGTTCTTGTTGATTAAGTATAATAGGCATGCCTTTGACTCATGTGTAGGTCTACTGTCTGGGCGACCCGAAGAAGAGATCGGATCCTACCGGGGGAACCTTCTAAAGGAGCTTTCTGCCCTTCACGAGTGGGATCGGAAGGCAATGAAAAGCATGGTAAAGGCGCTATGGCCCGCCGAGCAACCTGCGGAGGGAATGACCGAACTAGTCAATCGATTCAAGGGAGCCCGAAGTAGGTTCGAGCTATGGGAGACATCGACTTGCCGGGAGGCAGCACGAGAGGCGTGGGCGATGATCATGACCCGCTATACTAGACTTAACCCCGAGCATATGGCTCGGGTTGGGCCAGTAGGGTCAGATGGACAAGAAGTGCCGCTCCACCTGATGTATGACCAAGTTATGCCTTCCGCCCGCCTCTCGCAAGAAGACTGTTCCCTGGACTCTATAATCGACAATCTCGATCAACAACCGAATGTATGATTATATGTAACTATGTACGAATAATCGAGTAGTTACTCCATCTATGTTGTAAACTTTGTCTTAACCGGCCATCGGTTCTATCTCCTGTGCTAAGAGTTCAGGAGTGTTCCTCATAATTTATCACCCTATAAGAGTGAATTATGTTCGGGGAACCAGACAATCAGGCCATTTGGTGCGAACAGATTGAAAGCACACATGGAGATATGTTATACTACTGTTTAGCATAAGAAATATCTTCCGAAGAAAATATTACCTCTATCGATACCTTTCTTCAGGGTTCTACGAAGATTGTAGGTAGAAGGCCATATACTGCTAGTATGTGGCTAAGGGCTTTTGAGAGAAAAGAAGCCCAAGTAGTGGTGATAACAACCATAGTCGTATTAATTGCTTCTGTCACAGCCGACCAATTGTCTACTTAAGATAGCTAGCTTTTGGCTTCACCCGTCTGAGGTATGTATCCATATGTCCCGGTCATAACAATTGCAGAGGTGCTCTCTTTACCCTCTAGCCGAACAATCGTGAAGGTAAAGGGTAAGCACAGGAGCGAGGCAACCCAGATTGGCAAAGTCTTAGTTCGAATTGATGCATATGATGGCTTAAACGTGACAAAGGAAATGTGTGTACACAAGAAGTGTGGATAAATGCTTATAATATAAAAGCGTTGGCTTCAGGAAGAAGCCCCCAGGTGTTGTGTTCGGATTTAACACTTAAGGGTGTAAGCCGAGAGTCTTAGTACAAGATCGGTTGAAACAAACATAGATTTGTTGAGAAAAGAAAAATTTAAATCTACCAAACAACGAGGTGGGATGAGAAGGAAAAACTAGAGAAAAAGTAAAAAAGGAGGTAAAGCGTAAAGAATGTGACGACACCGATTTATCCGTAGAAGCGCCAAAGACGAGCTGCATTCCATGGGTTTTGTTCAAGGCAGTTCTCCGACGTGTTCCGAAGACGGCAAGCCCCTCCTGCAAGTACCTCGTCGATTATGAAGGAACCCTCCCATTTGGGGTTAAGTTTATGCTTCTGCTTCACTCACATTGTATGCTTTTGCCCTGACCTCCCTACTCTGGTAATGTCAGGCCTGCTGTTGGTAAAAAGTGGGTAGAAGGCCCCATAGAACGGAGTCGAGCTCCTCCACCCAATGACAGTCGGACTCATGAAGAGATCGAACTAAACGTGGCTTAATGCCGCTCATGATGAGACCATTTGCTCGTTCGACTTGTCCATTGGTCTACAGATGATACACTGATGCGTAATCGAGCTTGATGCCCATTTTTGCCCACCAATCCATGACCTCTTGGGAAGTAAAGTTGGATCCCTTGTCTGTTATTATACTGTGCGGGACACCGTAACCGTGTACCATGCCGGATATAAAGTCGATTACCGGTCCGGACTTGGCCGATTTGACGGGCTTTACCTCTATCCATTTGGTGAACTTGTCAACCATGACTAGTAAGTATTTATTCTTCTTGGTCCCCCTTTAAGTGGTCCGACCATGTCCATCCCCCAGACCACGGAAGGCCAGGTGATCGAAATAGTCCGAAGAGCTGTTGGGGGCATGTGTCTTTGATTTGTGAAAAGTTCACACCCCACGCAATGTTTGACAAGTGACTAGGCATGCGCCCGAGAAGTGGGCCAAAATAAACCAGCTTGGAAAGCCTTGCTAACCAGGGCTCTTGCTGCGGCGTGATGACCGCTGATCCCAGCGTGGACTTCATCCAAGAGCTTCCGTCCTTCTTCCTCAGATATGCACCGCTGTAATATTCCGGTGGTGCTTTTCTTGTATAACTCACCCTCGTGTACGTTGTAGGCTTTGGATCGCCGAATTATGCGTCGCGCCTCTGTCTAATCATCGGGGAGTTCTTTGCGAAGAAGGTAGGCGAGAAAGGGCTCGGTCCATGGTGTGATTGCTTCCATGACCTCATGAGCCGAAGGCGTTTCGTCCATTGTGGACCCGCTGATGATCTGGTCGTGTAGTTCATTTACAGGGGAACAACCTCTTTCGCCATATTTAGAACGGCGCCCTTATCATCATCTTGCCAAACCACAGATGGCTTAAAGAGCCGTTCTAGGAAATTGTTTTTTGGGATAGGGTCGTGCTTAGCCCCCATGCGGGCCAGTACGTTGGCAGCTTGCTTGTTGTCGCGAGCGACGTGGTGAAATTCCAGCCCCTCGAACCGTGCAGATATCTTTAGGACGACATTTTTGTATGCTGCCATCTTTGGGTTTTTGGCGTCGAATTCTCCATTGAGTTGGGAGATGGCAAAGTTGGAGTATCCCTGTACCTCTAGTCATCATATGCCCATTGATATTGCCATTCAAAGACCGTTCAAGAGTGCTTCATATTCGGCTGCATTGTTGGAGTCGGCATACATGATCTGCAACACGTATTGAACGCTGTCGCGTGTGGGGGATGTGAGGATAACTCCAGCCCCCAGTCCGTCCAAGGTTTTGGATCCATTGAAGTAAATTTTCGAATGGGAGTATGTACTATATTCCTTGGGGAGCTCGACCTCTGTCCACTCACCTAGAAAATCTGCCAGTACCTGAGATTTTATGGCACGTCGTGGCTTGTAGGTTATTTCAAAGGGAAGGAGCTCGATAGCCCACTTGGCTATGCGGCTGGTGGCGTCCTTGTTGTTGATTATGTCGTTCAGGGGTACTTAGGATGCCACTGTTACTGCACACTTTTGGAAGTAGTGTCTGAGTTTCCGTGATGCCATAAATACTGTGTATGCTATCTTCTAGTAGTGCAGGTATCTGGACTTGCATTGCGTTAGTACTTCTGACACGTAATAGACCGACTTTTGTGTCTGAAATTTGTGTCCCTCCTCCTCTCGTTTGACAACGAGCATTGTGCTAACGAATTGGTTTGTAGCCGATATGTATAATAACATGGGTTCACCAGTGCCTGGTGCCATGAGTATGGGATTTCTTGCCAGCAGTGTTTTAATTTCCTCTAACGCAACTGCTGCTTTGCTGGTCCACTCGAAATTGTTGGTCCGTTTCAGCAGCTTATAGAGCGGTAGAGCCTTTTCTCCAAGGCAAGAGATAAAGCGGCTTAGTGCTGCTATGCAACCAACCAACCTCTGGACATGCTTTAGCTCTGTGGGAATTGGAAGTTCTGATAGAGCATGGATCTTAGCCAGATTCACTTCTATTCCTCTATGGGAGACAATGAATCCGAGCAGTTTACCAGCTGGAACTACGAATACACATTTTTTTCCGGATTGAGTCATATGTCGTACTCGCGTAGGCTGGCAAAGGTTTGCCATAGGTCATTGATCAACTAGCTGACGTGTTTGGTTTTGATTACCACGTCGTCCACGCATGCCTCAACTGTATTACCGACTTGTTTCGCGAGACAAGTCTGGATTATGCGCTGTCACGTAGCCCCAACGTTTTTAGCCCAAAGGGCATCATGTTGAAGCATAATTGCCCATAGGGGGTGATGAATGCAGTTGCAGCTTGATCGGATTCCTTCATTTTAATCTGATGGTATCCGGAATAAGCATTGAGGAAACACAACGAGTCGTGTCCGGCTGTGGCGTCGACGATCTGATCTATGCGTGGTAAGGGGAAAGAATCCTTAGGGCATGCCTTGTTGAGGTCTTTGAAATCGACGCACAGCCGCCAGGATTTGTATTTGTTTGGTACCATCACCAGGTTTGCCAACCATTCGGGGTGCTTAATCTCCCGAATGAATTTGGGCTCTAGAAGTTTAGCTAATTCTTCACCCATAGCTTGCCATTTGGGTTCGGAGAAGCGGCGCAGAGTCTACTTAACGGGCTTGAAGCCCGCAATGACGTTCAGACTATGTTCTGCCAGCTGCCCTGGGATTCCGGGCATATCGGAAGGATGCCAGGCGAAGATGTCCCAATTTTCCTGTAAAAATGTCCGCAGTGCTTCGTCCACTATGGAATCGAGCTGAGCTCTGATGGATGTTGTCTTGTCGGGGTCCGTTGCGTGCACTTGAAATTTAACGTTTTCCTCTACGGGTTTAAAGGACGTGGGCTTGGGCCTTTTGCTAAGAATCACGTCGTCCTTGTCAACTATTAACTGAAGTGTGGTCAGTTCTTCTACAGCGAAGGTCTTGGCTAGTGCCTCGAGGGCGAGTACTGCTGTTTTTTTCGGACCGAAGGGCTATATCCGGATCACTGGCGATTGTGATTACTCCGTTTGGTCCTGGCATTTTGAGTTTCATATACCCATAATGGGGTATAGCTTGGAATTTTGTGAAGGAGTCACATCTCAATAGGGCATGGTAGCCACTGGGGAAGGGAACGATATGGAAGAGGAGTTCTTCAGATCGGTAGTTTCGTGCGTGCCTAACACTACATCCAGGACGATACATCGTGAACAATGCGCTTCTTTCTCGAGAATGTATCCCGGGAAAGTCGTGTTGCTATGCTCGATGCGAGATCGGTCGAACTGCATTTTTTCCAGGGTGTCCTCATAGATCAGGTTTAAACCACTGCCGTCGTCCATTAGCACCTTGTGTAACCTATAGCCATCAATGATGGGGTTTAGGACTAGTGCGACCAGTGAGTAACCGGGAAGAATGGTTGGTCGGTTAGTATCTCCAAAGGTAATGTGTCACATCCCTAGCTAGTTGTCTTAGGACAACATGTGTGTGCATCATATTTTATTTTTGCATCAACTTGAAATGGGGATTAAAAGGAACCCCAAACTCTCATTTGAATCAAACTAATTCAAAGTTTGTGAAAAAAACCAACAAATTCAAAATGCCCATCTAAAATGTCCCCTATGTCTGATAAATATGGACATGAATATATCAGGGGCCATCTTAAATATTTGAAGATTTATAGCATTTAAAAATAAATAATAAAGCTTCTAAAAATGCCAAATAAAGCATTATCATTATTTTAGATTTCAAAATATCCTGAATGTTCTTACAGAAGTTTGAAATATTCAAATTTAATGTTGTAAAATATTTGGGATATTTATTAATTAGCAATTGTGCCTACAAATAAATAAAAAAAATGACAGAAAATAAAACAGAATTAGAAAAAAAGAAAAAAAAGAGGAATCTCACCTAGGCCCAGGCCAGGCCGACCCACCTGGCCCAGGGAGGTCATTGTCCTCCTGGCGGCCAAGAGGACGGGCGTGTGGCCGCCACGCGTGCACGGCCGTGCCTCCATGCCGGCAGCTGTGTGCCTGCTTCCCCCCTCACCAGCGCGACGGGGATAAGCTCAGAGAGTCATCCCCATCGCTCTCTCCCTCTCCCTCGCCCGTCTCTCCTTCTCTCCCCCTCTGTCACCATGGCCGCCGAAGCCCCGCCGCCGTAGCACCGTCGCTCCAGCCACTGCCCCTCGCTCCTGAGCCCCCAAATCGCTCCGCCTCGTCGCCCTCCTTCTCGCCGAGCCACGCATCGCCGGGAGCTCTCCATCGCCACATCTCCGTCGTCTTCAACCTCCGGCCACCGGCGAAGAAAGTGAAGCTCGCTGTTGCTCCAGGCCTTCCCCGAGCCCGCTCTCGACGCCTCTGCAACCGCTGTGAGCCCCTGGCCCTCTTTCCCCTGTTTTCCTCGTCGCTAGCGCTTTCCAGCGCCGGATTTCCTCGTGTCTGAGAGCTCCTCGCTACCGGCGAGGACGTGGCCGTCGCTGAAGCGGCCCAAGCTCGCACCTGAGTATGTAGTGGTGCTCAGGAGGATCCCATGCAGCCTTAGGAGTCCTTAGGTGGCTCATTCGAGCTTTGGCTCGACGAGCCTATGCTCGCCCGAGCTCTGTCCACGGCCGTGCTCGTCGCCGGCGCCGATTCCGGCCATCCCAGCCCCTGGGAGGTGTCGGGCTTGACTCGCGCGAGCAAGCAGAGTAGATAGGTGCCCTTCGCCATCCAGTTGGTCACCGGAGGAGGGGTTCCGACCCTCTCTGCCGTCTTTGATGTCGCCGGCTGCTCAATGCCAGCGAGTCAACCGGTGTTGACCACGGGGGTTTGACCCTAGGTCAACTGGCAAGTGGGCCCGCCCCTTTTAATTAGAATTAGATTAAGAAAATTAATTAACTAAACTAATTATGTTAATGACCCACTGACCAATGGGCCCCTAACCTAACTAATTAGTAATTAGTGTTTAAACAATTCTGTTAGAGACTGGGTCACTGACCAGTGGGCCTCACTGGTCAGGTTTGGCCTGTCAACGTTCTGTTGACTAGCTTACATCATAATGATGTCATGCTGATGCAGTAATGACTTTTCTGAATTAAAATAATTCCATAAAATGTTTAAAACTTCTAAAATTCATATAAATTAATCTGTAACTCAGATTGAAATAATTTTTATATAAAATTTTATTAGACAAATCCAATGAATCCAATGGTGCCATTATCATGCATGTTAGAGCAACCTATGTAGATGAACATTGACATTTACTAATAGGTTAACTTATGAAATATGAAATGGAGAATGATTTTGAACCTATATTCAAATCACTTCATTTAACTTGGACAATAGTTGCATTAGCTCATCCATACATACTGCCATGTCATGATCATGCATCATATTGTTGCACTTGCGTGTATTGATTGTGATTTATCTGCATTGTGGTAGGCCCTGCTTCTGAGGATACCTCTGAGTATTCCAACGAAGGAGAAAACCTTCCTGCTACCCAGCAAGGCAAGCAACCCTTTCGATCATTCCGATGACATCCCACTCTCTCGCTCCTGCTCTTGTTTATTGCATTAGGACAAACGTCCACCTGTCTGTCATACACGATAGATGAACCTATTCTTTTGCATGACCTGTCATTGTCACTGTAAATAGCTAAACCTTGCAACCTAGCATACCTGGTAGATGCTTGTGCCATGATGTGCTTTACTTACTTTGCCTGCTATGCTTGCTATGCTTAGAGTTGTGTCAGGTCTGATTCATCTGGGTGATGAACTGGAGTGAAACAATGTTGTCCTGATGTGATAAGCTTATGATGAACCCGATTTGATAAAGGTAGCGATGAGAGGCTATGTAGGAGTACATAACGGGTTGTCTCATTGGGACCGTTCTGAGGAACTGAGTTCCATGTTTTTAATCCAAGCTAGATACTACCACATGCTGGGCCCTGAAATATGACCCCGCTCGACTTATCAATCGCTTAGTCCTTAGTCCAGGAGTTGCAAGTAGTTTCTGGTGTTTATAGCATGCTGGAGGCCGTGCATAGCGCTGACGCTAGGGGTGGGTTACGACGTGGTAGGCAGTGGCACGGTGTACCAAGGGTCACCCGAATGGTGGGCTTGGTAACCCTGCGCACATCGTTTGGGGCCGTAGCGGAAACTCCGGCCCGACTTCCGTGCGGGTTCAGTCTCAAATAGGTGATAGCCTGGACTAGAGGTCTTATGTGATTGACGGTCGTGGCCGACTCCCTCGCTGAGCTTCCGCTTGAAGGTTGTCGAGGTGCATGGTTTTATGAGCACACAACGATAAGTGGAGAGAGCGTGTGTGAAGAAGTACACCCCTGCAGGGTATGAAACTATTCGAATAGGTGTGTCCTTGGATATGGACTACTTGGAAATCTTATGCTGTTCATAGATAATTAAATGGATACTCATAAAAATATCAAGACAAGTGTGAGTTCCGTGAATGGCACTCTCCTAGGAGAGGGAAGTGAATCCATGGTGGTGTATTGTTATGGAGTTAGTGGACTCGTGTGCGATATCTAAAATCTAAACAACGAGTTAAAATTGTGTAGTGTAGGTTAGCCATGAGTCAAAGCTGGCATTGCTATATAAACTCCACCACTCCCCTTGTTGATACGTGAGCATGCATAGTCTAGGTCTGCCTTAAAGACTTGCTGATTACGTTTGTACTCACGTTTGCTTAATAAATGTTGCAGATGAGAATCAGGACCCATCAGGTGGGTTCTTTCTAGATGTCGACGTTGCCGAATAGCTGGTGTCCCAGCTACGACCTTATGCCCTATGGCGGGCTGTAGATAGTCATGCCATGTGCCTTTTTACCCTTTCATCTGTCTGTACTCAGACAACTTTATGCTTCCGCTTGGTTTGTATGAACTTGCTTGTATGACTTGAGTGTCGGGTCATGTGACCCCTACCTGTAAGAACATATTATGCAAGGCTCTTCTGAGCCTTTTAAATAAAAGTTGTGTTGATGTATGGTTATGTTGTGATGCCATAGTTGTATCTATGCATATCGGGCATGTCGTGCGTACGTGTGACGTGCAACGGTATGTATGGGATCCGACACCTAATCGTGTGCCTTTAGTAGTACTCTTTACGGGAAACTACCTCTTTGTGCTTCCATCGAGCCTTGGTAGTTTGCTACTGCTCCGGACACTTTGATTGACCGGCATGTATACTTCTTTGCTGCTGTGTCTGTCCATTCGGGGAAATGTCTTGCAGTGTAATGGAGTCCCTATAGCCTGCTACGACTCGTCTACGTGCAGTGATGACATTTACATCCCGCGGCGTAATGGAGTCCTTGTAGCTTGCTATGACTCGTCTACACACGCTTGAGACCGACACCTGCATTACTGGGTTACGTATGCCTGTTTCCGTACGGATGTGCCACCTGGGTTCTATGACTAGTCATGTCAGCCCGGGTTCTCTGTCGTTTGATTGCCAGTGACATGTTCACATACGTGAGCCAAAAGACGCAAATGGTCCCGGCTAAGGTAAGGCTGCAGCCATGGAGCTTACCGTGCGTGAGGCTACAAAGTGATGTGATATGTTACAGTCTAGATTCATATGACTTAGGATCGGGGTCCCGACAACGTTGGTATCAGAGCCTGACTGACTGTAGGACTACCAAGCCAACCGGTCGAAGTTGAGTCTAGAGACACTATAGAAAAGTAGGGGAATTGATTGTGGAAGGGAACGTAAGGCTCTTTTTACCCCTCTTCCCAAGTTATTCTATTCTGAGTCATTCTCATCTTTTCTACGGGGATAAGAAATAGGCTTCTCATCTATTGCTTAGGATGACGAGTTACTAACCATGGGATATTAGCTAGCTTGTTTGCAAGTGAATGTCAGTATTTGAGTATTGTTGGTGAGACAAATAGTTGGAGAAGAGATTTGAGTCTAGAAAGTCGAGTGGTTATGCTTTTCCAATCTTTAGCAGTTGTCTCAAAATCCTTTTTGAGCAATTGCAGCCGTTATGCTGTCCAATTTCTGCTAGTCTCTAATGTCTTTGCATCATTCTCTGTTTCAGATGCCCCCTTGTCCCTCCTGTTAGGTGGTCCGTCTGACCAGGTGCATCGATGTACCGGGTCACACGGCCATGTTGGTTAGAGTTATGATGGAGGCTGGTTATCGTTGGTACCCAGAGTACTCAGTGGAGGAACAATATCGAGATTTCAACCAGAGCCAGTATTTGTGTACTGTTAAGATATATCCTTCATATCCTGGAGCTGCAGAGGCGCTTCACTGGACTTATGGATTAGGTGTCACCATAGACATGGCAGTTCAGGAGGCTGCCTACACCATGCTGACTATCATGAGGTTTCACCATGGTCTGCTTCAGAACACAAAGTTGTATTATGTTCCTACTTCTCAGGGAGGAGAGGATAGCTATCTTAGCGCAGCCTTCTATGATCATTCTCATGAGGACCCTAGGCTGCAGGTGACCACTCAGATGTTGGAGAACAGGGATCATAATGCACGTGCCCTTCGCAAGGAGCTTTATGCTACCCGTGCACGTCTTTGGACAGCCTTGACGCAGTTGGCACCTATCGTGTAGACAGGCTAAGGAGATTTGGAGATGTTGAACCCATCGCGGACTCATCTGCCAGCACACGTAGACTGGCCTAATGTTGGAGGCATCACCCCTCTTCGACGACCGCTGTTGCCGCCAACAAGGGGACCAAGGCCACATTCGTGTCCTTACGGTTTCCAGGGATCCCAGGCTAGAGTGTTTCCAGATTCTCAGGTTCAGCTCCCGGGCCACAGGGGTAATCTATATGAGGCATTCTATGGCGATGCTTGAGTACGTGGATGTTAGCACTAGTATGGTAGTAGTTGTATCGCCACAGCCCTGCGTGTCTTGTGGGATATGATTGAGGTTGAGAGTTGAGTTCCGGAGGTGTAGATTGATAATGTATAGGAAGCTTGTAATGCCTCCGATGAGTTGTGTCATATCTCTGTAGTTTGTATTTCAGCTTGGGTTTGTACTGAACTTTGTCATGGTGTGTATGCATGAATCATGGTGTTCATATGGCAGTTGTTATTACCATGTTGATTGGGTGTTTACCCTGCATGCCATGTTTTCCAATACCTTCCTTATCTCATGTCTTAGAGTTGATGTCCTCTATGTCTAAGCTATGGGTTTGTTTTCCCAGGATGGTGGCAACTAGGAATAACCCCGTGCCTGCCCCCGAGCAGGGCGAGGGAAGCCAGCCAAGGCAAGAGAGCCACACGCACCCTCTTTGGTAGAAGTGATGCTTGAAGCTAAACGAAACAAAAGGGAGACCAACAGGCTATTGGAACGAATTGAGCAGAACACAACACGTGCTCCCCCCAATGATCACAATGATGGCATGTCTCTCGGTGATTTTGTCAACCTGTGCCCACCTAAGTATCATCATTCGGTTGACCCGCTCGACGCGGATGACTGGCTGACCAACATGTTCCGCAAAATTCAGGCTGCCAATTAATCCGAGGCCAACAAGGTGACCTTTGCTACTTATTTTCTGGAAGGACCCGCCAATCTGTGGTGGGAAAACTATGAAGCCATGCGTCCCGCAGGCCCCACACCAACTTGGGCGGAATTTAGTGCGACATTCCGTACCCATCACATCCCGGAAGGGCTGATGGATCGCAAGAGAGAGGAGTTCTGTGTTTTCACCTAGGGTAGACTGACAGTGGATGCCTATAGCCGTGAGTTCGGCAATCTTGCTTACTATGCTCCGGAGGAAGTTTCAACAGATGCCAAGAAATAGGCTAGGTTCCGCAAGGGACTTAGTCCTGAGCTCCGTCGAGATCTGCGCTTGCATGAGTGCACAACCTTCTAGGCTCTCGTTAACAAGGCTATCAATGCCGAGACTAGATAGACTGACTACGAGGCAACCAAGAAGCACAACCGTGACTTCAGCCCCGCATGTGGCTCGGGATCCAACAAACGCCGGGTGGGGGTGTCCAACATAGCTCTGCCGCCAAGATACACCATGAGGCCATCCTTCCAGGCGCCTCACCCAGCTCAGCCCAACCCTCCAGCCAGGGCATCTGGAGGTCCTCCTATCAATGTTGCTCCCCGTGCCACCGTTGTCTGCTATAAATGTGGGGAACCAAGACACTACTCCTGTGAATGTCCTCAGAACAATGCTAAGCCAGCTGGCCGTGGGAAGCTAGGAAAAGCCTTCTATGTGAAGCCAGCTCCTGCTCGTGGACGAGTGAACTATGTTTCTGCTGAGGAAGCCCTTGAGGATCCTGATGTTATCCTAGGTATGCTCCTTGTCAATAGTCATCCAGCATCTGTTCTATTTCATATTGGGGCATCTCATTCATTTATCTTAGAAAGTTATGCACAGTTGCATAACCTGTCTTTTTGTGATATGCCTACTCCTTTAGTAGTTCAGATTCCGGGTTCAAAATGGCAAACTTCTAGAGTGATCCATGACAATGAGATTCTTGTGGATAGGCTAGTCTTCCTAGCATCCTTGATATCCCTCAAGTCTTCGGACATCAGTATCATCTTAGGCATGGACTGGATGAAAGCCCACTAGGCTAAGATCGATACTCATTCTAGGATTGTTCATCTTTCACATCCCTCGGGTGAGATAGTTAATGTCTCCACTCGAGCAGCCAAGCGCCAACTCTATTCTCTCAATGCTAGCCCTCTTCCAGAATTAGAAGATATTCCGGTAGTCCGAGACTTCCCGGATGTCTTTCCAAAAGAACTGCTAGGAATTCCACCTGTCAGAGATGTTGAGTTTGTGATAGAGCTCATTCCTGGGACTGTCCCAATAGCCAGAAGACCCTATAAGATGGCACCCTTAGAACTAGCCGAACTTAAGATTCAATTTGATGAGGCTTTGAATAAAGTTTTCATCCGTCCTAGTTCTTCTCCTTGGGCTTGCCCTATCCTCTTCGTCAAGAAGAAGGATGGATCGGATCAGATGGTTGTGGATTATCGTCCAGTGAATCTGGTCACCATAAAGAACAAGTATCCGCTCCCCAAGATCAACGATTTGTATGATCAACTCGCTGGATCCTTTGTGTTCTCCAAAATGGATTCAAGGTTGGGATACCATCAAATCAGAATTAGAAACGGGGACATTCCAAAAATGGCTTTTGTTACTCGTTATGGTCAATACAAGTACACCGTCATGTCCTTCGGTTTAACCAATGCCCCAGCCACCTTCTCTCGCTTGATGAATTCGATCTTCATGGAGTATTTGGATAAATTCATCGTGGTTTACCTCGATGATATACTCATCTACTCGAAGAACGAACATGAACATGCCGAGCATCTAAGGCTGGTGTTGATGAAACTTCGAGGCATCGTCTGTATGCCAAATTCTCCAAGTGTGAATTTTGGTTGACAGAAGTGACCTATCTAGGCCACGTGATCTCTGGTAAAGGTAACGTTATCAATCCTGAGAGAGTTCAGGCCATCCTTGATTGGACTCAACCTGAATCGGTTAAGCAAGTTTGGAGTTTCCTCAGCTTAGCGAGCTATTGTCACCGCTTTGTCCAGAATTTCTCCAAGGTTGCAAAACCTCTGACTGAACTCCTCAAGAAAGATAAGAAGTTCGAGTGGACCCCACAATGCGAGCACAATTTTCAGGAGTTGAAAAGACGACTGACCTCTGCTCCCGTTCTGGTGCCACCAGATTTCTCTAAGGACTTTGTTATCTATTGCGACGCCTTGTGACAAGGATTAGGTTGCATTCTCATGCAAGATCATCATGTGATTGCATACGCATCTCGACAGTTGTGTCCACATGAGGATAATTATCCAACACATGATCTTGAGCTTGCAGCTGTGGTCCATGCACTGAAAACTTGGTGACATTACCTTCTAGGTAATCGTTGCGAAATTTACACTGATCACCAAAGTCTGAAATACATTTTCACCCAGCCGGATTTGAATCTCGGGCAAAGATGGTGGGTTGAGTTGATTACAGATTACGACTTAGGGATAACTTACACCCAGGGGAAAGCCAATGTCGTGGCTGATGCACTAAGTCGTAAGTCTTATTGTAACAACCTGATGTTGCAACAAGGTCAACCACTTCTCTATGAGGAATTTTGGAAGTTAAACCTCCACATTGTTCCTCAAGGATTCCTATCCAACCTGGTGGCAAAACCTACTCTTAAGGATCAAATTATAGCTGGCCAAAAGCATGATCAGGGTATTTCCCGGACCAAAGAGAACCTCGTTAGCTGTATCGCTAAGGATTTCGCTATTGATGATCAAGGTGTGGTGTTCTTCCAGAACCGCTTGGTGGTTTCCAAGAGCCAACACCTTCGGCAGCTGATTCTTAGGGAGGATCATGATTCACCTCTCACAATTCATCCTGGTAGTACCAAGATGTATCAGGACCTGTGCCAGAGGTTCTGGTGGACTAGGATGAAGAGAGAAATTGCTTAGTTTGTTGCTAACTGCGACGTTTGTCGTCGCGTGAAAGCAGAACATCAAAGACCTGCTGGCACCCTTCAACCTTTAGCTATTCTTGAATGGAAATGGGATAAAGTCGGGATGGATTTCATTACCGGATTTCCCAAGACCAAGAGAGGGAATAATGCTATCTTTGTGGTCATTGACCGCCTTTCCAAAGTGGCTCATTTTGTTCATGTTTGGGAGAGTATAACTGCTAGCCAACTAGCGGAGTTATACATTTCTCGAATAGTTTCTCTTCATGGTGTTCCATTGGAGATTAACTCAGACCGCGGAAGTATCTTTACTTCCCGATTTTGGGAAAGTTTCCAAACTGCTATGGGGAATCATCTATCCTTTAGCACTGCTTTCCACCTGCAATCAAGTGGTCAAGTCGAGCAAGTCAATCAAATCCTCGAAGACATGCTCCGAGCTTGTGTTATATCCTTCGGTATGAATTGGGATAAATGTCTTCCATTTGCCGAATTTGCTTATAACAATAGTTATCAATCAAGCTTGAGCAAAGCCCCTTTTGAAGTTCTCTATGGACGAAGGTGCCGAACACCTCTTAACTAGTCAGAAATTGGAGAGAGGCAACTCTTTGGCCCGGATATGATCCAGGATGCAAAGGAGCAAGTTCGCATTATTCGTGAAAAGTTGAAAACAGCCCAATCTTGTCAAAAGAGCCAATATGATCGTCATCATACGGCTGTGACCTATGAAGTTGATGAGAAGGCTTATCTTCAGGTTACACCTATGAAGGGTACCCATCGATTCGGTATCAAGGGAAAGTTGGCTCCTCGTTACATTGGACCTTTTCGCATTCTTGCTAAACGAGGAGAGGTTCCCTACCAATTGGAACTTCCTCCGCATCAGTCCAAGGTTCATGATGTCTTCCACGTCTCGCAACTCAGGTGTTGCTTCTCAGACCCTGTCCGTGAAGTAGACCACGAAGTGCTTGATCTCCAAGATAACCTTACATATCGAGAATACCCTGTTCGTATTCTTGATCAAGCTGAACGTACCACTCGATGTTGGAACATCAAGTTTCTCAAGGTCTAGTGGTCACACCATTCTGAAAAGAGGCCACATGGGAAAGAGAGGACCGTCTTCGACTAGAGTGCCCCATTCTCTTCCCAACGAATTCAAAATCTCGAGACGAGATTCTTTTGAGTGGGGGTGAGTTGTCACATCCCTAGCTAGTTGTCTTAGGCCAGCTTGTGTGTGCATCATATTTCATTTTCGCATCAACTTGAAATGGGGATTAAAAGGAACCCCAAACTCTCATTTGAATCAAACTAATTCAAAGTTTGTGAAAAAACCCAACAAATTCAAAATGCCCATCTAAAATATCCCCTATGTCTGATAAATATGGACATGAATATATCAGGGGCCATCTTAAATATTTGAACATTTATAGCATTTTCAAAATAAATAATAATGCTTCTAAAAATGCCAAATAAAGCATTATCATTATTTTAGATTTCAAAATATCCTGAAAGTTTTTACAGAAGTTTGAAATATTCAAATTTAATTCTATAAAATATTTGGGATATTTATTAATTAGAAATTGTGCCTACAAATAAATAAAACAAATGATAGAAAATAAAAAAGAATTAGAAAAAAGAAAAACAAAGAGGAAGCTCACCTAGGCCCAAGCCAAGCTAGCCCACCTGGCCCAGGGAGGTCATCGTCCTCCTGGCGGCCAGGAGGACGGGCGTGTGGCCGCCGCGCGCGCACGACCGTGCCTCCATGCTGGCAGCTGCCTGCCTGCTTCCCCCTCACTAGCGCGATGGGGATAAGCTTAGAGAGACGTCCCCATCGCTCTCTCCCTCTTTCTCTCGCCTGTCACTTCTTCTCTCCCCCTCTGTCGCCATGGCCGTTGAAGGCCCGTTGTCGTAGTGCCGTCGCTCCAGCCGCTCCCCCTCGCTCTTGAGCCCCCCAATCGCCCCGCCTCGTCGCCCTCTTCCTTCTCGCTAAGCCACGCATCGTCGGGAGCTCCCCATCGCCGCATCGCCGTTGTCTTCAACCTCTGTCTGCCGACGAAGAAGTGAAGCTCGCCGCTGCTCCAGGCCTTCCCCGAGCCCGCTCTCGATGACTCTGCAACCGCTGTGAGCCCCTGGCCCTCTTTCCCCTCTTTTCCTCATCGCTAGTGCGTTCCAGCGCCGGATTTCCTCGGGTCCGAGAGCTCCTCGCCGCCGACGAGCACGTGGCCGTCGCTGCAGCGGCCCAAGCTTGCACCTGAGCACGTAGTCATTCTCAGGATGATCCCAGGCAGTCTTAGGAGTCCTTAGGTGTCTCATTCGAGCTCTGGCTTGACGAGCCAGTGCTCGCCCGAGCTCCATCCGCCGCCGTGCTCGTCGCCGGTGCCGATTCTGGCCATCCCAGTGTTGGAAATATGCCCTACATGCAATAATAAATTAGTTATTATCATATTTCCTTGTTCATGATAATTGTTTATTATCCATGCTATAATTGTATTGATCGGAGACTTAGACACATGTGTGGATACATAGACAACACCATGTCCCTAGTATGCCTCTAATAGACTAGCTCGTTGATCAAAGATGCATATAGTTTCCTAGTCATGGACATGAGATGTCATTTGATAACGGGATCACGTCATTAGGAGAATGATGTGATGGACAAGACCCAAACTACAAACGTAGCATATGATCGTGTCAGTTTATTGCTACTGTTTTCTTTATGTCAAGTATATGTTTCTATGACCATGAGATCATGCAACTCACGGACACCGGAAGAGTGCCTTGTGTGCATCAAACGTCACAACGTAACTGGGAGACTATAAAGGTGATCTACAGGTATCTCTGAGGGTGTCTGTTCAGTTGGCATGGATCAGGACTGGGATTTGTTACTCCGTATGACGAAGAGGTATCTTAGGGCCCACTCGGTAATACAACATCACAATAAGCCTTGCAAGCAATGTGACTAAGTGTTAGTCACGGGATCTTGTATTAAGGAACGAGTAAAGAGACTTGCTGGTAACGAGGTTGAACTAGGTATGGAGATACCGACGATCGAATCTCGGGCAAGTGACATACCGAAGAACAAAGGGAACATCATACGGGATTAACTGAATCCTTGACACAGAGGTTCGACCGATAAAGATCTTTGTAGAATATGTAGGAACCAATATGGGCATCCAGGTACTGCTATTGGGTATTGACCGTAGAGGTGTCTCGGTCATGTCTACATAGTTCTCGAACCCGCAGGGTCTGCACACTTAAGGTTTGGTGACGTTTCGGTAGTATAGAGTTATGTATGGTGGTGACTGAAGGTTGTTCGGAGTCCCGAATGAAATCCCAGACGTCACGAGGATCTCCGGAATGGTCCGGAGGTAAAGACTGATATATAGGAAGTCCTATTTTGTTCGCCGGAAAAGTTTCGGGTTCATCGGTAGTGTACCGGGAGTGCCGGAAGTGTACCAGGAGACCATCGGGAGGGGTATTTCGACCCAAGAGGCTACATGGGCTGTGGGAGAGTGAATACCAGACCTTAGTGGGCTGGTGGAAGTCCCACACAAGGCCCATGCGGCTGGGAGAGAAAAGCCTAAAGAGAAAAGGTGGAAAAAGGCAAAAAGGCAAAATAGGTAGGAGTCCTAGTCCTACTAGGATTGGAGGAGGAATCCTCCTCTCCTCCCTGGTTCGGCCGACCCAAGGGCTGGCTCCTTGGGGGCCAAGCCTCCTCCTCCTCTCCTCCTATATATACTAGAGGGTTTTAGTGTTTTGGCACAAGATTTTCAGCCATGTGCTACCCGTTCCTCTAGTGTATAGTTTCTCCTCTAGATCGGATTTCTGTAGTGCTTAGGCGAAGCCCTGCCGGAATTGTTCCACCACCGTCGCCGGAGCACCGTCACGCTACTGGAGAACTCTTCTACCTCTCCTCTCCCTCTTGCTATATCAATAAGGCAGAGATCGTCATCAAGCTATACGTGTGCTGAACGCGGAGGTGTCGTCCGTTCGGCGCTAGATCGGAAGGACCGTGATCAAGACCGCGAGACGGATCGTGATGAGATCGCGGGACGGATCGTGATGAGTTCACAGAAAGGATCGTGATTGGATCACAGGACGGATCATGATGAGATCGTGGGACACTCGGCGATTTGGATCGCAAAGACGTTCGACTAGACCAATGGCGTTTCTTAATGCTTCCCGCTTAGCGATCTACAAGGGTATGTAGATCCACTCTCCCTCTCGTAGATGCTCATCACCATGGATAGATCTTGCGTGTGCGTAGGAAATTTTTTGTTTCCCATGCAACGTTACCCAACAGTGGCATCATGAGCTAGGTCTATATGTAGATGAGATCTCGAGTAGAACACAAAGAGTTTGTGGGCGTTGATGCTTAGATTGCTTCCTCCCTTGGTCGTGTTTTAGTTCAGCAGTATTGTGGGATGAAGCGTCCCGGGTCAACCTTACTCATACACTTATGAGAGACCGGTTCCATCGACTGACGTGTAACTTCGTTGCACAAAGATGGCTGGCGGGTGTCTATTTCTCCTACTTTAGTTGGATCGGATTCGACTAAGGCGGTCCTTGAGAAGGTTGAAAAGCAACTTATGTATCACCGTTGTGGTTTATGCGTAGGTGAGGATTGTTCTTGCTAGATACCCTTAGCAGCCACGTAAAACATGCAACAACAATTAGAGGACGTCTAACTTGTTTTTGCAGGGTATGTTGTGATGTGATATGGCCAATTACATGATGAGATATATGTGATGTATGAGTTGATCATGTGTTGTATAGAAAATCACGACTTGCATGTCGATGAGTACGACAACCGGCAGGAGCCATAGGGTTGTCTTTAATTATTGTATGACCTGCGTGTCAATCATTAAGCGCTATGTAATGCTTTACTTTATCGCTAAATGGTAGCAATAGTAGTAGAAGCATGGTGGGCGAGACAACCCCGATGGAGACACGTTGATGGAGATCAAGATGATGGAGATAATGGTGTCATGCCGGTGATGATGGAGATCATGTCGGTGCTTTCAAGATGGAGATCAAAAGCACAAGTTCATGGCCATATCATGTCACTTATGACTTGCATGTGATGTTAATCCTTTTATGCACCTTGTTTTGCTTAGGAGGACGGTAGCATTATAAGGTGATCCCTCACTTAATTTCAAGATAAATTGTGTTCTCCCCGAGTGTGCACCGTTGAGAAAGTTTGTCGTGTCGAGACACCACATGATGATCGGGTGTGATAAACTCTACGTTCACATACAATGGGTGCAAGCCAGTGTTGCACATGCAGAACACTCGGGTTAAACTTGACGAGCGTAGCATGTATAGACATGGCCTCGGAACACAAGAGACCGAAAGGTTGAACATGAGTCATATAGTAGATATGATCAACATGGTGATGTTCACCATTGAAACCACCTCAACTCACATGATGATCGGACTTGAGTTGGTGAATTTGGATCATGTATCACTCGAATGACCGGAGGGATGTCAATTTAAGTGGGAGTTCTTAAGTAATATGATTAATTGAACTCATTATCATGAACATAGTCAGTAGTGTCTTTGCAAAATTATGTTGTAGATTTCTAGCTCACGCTATAGCTCCCTTGAATTTTTTATATGTTCCTAGAGAAATAGAGTTGAAAGATGATGGTAGCAATATTGCGGATTGGCTCCGTGATCTAAGGATTGTCCTCATTGCTGCACAGAAGGCTTATGTCCTTAATGCGCCGCTCGGTGCGCCAATCCCTCTAGCGTCGTCTATAGATGTTGTGAACATCTGATAGGCACGTTCTGATGACTACTTGATAGTTTAGTGCGTCATGCATTACGGCTTAGAATTGAGGCTCCGAAATGTTTTGAACGTCACAAAACATATGAGATGGTCTAAGAGCTGAAGGATCTCAGGCTCGTGCCCGTGTTGCAAGATATGAGATCTCCAACGAGATTCTTTGTCTGCAAGATGAAGGAGAATAGCTCAATCCTTGAGCATGCGCTCAGATTGTCTGGGTGCTACAATCGCTTGAATCGAGTGGGAGTTAATCTTCCAGATAAGATAGTGATTGATATAGTTCTCCAAGTCACTGTCACTAAGCTACTAGAACTTGGTGATGAACTATAAAATGCCATGGATAGAAATAATGATCCCTGAGCTATTCGCGATGTTTGACACCGTGAAGGTAGAAATCAAGAAGGAGCGTCAAGTGTTGATGGTTAGTAAAAACCACTAGTTTCGAGAAGGGCAAGGGCAAGGAGGAAAACTTCATGGATGGCAAGTCAGTTGCTGCTCCAGTGAATCAACCCAAAGTTGAACCCAAACCCGAGAGTAAGTGCTTTGATTATGAGGAGAGCGGTTGATGAAGCGGAGCAACCCTAGATACTTGGTACATAAGAAGGCTGGCAACGTCAACAGAAGTATATTTGATATACGTGTTATTGATGTGTACCTTGCTAGTACTCCTAGTAGCACCTGGGTATTAGATACCGGTTCGGTTGCTAATTGTTAGTAACTCGAAATAAAAGCTACAGAATGAATGGAGAACTAGCTAAGGGTGAGGTGACGATGTGTGTTGGAAATGTTTCCAAAGTTGATGTGATCAACATCGCACACTCTCTCTACCTTCAGGATTAGTGATGAACCTAAATAAATGTTATTTGGTGTTTTGCGTTGAGCATGAATGTGATTAGATCGTGTTTATTGCAACACGGTTATTCATTTAAGTTAGAGAATAATGGTTATTCTGTTTACATGAATAATACCTTCAATGGTCATGCACCCAGTGAGAATGGTTTGTTGAATCTTGATCATAGTAATACACATGTTCATAGCAATGATGCCAAAAGATACAAAGTTAATAATGATAGTATTACATACTTGTGGCACTGCCGCTAAATGTCAAATTGGTATAAAACGCTTGAAGAAACTCCATGCTGATGGTGATGGAAATATGCCCTAGAGGCAATAATAAAATGGTTATTATTGTATTTCCTTGTTCATGATAATTGTCTATTGTTCATACTATAATTGTATTAACCGGAAACCAGAATGCATGTGTGAATACGTAGACCACAACATGTCCCTAGTGAGCCTCTAGTTGACTAGCTCATTGATCAATAGATGGTCACGGTTTCATGACCATGGACATTGGATGTCGTTGATAACGGGATCACATCATTAGGAGAATGATGCGATGGACAAGACCAAATCCTAAGCATAGCACAAGATCATGTAGTTCGTCTGCTAAAGCTTTTCCAATGTCAAGTATCGTCTCCTTAGACCATGAGATTATGCAACTCCCGGATACCATAGGAATGCTTTGGGTGTGCCAAACATCACAACGTAACTGGGTGGCTATAAAGGTGCACTACGAGTATCTTCGAGAGTGTCTGTCGGGTTGGCACGAATCGAGTCTGGGATTTGTCACTCCGTGTGACAGAGATGTATCTCTGGGCCCACTCAGTAAGACATCATCATAATGAGCTCAGTGTGACTAAGGAGTTAGCCACGGGATGATGTGTTACGAAATGAGTAAAGATACTTGCCGGTAACGAGATTGAGCAAGGTATAGGGATACCGACGATCGAATCTCGGGCAAGTATCATACTGATAGACAAAGGGAATTGCATAGGCGATTGATTGAATCCCCGACATCGTGGTTCATCCGATGAAATCATCATGGAGCATGTGGGAGCCAAAAAGGGTATCCAGATCCCGCTGTTGGTTATTGACCGGAGAGGTGTCTCGGTCATGTCTACGTGTCTCCCGAACCCGTAGGGTCTACACACTTAAGGTTCGATGACGCTAGGGTTATAGGGAAATGGTATACGTTATTACCAAAGATTGTTCGGAGTCCCGGATGAGATCCTGGATGTCACGAGGAGCTCCGGAATGGTCCGTAGGTAAAGATTGATATATAGGAAGTCCAGTTTTGGTCACCGGAAAGTTTTTGGGCTCATCGGTAGTGTACCAGGAGTGCCGGGAGGGTGCCGGAGGACCCCGGGAGGGGTGTGACGACCCAAAGGACTTCGTGGGCCCTTAGAGGAGGTGTACCAGCCCTTATTGGGCTGGCCAAGACCTTCCGGAAGGGCCCATGCGGCTAGGGATAAGAGATAAGGCTGAAAAGGATTCAAAAGGAAGAGATCCACCTCCCTTGTGGGAGGTGGACTCCTCCCTAGGTTCAGCCGAACCTCTCCTCCTTGGAGGAGGGGCCAAGTAAGCCCTCCCTCTCCCTCCTCCTATATATATCCAAGGTATTGGGGCTGATTTGAGACACGACTTCTCTCTCTCTCGTTCTCGTTCTCCGTAGCGCTTGGCGAAGCCCTGCCGGAGTCCACGTAGCTCCACCGTCACCATGCCGTCGTGCTGCCGGAGCTCTCCCTCAACCTCTCCTTCCTCCTTGCTGGATCAAGGCATAGGAGACGTCATTGGGCTGCACATGTGTTGAACTCAGAGGCGCCGTTGTTCGGCGCTTAGATCGGAGTCCACCGCGATCTGAATCACTACGAGTACGACTCCACCAACCGCGTTCTTGTAACGCTTCCGCTTAGCGATCTTCAAAGGTATGAAGATGCAATCTCTCCCCACTCGTTGCTGGTTTCTTCATAGATGGATCTTGGTGACACGTAGGAATTTTTTTGATTTACTACTACGTCTCCCAATAGATGGATCATTGGACTCATTCGATTTCGAATCGGTTGAGACATGCGAACCATGCCTCTTGGTCAAGATGACTAAGGACCCCGTTTTCTGGTTTGATGGAGCGGGCAAGTCATTTATTGGAAATTATACATGTTGATGTATGCAATCCAATGGGTCTTGTAGCGTGTGGTGGATATCGTTATTTTCTTACCTTCACTGATGATTTGAGTAGATATAGTGTATATTTACTTAATGAAACACAAGTCTGAATCGTTTGAAAGGTTCAAGCAAATTCAGAGTGAAGTTTAAAGATCATCGTGACAAGAATATGTCTGCGATATGATCGTGGAGGTGAATATCTGAGTTACGAGTTTGGCATACAACTTTAGACAATGTGAAAGTTGTTTCACAATTCATGCCACCTGGAACACCATAGTGTGATGGTGTGTCCGAATATCGTAGTCGTGCTCTATTGGATATGGTGCGTGCTATGATGTCTCTTATCGTTTTGCTATTATAATTTTGGGGTTATGCATTAGAGACAACTACATTCACTTTAAATAGGGCACCATCTAAATCCGCTGAGATGACACCATGTGAATTAGGGTTCGATAGAAACCCAAGCTGTCATTTCTTAATGTTTGGGGCTGTGACACTTGTGTGAAAAAATGTTTTCACCTAATGAGCTCGAACCCAAAGCGGACAAATGCATATTCATAGATTACCCTAAGAACAGTTGGGTGAACATTCTATCTCAGAGCCAAGCATAAAGTGTTTGTTGCTAAAACAGATCCTTTCCCGAGAAAAGGTTTCTCTCATAAGAATTGAGTGGGAGGAAGATATAACTTGATGAGGTTGATGAACCTTTGTTCAACCAGAGAGTAGCGCAATGCAGGAAGATGTTTCTATGAAGCCTACGTTAGTTGAAGAGGAAGTTAGTGATGATGATCATGAAGCTTCGGATCAAGTTACTATCGAACCTCGTAGGTTGACAAGGATGTGTACTGCTCCTGAGCAGTATGACAACCCTGTCTTGGAGGTCATGTTGTTGGACAACGATGAACCTATGAGCTGTGGAGAAGCGATGATGGGTCTGGATTCCGACAAATGGTTAGAGGCCATGAAATCCGAGAAAGGATCCATATATGAAAACCAAGTATAGACTTTGGTAGACTTGCTCGTTGGATGGAAGGTCGTCGAGTACAAATGGACCTTTAAGATGAAGACAGACGCTGATGGTAAATGTCACCATTTATAAAGCTCGACTTGTTGCAAAGAAGTTTACGACAAGTTCAAGGAGTTGACTACGATGAGACGTTCTCACTCATAGCGATGCTAAAGTCTGTTGGAACTATGTTAGCAGTTGTTGCATTTTTCAATTATGAAATCTGGCAGATGGATGTCAAAACATCGTTTCCTTAACAGTTTACTTGAGGAAAGGTTGTATGAGATACAACCAAAAGGTTTTGTCAGTCCTAAGGATGCTAAAAGGTGTGCAAGCTTCAGTGATCCTTCTATGAACTGAAGCAAGCATCTCGGAGTTGGAATATACACTTTGATGAGGTGATCAAAGTTTTTGAGTCTGTACAAAGTTTATGAGAAACTCGTATTTACATAAAGTGAGTGGGAGCACTATAGAGTTTCTGGTAAGCATATGTGGATGACATATTGTTGATCGGAAATAATGTAGAATTTCTGGAAAGCACAAACGGTTGTTTGAAAAGTGATTTCCAAAGGATGAACTGCATAAAGCTACCGAATTGTTGGGCATCAAGATCTATAGAGATAGATTAAGATGCTTGATGAGACTTTCAAGGAGTACATACCTTGACAAGATTTTGAAAGAGTTAAAAATGGATTAGTGAGAGAGAAGTGTTCTTTCCTGCTTTGTAAGGTGTGAAGTTGAGTGAGACTCAAAGCTCGACCATGGCAGAAGAAAGAGAAAGGACGAATGTCGTCCCCTATGCCTTAGCCATAGGCTCTGTATAGTATGCCATGCTGTCTATTGCACCTGTGTGTGCCTTGCCATGAGTCCGTCAAGGGGTACAAGAGTGATCCAGGAGTGGATCACTAGAAAATGATCAAGATTATCCTTAGTAACTAAAAGACTAAGGAGATGTTTCTCGATTATGGAGGTGATAAAGAGTTCGTCGTAAAGAGTTACGTCGATGCATGCTTTAACACTAATCCGGATGACTCTTAGTAGCAATCCAGATACGTATAGTGGAGCAGCCATTTGGGATAGTACCAAGTGGAGTTTGGTAGCAGTGTTTACAGTTTGACATAGAGATTTGCAAAGTACACACAGATCTGAATGTCACAGACCCGTTGACTATAAGACCTCTCTCACATGCAAAGCATGATCGAGCCCCAGAACTCATTGGGTGTTAGATTCATAACAATGAGAATCACATGGTGATGTGAACTAGATTATTGACTCTAGTGCAAGTGGGAGACTGTTGGAAATATGCCCTAGTGGCAATAATAAATTAGTTATTGTCATATTTCCTTGTTCATGATAATCGTTTATTATCCATGCTATAATTTTATTGATCGGAGACTTAGATACATGTGTGGATACATAGACAACACCATGTCCCTAGTATGCCTCTAATATACTAGATCGTTGATCAAAGATGGCTATGGTTTCCTAGTCATGGACATGAGATGTCATTTGATAACGGGATCACGTCATTAGGAGAATGATGTGATGGACAAGACCCAAACTACAAACATAGCATATGATCATGTCAGTTTATTGCTACTGTTTTCTGCATGTCAAGTATATGTTTCTATGACCATGAGATCATGCAACTCACGGACACCGGAAGAGTGCCTTGTGTGAATCAAACATTGCAACGTAACCGGTTGACTATAAAGGTGCTCTACAGGTATCTCTGAGGGTGTCTGTTGAGTTGGCATGGATCAAGACTGGGATTTGTTACTCCGTATGACGGAGAGGTATCTCAGGGCCCACTCGGTAATACAACATCACAATAAGCCTTGCAAGCAATGTGACTAAGTGTTAGTCATGGGTTCTTGTATTGCGGAACGAGTAAAGAGACTTGCTGGTAACGAGGTTGAACTAGGTATGGAGATACCAATGACTGAATCTCGGGCAAGTGACATACCGAAGAACAAAGGGAACATCATATGGGATTAAATGAATCCTTGACATAGAGGTTCGACCGATAAAGATCTTCGTAGAATATGTAGGAACCAATATGGGCATCCAGGTCCCGCTGTTGGTTATTGACCATAGAGGTGTCTCGGTCATGTCTACATAGTTCTTGAACCCGCAGGGTCTGCACACTTAAGGTTTGGTGACGTTTCAGTAGTATAGAGTTATGTATGGTGGTGACCGAAGGTTGTTCGGAGTCCCGGATGAGATCGCCGACGTCACGAGGAGCTCCGGAATGGTCCGCAGGTAAAGATTTATATATAGGAAGTCCTAGTTTGGTCACCGGAAAAAAGTTTCGGGCTCATCGGTAGTGTACCGGGAGTGCCGGTAGTGTACCGGGAGACCATCGGGAGGGGTATTTCGACCCAAAAGGCTACATGGGCTGTGGGAGAGTGAATACCAGCCCTTAGTGGGCTGGTGGAAGTCCCACACAAGGCCCATGCGGCTGGGAGAGAAAAGCCTAAAGAGAAAAGGTGAAAAAAGGCAAAAAAGGCAAAATAGGAAGGAGTCCTAGTCCTACTAGGATTGGAGGAGGAATCCTCCTCTCCTCCCTGGTTCGGCCGACCCAAGGGATGGCTCCTTGGGAGACAAGCCTCATCCTCCTCTCCTCCTATATATACTAGAGGGTTTTAGGATTTTGGCACAAGATTTTCAGCCACGTGCTACCCGTTCCTCTACTGTATAGTTTCTCCTCTAGATCGGATTTCTGCAGTGCTTAGGCGAAGCCTTGCCAGAATAGTTCAAACACCATCGCCGGAGCATCGTCAAGCTGCCGGAGAACTCGTCTACCTCTCCGCTCCCTCTTCCTGGATCAAGAAGGTGGAGATCGTCATCAAGCTGTACGTGTGCTGAACGCGGAGGTGCCGTCCTTTCGGCGCTAGATCGGAAGGACTGTGATCAAGATCGCGAGACGGATCATGATGAGATCGCGAGACGGATCGTGATGAGTTTGCTGGGCAGATCGTGATTGGATCGTGGGACGGATTGTGACGAGATCGCGGGATGCTCGACAATTTGGATGGCGAAGACGTTCGACTACACCAACCGCGTTTCTTAACGCTTCCCGCTTAGCGATCTACATGGGTATGTAGATCCACTCTCCCTCTCGTAGATGGTCATCACCCTGGATAGATCTTGCGTGTGCATAGGAAATTTTTTGTTTTCCATGCAACGTTACCCCTGGGAGGTGTCGGGCTCGACGCTTGTGAGCAAGCAGAGTAGATTGGTGCCCTCCGTCGTCCATTTGGTCGCCGGAGGAGGGGTTCCGACCCTCTCCGCCGTCTCTAACATCGCTGACGGCTCAACGCGAGCGAGTCAACCGGTGTTGACCATGGGGGTTTGACCCCAGGTCAACTGGCAAGTGTGCCCGCCCCTTTTAATTACAATTAGATTCAGAAAATTAATTAACTAAACTAATTATGTTAATGACCCACTAACCAGTGGGCCCCTAACCTAACTAATTAGTAATTAGTGTTTAAATAATTCTGTTAGAGACTGGGTCACTGACCAGTGGGCCCCACTAGTCAGGTTTGACCTGTCAACGTTCTGTTGACTAGATTACGTCATAATGATGTCATGCTGATGTTGTAATGACTTTTCTGAATTAAAATAATTCCAGAAAATGTTTAAAACTTCTAAAATTCATATAAATTAATCTGTAACTCAGATTGAAATAATTTATATATGAAAATTTATCAGAAAAATCCAATGAATCCAATATTGCCATTATCATGCATGTTAGAGCAACCTAGGTAGATGAACATTGACATTTACTAATAGGTTAACTTATGTAATATGAAATGGAGAATGATTTTGAACCTATATTCAAATCACTTCATTTAACTTGGACAGTAGTTGCATTAGCTCATCCATACATGCTGCCATGTCATGATCATGCATCATATTGTTGCACTTGCGTGTATTGATTGTTATTTATCTGCATTGTGGTAGGCCCTGCTTCTGAGGATACCTCCGAGTATTCCAACGAAGGAGAAAACCTTCCCGCTACCCAGCAAGGAAAGCAACCCTTTTGATCATTCCGATAACATCCCACTCTCTCGCTCCTGCTCTTGTTTATTACATTAGGACAAACCTCCACCTGTCTATCATACATGGTAGATGAACCTATTCTTTTGCATGACCTGTCACTGTCACTGTAAATAGTTAAACCTTGCAACCTAGCATACATGGTAGATGCTTGTGCCATGATGTGCTTTGCTAACTTTGCCTGCTCTGCTTGCTATGCTTAGAGTTGTGTCAGGTCTGATTCATCTGGGTGATGAACTGGAGTGAAAGAATGTTGTCCTGATGTGATAAGCTTATGATGAACCTGATTTGATAAAGGTAGCGATGAGAGGCTATGTAGGAGTACATAGCAGGTTGTCTCATTGGGACCATTCTTAGGAACTGAGTTCCGTGTTTGTAATCCAAGACTAGATACTACCACATGCTTGGCCCTGAAATATGACCCCGCTCGACTTATCAATCGCTTAGTCCTTAGTCCAGGAGTTGCAAGTAGTTTCTGGTGTTTATAGCATGCTGGAGGCCGTGCGTAGCGCTGACCCTAGGGGTGGGTTACGACGTGGTAGGCAGTGGCACGGTCTACCAAGGGTCACCCGAATGGTGGGCTTGGGAACCCTGCGCACATTGTTTGGGGCCGTAGCGGAAACTTCGGCCCGACTTCCGTGCGGGTTCAGTCTCAAATAGGCGATAGCCTGGACTAGAGGTCTTATGTGATTGACGATCGTGGCCGACTCCCTCGCTGAGCTTCCGCTTTAAGGTTGCCGAGGTGCATGGTTTTATGAGCACACAACGATAAGTGGCGAGAGCGTGTGTGAAGAAGTACACCCCTGTAGGGTATGAAACTATTTGAATAGCCGCATCCTCAGATATGGACTACTTGGAAAGCTTATGCTTTTCATAGATAATTAAATGGATACTCATAAAAATATCAAGATAAGTGTGAGTTCCATGGATGGCACTCTCCTAGGAGAGGGAAGTGAATCCATGGTGGTGTATTGTTATGGAGTTAGTGGACTCGTGTGCGATATCTAAAATCTAAACAAAGAGTTAAAATTGTGTAGTGTAGGTTAGCCATGAGTCAAAGCTGGCATTGCTGCATAAACTCCACCACTCCCCTTGTTGATACATGAGCATGAATAGTCTAGGTCTGCCTTAAAGACTTGCTGAGTATGTTTGTACTCACATTTGCTTAAGAAATGTTGTAGATGAGAATCAGGACCGGGTTATTTCTAGATGTCGACAATGCCGAATAGCTGGTGTCCCAACTACGACCTTATGCCCTGTGGCGGGCTGTAGATAGTCAGGCCATGTGCCTTTTTACCCTTTCATCTGTCTGTACTCAGACAACTTTATGCTTCGTCTTGGTTTGTATGAACTTTCTTGTATGACTTGAGTGTCGGGTCATGTGACCCCTACCTATAAGAACATATTATGCAAGGCTCTTCTGAGCCTTTTAAATAAAAGTTGTGGTGATGTATGGTTATGTTGTGATACCATAGTTGTATCTATGCATATCGGCCATGTCGTGCGTACCTGGGACGTGCAATGGTATGTATGGGATCCGACACATAGTCGTGTGCCTTTAGTAGTACTCTTTATGGGAAACTGCCTCTTTGTGCTTCCATCGAGCCTTGGTAGCTTGCTACTGCTCCGGACACATTGATTGACCAGCATGTATCCTTCTTTGCTGCTGTGTCTATCCCTTCGGGGAAATGTCTCGCAGTGTAATGGAGTCCCTATAGCCTGCTATGACTCGTCTACGTGTAATGATGACATTTATGTCCCACGGCGTAATGGAGTTCTTGTTGCTTGCTATGACTCGTCTACACACGCTTGAGACCGACACCTGGATTGCTGGGTTACGTATGCCTGTTTCCGTACGGATGGGCCACCTGGGTTCTATGACTAGTCATGTCGGCCCAGGTTCTCTGTCGTTTGATTGCCAGTGACATGTTCACATACGTGAGCCAAAAGGCGCAAACAGTCCCGGCTAAGGTAAGGCTGCAGCCGTGGAGCTTACCATGCGTAAGGCCGCAAAGTGATGTGATATGTTACAGTCTGGATTTATATGACTTAGGATCGGTGTCCCGACATAATGGGTATGTCTTCCCATGCACTTGTTGTTGCCAAATGGTAGACCTGTTCGAATTCTTTAAGAGCTCTTTTCCTCCTGTTCCTTGAGGGGAATGTTTCGTAGATCGTCAGGACTTCGACGTTGTATTCGGGCGACGATGTGGAGCGCCTATTCGGCGGTAGCACCTCAAGAATTTCCTCACCGCTTTTTGTGACCTGCGTGATGACCTAGCAAGCTCTAAGGCTATGAGTCGGGTTTGTGTTCAGCAATACGGAATGTATAGGGCATGGTTTGTCCAACAGCCCGTCAAGGACTTTACTGACCCCTCTAAGGGGCATGTTCCTCTTTTGGCGGGTTCGAATCTAGCTGGCCGCTTTGAAGGTATCCTCTTTTTCCGATCTCCTCTAGGGTGTTCGATGAAGGTTGGTTCCAAAAATAACCGTTCTGCTTGCCAAGCGCTTTCCATGGCACAATATTTTTGTACCAAGTCTGATAGCTCGGCGAAGTCACAAATGTGTCGGCGAGCCAGGGCATTAAGAATCCCTTCATCATGGAAATTGCGATTGAAAGTTGCCATTATCTCTTGGTCACTAAGACCTTTTTCTCTGCTTCTAGCGAGCAGGAGTCTAACCCAAAAATGATGAGCTGACTCTCCTGGTAATTGTTTAATATCCCATAAGTCCGAAGACTTGGGGTTTGGTGCGATACTTGGATGATCGGCTTGGGTGGTGGGTGGGAATTTTTATTGACTCCACGCCATGTTGTGAGTTCGGAATCACGGACTTCGGACTATGTGCCAGATCAGGGACTAACACCGGTCCATCTCCAGAGCAAACTCCGGTGTGTGGGTTGCAAGCGAGGTCTCGATGAACGGAGACCGGGGTATAAACCGTTTTTAATTCCGGTCGCTGGGGGGACGAGCCCCTAGCCGGACACTCGATGGTGGCGACTAGGTGGGTAACCGTAGGGACGTGAATCTCCCTGTCATCGGGTCTAAGCCTGAGCCGGTCATAGACTGGAACCTGGTCATCAGACATACGCATGGTCTTAATCTGATCGAATAGCTCGATTAAAAACGAGCCGATGCTAGGATGCGTGTCACTGAAGTGAATGGACTCGATATGCAGCATCGCAGTTCCGGAGCTGCACAAGAGCGGATCCGGGTCCTGTTTAGCCATTGTGGTTCTGGTCACAATGGCCGGATTGGGTGTTCTAGACAGCCTGGGGGTGACAACTTCGTTAGAAGAGGGGCCCAACGTCTTCAGCGTCGAGGCATCGAGACCTGCGGTCTTCTTCATAAGAGTCGAGGGTTCTATCAAGACAAGTTGTCCCCATGAATCAGCGACGAACTCTAGGGTTCCAAACATGATTGCTTGATCGGGGGAAAAGTTTCAATCTGGCCAAGGTGGCCGATCGGGTCGGCATGCGACAAGATGCCGCCGCGTGTGAGAATCTGATCAAGGGTGAGAGTCCTGTAGCCGCAGATCTCGTTGCCTGTGACAAGGCGAGCCATTAATTCCTTTGACGATCACAGCGGAACTCTCAATGTAAGAACCAATATTGGTGTCAAAACCGGCGGATCTCGGGTATGGGGTCTCGAGCTGTGCAACTAGAATCGATGGTAACAGGAGAGAAAGGAGACGATGTTTACCCTGGTTCGGGCCCTCCTATGGAGGTAATACCCTATGTCCTGCTTGATTGTATTGATGATATGTAGGTTACAGATTCGTTCTGCTTCGAGATCAAATAGCTAAACCCTAGATGAGTTGTCCTCTCTCTACAACTTAAAACCCTTCGGCTTATATAGACGCCGATGGTACCTAGGGTTTACATATAGTCGGTTGCACATCATAGGAAAAAACATGCCTATCTGTTGTCGACAACTTGGAGGACACGCCATGGCTCCTTGAAGCTTCCACCCTGGCAACAGGGCCCTTGATCATCCAATGCTCATCCAGCGGCCGACATAGTCCAGCCCATGAGAAACAGGTGCTATCCGAGGACCCCCTAATCCAGGACTCCTCAACTGGTCCCAACCCATCCTCGTGTTTCTTACAAACGGCGAGCTCCCCCCTGGATGAGGTATCGGCCCAGAAAGTGTAGCGTGGGGCTCTCGCCTACACCACAATCAATTGCAAGCCCGTCAAGTGCAGCATGACCTGCATATTCCAATGCTGCTTCGAGCCAACCAAAGGGTGCAAGATCCTCAAGGAAAACCATGAGGGCGAGTGTGGTCACCATGCCGCCTCGCGATCCCTGGTGTCCAAGGCATTCCGCCACAATTTCTGCTGGCCTTATGCTCTTGAGGACACCAGGGACCTGGTGGATAAGTGCAACAACTGTAAACGCTTTAGAAGTTGGAGCCACCAACCGGCAGAGGCCCTCAAGACCATTCCCATCGCATGTCCCTTGCCGTTTGGGGTCTCGACATGGTGGGTGAAAGTATCAATATGTTTGACTAGAGGGGGGGGTGAATAACCAACTATTAATTTTTAGCTTGTCTTAACAAATTAGGTTTAGAAACAAATAGGTTGTCTAGATATGCAACTATAAGAACAACCTATATGATGCTAATAACAACAACTATACAAGCAAGCAAAGGATAACACACAAGTGAAGCTTGCACAAAGTAAAGGTAAGAAATAACCACAAGTGGAGCCGGTGGGGACGAAGATGTTTTACCAAAGTTCCTTCCCTTTGAGGGGAGGTACGTCTCTGTTGAATCAGTGTGCAGACACAATGCTCCCAAGAAGACACAGAGGTGACCGTATTCTCCTCGCGCCCTCACACAATGACAGATGTCATGATTCCACTAGTGGTGCCCTTGAAGGCAGTGATCGAACCTTTACAAACAAGGTTGGGGCAAACTCCACAACTTAATTGGAGGCTCCCAACACCAGCACGAAGCTTCACCGCAATGGATTGTGGCTCAGAGGTGACCTCAACCATCTAGGGTGCTCAAACACCCAAGAGTAACAAGATCTAGAAGGGATTAGTGGGTGAAATCAATTTTCTCTTGGTGGAAGTGTAGATCGGGCCCCTCTCAACCAAACCCTAGAATATCAACAAGTTTTGTTCGCTAAGGAGAGAGATCGGGCGAAAACTGAGCTTTGAGCAACAATTGAGCTTGGGGATGGAAGAGGTGGCTTCTTGGGGAAGAAGACCCCCTTTATATAGTGGGGGAATAAGTGAGCGGTACTACCACTTATAGGCGGTAGTGAGCTTACTGTCGCTCGGAGTCTACTGAGAGCCTAGGGTCCAGAAAGAAGGAAGGTAGTGGAGTGGTAGTAACAACATGTACTATCGCTTATAAGCAGTACTACCGTCCCAACAACCGCTTAGTCCGACACGAAAAGTCGAGATTCCAGAGCGAGCGGTACATCACGGCGCATAGGAAAGTAGTACCACTACCTATAGGTGGTACTACCGCTGGCCAGAGTGGTACTACCGCTTACAGTGTAAGCGATACTACCGCTTGCTTGCGCGGTACTGCTGCTTGGTTTCTTTTGGACCAGAATAGAGGCATAGATGGAACAACTCCATAGATGTGGGAAAGGAACGAGGGCGCAAATGATAGTGTACGTGTTTATTCCACCGAAAACTTTCCGAAGCGCACCGCCTCTTAATAGTACGATTCCCCTACGACTCAATTCCACCGAAAACAAAGCACGGGAAAGAAACCGTCTTCACTATAATCCACCGATGGGATAGAATCGTCTTGTGCCATATGTAGAAATATCTGAAAGGCTTAATGCACATGATTAGTCCGCAATTGCATTGTCATCAATCACCAAAACTACTAAGGGAGAGATATGCCCTATTAATGGGTTCGTGCAAGACCGCTCAAGGTGGCATGACACACTAGTTGGTGGTCGTCGACAAGTTAACTAAGTGATTCTAGGCCAAGGCGATCAAGAAGCTAGATGGCCCAACAACCGTCACATTCATCAAGGACATCGCTTTTCACTACGTCTTCCCCACAACATCATCATTAACAACAACACCAACTTCACGAAGGGTGCACTAGCCCGTTTCTAATCCACCCAAGGCATTTGGCTCAACCTCGCGTGGTATCCTACCCTCAGTCAAATGGCCGGGCGAAAATGGACACTGGCCTAATTTTAGCCAGCATCAAGCCCTGGCTCGTCGAGCCGCTGACCTGCTCAGCCGGCTCCTGGATTGACGACATGCCAGCTGTGCTATGGAGCCTCAGGATCACGCCAAATCGCTCCACCAGCTCCACTCCCGTTTGCTTTGTGTGCGGGGCCGAGGTGGTCATCCCCATGGACATAGAGTTCGACTCGCCTCGCTTCACGCTATTGTAGGATCTGAAGTATGTCTAGAGGTGGGGGTGATTAGACTACTTGACAAAATTAAAAATCTAGCCTTTTCTCAGTTTTAGATGTTCGTCAATTTTAGCAGTTGTAGCAAGTCACGCACACCATACACATGCAAGTCTAAGAGTATAGCAGTGGAAAGTAAAGACATGCACATAAAGTAGAGGGTAGGGATAGGAAGACCAAACAAAATTGGAGACATGAAGATTTTTCCTGTGGTTCTGATAGGTGGTGCTATCGTACGTCCATAGTGATGGAGACTTCAATCCACGAAGGGTAGTAGTCACGAGAGTCCATGGAGGGCTCCACCCATAAGGGTCCACAAAGTAGCAACCTCGTCTATTCCATCACGACTTCCGTCCACGAAGGACTAGCCTCGCTATGGGTAGAATTTCATGAAGTAGGCGATCTCCTTGCCCATAAAAACTTCTTGGTTCAAATCCACACACGAAGAAGGAGGTTCCCAAGCGATACCTTAACAATCTAGAAGACACCACTCTCCACAAGGCAATATATGTGGTAACAATGATGAAGTCCTTGGTCTTGTTCTTCAAAAGATAGATTCCTCAATACACAATCACTCTCTCACAGATTTGGCTTGGTATAAGAGGTTGATTGGGTGGACAACAACTTGGGGAGGCTATAAATCAAGATTCATATGGTTGTAGTGGAAGATCTTGATCTCAACACATGAGTAGGTGGCTCTCTCTCTGAAAAATTTATGAGGGCAAGTGTAGGTATGTTCTGAGTGCTTCCTCTATGAGTGAGAGGTAGGTGGAAGGGTATATATAGACATCTCCAAAAATCCAACCATTATAACATTATTGCCCAACTCGGTGAAACCTATTCCAAACTGGGTTATATCGACTAGTGCAAAATGTGGCAACTTTTGGTGTTTCAGTGAGACTGATATATAAATCTAGGTGGTACCGAATTGGCTGACCTAGGCAGTTACCAAATCTCGGTGATACCGTGTTCTAAAACTCTGTGAGACTGATTCATGGAAATGGGTTACAGAAAATTTGGTCACTTGTTTCGGTTGCACCGAAAGAAATGTTGGTGCCACTGAGACCTTAGGGTTTTGGCCTAGGATCCATCTGGGTTAAAACTCGGTTGGGCCAAATCTGAAAACTTGGTGGTACCGATTTTAGTGGTAGGGTATAGATAGAGAATTTGTGGGATAATTTCATGTGTATTTTTGGTGGCTAATCACTAAGCACTTGAGCAACCAGATCATCATAGAAACCCCATCCCCTTTTAATAGTATTGGCTTTCCTATGGACTCAAAAGTGATTTCTCACAAAATGTAAAATGTAGAGTCTTCAAGATTATTGCCAATAGATATTCCTTGCATCTAGGGGATCTCCTCACAATCCTTTTGCCAATCCATTCATTGAACTTTTCTTGAAATATACTTGGTGGAAACATTAGTCCAATGAAATATACGTTGTTATTAATTACCAAAACCATGCAGGGAGAAGTTGTGCTTTCAATCTCCTCCTTTTTGGTAATTGATCACAATATATAGATCAAAGCTTCTATAGGGATAAAACAATGAATAGCATCGCCGCTTTGAGTAGTATGTGATAAGAAAGAGCTCCCCCCTAAATTTCTGCATTATTTGAAGTTTACGTTTGAATGCAAATGCACAATCGATTAGGAGCATGGGTAACTCTTCCAAGTCACATACAACCTGGTGGTGCGCATAAATGATATGAATGAATTACAATGCACATAACACCAAATATGAGTGAATGATCATAATATAAACATCACATGGATAGGAAATAGTAGCATCATCAACCAAAGCGTATGAACAAACACGACGGAATTTAAGAACAACCTAACGAAAAACCAAATGTTTTTAAATGAAGAGAGAAACCAAAAGACAAAGCACTCTCTCTCGTAGCCCTATGATGTATACACTTCTCCCCCTTTGGCAACAAGTTACCAAAAAGTTCAAAGGTAAAGAGCTAAGCATCTCTTTGGGCTCTATCTCCCCTGGTAGTTGTTGAAGGAGTCAAAAGAAGGGTGTCCATGAATGCTTCAGCTGACGTCCTCTGAGGTGGTGGAGTAGACGCTGAAGGTGCTGAAGGAGCTGATGGAGTAGATACTGGGGCTAAGGATGACAATTTTACCCATGGGTACGGGTACCCGCGGGTACCGTACCCGCATGGGCCGGGTATGGGCACACTTTGATACCCATGGGTAGTACCCATACCCTACCTGTTAAGTCATGGGTAGGGTACGTGTATAGCCTTGTACCCACCTGTATAACCATACCCTGCCCGCTTGTGAAATAATGTTAAATTTTCATCAATTATTCATTGTTTTTCATGTGACTCGTCTACTCCTACTCTCTTATGAGTATGTTATGATTTCTAAATTTTGGTGGTGGTTATGTACTTATCTACCTGTTATGTAGTTGATATAATTGATTTTTTTGTCAAATGTGCTATCATTGAGTGTAAAATTATAAACAACTTGTGTATTATTTGTTCTACCCGTTGGGTACCCAATGGATATGGGTAAAGTTTCATACCCATGGGTACGAGTATGGGTAAAATTTTGTACCCACCGACCATTCGGGTATGGGTATGGTATTGCTCTACCCTGTCCATACCCTACCCATCGCCATCCTTAACTGGGGCTGATGGATATGGTGTCAACTCTGGAGCTGGCATGGCAAACGATCTGGCCTATTTCCTGAACTGAGTGTGAGACATGAGAGGAGGACTATCATCATCATCATCATTGGGTGGGGACTGGTCACTACATCCACTTCCTCATCAATTCTGTGATAGTCTTTGTCAGCTCATCCACCTTGTTATCTAGAGCATGAAATTTTGTCTCCACTATCCTCTCAAGACTCTTCTGGTTCTGGAGGATCTTAGCCACATTCTTTTTTATCCCTTGGATAGAGCCGATGAGATAGGACATCTGATCTCTCTTTGTCCTAGGAATTTGAGCACTAGTGGCTCTAGCTGCCTCTGCCTCTGCCTCGGCCTATGAAGTAGCTGAAGTGGGATGTGTAGGATCCATCACCACAACATTGTCATCGAAGTCTGGCTGGAGTGGAAGCTGTGGATGATCAAGTCCATATTGTCTCTTTCCAACTTTGGAATTAATGGGCATCTGAATATATGGACCATATCCACATGATCTCTTCCGATCAGCATTTGTCCTCTCTATTGTCTCAACAATCAGATCCATCGCCCTAAATCTGGTGTGGGTGTCTACGTGGTGAAGCATATGTTGGAAATATGCCCTAGAGGCAATAATAAAATGGTTATTATTGTATTTCCTAGTTCATGATAATTGTCTATTATTCATGCTATAATTGTGTTAACCGGAAACCGTAATACATGTGTGAATACATAGACCACAACGTGTCCCTAGTGAGCCTCTAGTTGGCTAGCTCGTTGATCAATAGATGGTCTCGGTTTCATGACCATGGACATTGGATGTCGTTGATAACGGGATCACATCATTAGGAGAATGATGTGATGGACAAGACTTAATCCTAAGCATAGCACAAGATCGTGTAGTTCGTTTGCTAAAGCTTTTCAATGTCAAGTATCATTTCCTTAGACCATGAGATTGTGTAACTCCCGGATACCGTAGGAATGCTTTGGGTGTGCCAAACGTCACAACGTAACTGGGTGGCTATAAAGGTACGCTACGGGTATCTCCGAAAGTGTCTGTTGGGTTGACACGAATCGAGACTGGGATTTGTCACTCCGTGTGACGGAGAGGTATCTCTGGGCCCACTCGGTAAGACATCATCATTATGAGCTCAATGTGACTAAGGAGTTAGTCACGGGATGATGTATTACGGAACGAGTAAAGAGACTTGCCAGTAACGAGATTGAACAAGGTATGCGGATACCGACGATCGAATCTCGGGCAAGTACCATACCGATAGACAAAGGGAATTGTATACGGGATTGATTGAATCCCTGACATCGTGGTTCATCCGATGAGATCATCGTGGAGTACGTGGGAGACAACATGGGTATCCAGATCCCGCTGTTGGTTATTGGCCGGAGAGGTGTCTCGGTCATGTCTACGTGTCTCCCGAACCCGTAGGGTCTACACACTTAAGGTTTGATGACGCTAGGGTTATAGGGAAAAGGTATACGTGATTACCGAAGGTTGTTCGGAGTCCCGGATGAGATCCCGTACGTCACGAGGCTCCGGAATGGTCCGGAGGTAAAGATTGATATATAGGAAGTCCAGTTTTGGTCACCGGAAAGTTTTCGGGCTCATCGGTATTGTACCGGGAGTGCCGGGAGGGTGCCGGAGGACCCCCGGGAGGGGGTGAGGACCAAAGGACCTCATGGGCCCTTAGAGGAGGTGTGCCAGCCCATATTGGGCCAGCCAATACCTTCTAGAAAGGGCCCATGCGCCAGGGATCTGGAGATAGAGGCAAAAGGGATTTAAAGGGGGGGGGGTCCACCTCCCGTGTGGGAGGAGGACTCTCCCCCCACTTCGGCCGAATCCCTCCTCCTTGGAGGAGGGGCCAAGCCAGCCCTCCCTCTCCTTCCTCCTATATATATGCAAGGGTTTGGGCAGGTTTGAGACGACGAACTCTTTCTCTCTCGCTGCAGCCCTGTTCTGCTTCTTCCTCCTCCGCAGTGCTTAGGCGAAGCCCTGCCGGGATACCTTGCTACTCCACCACCACCACGCCGTCGTGCTGCTGCTGGAGCTCTTCCCCAACCTCTCCTTCCTCCTTGCTGGATCAAGGCGTAGGAGACGTCACCGGGCTGCACGTGTGTTGAACGCGGAGGTGCCGTCCGTTCGGCACTTGATCGGATCTACCGCGATCTGAATCGCTGCGAGTACGACTCCATCAACCGCGTTCTTGTAACGCTTCCGCTTAGCGATCTTCAAAGGTATGAAGATCCAATCTCTCCCCACTCGTTTGCTGGTTTCTCCATAGATAGATCTTGGTGACACGTAGGAAAATTTTGATTTACTACTACGTCTCCCAACAGTGGCATCATGAGCTAGGTATATGCGTAGAATCTATGCACGAGTAGAACACAAAGCAGTTGTGGGCGTCGATTTTGTTAATATGCTTGCCGTTACTAGTCTTATCTTGATTCGACGGTATTGTGGGATGAAGCGGCCCGGACCAACCTTACACGTACGCTTACGTGAGACCGGTTCCACCGCCTGACATGCACCAGTTGCATAAGGTGGCTAGCGGGTGTCTGTCTCTCCCACCTTAGTCGGATTGGATTCGATGAAAAGGGTCCTTATGAAGGGTAAATAGCAATTGGCATATCACGTTGTGGTTTTGGCATAGGTAAGAAACGTTCTTGCTAGAAACCTATAGCAACCACGTAAAAACTTGCAACTACAAATTAGAGAACGTCTAACTTGTTTTTGCAGCATATGCCTTGTGATGTGATATGGCCAGAAGGATGTGATGTGATGCATTGTGATGTATGAGATTGATCATGTTCTTGTAATAGGGTTCACGACTTGCATGTCGATGACTATGACAACCGGCAGGAGCCATAGGAGTTGTCTTATTTATTGTATGACCTGCGAGTCAATCACAAACGCCATGTAATTACTTTGCTTTATTGCTAAGCGTTAGCCATAGCAGTAGAAGTAATAGTTGGCGAGACAACCTCATGAAGACACAATGATGGAGATCATGATGATGGAGATCATGGTGTCATGCCGGTGACAATGATGATCATGGTGCCCCGAAGATGGAGATCATAGGAGCAAGATGATATTGGCCATATTATGTCACTATATTGATTGCATGTGATGTTTATCATGTTTACATCTTATTTGCTTAAAACGACGGTAGTAAATAAGATGATCTCTCAATAAAATTTCAAGAGAAGTGTTCACCCTAACTGTGCACCGTTGCTAAGGATCGTTGTTCCGAAGCACCACGTGATGATCGGGTGTGATAGGTTCTAACGTTCGCATACAACGGGTGTAAGCCAGATTTACACACGCGAAACACTTAGGTTGACTTGACGAGCCTAGCATGTATAGACATGGCCTCGGAACACGGAAGACCGAAAGGTCGAACATGAGTCGTATAGAAGATACGATCAACATGGAGATGTTCACCATGGATGACTAGTCCGTCTCACGTGATGATCGGACACGGGCTAGTTGACATGGATCATGTGTCACTTAGATGACTAGAGATATGTCTATCTGAGTGGGAGTTCATTGAATAATTTGATTATGTGAACTCGATTATCATGAACTTAGTCTAAAATTGCCTTTAATATCTATATTGTAGATGCAATGGCCAACACAAATGTCAACCTCAATTTCAACGCGTTCCTAGAGAAAACCAAGCTGAAAGATGATGGAAGCAACTATACGGACTGGGTCCGTGGCTTGAGGATCATCCTCATAGCTTCCAAGAGATTGTATGTCCTTGATGCACCGCTAGGTGACCCACCCATTCTCCCAGCGGACCAAGACGTTACGAACGCTTGGCAGTCACGCTGCGATGATTACTCCCTTGTTCAGTGCGGCATGCTTTACAGTTTAGAATCGGGGCTCCAAAAGCGTTTTGAGCAACACGGAGCATATGAGATGTTCCAAGAGCCGAAACTAGTTTTCCAAGCTCATGCCCGAGTCAAGAGATATGACATCTCTGACAAGTTCTTCAGCTGTAAGATGGAGGAGAACAGTTCTGTTAGTGAGCACATCCTCAAGATGTCTGGGCTTCACAACCGCTTGACTCAGCTGGGAGTTAATCTCCTGGATGACTCAGTCATTGACAGAATCCTCCAGTCGCTTCCACCTAGCTACAAAAGCTTTGTGATGAACTACAACATGCAGGGGATGGAGAAGTCCATTCCTGAGTTGTACTCGATGCTCAAATCAGCAGAGGTCGAGATCAGAAAGGAGCATCAAGTGTTGATGGTAAACAAGACCACTAGTTTCAAGAAAGGCAAGGGTAAGAAGAACTTCAAGAAGGACGGCAAAGCTGTTGCCGCGCCCGGTAAGCAAGTTGCCGGGAAGAAGAAGAACAAGAATGGACCCAAGCCTGAGACTGAGTGTTTCTATTGTAAGGGTACCGGTCACTGGAAGCGGAACTGCCCCAAGTACTTAGCGGATAAGAAGGTCGGCAACGTTAAAGGTATATGTGATATACTTGTTATTGATGTGTACCTAACCAGCGCTCGTAGTAGCTCCTGGGTATTTGATACCGGTGCAGTTGCTCACATTTGTAACTCCAAGCAGGAGCTGCGGAATAAGCGAAGGTTGGCAAAGGACGAGGTGACGATGCGCGTCGGGAATGGTTCCAAGGTCGATGTGATCGCCGTCGGCACGCTACCTCTACATCTACCTTCGGGATTAGTTTTAAACCTTAATAATTGTTATTTAGTACCAGCTTTGAGCATGAACATTGTATCTGGATCTCGCTTGATACGAGATGGCTACTCTTTTAAATCCGAGAATAATGGTTGTTCTATTTATATGAGAGAAATGTTCTATGCTCATGCCCCGCTGGTCAATGGTTTATTTTTGATGAATCTCGAACGTGATGTTACACATGTCCATAGTGTGAGTACCAAAAAGTGTAAAGTTGATAACGATAGTCCCACTTACATGTGGCACTGCCGTCTTGGCCATATTGGTGTCAAACGCATGAAGAAGCTCCATGCTGATGGACTTTTGGAGTCACTTGATTTCGAATCATTTGACACATGCGAACCATGCCTCATGGGCAAGATGACCAAAACTCCGTTCTCCGGAACAATGGAGTGAGCAACTGACTTGTTGGAGATAATACATACCGATGTATGCGGTCCAATGAGTGTCGAGGCTCGCGGTGGCTACCGTTATGTTCTCACCCTCACTGATGACTTGAGCAGATATGGGTATGTCTACTTAATGAAACACAAGTCTGAAACCTTTGAAAGGTTCAAGGAATTTCAGAGTGAGGTCGAGAATCAACGTGACAGGAAAATAAAATGCCTACGATCTGATCGTGGCGGAGAATATTTAAGTCACGAGTTTGACACGCACCTTAGGAAATGTGGAATTGTTTCACAGCTCACGCCGCCAGGCACACCTCAGCGAAATGGTGTGTCTGAACGTCGTAATCGCACTCTATTGGATATGGTGCGATCTATGATGTCTCTTACCGACTTACCGCTATCATTTTGGGGATATGCATTAGAGACTGCCACGTTCACTTTAAATATGGCACCGTCTAAATCCGTTGAGATGACACCGTATGAATTATGGTTTGGAAAGAAACCTAAGCTGTCGTTTCTAAAAGTTTGGGGTTGCGATGCTTATGTGAAGAAACTTCAACCTGAGAAGCTCGAACCCAAAGCGGAAAAGTGCGTCTTCATAGGATATCCCAAAGAGACTATTGGGTATACCTTCTACCTATGATCCGAAGGCAAAGTCTTTGTTGCCAAGAATGGATCCTTTCTCGAGAAAGAGTTTCTCTCGAAAGAAGTAAGTGGGAGGAAAATGGAACTTGATGAGGTAATTGTACCTTCACTCGAACCGGAGAGTAGCGCAGCACAGGAAGTTGTTTCTGTGGAGCCTACACCGGCTAGAGAGGAAGTTAATGATGATGATCATGAAACATCAGATCAAGTTGCTACTCGAAGGTCCACTAGGACACGTTCCGCACCAGAGTGGTACGGTAATCCTGTCCTAGAGATCATGTTGTTGGACAATGGTGAACCTTCGAACTATGAAGAAGCGATGGCGGGCCCGAATTCCGACAAATGGCTTGAGGCCATGAAATCCGAGATAGGATCCATGTATGAGAACAAAGTATGGACTTTGGTGGACTTGCCTGATGATAAGCGAGCCATTGAAAATAAATGGATCTTTAAGAAGAAGACTGACGCAGATGGTAATGTGACCGCCTATAAAGCTCGGCTTGTCACTAAGGGTTATCCACAAGTTCAAGGAGTTGACTACGATGAGACATTCTCACCCGTAGCGATGCTAAAGTCTGTCCGAATCATGTTAGCAGTTGCCGCATTTTATGATTATGAGATCTGGCAAATGGACGTCAAAACGGCATTCCTTAATGGCTTCCTCAAGGAAGAACTGTATATGATGCAGCCGGAAGGTTTTGTCGATCCTAAAGATGCTAACAAGGTATGCAAGCTCCAGCGCTCCATCTATGGGCTGGTGCAAGCATCTCGGAGTTGGAACATTCGCTTTAATGAGGTAATTAAAGCGTTTGGGTTTGTACAGGTTTATGGAGAACCCTGTATTTACAAGAAAGTGAGTGGGAGCTCTATAGCATTTCTTATACTGTATGTGGATGACATGCTGATAATGGGAAATAATATAGAACTCTTGGAAAGTATCAAGGCCTACTTGAATAAGTGTTTTTCAATGAAGGACCTTGGAGAAGCTGCTTACATAATAGGTATTAAGATCTATAGAGATAGATCAAAACGCCTCATTGGTCTTTCACAAAGCACATACCTTGAAAAGATATTGAAGAAGTTCAATATGGATCAGTCCAAGAAGGGGTTCTTGCCCGTGTTGCAAGGTGTGAGATTGAGTACGACTCAATGCCCGACCATGGCAAAGGATAGAGAAGAGATGAGTGCCATCCCCTATGCTTCAGCCATAGGCTCTATCATGTATGCCATGCTGTGTACCAGACCTGATGTGAACCTTGCCATAAGTTTGGTAGGGAGGTACCAAAGTGATCCCGGAGCGGAACACTGGACAGCGGTCAAGAATATCCTGAAGTACCTGAAAAGGACAAAGGACATGTTTCTCGTTTATGGAGGTGCCGAAGAGCTCGTCGTAAAGGGTTACGTCGATGCTAGCTTCGACACAGATCCGGACGACTCCAAGTCGCAAACCGGATATGTGTATATTTTGAATGGAGGGGCAGTGAGTTGGAGCAGCAGCAAGCAAAGCGTCGTGGCAGCATCTACATGTGAAGCGGAGTACATAGCTGCTTCGGAAGCAGCAAAGGAGGGAGTCTGGATGAAGGAGTTCATCACCGACCTAGGAGTGATTCCGAATGCGTCGGGCCCGATGACTCTACTCTGTGACAACACTGGAGCTATTGCCCTTGCGAAGGAGCCCAAGTTTCACAAGAAGACAAGACACATCAAGCGCCGCTTCAACTCCATCCGTGATTACATTCAGGAGGGAGACATAGATATTTGTAAAGTGCATACGGATCTGAATGTCGCAGATCCGTTGACTAAACCTCTCTCACGAGCAAAACATGATCAACACCAGAATGCTATGGGTGTTCGATTCATCACAATGTAACTAGATTATTGACTCTAGTGCAAGTGGGAGACTGTTGGAAATATGCCCTAGAGGCAATAATAAAATGGTTATTATTCTATTTCCTAGTTCATGATAATTGTCTATTATTCATGCTATAATTGTGTTAACCGGAAACCGTAATACATGTGTGAATACATAGACCACAACGTGTCCCTAGTGAGCCTCTAGTTGGCTAGCTCGTTGATCAATAGATGGTCTCGGTTTCATGACCATGGACATTGGATGTCGTTGATAACGGGATCACATCATTAGGAGAATGATGTGATGGATAAGACTCAATCCTAAGCATAACACAAGATCGTGTAGTTCGTTTGCTAAAGCTTTTCAATGTCAAGTATCATTTCCTTAGACCATGAGATTGTGTAACTCCCGGATACCGTAGGAATGCTTTGGGTGTGCCAAATGTCACAACGTAACTGGGTGGCTATAAAGGTACGCTACGGGTATCTCCGAAAGTGTCTGTTGGGTTGACACGAATCGAGACTGGGATTTGTCACTCCGTGTGACGGAGAGGTATCTCTGGGCCCACTCGGTAAGACATCATCATTATGAGCTCAATGTGACTAAGGAGTTAGTCACGGGATGATGTATTACGGAACGAGTAAAGAGACTTGCCAGCAACGAGATTGAACAAGGTATGCGGATACCGACGATCGAATCTCGGGCAAGTACCATACCGATAGACAAAGGGAATTGTATACGGGATTGATTGAATCCCTGACATCGTGGTTCATCCGATGAGATCATCGTGGAGTACGTGGGAGCCAACATGGGTATCCAGATCCCGCTGTTGGTTATTGGCCGGAGAGGTGTCTCGGTCATGTCTACGTGTCTCCCGAACCCGTAGGGTCTACACACTTAAGGTTCGATGACGCTAGGGTTATAGGGAAAAGGTATACGTGATTACCGAAGGTTGTTCAGAGTCCCGGATGAGATCCCGGACGTCACGAGGAGCTCCGGAATGGTCCGGGGGTAAATATTGATATATAGGAAGTCCAGTTTTGGTCACCGGAAAGTTTTCGGGCTCATCGGTATTGTACCGGGAGTGCCGGGAGGGTGCCGGAGGACCCCCGGGAGGGGGTGACGACCAAAGGACCTCATGGGCCCTTAGAGGAGGTGTGCCAGCCCATATTGGGCCAGCCAATACCTTCTAGAAAGGGCCCATGCGCCAGGGATCTGGAGATAGAGGCAAAAGGGATTTAAAAGGGGGGGGGGTCCACCTCCCGTGTGGGAGGAGGACTCTCCCCCCACTTCGGCCGAATCCCTCCTCCTTGGAGGAGGGGCCAATCCAGCCCTCCCTCTCCTTCCTCCTATATATATGAAAGGGTTTGGGCAGGTTTGAGACGACGAACTCTTTCTCTCTCGCTGCAGCCCTGTTCTGCTTCTTCCTCCTCCGCAGTGCTTAGGCGAAGCCCTGCCGGGATACCTTGCTACTCCACCACCACCACGCCGTCGTGCTGCTGCTGGAGCTCTTCCCCAACCTCTCCTTCCTCCTTGCTGGATCAAGGCGTAGGAGACGTCACCGGGCTGCACGTGTGTTGAACACGGAGGTGCCGTCCGTTCGGCACTTGATCAGATCTACCGCGATCTGAATCGCTGCGAGTACGACTCCATCAACCGCGTTCTTGTAACGCTTCCGCTTAGCGATCTTCAAAGGTATGAAGATCCAATCTCTCCCCACTCGTTTGCTGGTTTCTCCATAGATAGATCTTGGTGACACGTAGGAAAATTTTGATTTACTACTACGTCTCCCAACAGCATATTTATGGAGTACCCCCCTGGTCATCTTGTCAGCCCCAAACTTTGGCATGATTCGCATGAATGTATGCCTCATGATAGTGTTGGTGGTGGGTAGTCCTGATTGCAGGTAGTAGACAGAGCCAAGCTTGTGAGTCTTCACAGATGAAGTGGGGATAGGATTATACATATTGGCCATGGAGTTGTGATTCATCTTGGCCTCAGTATACAAATCAATGTCTCCTTCTTGAATCGTCGGGACTCCTAAGATGGTAGCCCACTCATCAACATTACTGGTATCTGGTGCCCCCAGTCATCCATACAATTCTTCCATCTTGATAAAATGAACCGTGGAATAGAATTGCATGATCATCTCATCATTCCATGCGGTGAACTCTATGCCAACAAATGCATCAATATCAATAGCCTTGAAGTTCTTTATCACATGAGTCAAGTAGTCTTCATTTTCCTTGATGAACTTCCAATTAACATATCTCATGACGCTAACTGAAGGAATCTTGTCTAACAGAATGGTCTCATAAAAATCTTTCTGCTCCTTGGTGTGGAAGCGAGCATATGCATCAGTCCTTCTCCTAATAGAATATGGATAATTTTCTCTCCATTTCCCTAGCCCTTGATCCTTTCTCTTTTTCATTTCCTCTGCCACTGGGTGATCATTATTATGCTCTGGCAGGTGAGGTCTCAGTTTCCACAAAACAACAATATCTTCCTCATCTTCCATGGTGGAAGATGTCTTGTTCTTCTCAACAAGAGGAATATCTGTGGTGGTCCTCTTGGGCTTGGTGGCAACTTGCTTCTTGGGAGCAGATGGCTTAGCCTTGGTAGGTGGCTTGTTGGGCATAGCATCATCCAAAAGCTTCTTCTTGTTGGAAGGATGAGGGTTGGCAACAGGTTCCTTTTACTCTTCCTCAAGCTTAGTTGGATCCTCAAACATGGAAGTTGGTCTTCCAACCACACGAACAATTCTCTTCCTCTTTTTCTATTCTTCTGAGTTGGCTTCTTAGCCATGGACTTCGAGGTGGTAGGAGCTACTTGAGATTTTTTCCCCTTTAGCAGACTCAGGGGCCCTCATTTCTTCAGCACTTGCATACTCTTTCCTTACATGCCTCTTGGAAGAAGTGACCTCCTCGGCATCCTTTCTAGCAGCCCTTTCTTTCTTTTATTGCTTCTTTCTAGATATCTCCTCTTGGAGTTGAGCTTTCTCCTGGTCCTTGTGGCTGCCTTGGGCAAACCATGGGAACTGGGGGTGCCAGAGTCTTTTGAAGAAGGATTGTATTTGGGATAGTGCTTGGATCCAGATCAACACTTTGTTCTTTGAAATCATTGTCACGGTCCTCTAGCCTGACATGCTGAAAAAATGACCCCATGAATATATATAGGGGAATAGAAAATATGACGATAAAAAATACAAATATTTACAAATTTTGAACTTAAAATCATAGTCTTAGAATTCTGTAAAGTGGGTTTTGGTTCCGCCGAGATTTAATTTTCAGAGATACTCAGACTAACTTTTTTCTTTAACATAGACTTGGTCACCTTTTTGGTTTCATCGGGAAAGGAGACTAGGTCTCATCGAGATAGTTCTTAGAGCCCAAAAACCAAAATTTGTAGGACCGATTTGTTTGTACTCGGTGACACCGATACGCACTTGGCGGAACCCTAAACGTAGATTTCTTCGTTCGGCTAATCTAAATGAGTTATTTTGTGAATGGATTTTTTGCAAACATTGGCAGGAGTATGAACAAAACATAATGCACAAAATTTGGATGAGAGACAAGGGGCCAAAACCTTACCCTAATCTCATGAAGGTTTCACGATGGTGCCGATGATGAGGATGATTGCCGTCGACAGCGATGGACTCCCGCAGCAAGGGCGCACGGGAGGAAGGATGAAGTCCAAAGAGGCGAACAGCTGCAACAGAGGGTTGCGGGAGGCCGAGAGATTGAAGAAGTTTTCAATTTAAGGTCCGCAGGTATATATATAGCCTTGTACTGTCGGTGACACCGATTCCATATTTTTGATGCCATAGAGTTTCTTAACTGCCAAAGGACAGAGAAACTCAGTGAGGCTGATATTATCAAATTAGTGGTACCGAGGTTCAAAAACTAGATCAACCCTAGTGCTTCGGTGAAACCGAGTTTTGTGAGTTTGTTACACCGAGTGACACATGGGAGCTTTTGGAAGTTAACCCTTGTCGAAACGGAACTCCGAGTGCTCCTCACATAGAGGGTCCGAAAAGTGTTTGCTAAAATTTTGTGATGAAGCATGAATATAATTTGAGACGAGAAATCATAGATAGCTAGAGGGAGGTACTTAGGCATTCTTGTACATCCAATTGACCAAGGAAAAATGAAAGCCAAATAACAACAATTGGATGTCCCCGAATGAATAAAGATATGCATACCAACATGCTCACACAATAAGATGTCAAAATAAATACGACAAACATCCAAAACCACTCTAGTATCTACCAAGCACTTTGGCGATGACGGAATCATCTATGTATGAGTATATTAACTTAGGATCCAAGTAAGAATACTTGATCATAGGTCAAACTCATCGTTTAAGCACAAGTGGGGTTACCAATTTTACATAAGCTTTTAAGGTGTTCATGCTACCTCTTGAGCATGCGTTGGTTTTCCCTCGAAGAGGAAAGGGTGATGCAAGAAAGTAGATAAGTATTTCCCTCAGTTGATGAGAACCAAGGTATCAATCCAGTAGGAGGAACAAGAAATTCACCAATGGATGCACCTACACAAACAATCAGACTCTTGCACCCAACGCTATAAAGGGGTTGTCAATCCCTTCACGGTTATATGTAGGGATTAGATCTGATAGAGATATATGTAAACGAGTATGGAAAGTAGCAGATAAATAAATTGCAGCAAGGTATTTTTGGTATTTTTGGTTTATAGATCTGAAAATTATTATGGAAAGTAGACCCGGGGGCCATAGATTTCACTAGAGGATTCTCTCTTGAAGGAAAATATCACGTTGTGTAAACAAATTACTGTCAAGCAATTGTTAGAAAAGCGAATAATCATGTAGATATCCAAGGCAATGATCATGCATATAGGCATCACGTCCGTGTCAAGTAAACCGAAACGATTCTACATGTACTACTATTACTCGACACATCAATCGACTCTTGCCTGCATCTAGAGTATTAGGTTCATGAAGAACAGAGTAACACATTAGGTAAGATGACGTGATGTAGAGGGATAAACTCAAGCAATATGATGAAAATCCCATCTTTTTACCATTGTTAGACGCTCAATCTCCTTATCATCATTACATGACTTATCTTGACTAGCATGATTATTATCAACTTCATTTTGACTCACATCACTAGTTTTATCATAGAGCAAGTCATCATCACCTAATAAATCATCCTCACCACTACTGAAGTCAATGTATTAGGGGTGTCATACCTTGGGAGCCTTTATCCATGAAGCAACCTCCACTTCCTTCATTTGGTGAATCAAATATGTCATAGGAGTTGGACGATACGAGTGCTAAACCGGGAACACCTTCATGTTGACTATAGTCAGAGTTGGAGTGGTAGCTTCTCTCGGATTGGTTGGAGGAAGCGGATCCTGAAACCCATTCACCAACATGATCTTGATGTATTCTTCTTGTGTAGCCTTGGTGTACTTGTCCTTCTTCTCCGGGTCCTTGCTTCTCCGATAGGGTCTTTGTCCATTGCGATCTTCTCTACTCCCTCTCTGTCTACGAGGTGACTCATCTCTTGAGCCTCTTCTTCAAGGTGAATCTTCTCTTATTTTGTGGAGTTTGGGGGGGGGGGGAATTCACTCATTTGATTAGTGTCCAACCCTTCCACAATTTTAACAATTCCATTCATGACTAGAGGAATGCTTCTCTTCATATCTTGAGTTGGAGCTTCTCTCTTCGCCTCTAATCTTGTATAACTTGTTGAACTTCTTGACCATGAGGCTTATATATTCATTGCTCACAAGGTTGTCACTTGAAGAAGCAGAAGTTTGACATGTATCTTTGTACGCACCGCTTGATTTGGAGTGAAGTTGTTCTTTGTGTTTGAGTGAATTTCATGGGCAACAATCCTTCCAATGACTTTTGTATGCTTGAGATCTTTGTAGTTTGACATCATTTGGATCAATGTGCACATGGTATCACACTTTCCATCCAAGTCTCTAAGGATCTTCTTGATGATGAATTTGTCGGTCATCTCTTCACTTCCTAAGACGGCAATCTCATTGCTACTTCTCGAGCATGCTTTGGCTTCCGTGAAGAGGAACGAGTGATGCAGCAAAGTAGATAAGTATCTCCCTCAGTTGTTCAGAACCAAGGTATCAATCCAGTAGGAGATACAAGCAAGTACCCAATAGGTGTACCTACACAAAGAATCAAACTCTTGCACCCAACGCTATAAAGGGGTTGTCAATCCCTTTAAGGTTACTTGCAAGGATGAGATCTGATAGAGATAGATTGCTTGAACGGAAAGTAAAACAAAAGGTAAGAATAATGCATCAAAGTATTTTTTTGGTATTTTGGTTTTAGATCTGAAAGTATATGATGGAAAATAGACCCATGGGCCATAGGTTTCACTAGAGACTTCTATCATGATAGCAAGTATTATGGTGGGTGAACAAATTACTGTCGAGCAACTGATAGAAAAGAGAATAATTATGAAGATATCCAAGGCAATGATTATGCATATAGGCATCATGTCCGTGTCAAGTAGACCGAAACAATTCTGCATCTACTACTATTACTCCACACATCGACCGACTCCTGCCTGCATCTAGAGTATTTAGTTCATGATGAACAAAGTAAATCATTAGGTAAGATGACATGATGATAGGGATAAACTCAAGTAATATGATGAAAACCCCATCTTTTTATCCTTGATGGCAACAATATAATACATGCCTCACTACCCCTACTTTGTCACTGGGTGAGGACACCGCAAGATTGAACCCAGAACTAAGCACTTCTCCCATTGCAAGAATTACCAATCTAGTTAGCCAAACCAAACCAATAACTCGAAGATACTTGCAAAGATATGAAATCATGCATATAAAAATTCAGGAAAGACTCAAATAGTATTCATGGATAATCTGAGCATAAACCCACAATTCGTCGGATCTTGACAAACACACCGCAAAAGAGTATTACGTCGGATAGATCTCCATGAAGATCATGAAGAACATGGTATTAAAGAGAAAAGAGAGAAAAGAAGCCATCTAGCTACTAGCTATGGACCCAAAGGTGTGTGGTGAACTACTCACGCATCATTGGAGGGGTAATGAAGTTGATGTAGATGCCCTCCGTGATCGAATCACCCTCCGACAGATTACCGAAAAAGGCTCCAAGATTGTATCTCTCGGGAACGGAGGCTTCTGGCGGCGCAAAAGTGTTTTCGTGGCTCTCTTTTATAATGATGGAATATTTGGGAAAATTTATAGGCCGAAGATCATGGTTAGGAGAGCTGCCATGGGCCCACAAGCCTTCTGGGCGCACCCTACCCCCCTGGGCGTGCCCCTACGGCTTGTGGCCCCATGATGGCTCTTCTGCCTTGGTTCTCAAGTCTCCTGGTTTCCTTCCAGTCCAGAAAAATTCATTCTGAAGATTTTATTCCGTTTGGACTCCGTTTAATATTCCTTATCTGCAATTCTCAAAAACAACGAAAAAACAGAAACTAGCACTAGGCTCTAGATTAATAGGTTAGTCCCAAAAATAATATAAAATAGCATATTAATGCATATAAAACATCCAAAACAAATAATATTATAGCATGGAACAATAAAAATTATAGATACATTGGAGACGTATCAGCATCCCCAAGCTTAATTCTTGCTCATCCTCGAGTAGGTAAATGATAAAAATAGAATTTTTGATGTGGAATGCTACCTAACATATTTATCCATCTAATATTATTTATTGTGGCATGAATATTAAGATCCATAAGGTTCAAAACATTAGTCTAATATTGACACAAAAATAGTAATACTTCGAGCACACCAACAAGGCAGTCGTGTCCTTTCGAAATAACATGGCCTTAGAGAGTTATCCCTACAAAATCATAAGGTTTGGCTATGCTCCATCTTCCCCGCACAAAGTATCTAAATTATGCACAACCCTGATGAACAAGTCAAGCAATTGTTTCACACTTTTGGTGTTCTCAAACCTTTTCAACTCTCACACAATACATGAGCGTGAGCCATGGATATAACATTATAGGTGGAATAGAATATGGAGGAGGTGCAAGGAAAAAGGGAGAAGATAGTCTCACATCAACTAGGCGTATCAACGGCTATGGAGATGCCCATCAATAGATATCAATGTGAGTGAGTAGGGATTGCCATGCAACAAATGCACTTAGACCTATAAGTGTATGAAAGCTCAAAAGAAAACTAAGTGGTCGTGCAAAAATATCCACTAGTTATATGAAAATGAGAAAATAGGAGACTCTCTATCATGAAGATCATGGTGCTACTTTGAAGCACAAGTGTGGAAAAATATAATAGCAATTGTACCTTCTCTCTTTCTCTCATTTTTGGTGGGCTTCTTTGGCCTCTTTTTTTGTTTGGGCTTCACTGGCCTCTTTTATTTTTCTGTAAAGTCCGGATACTCATCCCAACTTGTGAGGGAGTCATGGATTCAATCATCCTTTTCTCTCATGGGACAATGCTCTATTAATGAAAAATCATCACACTTTTATTTACTTATAACTAAAAAAGAAAATTAGAACTCGATACGTATGACAAAGTATGACTCTATATGCAATATGAAGTGATGGTGCAAGTCATTAAAAACTTCATGCTGGAAGTTGCATGGCAATATATCTCGGAATGGCTATGCAAATGCCATAATAGGTAGGTATGGTGGCTGTTATGAGGAAGGAGGGTTTGGTGTACCAGCGAAAGTTGTGCGGTACAAGAGATGCTAGCAAATATGGAAGGGTGGGAGTGCGTATATTCCATGGAGTCAACATTAGTCAAAAAAAATTCACATACTTATTGCAAAAGTCTATTAGTTATCAAAAAAAGCATTAGACACATGGTCCTAGGGGATAGGTTGGTAGGAGTTAACCATCGCGCGCTCCCGACCCTCACACAAAGGTTGACAATCATTAAACAAAGCATGCTCCGACTTCGTTACATAACGGTTCACCATACATGCATGCTACAGGAATCACAAACTTTAACACAAGTATCTCTTACAATTCAAAACTACTCACTAGCATGACTCTCATATTACCATCTCTATTATCACAAAACTACATGCAAGGAATCAAACTTCTCATAGTATTCAATGCACTTAATATGAAAGTTTTTATTATATCCCTCTTGGATGCCCATTATATTAGGACAAAATTCATAACCTAAAAAAATTACCATGTTGTTCTAAAAAAATCTCAAAATAATATAAGTGAGGAACGAGAGTTCAATAATTTCTATAAAATATAACACCACCATCCTCTATAAAGATATAAGTGAAGCACTAGACCAACATTGCCTAGCCCAAAAGATATAAGTGAAGCACATAGATTGTTCTAATAAATTCATGATTCAGCGTGTCTCTCTCAAAATATGTGTGTAGAAGGGATGATTGTGGAAAACTAAAAAGTGAAGACTCATATCATACAAGACGCTCCAAGCAAAACACATATCATGTGGTGAATAAAAATATAGCCTCAAGTAAATTTACCGATGGATTGAAGACGAAAGAGGGGATACCTTCCGGGGCATCCCCAAGCTTAGGATTTTTGGTATCCTTGAATATTACTTGGGGTGCCTTGGAAATCCCCAATCTTAGGCTCTTGCCACTCTTTTTTCCATAGTCCATCAAATCTTCACCCAAAACATGAAAACTTCACAACACAAAACTCAACAGAAAACTCATGAGATCCGTTAGTATAAAAAGATAAATCACCACTTTAGGTACTGTTGTGAACTCCTTATTTATTTGTATTTGTGTAATACATACTGTATTATAACTTCTCCATGGCTCATACGCCCCGTACGACCCATAGATACATCAAAATAAGCAAACAACACAAAGAAAACAGAATCTGTCAAAAGCAGAACAGTCTGTAGCTATCTGTAAACTTGGAATACTTCTGGAAATCTAAAAATTCTGAAAAAAATTAAAATAAGGGAAATTTGTATATAAATCCTTTATAAAAATTTCATATCAATTCGGCGTTCTAAACAAATTAGAAAATTCCTGGACTGAGCGGAAAAGTTTCTGTTTTTCAGCAAGATCAAATCAACAACTACCATAGATCACCCCAAAGGTTTTACTTGACCAAACTACTAATGAAAACACAAAAAAACAATTACTACAGAAGTAATAATGTGCGAAACACACCAAAACAGAAGCAAAAATCAGAAAGAAAAAATAAAATTGGGTTGCCTCCCAACAAGCGCTATTGTTTAACGCCCCTAGCTAGGCAAAATGCAATACATATAGGTATTGTCATCTTTGGTATGCAATCCATAAGTAGCTCGCTTGTGAACCTTAGGATATTCTTTGGTTATATCAATAACCATACTTCTAGGAAAAAAGTCAAGAAATTCTTTTGTAGCAGTTGGTTCCCGAACAATACTGATAAAGTTAGGGTGAATACTTATCATCTTAAGTTCTTCGTCCTTTTTACTAGAGGATTCACCCTTATTCTTGGGAACGTAAACAAACTTGGCATCCTTATAAAGAGGAAATTTAGGAGTGGTTTGAACAGCGGCAAAAGCGGAACCCAAGTTTGTAATGATGTCCTCTAGCTTTTCTATTCTAGAGGAATCTTGGTCCAATTTTTCATTAACTACAGGTTCCTTTTCCCTTAGGGTTTTTAGAGTAAATCCTACCTTAGATCCATATTGAGTGATATGATTATGGATCTTTTTATCCAAGTTTTCAATGAGCTCTATAGTAGCAACCTTATTTTCAATGATATCTAGCCTTCGCATAACATGTTCCAAAGTTAAGATTGTTTCATTAACCATGAGAGGGGGTGAGCCTACCAAAGTTATCATAGCATTATAGGAATCAAAGGTATTGCTTCCCAAGAAATTTCCTCCCATAATGGTATCCACAACATATCTATTCCAATGAGAAACACCCACATAAAAATTGCGAAGGAGAACGGTAGTAGATTGCTTACGAATAGATCTATTTCGGGCATTGCAAATTCTATACCAAGCATCCTTTAAGTTTTCTCTCTCCCTTTGCTTAAAAGTAAGAACTTCGTTCTCGGTAGTAATAGCGATAGTAGCAAGGCTAGCCATCAGTTTGAGCGGTCTAACACACAAGCAAGCAAAAAGCAAACGAAAAGACGAACGAAAAAGGGCGAATAAAAAAGGCAAATCTTTTTGGTATTTTCTGAACTTGTTTTAGAAGTGGGAGAGAGGAAAATGAGAGGCAAATGGCAAATAAAGTAAATGCAAGAGATGAGTTTGTGACAGTACTTGGTAGGATTGATGTAGATCTCCCTGGCAATGGCGTTAGCTACTTCTCGAGCATGCGTTGGTTTTCGTGAAGATGAGCGGGAGATGCAACAAAGTAGATAAGTATTTCCCTCAGTTGTTGAGAACCAAGGTATCAATCCAATAGGAGATACAACCAAGTCCCAATAGGTGTACCTACACAAAGAATCAAACTCTTGCACCCAACGCTATAAAGGGGTTGTCAATCCCTTTAAGGTTACTTGCAAGGATGAGATCTGATATAGATAGATTGCTTGAATAGAAAGTAAAAAAAAGGTAAAAATAATGCAGCAAAGTATTTTTGGTATTTTTGGTTTTAGATCTGAAAGTATAAGATGGAAAATAGACCCGGGGGGCATAGGTTTCACTAGAGGCTTCTCTCATGATAGCACGTATTACGGTGGGTGAATGAATTACTGTCAAGAAATTGATAGAAAAGCAAATAATTATGAAGATATCGAAGGTAATGATTATGCATATAGGCATCACGTCTATGTCAAGTAGACTGAAACGATTCTGCATCTACTACTATTGCTCCACACATCGACCGACTCCTTCCTGCATCTAGAGTATTAAGTTCATGAAGAACAGAGTAACACATTAGGTAAGATGACATGATGTAGAGGGATAAACTCAAGCAATATGATGAAAACCCCATCCTTTTATCCTTGATGGCAACAATACAATACGTGCCTTGCTACCCCTAGTTTTTCACTCGATGAGAACACCACAAGATTGAACCCAAAACTAAGCACTTCTCCCATTGCAAGAATTACCAATCTAGTTGGCAGAACCAAACCAATAACTTGAAGAGACTTGCAAAGATATGAAATCATGCATATAACAATTCAGGAAAGACTCAAATAATATTCATGGATAATCTGAACATAGACCCACAATTCATCGGATCTCGACAAACACACCGCAAAAGAGTATTATATCGGATAGATCTCCATGAAGATCATGAAGAACATGGTATTGAAGAGCAAAGAGAGAAAAAAAGCCATCTAGCTACTAGCTATGGACCCGAAGGACTGTGGTGAGCTACTCACGCATCATCGGAGGGGTAATGGAGTTGATGTAGATGCCCTCCATGATTGAATCCCCCTCCGACAGATTACTGAAAAAGGCTACAAGATTGGATGTCTCGGGAACGGAGGCTTCTGGCAGCGGAAAAGTGTTTTCATGGCTCTCTTCGATAATGATGGAATATTCGGGAATTTATAGGCCGAAGATTAGGGTTAGGAGAGCTGCTGTGGACCCACAAGCCTGCTGGGCGTGCCCCTAGGGCATGTGGCCCCAGAGTGGCTCTTCTACCTTGGTTCTCAAGTCTCCTGGTTTCCTTCCGGTCCAGAAAAATTCATTCTGAAGATTTTATTCTGTTTGGACTCCGTTTAATATTCCTCATCTACAATTCTCAAAAACAAGGAAAAAACAGAAACTGGCACTAGGCTCTAGATTAATAGGTTAGTCCCAAAAATAATATAAAATAGCATATTAATGCATATAAAACATCCAAAACAGATAATATAATATCATTGAACAATCAAAAATTATAGATACGTTGGAGACCTATAACTCATTTGTGATGAGAGCAAGCATAGAGTATACTTCTACGACCACTTAACCATCCTTCATCTTGAACTTGTCAAGTTAACTTTGTAGCACATCCAACTTAGATTCCCTGACGGATTCCGTACCTTCGTGCATATCAACCAAAGTATCCCAAATTTCCTTTGCATTCTCAAGATGACTTGTCTTGTTAAACTCTTCAGGGCATAAGCAGTTGAATATAATGTCGCATTCTTGAGCGTCATATTGCAACCTCTTCAATTCTTCTGCGGTCGCTTCATGATCTAGTTCCTTTCCATCACCAAAGAATTCACCTTGCAATCCAACATGAACACCAGCCCAAACAGCAGGGTTATGACCAAGAATATGCATTTTCATTTTATGCTTCCAACTAGCAAAGTTTCTACCATCAAAATATGGACCTCTATGATAATAATTTCTGTCACTAGACACCATACTCTCCTAGGTTGTGAAACCAATGCAATGGAGACCAAAGATTTGATACGTTGTTGTAGGATCGGAAGTATGTCTAGGGGGGGGGGGTGATTGGATTACTTGACAAACTAAAAATCTAGCATTTTCCCAATTTTAAATGTTGGTAAGGTTTAGAAATTGTAGCAAGTCAATCACACCCTACACATGCAAGTCTAAGAGCATATAAGCGGAAAGTAAAGATATGCACATGAAAGTAGAGGGTAGGGATAGGAAGATCAAACACAATTGGGACACAAAGAGTTTTCCCGTGGTTCTGATAGGTGGTGCTATCGTACGTCCATGCTGATGGAGACTTCAACCCACGGAGGGTAGCGGCCGTGTGAGTCCACGGAGAGCTCCTCCCATAAGGGTCCACAAAGTAGCAACCTCGTCTATTCCATCATGGCTTCCGTCCACGAAGGACTAGCCTCACAATGGGTAGATCTTCACGAAGTAGGCGATCTCCTTGCCTACATAAATTTCTTGGTTCAACTCCACACACGGACAAGGAGGCTCCCAAGCGACACCAAACCAATCTAGGAGACAGCACTCTCCAAAAGGTAATATATTTCGTAACAATGATGAACTCCTTGCTCTTGTGCTTCAAAAGATAATCTCCTCAACACACAATCACTCTCTCACAGATTTGGCTTGGTAGAAGAGGTTGATTGGGTGGAAAGCAACATGGGGAGGCTAGAAATCAAGATTCATATGGTTGGAGTGGAAGATCTTGATCTCAACACATGAGTAGGTTGCTCTCTCTCGGAAAAATGGATGGGGCAAGTGTAGGTATGTCTTGAGTGCTTCCTCTATGAGTGAGGGGTAGGTGGAGGGGTATATATAGGCATCTCCAAAACTCCAACTGTTACAACATTATTGCCCAACTCGGTCAACCCGATCCAAAACTCGGTTGTACCGACTAGTGCAAAATGTGGCAACTTTTGGTGTTTCGGTGAGTCCGATATATAAATCTTGGTGGTACCGAATTGGCTGACCTAGGCAGTTACCAAAACTCGGTGAGACAGATTCTTAGAAATAGTTTACCCGAAAGTTGGTCATTGGTTTCGGTTGCACCGAAATAAATGTTGGTGTCACCGAGACCTTAGGGTTTTGACTTAGGATTTGTCTAGGGTAAAACTCGGTAGGGCCGAATCTGAAAACTTGGTGACACCAATTTTAGTGGTAGGGTTTAGACAAAGAATTTGTGGGAGCATTTCATGTGTATTTTTGGTGGCTAATATCTAATCACTTGAGCAACCAGAGCATCATGGAAACATCATCCCCTTTTAATAGTAGTGGCTTTCCTATGGACTCAAAAGTGATTTCTGACAAATTGCAAAACGTAGAGTAGCCAACCTTGTTGCCAATAGATATTTCTTGCATGTAGGGGATCTCCTCACAATCCTTTTGCCAATCCATTCATTGAACTTTTCCTGAAATATACTTGGTGGAAACATTGGTCCAATAAAATATATGTTGTTATTAATTATCAAAACCACCTAGGGAGAGGTTGTGCTTTCAGTTGTACACGGAGGCGGAAGCGAAGGGGGCACACAAAGATGACATAGATTTGCTCGAAGAAGCACATGAGCTGGCCATGAGCCGGTCAACCCTCTACCAGCAAAGCCTACGATGCTACCACAACAAGAAGATTCGACCCCCCAGTTTCTAGGAGGTCAACCTAGTGCTCCGTCTAGTCCAGCGGCCAGCGGCCAGCACTAGTTGTCTTCCCAATGGGAAGGCCCCTTCATCATCAGCAAATCACTACACAACAACGCGTACTATCTCATCGACACACAAAATTTGTAGAAGCGCAAGAGGGACACCTCCGACGAGGAGACGGAGCGTCCGTGGAACATGGAGCTCCTTGATATGTCCATTTTGATATTTGTATTATTCTTGTCTATTATTCCTGTCCATTTCATATTGATATGTCCGATTTCATATTGATATGTCCGATTTCATATTGATATTTATATTATTCTTGTCCATTATTACTTATTATCATACAATTCTTATGCCTTTTCTCTCTGGATATGCAAGGTACATTACAAAGAGGGAAATCTCTGGAAACTGGAATTCTGTACCAGGAAACCAAGAAAAAAGTAGAAAAATCACCAGAATCCAAATGACCTAAAACTTCACGGAGATTTTTTATGGAATATTTGAGAATAATTGGGCCAAAAATATACACGGGGGGCCACCTGCTGGTCACAAGCCAATAGTGCGCGCACACCCCCTAGTCACGCATTGATGGCTTGTGGGCCCTAGCAGGTCTCCCGACCCCATGTTCTCCTATATGATATTGTAACAGCCCGGGACCGATGCTCTAGAAGATTCCACTTTTATTTCCGTTCTTGTCTGTGATTCGTTTTATTGTGCATTCATCATTGCATCATTCGCATCATCGCCATAGCATCGTCACCCATTTTCGAAAACTTGCATCCGTTCGTAGTCGCCGGTTCTCTTCGTTCTTGCCGTTGCCCATTTCGAGTCCGACCACACATGCACGCGCCCGCGACATCGTTTTAAAAAAAACTGTTTTTAAAGACAGGCTAAAAATATTCTTGGATTGGGTCGAAACTTGGCGTGCGGTCTTATTATAGCGTAGGTAGACCGCCTGCCAAATTTCGTCGCAATCAGAGGTCGTTTGGTACCCCATCGGTCAACCATAGCAGTGCGGTCATTGGTTATTCGTCAGACGTTTTCGGTTTTGCAAACTCCGTTGTCAGGCCACAATTCTTCCTCTCTTCCCCATAGCCCATCTACACAGACACTAGCCCACTTAGCCCCTCCCCCGTTCGTGGTCATCAGATCACGATCGGACGGACAAGGTCCAACCCCCAACCCCTAGTGCCTCCCCTATATATAACCCCGTGGAGAGATCTCCCACTATCTCTAGGGTTTGCCCCATGTAAAATTGCAGCCACACCCCTAGAAAACCCCCACCTGCTAGCCCTCCTCCTCCAATCCTACAGCCCCAACCATCTGCCCGCTTTCAGCCCTCGGATCGCGATCTAGAGGCAAAAAATCGCCCAGAATCCCACCTACCGGACATGTCCGGTGGCCAACCCGGACGTGTCCGGCGATCACAGTGCAGCCCGAGCCTCCCATGGCGCGTGACCGCCTTGTCCCCGTAGCTGCCCAAGCAGCGCACCCGTCCCCACCGCTGTTGGCCGGAGCCGCCGCCAGTTGCCGTCGGAGCTAGGTCGGACCCCCCGCCTTGCCCTTCTTCTCCTTCCTCCCCTCTCTCTCTCTAACCTCCCCGCGGCCTCTCTCGCTTCTCTGTGCGCAGGTACGCCACCATGATCATAGCTCGCCGCTAGCCGCGCCTCTGGCTAGATCCGGCGAGGGGAGCACCAGATCTGATCGTCCCCATCCCGTATCCGGCCACCCGACCCTCCGTCGGTGCCGTCCATCGCTATGGAGCCGCTACCGCTGCCTCACCCTTGTGCGGGAGGATGAGCGAGCGCTCCCGCTCGCCGTTGACCGCCGCCGCTACGTTGTGGCCCGGACTCCCCAAGGCCCAGATCTGCCGGCCCAGCTGCCTTCCCTGTCAGCCGGCCCAAGAGACCTTAGGTGAGCCCCCTCCTCAGTGCCTATCCAGTGCATGCATGCGCAATATATTAAGTTGTGCCCACCAGTTTAGGCCCATGCATGTTTTATTCCAGTAAATTGCACGATTTTAAAACATTAATAACTATTTAACCGTAAGTTGTATTAAAATATTTTGTATATGTAAAATGCTTAGAAAAAATGTGTAGATTAAGAATATGCCATTTGCATCCATGCTTAAAATATTTAACATGTCATTTTCTGTCGTTTTACATATTTGACATGATTTTGCATTGACATATTTATTTAACGTGCATGGGGATTTAATCCAAATCATATTTTAGAAATGTTCATATTATCGGCATCGCATTTCATGCATGATAAAATGTTGGCATGATGTTTGCATTTTATTTTGTGTAAATAACCTTGTTAATGAATTATGCCATATACTTGCATAATTGATTGTGATTAATTATCCACATGAACCTATACATATTATATATGTTTTCAGGGTAGAAAAATCCATAGAGTTTATCTCTGCTTTTAGTTTTGTCATTTGAGCATTTTGTATGCATGTCTTTTTGTTGTGATGCCCTTTTATTATTTTCGTGTGATTTAATATATGCATGATATGAAATAATTTTGAACATGAGATATGCCCTATGATATGTGTCCTAGCCCCTGGACATTTTTCTTGTCATAGAAATGCACGTATAGGTGTTATTTTGCTGTTGACAACTTGCTATTAAAATACTACTGTTTTGAGATGCTAAAATATTTCTAAGTCTGGAATCTGTAATATTTTGTTGTTGTCTTGCCATGGGTTTTGCTAGTGATCTAGAACCATTTTGTGATAGGTGTAATGGAGTTATTTGTAGTTGATAATGTCCTTTAGTATGCTGTTAAGTTTCATGCCATTATATGACCTGTAGAATATAGTTTTACTGCTGTCAATATGCCTTCGTGATAAAAACTGGACTATCAAAAACTGCTATTTTCACTAAGTCTGGAACTGTTTTCAAGTAGCCACCTTGTGAGCTTCCTACCATGTGATCCATGAATGTTTTGAATATGGTAGGTGAAGATGAAATGAAGTGTGTGTCATATACTACTGCCCCTTGCTTAGTTTGTGCATTTTAGGATCTTGTAGCTTGTTGTTTTGATGCGTGCAAATGCTATCTTGCTGTTTTGGGCAGATTTGAACTAAAACTTGTGTAGGTGGTATTCGTTGAACCGTAACTCCGTTTGGAACATGTTGCATATGAAACTTGCTTAGAATCTCATGTAGTTTCATAATAACTTGCCTCATTCATGATTTGAAATGTTTGTGATTGTATTTTCCATGCATTTGCATTCATGACATGTGCATCTTGTGTTGCGCATATCTTTTAGACCATATCTCCGTTTGAGATGTTCTATAACATCCCCAAATTCCACTTTGGAATTTTATGAAATATAGCTATGCATCATCATCATGTAGTTTGAGTGAAATGAATTGTTGAAGTTTCCCTTTTGGATTTCTGAAAGGCAATCTCTATTTTTCCATCATTTGTTTTTCCTATCTTGCCAAAACCCTGAAATATTCAAATATGAGAGGAGGAACATGACACTCCATATCAGGGATATTTTTGTGAAGTATTTGAACCATAAAACGCAGGGGGTTATTTGAAAATTTTATTGCAAAAAGAATTAAAATCAATTTAGGCATTTTTTGAAAATAAATTTTTTATAAGTATTTATTTCGGCCATGGAAAAATGTTCATTTAATTGCATTTATTCTCCTGGTGAATTTAATACATATATCTTCATTTTTTGGAAATGTTTTCAATGCCATAAAGTAGTTTCCTTTCTCTGTAAATTGGAAAAAAGGAAAAAATCGCGTATTAGGAAAGTCCACCGGCCCACCCCACCCACACCAGATTCGAATTTAATTCGGATCGGCCACCGGCGCCGCAAACACCGCTCCCCTCTCTCTGTTGCGTGGAGCCCACCGACCGACCGCGCGATCCCCGTGGTCATCGCCTTCCTTTCGCCTCCACCTCGCCGGCGAGATCCACTCCCGCCCGGATCTCCCTCCTCCTTCTATTTCCCGACCTCTCGAGGCCCCTATAGAAAGCCCCTGCCTCGCCGCATTCCATTCCCCCCAAAACCCCACCTCCCCTCGCCAGAGCACCGCCCCCGCACCTCGTCGGAGCTCGGCTCCCCACCGAAGCTCCCTGAGCTCGTGGCCGTCGCTCCCTTCACCCCCACACCCCACCGTCGCCACCAATCGTCGCCGGAGGCCCGCCGCCGTTGACTGCACCTTTCGAGCGCCGCCCTCGACCACCGTGACACCGTCCCCGACCACCTCCGATGATCTGCCGCCGTCGATCGTCCCCGGAGACCCCCGATCCTCTTTGTAAGCCACCGCCCCTCCCTAGACCGTCAGATCTAGATCCAATGCGTAGAAATATATCACTTCAATCCCCCAAATGGTATCCCCTAAGGCTTGGCCGTCCGCTCGCTAAACCCCGCACGCACATCACCTCGGTCAATCACAGCATGACACGTAGCACACTGTCCGTTAGTTTTTTTCTTTTCTGCTTATTTTTAGAAAAACAGAATAGTTTTTGTTTTTGTTTTTTTATATCTTTTAGGATACTTAGAGTATTTGATTGATTCTTTTTGCAACATGTCACAAATTTCATGTAGTTTCGGTCTGTAGTTTTAGTTTTCAAATTTGAACTTTTAAATTTGAATTTTGTTAAATTTGAGCAAATCACTAAAATTTGAATAACTTGAGTTTAAAAACTTATTTTTGAGTGATTCTTTTTGCCACTGTTTTGTATTAGTTCGATTTATCATCCTGCTTTGTGTGAGAATTTTTAGGATATTTTAGATTAGAGTTTTTAGCAAAAACAGATTCTATTTATTTCTTCTTAGGGTTTAATTAAATTGTTTTTATTTTAGTTTATTTTGATTCTATTTTAGTTTAACTTTCTGTAGTAGTTCTTTTAGTTTTCTATTGTTCAACATTAGGAGATTTATTTTCTGTTAATAAAAATATTTTTTGTTTTGTTTGGTGTTCTATTTTAATAGGTAAACATTGTTTTCACCATAAGTATCGTTTAGTAAAAGGTTTTGTAGTTATTCTTTTGCACAAAAGTTTTATGGTGAAATACTTCCTGTTTTCTAATAAAATTTTAGTATTTATTTTCTGTTATGTATTAGTTAGTTGCTGAAAACAATTTTTGTCTTGGTATGTCTTAGTAGAAGTCTTGCCACAAAAAGTTGAGAGGTTTTCTACACTTTTTGATTTCTTTCTTTTGATTCTGCTATTGATTGTTGTAGTATTATTAGTTTACTTGCTGTTGTGTAAATTGTATTGTGGTTATGGTTATTATGTGCTTTGTTTGATTCGTTAGATCATCCGGAGTGCGAGGCTTGTTATCTAGAGTCAGTCAAGTACGAAGATCGTCAGCAAGGCAAGTCACTTTGGTCATGATTTACCCATGTTTTTATTGCATTAGTTCTACCATCACCCCATTTGCATGCAAAGTAGGTATTTGGAAATTTGGTTACTTGATGTAGTATCATGTGGTACGCACCCCTCAAACCTTTGACACTTTGGCCCCAGGAAACGTTGATTTAATTTTGCTATGCTGTTAGTAGACGGGGTTGGTTGTGTGATTCATGAGAGTTGTGAGATAATAATTACAAGACCTAAATGATGATCAAGACTTCAAGACTCCAAGTTTTGTACATACCTCTGGGTGGATGATGGTTGAATGGTGCCCTGGAGAAGCCAGTGGTTAGCCTAGGTGTTGCTGGAGAAGTGCTAGTATTCACGCGGAAAGGTCCACCCAGGAACAAAGAGATGGATGGATGCTTCAAGACCCAAGGCTTACCTGCACAACCACAAGCCATTATGGGCTCTGGCTTGGTTGGATATTGTGGTGACCCTGGATAGGTGGAGCTACGAGATGTAGAAGAACGGTAGGAAATGATGGGCACTGACAGAGTCTCAGCGGAACCCCTTAGAAGACCCTGTTTTGATCATCCGTTCGTCAAACACCCTAAAGTGCGAGGAATCCAACGGAGGCGATCAAATCTTGTGGGGAACGTGTGCAAAACTCTGTAGAGTACTCAAACCTAATTGATTAGTCGTGTCCACGGTCATGGACAACTTGAGCCAAAGGAACTGAAACTATCTGGAATTCTCAACACAAAGAATTATAATGATGTGGGTATTAATGACAACTTGGGTATGAGAATTGGTTGGTGGAACCATCTCATTAATCAACCAACATTGTAGTAAAAACTTCTGTTTAGCCCCTCTCTTGTTGTAGGAAAAATTGGCTTTACGCAAAACTTACTACCCCCACCTGCCATATATGCATATAGAATAGATGATTATTTTCACCCCTCTCTTTTGTGACATTGCCAGCATATTCAATAAGCTGACCTACATGGCTGCAATGTATCATGTTATAGAGTACTTTTCTGACCAGGAGTGAGGATACGCTCTACGCTCGGTGAGATGCCCTTGGAGTCAGATGGACTCGACTACCTTTGAAGCTTCCGCAAGATTTGGGTTTAGTTTATCTCATGAGTTGGCCTTCAGCCACTTTATTGTAATCCTTATTGTAATAAAGGACTCGTATGAGATTTAGATTAATAAAGCTATGTGATTTTCCCTTTGATATATACATTGATGTACCATGTATGTACCGGCATGATCTTGGGATGGTACGGAAACACCGGAGATTCGACCGTTTTAGGTTGGGTCGCTACATGTTCCATATATGTAAATCGACTAGAATGACGTGTACAATTGTGTGGTGTGCTTTATTCTATTGTTTAAAAAAATATAAAACATGATTAGTTCAGAGCTGGACCAATTTCGAAATTAACATATGAGGTCATTTTGGAAATGCTATAAGTTGTTTCCGGCCTCATTTAAGATGCCTAGATAGATAGTTTACATATGCTTCACCTCTTGCCATGTTTAACAACATTTAATATTGTCGTGTACCTAACAAGAGTGAACTAAATAATTCGAATGTGAAGTTTCGTCAATATGCAACTCGTTGCGTATTGAGCTTCACCTAATGTGTAGAAGTTGATTGTTGTGCTTGTCATGCATTGCATATTAAAACGAACATGCATCATATTTGTTTGCGCATCGTGTCATGCATATGTTGTGGTGTATCTTGTGTTGATTGTTTGTTTCGGATTGCTTCTTCTCGATAAGTTCCGAAAGCGATCAGAGTGTGAGGATTCGTTTGACTATGTTGGCTCGTCTTCTTCATGGACTCGATCTTCTTCCGAGCGGGATCTCAGGCAAGATAACACATTTCCCTGGATACCATTGCTATCATTGCCTGCTAGATGTCTCATTTTCTATCGTTATGTCTCGCTACCTACCACTTTTTTTTCAAGCCTCCCAACATTGCCAGGAAAGCCTCTACCCCCCTCCACATCCCTGCAAACCTTTGTTTGGCTATGTTACCGCTTGCTCAGCCCTTCTTATAGCGTTTCTAGCTGCAGGTGCAATTGCTTCCATGTGACAACATGGACATTCTTTGTTATCAAAATATGATTGCTATTTAATTTAATGCACTTATACAATTGGTAAAGGGTGGAAGGCTTGACCTTTTGCTCGGTGTTTTGTTCCACTCTTGCCGCCCCTAGTTACTTGTGAACCGATGTTATGTTCCATAATTGAGTGCTCCTAACATGCTTGGGGTTGTTATGGGGACCCCCTTGATTTTCGTTTTGGCATAAAACTTATCTGGCAAGGCCCGACATTGGTACTCCATTTGCCTAATAACTAATAAAATTACATAGGGACCCGCCGGCACTCGCAGATCTTAATCAACAACCCGGGCCTGTGCTCCTCATGAGTGTTGGTCCAAACTAGAGCACCGTGCGGGGCCAACCCGGGGCAACTCAGGAGATGTCTATCAGGCCATCGTATGCTTCGCTTATCTGTCGTGTCCTGAGAACGAGATACGCGGCTCCTATCGGGTTTGTCGACATGTCGGGCGGCCTTGCTGGATTTGTTTTACCTTTCTCGAACGTCTTGAGTGAGGAATTCTGATCTTCTTCGGGCTATCTCGAGGTGTTGGATTTCCTTTGGAATTGCCTAGGAAGATCACGAGATCCGTGGTCAAGGTTATTCCCACTGCGTGTGGTTAATTTGTGATGGACGAGTTGGAGCACCCCTGTAGGTTTAAATCTTTTCAAGAAGTCGTGCCCGCGGTTATGTGGCAAACTTGGATACTTTGTTTAACACCCGATCATAGCAAACTTGAAGTAAACTCAAATAAAATACACCAACCATGTGTGTCACCGTGACTGTCTCTTTTCGTGAGTTCTTATCTGAAAGAGGACACGGTGGGTAATGTTTGACCTAAGTAGGTGTTCAGGATCAGTTAGTGATCATTACTAGTTCACGTCCATTATGCGTAGACCACCATACTTTACTTTCTGTATTCGTAAGATAGCCACTCAAATAAATGCTTAGTGGCTGCTGCAGCATCACCACTTAACCATACCTCACCCATTAAGCTTTAATAGTCTTGATACCCTTGGAAATGAGATTGCTGAGTCCCTGTGGCTCACAGATTACTACAACAACAGTTGCAGGTACAGGTAATGCGATGATTTGACGTGAGCATGTTGCTTGATTTTATTTGGAGTTCTTCTTCTTCATCATCAATCTTGGATGGGTTCCAGGCGGCAGCCTGGGATAGCAAGGATGGGTGTCATTTTATCGTTTGATTTTGTCTGTAGTCGGACCCTGCTCTTTTGTATGATGTTTGAGTATGATGTTGTATTGATTTGACTTGGATGTAGCTTGTCGCGAGTGTAAGTCAATTCCATATACTCATCCCTTCTATACATGTACTTGTAATGATATCCATTCTTGCAACACGACGAGATGCGCTTCTATCCCTGTCGAGGCCGTCGTGCCGAAATAAGGATAGGACCGCGTCTTGGGTGTGACAGATATGTTTTACCCAAGAAAAAACATAAGCAATCTTTTGGGACAAAGTGACGCCGTCTCGATGCGAAAACTTGGCCAGAGGCCCTTTTGCACTCTAGCAGGCTGATTCTGCCGAGGAAACTTCCCTCTGGGAGGGGGAGATCGAAGCCATCGTCATCACCAACGATTCCTCCTTCATGGGGGGACCAATATTCATCAACATCTTCACCAACACCATCTCATATCAAATCCTATTTGATCTCTTGTATCCAATCATTGTCTGAAAACCTCAGATTGGTACCTGTGGGTTGCTAGTATTGTTTATTAGATCTTGTAGTTGATGCTTGTTGGTTTACTTGGTGGAAGTTATTATGTTCAGATCCTTGATCATGATTATTATACTGCGATCTTGAACAAGTTGATGAGGTGTGAGTAGTTACTATTGTTACTAAAGAAATGGGAGGAGTCTTGTTATAAGTTATCATATGAAGTTGGTATTCGTTCAACATTTTGATGATATGTATGTTGTTGCTTCTCTTAGTGGAGTCATGTGAACATCAACTACATGACACTTCACCATGTTATCGGCCTAAGGGAATTCATTGTGGAGTAGCAAGTAGATGATGGGTTTAAATAGTGATAGAAGCTTAAACCCTAGTTTATGCATTGCTTCATAAGGGGATGATTTGGATCCACACGTTTCATGCTATGGTTAGCTTTATCTTAATTCTTCTTTCGTAGTTGCGAATGCTTGCGAGAGCGTGTAATCATAAGTGGGTTGTTTTTTCAAGCAATAACAACACCTTTGCACCGGTCCACCCACATATCAAATTATCAAACTAGCAAACGCGACTCAACTCAACATGCTGGACATAACTAGAAAGTAATTCTCATGTGTCCTCGGGAGCGCTTGCTTCATATAAGAATACTTTCCGGGTTGTCCTTTGCTACAGAAAGGATTGGGCTATCTTGCTGCACCTTAGTTACTATTGTTACTTTTCACTTCTTATGAATTATCTTGCTACAAAACTATCTACTATTGTTACTCACTGCACTTGCAGAGAATAGCTAGCTGGAAACTGCTTACCATTTTCGTCTGCTCCTTGTTGGGTTTGACACTCTTACTTATGGAAAGAATTACGATTGATCCGCTATACTTGTGGGTCATCAAGACTCTTTTCTGGCGCCGTTGTCAGGGAGTGAAGTGCCTTTGATAAGTGAAAATTGGTAAGGAAACATTTCCGGTACGTGCTGAAATTTATTGTTGCTTGTTACTATGGACGAACACTATTTGAGTGGCTTATTCTAGGCATCTTTGCCTCGAACGGAAGTTGAAAATGTTGCTCCTCAACCTACCGAACCTATTGAAAATATTTATTATGAGATTCCTTCAGGTATGTTAGAGAAATTGCTAGCTAATCCTTAGGATGGTACAACTCATCCTCATTACCATTTGATATTTGTCGATGAGGTTTGTGGATTATTTAAGCTTGCAGGTTTGTCTGGAGACAAAGTTAATAAGAAGGTTTTCCCTATATCTTTGGAGGTAAAGGCATTAATGTGGTACAAGCTATTGGATGATATTGGATCGCGGGACTGGAATCACTTGAAGCTGGAATTTCACAAAAGTTTTATCCTATGCATCTAGTCCATCATGAGCAGAACTTTATTTATAATTGTTGGCCTCGTGAAGGAGAAAGTATCGCTCAAGATTGGGGGAGTCTTAATCTATGATGGACACTTTCCCCAATTATGAGCTCTAAAGATAAATTATTATACAAAAAATTTATGCTCGGCTTACTCATGATGATCAAGTATTACTCGATTTTTCTTCTATTGGTTCCTATATGAAGTGGACTATTGAATTCGAATGGGATCTTATGGATAGAATAAAACGCAAATCTGAAGGTGGGAACTCAACAAAGGTAAAGAGTCTGGTATAAAGCTTAAGTTTGATTGTCTTAAATCTTGTATGGAGACTAATGCTTTCCATGAGTTTAGCAATAAATATGGTCTTGACTCTGAGATAGTAGCTACTTTCTGTGAATCATTTGCCACCCATGTTGATCTCCCCAAGGAGAAGTGGTTTAAATATCATCAACCCACTAAAAAACTGTTGGACGAACCTATTAAAATTAAGAAGGAACAAATAATTGTTAGCCACGTTGATCCCATTGTTCCTACTGCTTACACTGGAAAGCCACCTTTCCCTATTAGAATTACGGAACATGCTAACGCTACAACTGTGGTTTATAAAAGCTATGTTAGACCACCTAAACCTTTTGAACAAATAAATATTGAGCCTAATTTTGCTATGGTTAAAGATCTCCTACTTGATAATATTGATGGTCAGGTTATTTACTTATGTGATGAAGCTTCTAGAATTGCAAAACATGTTAGAAACAAGCGGGATGAGCTAGATAAAAACAAACCAGTTGTTGGCGCATATTGCTTCAGTTAAAATTGGAGATCATTATTATCATGGCTTGTGTGACCTTGGTGCTAGTGTTAGTGCTGTACCTTTATACCTTATATCAAGAAATTATGAATGGCATAACACCCTCTGAGATTGAAGATATTGATGTCACTATTAAACTTGCAAACAGAGATACTATTACACTACTTGGGATTGTTAGGGATGTTGAAGTCTTGTGTGGAAAAATTAAGTACCCAACTGATTTCTTAGTACTTGGTTCAGAACAACATAACTGTTGTCCCATTATACTTGGGCGACCTTTCTTGAATACTGTTAATGCTGAAATTAATTGTGTCGCTGAGAAGGTCAAAGTAAGCTTTGGTGATGTGTCTCATGAATATAATTTCTCTAAGTTTGGTAGACAACCACACAAGAAAGAATTACCTAGTAAAGATGAAATATTTGGCCTTGCTTCTATTGCGGTACCTCCTACTGATCCATTAGAACAATACTGGCTAGACCATGAAAATTATATGCATATGAATGAAAGAAATGAAATAGATGATATATTTCCTAGACAAACACCTATTCTTAAACACAACTTACCAGTTGATATTTTAGGGGATCCTCCTACACCCAAGGGAGATCCAGTGTTTGAGCTAAAGACATTAACCGATACTCTCAAATAAGCTTATCTTGATGAAAAGAAGATATATCATGTCATTATTAGTGCTAACCTTTCAGAGCATGAAGAAAAGAGATTACTTAAAACTCTGAAGAAGCCCATGGCTTCTATTGGATATACTCTTGATGATCTTAAGGGCATAAGCCCCACTCTATGTGTGCACAAGATTAACATGGAACCGGATGCAAAACCTGTCGTTGACCATCAGTGCCGTTTAGATCCTAAGATGGAGGTGGTAAGAACTGAAATATTGAAGTTTTTGGAGACATGTATAATTGATCCCATAGCCGATATTAGATGGGTAAGTCATTTTCACCGTGTTCCTAAGAAAGGAGGTATAACTGTTGTCCCTAATGATAAAAATGAACTTATTCCACAAAGAATTGTATCTGGTTATAAGATGGTAATTGATTTCAGGAAATTAAATAAAGCTAATGGGAAAGATCATTACCACTTTCCTTTTATTGATCAAATGTTAGAAAGACTATCTAAGCACACACACTTTTGCTTTCTTGATGGATATTCTGGTTTCTCTCAAATACCTGTGTCAAAAAAGGACCAACGTAAAACTAAGTTTACATGCCCTTTTGGAACTTATGCTTATAGGCGTATGCCTTTTGGTTTATTGAATGCACCTGCTACCTTTCAAACATGTATGATTTCTATATTCTTTGACTTCTGTGAAAAGATTGTTGAGGTTTTCATGGATGACTTTTCCATTTATGGGACTTCTTATGATGATTGCTTGAGAAACCTTGATCGATTTTTGCAGAGATGTGAAGAAGCTAATATTGTCTTGAATTGGGAGAAGTGTCACTTTAGGGTGAATGAAGGTATAGTACTCCAGCATAAAATTTCCGAATGGGGCATTAAGGTAGACAAAGCTAAAGTTGATGTAATAGAGAAAATGCCATGTCCAAAAGACATCAAAGGTATAAGAAGTTTCCTTGGTCATGCTAGTGTTTATAGGAATTTCATTAAATATTTCTCAAAGATTTCTAGACCACTAACTAATCTTCTTCAATAAGATACTCCATTTGTTTTTATGATGATTGTGTAGAAGCCTTCGAAATACTTAAGAAAGTCTTGATTTCTGCACCTATTGTCCAACCACCTGATTGGAATCTACCATTTGAAATTATGTGTGATTGTAGTGATTATGTTGTTGGTGTTGTTCTAAGGAAAAGAGTAGACAATAAATTGAATGTTATTCATTATGCTAGTAAGACCTTAGACACTGCTGATACTCGTGATCTGTGTTGGGATTTCCGTGAAGAGGAACGGGTAATCGCATCCCAAAGTGGGTAAATATTTATATCAGTTATGAAACCAAGGTTTATAAAACCAATAGGAATATCAATCCTCAACCATATTCAATGGTTGCACACAAAAGAAGAAACAACTTGCACCCAATGCTGGCAATAGGGTCTTCAATCCCCTTGATATCGTTATTTGCAAGCAAGTGAGTTGTTTAGATAATGGTAGATAATAGTGAAGTTCAAAATAAAAAAGGTAATAAATAACAACAAGGTAATGGTAGCATTTGTGAATTTATAAGTTAATAGACCTAGGGGCCATAGAGTTCTCTAGTGGCATCTCTCATAATCAAAGCATACAGTGGGTAAACAAATTACCGTTGGGCAGTTGATATAAAAGAAAATAATTATGTGATGTTCACGGCAATGATCGTGTGTATATAGGCATCACGTCCATAAGAAAATAGGCCGACTCCTTCCTACACCTACTACTATTACTCCACTTAAAGAGCGCTTCTATGGTTGCCTCTCTACGTATTAAGTTCATGATGAACAGAGTAATGCTTGGAGAATGCTGAAATGATGTAGACAAAGTAAACTCAACTAACATGAATAGACCCCATTGTGTTATCCTTAGTAGCAACAACACAAAGACGCAACTTGTCCCCTTTTCTCACTGGGATAGAGAAACTCATCAGGTTGAACCTACTACAACACACTACTCCCACTGAAGAAATATCAATCTTGTTGGCCAAACTATCTCAATAGATCGGAGAGCATTACGAAGATATAATGATCATGCGCATAAGATTCATATCAGATCAGAGGAGACTCAAATACTTTTCATGAATAATCTGAACATAAACCCACAATTCATCGGATCCCAACAAACACACCATACAAAGGGATTACATCGGATAGATCAAGGCAAAGATGTGCTGAACATTGTATTGAAGATCAAGAGAGAGATTGACATCTTGGTACTACCTATGGACTCGTAGGTCTGTGGTGAAATACTCACACATCATGGTGAGCGCAGCAAGGTCGATAATGAGGCCCTCCGTGATCGATCTCCCCTCCGACAGGGTGCCAAAACAGAGGTGTAGATGGCCTCCCGTCAGGACAGAGGCTTGCGCCAGCGTAAAAATTGTTTCGGGAGCGCTTCTGGTGTTTTTAGGGTACATGGGAATTTTTAGGCCGCAGAACGACATTGGGAGATGCTCCAGGGGCGGCGGCTGGATGTGTGGTGTGCCCCTGGTGCACCTCCTGGCCCTCCTTCGAAGCTTCGTGGCAATTGGACTCCGTTTGGTATTGTAACTCTGAAAAGGAAAAAACACGCAGAAAACAGGAACTGGCACTGGGCACTGTGTCAATAGGTTGGTGCTCAAAAATATAATAAATTGGTGAATACATACCCAAAAGTATCCTAGAATGATAATATGCCAGCATGGGACAATCAAAAAAGATAGATACATTGGAGATGTATCATCATCCACAAGCTTAATTCCTACTCTACCTCGAGTAGTTTAATGATAAAAATAGATTTTTGTTTGGACATGCTACCCATTGTGTATGCTTTGGTATGTATGCTCACTGAGAAATGATGAATTAACAAATGGCAACACAGTAATAGTTTTAAGTATAAGAAACAAAATCATTAATTTTTTAAAGTATACGATCCTAAAAGAATGTTATACCCCTACTCATCTTATTATATTAGCAAGGCATGACTCCATCTTCACCACATAGATACAAATGATAGGCACCATGGAGTCCAAGTCAGGCAATTGGATCGTACTTTTTCATTATGCATCAAATTTCTATTCTTAACGCAATACATGAGTGTGAACCATTGGACATAGCATATAGGTGGAATATAATATGGTGGTAGGTATCAAAGGGGTAAAAAATGTAGAATATAGTCTCGCATCAACTAGGAATGCCAACGAGCTATGGAGATGCTCATCAACACATACCAATGCGAGGAGTAGGGGTTGCCATGCAAATGATGCACTAGAGCTATAAGTGCATGAAATCTCAACTGAAGGTAAGTGGGTGTGCATCAAACTTGCTTTCTCATGAAGACCTTGGTCATTGGAGGAAGCCCGTCACAGGAATATACAAGCCAAGTTTATTATATGCGAAGGTAATTCCCACTAGCATATGGAAGTGTCAACACAGGAGACTCTCTATATGAAGAACATGGTGCCACTTTGAGGCACAAGTGTGGTAAATAATAGTGGCAAAGTCCCTTCTCTCATTATTTTTTTTTATGGTGGGCTTTTTTTTTCTTTCTTCCTCCGCATTTTCTCTTTTTTATGGTGGGCTCATTTGGCCTCCCCCATTTTTATTTCATTTCTCGTCCGGGGTCTCTTCCATACTTGTTGAGGAATCATAGTCTCCATCATCCTTTCCTCACTGGAACAGTGGTCTAATAATGATGATCATCACACTTCTATTTCCTTACAACTCAACATGAAGAACTTATAGGAAGATATGACTCTGTATGAATGCCTTTGGCAATGTACCAGGATGTGCAATGATCTAGCGTGACATGTATCAAAAATATGAAGAACGGTGGCTTTGCCACTAATACTATGCTAGCTCTCTATGATCATGCAAACCATTATGATGATGAACGAACTTGTCATGTGAGGTGACGATGGAATTTCTATGACAATATATCTCGAAATGGCTATGGAAATGTCGTAATAGGTAGGTATGGTGGCTGCTTTGAGGAATATACAATGAGGCTTATGTACAACAAAGCATATCATGTCACGGGGTTTTGATGCACCGATGAATATTTGCACCGATCCTCGAGGTGAGAATGGGCTATGCACAGTACCGAAGAGGCTAGAAAATATGAGAAGATTAAGATGAGTATGTCCGTGGTGTCACATTAGTCATAAAGAACGCACATACTTATTGCAAAATTTTATTAGTTTTATCACAAATCAAAGTACTCCCCCATTCCCCGAGGGAGGAGGTTGGTAGGAGTTAACCATCGCGCACCCCCGACTCAAAACAACACTAGGATTTTAACGAGGAATATAAATGCTCACACATCATCACCATGCCTCTTTAATTTGTAGATGAATACATGTTAACACCTCTTAATCTCGACACTTCTACAAATCAACAATTTTGGACTCACACCTTTTTCATATTAGTACATCAATGTCATTAATTCACAACTTCTCTATATGTGCTACACGATGGTTTTGATTATCATTCATTGGATACTTAATATTCTTAGACTAGTCTTATGACCCATGCAAATTACCGTCACTATTAGTACAGCTATCAAACAAATATAAGTGAAGAATGAGAGCATACTATTTCTATAAAATCTACACGCCACCGTGCTCAAAAAGATATAAGTGAAGTACTAGAGGAACTGCCCAGCTCAAAAGTTAGAAGTGAAGCACATAGAGTATTCTAGCAAATTATCATGAAGGTGTGTCTCTCTCAAATAGGTGTGTCCAGAAAATGATGATTGTGACAAACTGAAAGTAAAAGAAAACAAAAGCAAATGATGCTCCAAGCAAAACACATAACATGTGATGAATAAAAAAATAGCTCCAAGTGACATATCGATGGATTGAGACGAAAGAGGGGATGCCTTTCGAGGCATCCCCAAGCTTAGATGCTTGAGTCTCGTTAGAATTATACTTGGGGTGCCTTGGTCATCCCCAAGCTTGGGCTCTTGCTACTCCTTATTCCGTAGTCCATTTTGATCACACCCAAAACTTGAAAACTTCAATCACACAAAACTCAACAAAACTTCGTGAGATCCGTTAGTATAAGAAACAAGATGAGCAGAAAATGATAGATACTTAGGATTGCCAGCCAAAGTGGGAATAGATAAAATACATTGTTTCCAATATTTAGTTGACCGTATTGCTAAGAAATTTAGTGTTTGGAAGGAAAATCTTTTCTCGGCGGGAGGAAAGGAGATTCTTCTTAAAGCGGTTGTTCAAGCCATACCCAACTATGCAATGTCGGTCTTTAAAATTCCTAAATATTTTTGCAAAGGAATTATTGACATGATGGCACATTTCTGGTGGGGAGATGAGGACAATCAAAGAAGGATGCATTGGATGGCTTGGTGGAAATTGTGTGTTCCAAAGTATCAAGGAGGAATGGGGTTTACGAATATACATTGTTTTAATTTGGCTATGCTTGCTAAGCAGGCTTGGAGACTTATCGAGAATCCATATTCCCTTTGCGCTACTATTCTGAGGGCCAAATATTATCCTGATGGTGATTTATTTAGCACTAATCTATAGAAGGGTTCGTATTTCACTTGCAAAGCATTATGGCGGGCTTAAGTTCCCTGAAGTGTGGCCACATTTGTGAGTGGGGAATGGCCAGAATATTAACATTTGGGAGGATGCATGGATCCCTAATTGTGTAAACAGGAAAATTATCACTCCTAGAAGAGGTCAGCCATTATCAAAGGTGGAAGATTTGATTGACCCTATTCTTAATATATTGGATGAAGATCTCCTTAGGCAAACATTCTGGCCTATTGACGTTCAACATATACTCGCAATCCCTATCTCACATCATGATATGTCAGACTTCGTCGCGTGGAGTTTTACACAAAATGGAATGTTTTCGGTACGGTCTGCTTATTCTGTGGAGTGGGAACATCAACATGGTACAAAATTAAGACACACAAATGGTATGGGACGTACCATGGTTAATCCAATTTGGCATAGATTATGGAAACTCGCGTGCCCAGGAAAGGTTAAAAAATTTATTTGGCGTACATTACATGGCACCCTATCGTGTTGGGTTGCGTTAGCCAATAGGCACGTGAATGTCTCGCCCAATTGCCCTGCTTGTTCGGATGGACCAGAAGATATAAAACATTTGCTATTTCTCCGCAACAAAGCAAAGGAAGTGTGGAGAAGACTAGGGATGGATGATATTATTCATAGAGCTTGTCAAGTAGATTGTGCGGGTGAAGCGGGTTTGGAGTATTTACTTTGAATGCAAGACAATGATTTTTATAGTTTAGATGTCCAAAATGTATGTGAAATGATTGCCATTTCAGCCTGGTACCTGTGGTGGGAAAGGCGTAAATTGGTTCATAACGAGGCCACGCAGACTGCACATCAGATTTCAATGGGTATCCGGGATGTCACGGCCAGTTTTGTTACAGCTTGTTCGCAAAAGGTCTGCATGGAAAAAGGAGGATGGTCTTTTCCTCCGCAAGGGTTTCTTAAACTTAACGTTGATGCTTATTTTGACCATGATTTACTTATGGGCACGATGGGAGCAGTCCTAAGAGATGACAAAGGCAGATTCATTCTTGGGGGAAACGGTAAGATTGACTGGTGCACAAATGTACTGATGGATGAAGCCCAAGCCCTAATATTTGGTCTGTACCTGGCACAAATGATAGGCTGAAACCGTATTATTATAAATTTGGAGAATATGGAGGTCATTGATACAATGAAGGAAGGAGGAAGATCATCGGGATCAACCGTGGTAGTTTTTTATGATTGTTTTCGTTTAGCTTGTGACTTTACTATTTCTAGGTTCTAGCATTTTTCTAGAGAAGAAAATAAAGTTGCTCATGAACTTGCTAGATTGTCTATATTCTCATTTATTTCTAATTGGTTTGAGGAGCCAAATTTTGAAATTGTACCTTTCCTCATAAATGATGTAATGGTTGTTTCAAATGAGTAATGCTCAGTTTTTTCAAAAACAAATTGATTCAAATTATTATTTTCATAATAGGTACTGTATTCTAACTTATCCATGACTTACACACCCCGATATAATCCATGGAATAATCAAAACAAGCAAACTATGCAAGCAAAACATAATATGTTTAAAATAGAACAGTTTGTAGTAATCTGTAAAGGACCCGTACTTCTCTAACTCTAAAAACTCTGACAATTTAAGAACACATAAATAATTTGTATATAAACACTATGTTAAAATTTCATACCAATATAATGCTACAATAAAACATTAAAATTCATATACTTGAGTCAAAAGTTTCTGTTTTAAATTCAGCATTGTTTCTACTCATCTTGTGAGTCATCCCAAAGGCTCTACTTGGAACAAACACAAATGAAAACATAAAAACATAATCACTACAGAGGCAACAATCATGTTATCACACAAAACAGAAAGTAAAAACAAAAATAAAGATACTTATTGGATTGCCTCCCAACAAGCGCTATTGTTTTATGCCCCTAGCGAGGCATAATGCATAGTTTCAAGTGTTGTCATTTTAACTATCAACCCATAGGTAGATCTCATGAGAATTCTCTTCCTAGGGAATTGTTCTATACCCTTCTTTAATGGGAATTGGAATCTTATGTTTCCCTCTTTCATATCAATAATTGCACCTATAGTTTGTAAAATGGCCTTCCAAGTATTATGGGACAATAAGGACTGCAATCAAGATCAAGCACAATAAAATCTACATGCACATAATTTTTGTTTGCAATACTAAGAAGATCATTAATTCAACCTAAAGGTTTCTTGATGGTAGAATCCGAAAGATGTAGGTCTAGGGAACAATCTTCAATATTAGTGAGACCAAGCACATCACATAAAGTTTTGGGTATAGTTGAAACACTAGCATCAAGGTCACACAAAGCATTGCATTCATATTTATTTATCTTAATTTTGATTGTAGGTTCCAACTCATCATGCAATTTTCTAGGAATAGAAAATTCAAGCTCAAGTTTCTCATCATAAGCTTTTATCGTAGCTTCTACTATATGTTCGGTAAAAGCTTTGTTTTGTTCGTAAGCATTGGGTGAGCTAATAATGGATTGCAGAAAGCAAATGCATTCTAATAAAGAGCATTTATCATAATTAAATTCCTTGTAATCCAATATATTGGGTACATCATTAGTTAAAGTTTTAACCTCTCCAAACCCACTTTTTTAGTTTTAGCATTAGAATCATCACCCTTCAAGCAAACGAGACGCTCCTCAACTAAAGTTGACTCATATACAGTCCCTTTATCATTTTATATTCATATATGTAAACAAGTATTCAATAGGAGAAACACCAATCACTTTAGGATCTTCATCGTCATTCCGGAAGACCCCGGGTGGAAGAGCCTTTTCTAAGAATTCTCGCTTAGCTCTCAACTTAGAAGTCCTCTCATTACTTTCATCAATAGATAATTTGATAGATTTAATAGTCTCATTAAAATCATGCTTGGGTGGCAAAGAATTATTTTTAAGAGTTTTAACATCAAGAGAAATTCTATCCACGTTTTTAGCCAAAGTACCAATCATATTTAACTTTTCTTCTACCATAGTGTTGAAAACCTTTTGAGAATAAATAAATTATTTAATTGTGTTATAAAAATCAGAAGGCATCCTATTAGAATTTGTAGAAGCATTGACATATGAATTACCAAAATAATTTCCATAGTTGTTAGAGGAATTACCGGGATACGGTTAGCATTGAAATTTCCTCTATAAGCATTGTGGTTGAAATTATTTCATGAGATGAAGTTCACATCAATAGCACCATTATTTTTATCAATCAAAGTAGACAGAGGCAAAATATTGGGATCAACATTAACATTTTTGTTAGCAACCATATTAATAAGAGGATCAGTTTTTCACTCAAAGTAGCAATCTCTTTAATAGAACTTACCTTCTTACCCGTTGGAGCTCTTTCAGTATGACATTGAGAATAATTTGTTATAATTTTGTCTAGAAGTTTTTTGGCCTCTCCTAAGGTCACATCCATGAAGATACCATCTGCGACAAAATCTAGAAAATTTCTAGACACAAAGTTTAGTCCAACATAGAAATTTTGGATAATTATCCACAAGTTTAGGCCATGAATTGGAATTTTTTTGTCTTTCCCTCCCAAGCTTGAGAAACATGTTCTTGATCTTGCGGTTTAAAATTCATTATTTGATTTCTAAGGGAGATGATCTTAGCAGGAGTTAATACTTGCCAATAAAAGAATCTTTACACTTATCCCACGTTCCAATACTATTACGAGGTAAAGATGAAAACCAAGATTTAGCTTTATCTCTTAGTGAAAAAGGAAATAATTTAAATTTCACAATATCATTATCCATATCCTTTTTATTTTGCATATCACATAATTCAACAAAGCTATTAAGATGTGATGTGCGATCCTCATTGGGACTTCCCGAAAATTGATCTTTCATGACAAGATTGAGCAAAGTAGCATTAATATCAAATGCCTCCACACTAGTGGCGTTGGTATAGGAGTACTAATAAAATCATTATTATTAGTATTTTCAAAATCACACAACTTAGTAGTATCTTGAGACATGGTGACCAGACTGGACAAGCAAGCAAGACAAGTAAACTTGCAAGTAAAGCAAACTACAAGCAAAGTAGTAACTAGCAAAGGTAAATATTTTTGTATTTTTGATTTTTTATGAGAAAAACACAATATAATAGAAAATAAAAATAATAACAAGTGAATGAAATTTTGTGTGAATTTACTTGATAGTTGGTGATGGTATTCCTCGACAACGGCGCCAGAAATCCTTTCTGATACTCGTGATCTGCGTTGGGTTTTCCGTCAAGAGGAACGGAAATCGCACCACAAAGTGGGTAAGTATTTCCCTCAGTTATGAAACCAAGGTTTATCGAACCAATAGGAATACGAATCCTCAACTGGCTTCAGCGGCTGCACACAGAAGAAGAAACAACATGCACACAACGCCAGAAAGAGGGTCGTCAATCCCCTTGATCTCGTTATTTGCAAGCAAGTGAGTTGTGTAGATAATCGTAAAGTGAAAAATAAAATAAATGGTAATAAATAAAAACAAGGTAATGATAGCATTTGTGAATTTATAAGTGAATAGACCCGGGTGCCGTAGAGCTCTCTAGTGTCATCTCTGATAAGCAAAGCATACGGTGGGTAAACAAATTATTGTTGGGCAATTGATAGAAAAGCAAATAATTATGCGATGTTCACGACAATGATCATGTGTATATAGGAATCACCTCCATAAGAAAATATGAAGACTCCTTCCTGCACCAAGTATTGTTACTCCACTTCAAGAGCGCTTGTATGCTTGCCGCTCTATGTATTAAGTTCATGACAAACGGAGTAATGCTTGGAGAATGATGACATGATGTAGACAAAGTAAACTCAACTAATATGAATAGACCCCATTGTGTTATCCTTAGTAGAAAAAACACAAAGATGGAACTTGTCCCCTTCTGTCACTGGGATATAGAAACTCGTCAGGTTGAACCTACTACAACGTACTACTCCCAATGAAGAAATATCAATGTAGTTGGCCAAACTATCTCAATAGATCGGAGAGCATTATGAAGCTATAATGATCATGCACATAAGATTCAAATAAGATTAGAGGAGACTTAAATACTTTTCATGAATAACCAGAACATAAACCCACAATTCATCATATCCCAACAAACACACCATACAAAGGGATTACATCGGATAGATCAAGGCAAATATGCAATGAACATTGTATCGAAGACCAAGAGAGAGAGAGAGAGATTGCCATCTAGGTACTGCCTACGGACCCATAGGTATGTGGTGAACTACTCACACATCATGGTGAGGGAAGCAAGGTTGATGAAGAGGCCCTCCGTTATCGATCTCCCCTCTGGCAGGGTGCCGAAACGGAGGTGTAGATGGCCTCCCGTCGAAGCAGAGGCTTGCGACGGCATAAAAAGTGTTTGAGGAGCTCTTCTGGTGTTTTAGGGTATATGGGAATTTATAGGCCACAAAATGACGTCGGGAGACGCTCCGGGGGACCACATATTTGGCCGCCTCCCCCCCTAGGCGGCGGCTGGATGTGTGGTGGGCCCCTGGTGCACCTCTCGGACCACCTCCGAGGCTCGTAGGTCTTGTACTGACTCACCAAAAAGTTTTGTGGCAATTGGACTCCATTTGATATGGTATCTCTAAGAAGGCAAAAACACACAAAAGATAGGAACTGGCACTGGGCACTGTGTCAATAGGTTAGTGCTCAAAAATATTATAAATTGTTAAATAAGTACCCAAAATGTATCCTCGAATGATAATATGTTAGCATGGAACAATAAAAAATTATAGATACATTGGAGACATATCAACTGGTCAAAGAAATTATGCTACTACTGAGAAGGAATTTCAGTTGTGTTTGTATGTGATATGTTTAGACCTGATATTGTTAATTCCAAAGTAACTATTCACACTAATCATGGTGCTATTAAATACCACCATCACCCAAGAAGGACGCTTGAGAACATGGGTATGGGCACCACTCTTAGCTTGTTCCAAGCTTGGGGGAGGTGCCCCAGTATCATATCACCATCAGTTTTATCATTACCATCTATCTTAGTATGATTCTTAGCTATTTAGTGATTTAGAGAAATAAAATTTCAGATTTTGTTTGCTTAGAATTTTTGCTTTGAGATCTATCTATCTTTGTAATCGAGTGTGAGAGTTATATAATAAAGATTAGTTGAGTGTGTGTGCTTTATGCGCATGCACCTATCATCATAGCATGGCAATAAAAGAAATAGAAAGATCATATGCTAATCCCATGGGGAGTAATAACTTCTCATAGAAAAAGTACAAGTGATAAAAGTTATTGAGAATAAACAAACATAGCATGAGTAATTTATATAATATATGCAAGATTATGATAGAGAAGAGGAGATTCACATATAAATACACTATCTTGGGCACCTTCTATGATTGTAAGGCCCCATCAAATATTATATAATGATCTAGTGTTGATGTTGGACATGGAAGACAACATAATGATCATGATTGTCTACATTTGTATAGAAATTATATTGTCATGGATCCTTTAACATGTGTTGCTTACTTTAGATCTTTTGCTAGCCAAGAACTTTTTGACTAAGTAGAGATACTACTTGTGCATTAAATAATCCCTTGATCCCAGTTTCTTTCCATGAGAGTCCCCATACCTACCTATGGATTGAATAAGATCCTCCAAGTAAGTTGTCATCAGTGCACAATGCAATAAAAATTGCCCATAAATATGTACGATTGTAAGGGAAAATAAGCTTTGTACAATCTTGTGATGGCAAAGAAATAAAAGCGACAAAGTGCATAATAAAGTTCGCTATTACAAGGGGCAATATGAAGTGACGTTCCTTTGCATTAAGAGTTCGCACATCCGAACAAATAAAAGATCATGATAACATTTGCTTCCCTCTGTGTACGGCCTATCTTTTACCTTCTTAAATCATTTATTTTCGGGCCTGAGTCAATAATATTTATCCTTGTTTTGCTCCATCAACTGTTTAGCCAACAAGAATCATGTGTTGAGGAAAGATCTAGATATATAAGTCATTATTTTTGACATTATCCTTGAGATGTAGGTAGATCTAGTTGATGGTGCACAAATATGTGTTGAGGAAAGCTTTATTGCTTTGTGCAGCGATGAATAAGCTTTATTGCATAAGATCCTTCAAGTAAGTTGTCTAGATCTTTCCGGCTAAATACCTACCTAACTAAATATTGTTGACATTATCCTTTGATGGATCGAAACAAGGATAAATACCACTTGGATGTAGGTAATCATGACTCATTATTTTTGACATTATCCTTGAGATAAATAAGTTGGGTGGCAAAGATAATAAAGTCCACATCTTCCTATGTGTCCGGTGGAAACATTAGCTCCAAAAATATGCAATGAGTCTCAATAATCATAGAAGGCCAAATGATAGTTGAGTATGTGAACTTGCTAGAATAAAAGCCCTTACATAGACTCTTCTCTTGAATATGATGAGTTATGATTATCTCAATGACTAATAGCATAGTTTGTTGGTTGTCAATAAAGTTTATGCTTCATACTTGAACAATTGTGAATAGATTGTTACTTGTTTATGAGAAGCTATATGATGGAAAACTTGCTTCTATGTTAATATCCATGATGCTCTCATGTCCATATTCTATTTTTCTTGACTCCTACTTCTCAAATCATGTGGTTATTATCTTCGAGTTTGGTTTTCGCTTGAGGACAAGTGAGGTCTAAGCTTGGGGGAGTCGATACATCCATTTTGCATCATGATTTCTTATTGATATTTATGTTATTATTGTCCATTATTCCTCATTATCATATAATTATTATGCGTTTCTATCTGAATATGCAAGGTACATTACAAAGAGGGAAATCTCTAGAAACTGGAATTGGACCGCGAAACCAAGAAAACAACAGAAAAATCACCAGACTACAAATGACCTAAAACTTCATGGAGAATTTTTATGGAATATTTTAGAATTATTGGGCCAAAAATATACCTGAGGTGGGCCACTTGTTGGCCACAAGCCAATAGGGCATGCTCACCCCCCGGTGCGCCCTGTTGGCTTGTGGGGCCCCAACAGGTCTCCCAACTCCCCCTCTTCTCCTATATGATGTGTTTTACCCAAGAAAACGACAAAAAATCATAAGAAATCTTTCGGGACGAAGCAACACCGTCTCAAGGCGGAAACCTAGGCAGAGTCCCTTTTGCACTCCGATAGGATGATACTGCCGGGGAAACTTCCCTCCGAGAGGGGGATATCGAAGCCATTGCCATCAACAACGCTTCCTCCTTCGTGGGAGGACTAATCTTCATCAACATATTCACGGACACCATCTCATCTCAAAACCTAGTTCATCGCTTGTATTCAATCTTTGTCTCAAATCCTCATATTGGTACCTATGGGTTGCTAGTAGTGTTGATTACATATTGTAGTTGATGCTTGTTGGTTTATTTGGTGGAAGATATTATGTATAGATACTTGATCATCATAATTACACCTTTGATCTTGAACATGTTGATGAGGTGTAAGTAGTTACTATTGTTCCTAAGGACATGGGAGGAGTCTTGTTATAAGTAACCATATGAAGTTGGTATTCATTAGATATTTTGATGATATGTATGTTGTTGCTTTTCTTAGTGGTGTCATTTGAACATCGACAAGGTGACACTTCACCATGTTATGGGCCTAAGGAAGTCGTTGTGGAGTAACAAGTAGATAATGGGTTGCGAGGGTGACAGAAGCTTATGTTGGGGAACATTGCATGGGAAACTAAATTTTTCCTACGCACACGCAAGATCTATCCATGGTGATGAGCATCTACGAGAGGGAGAGCGAATCTACATACCCTTGTAGATTGCTAAGCGGGAAGCATTAAGAAACATGGTTGGTGTAGTCAAACGTCTTAGCGATCCAAATCGCCGAGCGTCCCGCGATCCCATCATGATTTGTCCCACGATCTCATCACGATCCGTCTCGCGATCTCATCGTGACCTGTCCCGCGATCCAATCACGAATTGTCTCACAATCTTGATCACGGTCCTTTCGATCTAGCGCTGAACGAACGACACCTTCGCGTTCAGCACACATACAACTCGATGATGATCTACGCCTTCTTGATCCAGCAAGAGGGAGCGGAGATGTAGACGAGTTCTCTAGAAGCGTGACGGCGTTGCAGCGATGGTGGTGGAGGAATTCCAGCAGGGCTTTGCCTAAGGACCGCCGAAAACCGATTTAGAGGAGAAAACGATCTAGAGGAAGAAGAGGGCAACATGTGGCAATTAGGGTTAGCTTACCCCTCTAAATCCTCTAGTATATATAGGAGGGAGGGAGGCGAGGAGGCAGCCTCAAACCCTCAGGATCTGGCCAAAATTGGAGGTGGAGGAGTCCTACTCCAATCCTATTAGGAGTAGGATTCCTCCTTTCCACTTGGAAACTCTTTCCACCTCTCCACCTTTGGATTTTTTTCCTTGTCAAACCTCATGGGATTTAGTGGAGGCTTCGTCCAGCCCACCAAAGGCTGGTTTGTCTCCTCCCACAGACCATGAGGCCCCTCGGGGTGTGACATTCCTCCCGATGGTCCTCCGGTACCCTCCCGGCACTCTCGGTACACTACCAATGAGCCCGAAACTTTTCCGGTGACCAAAATAGGAATTCCTATATATCAATCTTTACCTCCGGACCATTCCGGAGCTCCTCGTGACGTCCGGGATCTCATCCGGGACCCCGAACAACCTTCGGTCACCACCATACATAACTCTATACTACTGAAACATCACCGAACCTTAAGTGTGCAGACCCTGTGGGTTCGAGAACTACGTAGACAAGACCGAGAAACCTCTATAGTCAATAACCAAAAGCGGGACCTGGATGCCCATATTGGTTGCTACATATTCTATGAAGATCTTTATCGGTCAAACCTCTATGTCAAGGATTCAGTTAATTCGGTATGATGTTCCCTTTGTTCTTCGGTACGTTACTTGCCTGAGATTCGACCGTCGGTATCTCCATACCTAGTTCAATCTTGTTACCGGCAAGTCTCTTTTCTCGTTCCGTAATACAAGATACCATGTCTAACTCTTTAGTCACATTGCTTGTAAGGCTTATAGTGATGTTGTATTACCAAGTGGGCCCTGAGATACCTCTCCGTCACACGGAGTAACGAATCCCAGTCTTGATCCATGCCAACCCAATATACACCCTCGGAGATACCTATAGGGCACCTTTATTGTCACCCAGTTACGTTGCAACGTTTGATACACACAAGGTACTCCTTCGGTGTCAGTGAGTTGCATTATCTCATGGTCATAGGAACAGATAGTTGACATGCACAAAACTGTAGCAATAAACTGACATGATCATATGCTACGTTTGTTGTTTGGGTCTTGTCCATCACATCATTCTCCTAATGATGTGATCCTGTTATGAAATGACATATTATGTCCACGAGTAGGAAACCATAGCCATCCTTGATCAAGGAGCTAGTCTATTAGAGGCACACTAGGGACATGGTGTTGTCTATGTGTCCACACATGTATCTGAGTTTCCGATCAATACAATTATACCATGGATAATAAACGATTATCATGGACAAGGAAATATGATAATAATCAATTTATTATTGCCTCTAGGGAATATTTCCAACAGTCTCCCACTTGGACTAGAGTCAATAATCTAGTTCACATCACCATGTGATTCGCATTGTTACGAATCTAACACCCAATGAGTTTTGGGGCTCGATCATGCTTTGCATGTGAGAGAGGTCTTGTAGTCAATGGGTCTATGACATTCAGGTCGGTGTGTACTTTGCAAATCTCTATGTCAGACTGTAGACACTGCTACCACACTCCACTTGGAGTTATTCCAAATGGCTGCTCCACTATACGTATCCGAATTGCTACTAAGAGTCATCCGGATTGGTGTTAAAGCTTGCATCGACGTAACTCTTTACGAAAAAATCTTTATCACCTCCATTATGGAGAAACATTTCCTTAGTCTTTTAGTTACTAAGGATAATCTTGACCACTGTCCAGTGATCCACTCCTGGATCACCTTTGTACCCCTTGACAGACTCATGGCAAGGCACACACAGGTGCGCTACACAGCATGGCATACTATACAGAACCTATGGCTAAGGCATAGGGGACGACCTTTGTCCTTTCTCTTTTTTCTACCGTGGTCGAGCTTTGAGTCTTACTCAACTTCAGACCTTACAAATCAGGCAAGAACTCTTTCTCTGACTGATCCATTTTGAACTCTTTCAAATGCTTGTCAAGGTATGTACTCACTGAAAGTCTCATCAAGCATCTTTACGCTTTTAGGTAGCTTTATCCAGGTCTTCCTTTGAAAAACTCCGTTCAAACAACCCTTTATGCTTTCCAGAAATTCTACATCGGTTCCGATGAACAATATGTCAACCACATATGCTTATTAGAAACTGTATAGTGCTCCCACTCACTTTATTGTAAATAAAAGTTTCTCATAAACTTTGTATAGACTCAAAAACTTTGATCACCTCATCAAAGTGTATATTCCAACTCTGAGATGCTTGATTCAGTCCATAGAAGGATCACTGAAGCTTGCTCACCTTTTAGCATCCTTAGGTCTAACAAAACCTTCTGGTTGTATCACACACAACCTTTCCTCAAGCAAACCGTTAAGGAAACGATGTTTTGACATTCATCTGCCAGATTTCATAATTGAAAAATGCAGCAACTGCTAACATAATTCCAACAGACTTTAGCATCGTTACGAGCGAGAAAGTCTCATTGCACTCAATTCCTTGAACTTGTCGTAAACTACTTTGCAACAAGTCGAGCTTTATAAATGGTGACATTTACCATCAGCGTCTATCTTCATCTTAAAGGTCCATTCGTACTTGATGACCTACCGTCCAACGAGCAAGTGTACCAAAGTCTACACTTAGTTTTCATACATGGATCCTTTCTCGGATTTCATGGCCTCTAACCATTTGTCGCAATCCGGGCCCATCATCGCTTCTCCATAGCTCGTAGGATCATCGTTGTCCAACAACATGACCTCTAAGACAGGGTTGTCATACCACTCAGGAGTAGTATGCGTCCTTGTCGACCTACAAGGTTCGATAGTAACTTTATCCGAAGCTTCATGATCATCATCATTAACTTCCTCTTCAACTAACGTAGGCTCCACAGAAACATCTTTCTGTGTTGTGCTACTCTCTGATTGAACAAAGGTTCAACAACATCCTCAAGTTAGATCTTCCTCCCACTCAATTCTTTCGAGAGAAACTCTTTCTCGAGAAAGGACCCAATTTTAGCAACAAACACTTTGTACTCAAATGTGAGATAGAAGGTATGCCCAACTGTTCTTAGGGTATTCTATGAAGATGCATTTTTCCAGTTTGGGTTCGAGCTTATCGGACATAAGTGTTGCATTCCCAAACTCTAAGAAATGATAGCTTAGGTTTCTACCAAACCATATGGTGTCATCTCAAAGGATTCAAATGGTGCCCTATTTAAAGTGAATGTAGTTGTCTCTAATGCATAACCCCAAAACGATAGTGGCAAAACAATAAGAGACATCATAGTACGCACCATATCCGATAGAGCACGACTATGACATTCGGACACACCATCACACTATGGTGTTCCAGGGGGCGTGAGTTGTGAAACAATTTTTCACATTGTCTTAAGTTGTATACCAAACTCGTAACTCAGATATTCACCTCCACGATCATATCATAGACATCTTATCTTCTCGTCACGATGATCTCAAACTTCACTCTGATTCTGCTTGAACTTTTCAAACGATTCAGACTTGTGTTTCATTAAGTAAATATACACTATATCTACTCAAATCATCAATCAAGGTAAGAAAATAACAATATCCACCGCACGCTATAAGACTCATTGGATTGCATACATCAACATGTATCATTTCCAATAAATCACTTGCCCGCTCCATCAAACCGGAAAACGGGGTCCTTAGTCATCTTGCCCGAGAGGCATGGTTCGCATGTCTCAACCGATTCGAAATTGAATGAGTCCAAAGATCCATCAGCATGGAGTTTCTTCATGCGATTTATACCAATATGACATTTAGCGGCAATGCCACAAGTATGTGGTACTATCATTATTAACTTTGTATCTTTTGGCATCAATGTTATGAACATGTGTATTACTACAATCAGGATTCAACAAACTATTCTCACTGGGTGCATGACCATTGAAGGTATTATTCATGTAAACAGAATAACCATTATTCTCTAACTTAAATGAATAACTGTGTTGCAATAAACACGATCTAATCATGTTCATGGTTAACGCAAACACCAAATAACATTTATTTAGGTTTTTCACTAATCTCGAAGGTAGAGAGAGCGTGCGATGTTGATCACATCAACCTTGGAATCATTTCCAACACACATCGTCACCTCACACTTAGCTAGTCTCCATTTATTCTGTAGCTTTTACTTCGAGTTACTAACATTTAGCAACTGAACTGGTATCCAATACCTAGGTGCTACTAGGAGTAATAGCAAGGTACACATCAACAACACGTATATCAAATATACTTGTGTCAACGTTGCCAGCCTTCTTATCTACCAAGTATCTAGGGCTGTTCCGCTTCAGCGACCGCTCTCCTCATAATAGAAGCACTTAGTCTCAGGTTTGGGTTCAACTTTGGGTTGCTTCACTAGAGCAACAACTGACTTGCCATCCATGAAGTTTCCCTCCTTGCCCTTGCCCTTCTAGAAACTAGTGGTTTTACTAACCATCAACACTTGATGCTCCTTCTTGATTTCTACCTTCGCGGTGTCAAACATATCGAACAACTTAGGGATCATCATTTCCATCCCTGGCATAATTATAGTTCATCACGAAGTTCTAGTAGCTTAGTCATAGTGACTTAGAGAACTATATCAATCACTATCTTATCTAGAAGATCAACTCCCACTCGATTCAAGCGATTGTAGAACCTAGACAATCTAAGCACATGCTCAACGATTGAGCTATTTTCCTTCACCTTGCAGGCAAAGAATCTTGTTGGAGATCTCATATCTCACAAAACGGGCACGAGCCTAAGATCCCAATTTCAGCTCTTAGAACATCTCATATGTCTCGTGACGTTCAAAACATTTTGGAGCATCAATTCTAAGCCGTAATGCATGACGCACTAAACTATCAAGTAGTCATCGGAACAGCCTGTCAGATGTTCACAGCATCTACAGACGATGGTAGAGGAGGTGGCACACCGAGTGGTGAATTAAGGACATAAGCGTTCTGTGCAGAAATGAGGACAATCCTCAGATCACGGACCCAGTCCGCAATATTGCTACCATCATATTTCAACTCTATTTCTCTAGGAACATATAAAATTTAAAGGAGCTATAGCGTGAGCTAGTAATCTACAACATAATTTGGAAAGACACTACTGACTATGTTCATGATAATGAGTTCAATTAATCATATTACTTAAGAACTCCCACTCAAATTGACATCCCTCTGGCCATTCGAGTGATACATGATCCAAATTCACCAACTCAAGTCCGATCATCATGTGATTTGAGGTGGTTTCAATGGTGAACATCACCATGTTAATCATATCTACTATTTGACTCATGTTTGACCTTTCAGTCTCTTGTGTTCCGAGGCCATGTCTGTACATGCTAGGCTCATCAAGTTTAACCCGAGTGTTCTGCACGTGCAAAACTGGCTTGCACCCGTTGTATGTGAACATAGAGTCTATCACACCCGATCATCATGTGGTGTCTCGACATGACGAACTTTCGCAATGGTGCACACTCGGGGAGAACACAATTGATCTTGAAATTTTAGTGAGGCATCACCTTATAATGCTACCGTCGTCCTAAGCAAAACAAGGTGCATAAAAGGATTAACATCACATGCAAATCATAAGTGACATGATATGGCCATGAACTTGTGCTTTTAATCTCCATCTTGAAAGCACCGGCATGATCTCCATCATCACCGGCATGACACCATGATCTCCATCATATTGATCTCCATCAACGTGTTGCCATCGGGGTTGTCGTGCCCACCATGCTTCTACTACTATTGCTACCGCTTAGCAATAAAGTAAAGCATTACGTAGCGCTTAATGATTGACACGCATGTCATACAATAATTAAAGACAACCCTATGGCTCCTACCGGTTGCCATACTCATCGGCATGCAAGTCGTGATATTCTATACAATACATGATCATCTCATACATCACATATATCTCATCATGTAATTGGCCATATCACATCACAACATACCCTGCAAAAACAAGTTAGATGTCCTCGTAATTGGCCATATCACATCACATATATCTAATTGTTGTTGCTAGTTTTACGTGGCTGCTACGGGTATCTAGCAAGAAAAATTCTCATCTACGCAAAACCACAACGGTGATACATAAGTTGCTTTTCAACCTTCTCAAGGACCGCCTATGTCGAATCCGATCCAACAAAAGTAGGAGAAACAGACACCCGCCAGCCATCTTTGTGCAACAAAGTTACACGTCAGTCGATGGAACCGGTCTCTCGTAAGCATACGAGTAAGGTTGGTCCAGGCCGCTTCATGCCACAATACCGCTGAACCAAAACATGACCAAGGGAGGAAGCAATCTAAGCATCAACGCCCACAAACTCTTTGTGTTCTACTCGAGATCTCATCTACACATAAACCTAGCTCATGATGCCACTGTTGGGGAATGTTGCATGGGAAACAAAAATTTTCCTACACGCATGCAAGATCTATCCATGGTGATGAGCATCTACGAGAGGGAGAGTGAATCTACATACCCTTGTAGATCGCTAAGCGGGAAGCGTTATGAAACGCGATTGGTGTAGTCGAACGTCTTCGCGATCCAAAACACCGAGCGTTCTGCGATCCCATCACGATCCATCCGACGAATCTGTCTCGCGATCTCATCGCGATCTGTCCCGCGATCCAATCACGAATCGTCTTGCGATCTTGATCACAGTCCTTCCGATCTAGCGCCGAACGGACGACACCTCCGCGTTCAGCACACGTACAGCTCGATGACGATCTATGCCTTCTTGATCCAGCAAGAGGGAGGGGAGAGGTAGACGTGTTCTCCAGCAACGCAACGGCATTGCGGCGATGGTGGTGGAGGAATTCCAACAGGGCTTCGCCTAAGCACCGCTGAAAACCGATTTAGAGGAGAAAACAATCTAGAGGAAGAAGAGCGCAGCACATGACAATTAGGGTTATCTTTCCCATCTAAATCCTCTAGTATATATAGGAGGGAGGGAGGGGAGGAGGCAGCCTGAAACCCTCAATATCTGGCCGAAATTGGAGGTGGAGGAGTCCTACTCCAATCCTATTAGGAGTATGATTCCTCCTTTCCACATGGAAACTCTTTCCACCTCTCCACCTTTGGTTTTTTTCCTTCTCAAACCTCATGGCCTTTAGTGGAGCCTTAGGCCATCCCACCAAGGGCTGGTTCGTCTCCTCTCACAGCACATGAGGCCCTTCGGGGCGTGACACCCCTCCCGATGGTCTTCCGATACCCTCCCGACACTCTCGGTACACTACCGATGAGCCCAAAACTTTTCCAGTGACCAAAATAGGATTTACTATATATCAATCTTTACCTCCGGACCATTCCGGAGCTCCTCGTGACGTCCGAGATCTCATCCGGGACTCCAAAAAACCTTCGGTCACCACCATACATAACTCTATACTACCAAAACATCGCCGGACCTTAAGTGTGCAGACCCTGCGGGTTAGAGAACTATGTATACTTGACCGAGACACCTCTACAGTCAATAACCAATAGCGGGACCTAGATGCCCATATTGGTTCCTACATATTCTATGAAGATCTTTATCGCTCGAACCTCTATGTCAAGGATTCAGTTAATCCAGTATGATGTTCCCTTTGTTCTTTGGTATGTTACTTGCCCGTGATTCGATCGTCGGTATCTCCATACCTAGTTCAACCTTGTTACCGGAAAGTCTCTTTATTCGTTCCATAATACAAGATCCCGTGTTTAACTCTTTAGTCACATTGCTTGCAAGGCTTATAGTGATGATGTATTACCGAGTGGGCCCTAAGATACCTCTCCGTCACGCGGAGTAACAAATCCCAGTCCTGATCCATGACAACCCAACAGACACCCTCGGAGATACCTGTAGGGAACCTTGATAGTCACCCAGTTATGTTGCAACATTTGATATACACAAGGTACTCCTCCGGTGTCAGTGAGTTGCATGATCTCATGGTCATAGGAACAAATAGTTGACATACAGAAAACTATAGCAATAAACTGACATGATCATATGCTACCTTTGTAGTTTGGGTCTTGTCCATCATATAATTCTCCTAATGATGTGATCCTGTTATCAAATGACATCTTATGTCCATGACTAGGAAATCATAGCCATCCTTGATCAAGGAGCTAGTCTATTAGAGGCACACTAGGGACATGGTGTTGTCTATGTATCCACACATGTATCTGAGTTTCTGATCAATACAATTATAGCATGGATAATAAACAATTATCATGAACAAGGAAATATAATAATAACCAATTTATTATTACCTCTAGGGCATATTTCCAACAGCTTCAACACCAGATAATGTGTTGCTTCATAAGGGGTTGATTTGGATCCACACGTTTCTTGATATGGTTAGATTTATCTTAATTCTTCTTTTGTAGTTACAGATGCTTGCGAGAGGGGGTAATCATAAGTGGGTTGTTTGTTCAAGTAAGAACAACACCTTAGCACCAGTCCACCCACATATCAAATTATCAAAGTAGCGAACGCGAATAAACTCAACATGATGAACATGACTAGATAGTAATTCACATGTGTCCTCAGGAGCGCTTGCTTCATATAAGAATACTTTATGTCATTTCCTTCGTATAAAAAGGGTCAGGCTATCTTGCTGCACCTTAATTACACATTTTATTTGTCACTTGTTACGAATTATCTTGCTAGAAAATTATCTACTATTGTTACTCACAACACTTGTAGAGAATACCTTGCTGGAAACTGCTTATAATTTCCTTCTGCTCCTCATTGGGTTCGACACTCTTACTTATCGAAAGGACAACGATTGATCCCCTATACTTGTGGGTCATCAAGATCCTGTGCCACAACTGAGGGTTTAATAAATGCAGTAGGTACCTCGAGGGCTACCTTTTCTCGTCTCTATCGAGCGTTTTTCTGTGCTCTCCCCAGCCCCTTTATAAGTTTGGCGACCGGGTCCGCCTAGCCGGCCCGGATGATCCATGGCTAGACCGCGCCCCCTCCCTCACCCGTCTAGTAATGTTTATGACACCAAGGCCCTCTCTTCACCCCAGCCACATACCGCCTCCCGAATGTCTGACTGGCAAGAGTTCAGGACCGAAAGTGCTCCCACACCTGAGGAATGGCGTCCCGTCCGGGATCCCCGGCTCCACTAGTATTTTCACCCATGCACCCCCCGCCAGAATCTAGCCGGCTCCCCGCTAGCTCGTCCTAGTCAAAGCCATGATATCCCTAAGTATTGTATCGCCTCCTTCAAGGCCTATGCCCCGTACTAGTCACAAACCGGCCCGTAGTTGCCCGGATGGTGGGTCAAAAGTGAAGTGTGGTAAGCTTGAGAAGTAAGGACCAGGGGCAAACACAACAGATGAGCTGGTGAGCAGTACATGTGCATCAAAAGCATGCGTATATTCATAAAAGAAAGAGGCCCACGGCCAGAAGTTCATAACATAAAAACTACACCCCAGTGGGTGGACTTGCAAACTAAAAAAGCAGGAACCGAAAGAGGACTCCTAACTAGTGGAAGTGTCATCCTCTCCGAACTGTCCCACTGTAGTCGTGGCATCGGTATCCTCTTCCCCTTCGATGTCATCGTACGTGTCGGAGCTAGAGGCGGTCCCCCCGTCGTCCTTCTCGGCTACAGTACCGTCCCGACCGTTGGGGGATGATGACCCACAAGTATAGGGTATCAATCGTAGTCCTTTCGATAAGTAAGGGTGCTGAACCCAACGAGGAGAAAAATGAAATGACAAGCAGTTTTTAGCAAGGTAGTTTCTACAAGCACCGAAATTATAAGTAGCAAGTAGTTTGATAGTAAGATAATTGGTGACGAGAAAGTAATGGTAACGGTAAATAAGGTGCATCAAGGTAGCCCAATCCTTTTGTGGCAAAGGATAGGCCAAAAATATTTCTTATAATAAGTAAAGAGTTCTTGAGGGTACACAAGAATTTCATCTAGGCACTTCCATCATGTTGGTTTGATTCGCGTTTGCTACTTTGATAATTTGATATGTGGGTGGACTGGTGCTTGGGTGTTGTTCTTACTTGAACAAACCTCCCACTTATGATTAACCCCCTCGCAAGCATCTACAACTATGAGAAAATTATTAAGATAAAATCTAACCATAACATTAAACATGTGGATCCAAATCAGCCCCTTACGAAGTAGCGCATAAACTAGGGTTTAAGCTTCTGTCACTCTAGCAACCCATCATCTAATAACCACTCCACAATGCATTCCCTTAGGCCCAAAGATGTTGAAGTGTCATGTTGTCTACGTTCACATGACACCACTAAGGGAATCACAACATACATATCATCAAAATATTGAACACATATCAAATTCACATGATTACTTGCAACATGACTTCTCTCGTGACCTCAAGAACAAAGGTAACTACTCTCAAATAATATTCATGCTCAAGATCAGAGGGGCATTAAATAGCATAATGGGCCTGAACATATATTGTTCCACCAAATAAACCATATAGAAATCAACTACAAGATGTAATCAACACTACTGGTCACCCATAGGTACCAATCTGAGGTTCTGGTACAAAGATTGAACACAAGAGATGAACTAGCGTTTGAGAGAAGATGGTGATGTTTATGAAGATGAAGATTGGTCTCCCAAAGATGAGAAAGTGGTTGGTGATGACGATGGCTTCGATTTCCCCCTTCGGGAGGGAACTTCCCCTATCGGAATCGCTCCACTGGAGGGCAAAAGTGCTCCTGCCCAATTTCTGCCTCGAGATGGCTGCATACCATCCCAGAAGTTCTCTACTTAGTTTTTCTAGGTCAAAGGACCTTAAATACGATGGGATGGGCATCGGAGGTGGGCCGTGCTGAGCACAACCCACCTGGGCGCGCTTGGGGGACCTGGCGCACCCTGGTGTCTTGTGCTCTCCAGGTGGGCCCCCTCCGATAGTTATTTGCTCCAATATTTTTTTATTTTCCAAAATAAATCTCCTTTAAGTTTCAGCTTATTTGAAGATGTAAAGAATAGGTATCTCTGATATGCTTTTTGAGGTCCACAATTCCAGTAGCCGGCATTCTACCTCTTTGTGTAAACCTTACATATTATGGGAGCAAAGGCATTATGAGGACACTATTAGTAGGACTAGAAAGTAAGAGTCACTGATGGTAATTACCAGTAGTGCTGGATTTTGGCAGCGCTACAAGTAAAGACTTAGCAGTAGCGCTAGAAATACAAAGAGCGCTACTGCTAAGGGGACCCGATGAGCCCACCGACACTATTTGTAGTAGCAGTGCTGCCCTAAAAAAAGCACTACTCCTAAGCCTCATAAGAGTAGCGCTTGTTGGGATGAAACTGCTACTGCTACTGGGCACCACTTAGTAGTAGCGTTGCTCCTGGAAAGCACTACTAGTAAGCCTCATAGTAGTAGCGCGTTTTGGAAAGAAGCGCTACCACTAAGCGTGGCAGGGCCACCTTTTCACCCACCCCACTCTCCCCTTATTCCTCCCCCCTTTTCCCTCTCCCCTCTCTAAGTTTCTTCTCCACCATTATTTCCCTTCTTCTCTCTTCCTTCTACCTCTCTTCCCTCCCCGTTAATGCTCCCTCCACCTTGATTCTCCATATAAATGGCCTCTCTTCTAGCTCTACCTTCCACATTTATTTGGGTCTCCCTCCTTCATACACATACATCTAGATAGATAATCTCTCTCCCTCTCCATTAGTTAGCTAGAGTCATTTCTCCTCCCAATAACTAGATCTAGCTAGCTATTTAGCCATCCACTTTTGATCCCTATAGGTAGCGAAGGCCTAATGATCTAATTAACCATGCACAATCTCTCTCGGGGTATATGTGAGTAAAAATTTGTGCATTTCAAGAACGGGAATATGTGTGTTTGCGATATGAAGGGATTTGTGTGAGTGACATGCCTCGTGAGTTGCTTATGTTTTGCCGAAATGTCGATTTATTTCCGTTTCGGCGAATTTCGAGCAAACTCGATATGTCCTATTTTTAGGCAAGGTCATGCCAAATTTTTATATGACTTTGATGCATGCATGCATTTTGTTTATAACCCTTTTTATTCTTAAACCGTGTAGTCATGAAGGTGAGTGGAAGGAAGGTGGAGCGATACTTGCAATCCATGGTGATGGACATGTAGCAAATAATTGGACTGGGATTACATGTCTCTGTACAAGATGCAATGAAGGAGTCATCTTGAACCCTTTTGATCGTGGAAGTTTGAAGGTGCACGTGCTGGTGGATGGTTTCATGGATGGTTGTACTCGGTGGATAAGTGAAGATGATGATGAGGACATCCACATGGCAGGGAATAATGACATGGGGCAAGACGAAGAGATGACCGATCGACACAAAGACGATGGCGGCGGGAAGATTCTAGACATGGCAGTGGTGAAGATTCCAAACACGGTGAGGAAGAGTCCGTACATGGTGGCGGAGAAGATTCTGGATACGATGAAGAAGAGTCCGGACATGGCGTAGATGAGGCGACGAACACGCCATAGTCTTCGATGCTACTAAGTTCAGTCGTGAAGGACTCTCGAGTTAGAGATCTCCTTCGCAAGAGTACGACTCGTGACAGAGCTGCTTCTAGAGAGGAGGCCAAGCTGGCGCAACTTGAAGTAGACTCGAAGAATCCATTGTATGACAGTTGCAATCCCGAGGTGACCCGCTTGAATTTCATGCTCGAACTTCTAAAGACGAGGGCCAAAAACAAATGGACAGATAAAATCCTCGATGAGCATTTGAAGTATCTACATAATAAAGGTCTTCCCATGGGGAAACCTGTGTCGTACTAGTGTCAAGGAGGCTAAGAAAAAAGTTTTCCCTCTTGATCTGCCACACATTAGATACCATGCATGCATCAACGATTGCAACATTTATCTGGGGGAGCATGCGGAAAAAACCAGCTGTATAGTGTGCAATGCTTCTTGATACGAGAAGGCAGGAAAGAAAGCCCCTCAGAAAGTTGCATGGTACTTTCCAATCACTCCTCGTCTGCAGTGGTATTTCATAGATCCTGAGGAAGCAAAGCTTATGCGCTGGCATGCGAAGATGATGAAACCCGACGATGGAGATGATCTGAAGCTGAGACACCTCATAGATGCTAGCAAGTGGAGAGCATTCAATGCCGAATATAGATTTTTCGGAGAAGATGCAAGGAACATCATGCTTGGTGCGAGTATCGATGGCATGATTCCGTTTGGGAATGAGAGCACCAACCACAACACATGGCCCGTCTTTATATGGATGTACAACCTCCCCCATGGTTATGCATGAAGACAAAGTACATAAACATGAGCATGCTGATTCGAGGGCCGAAACAACCGGGAAATAATATTAACCTGTATATGGGGCTTCTGAAAGAGTTGTTAGACACGTTATGGAAATCACCGGTCAAGACATGGGACGCTAGCACATGAGTTTATTTATATATGAGCGTCGCGCTGATGGCGATTGTGGACGACTATCTCGGTTAAGGGTACACTTCAGGCCAGGTGTGCCACAGATATTGTGGATGCATGAGGTGCATGGATGATATAATGTCTCAGCAGCTTATGTCAATGAAAGATGGCGGGCCGGGCAAAATCGTGTACATGGGGCATCGTTGATGGCTCGAGAAGGAGGACCCATGGAGAAAACATGGAGATCTATTCAATGTTTTGGCTGAGCATCGAGGACCTCCACGTAAGAGGAGCGGCGCCAAAATCAATGAGCTCTTGAATAACTGGGAATAGTGCCCGACACCAGGAAAGCTACAAAAGGCTCTGAAGCCGCTACTGAAGGTATGGAAAATGAGGTTTGTTTTCTAGGACTTGGAGTACTGGCTCAATCACAACACGGCTCATTGCCTTGATCAAATACACATCACGAAGAATATCCTCAAGAGCTTGTTTGGCACACTGCTGAACATGCTGGAGAAGACCAAGGATGGGCCGATGGCAAGGAAAGACTTGGAAGATTTGGAGATCAGGAGAGATCTCCACATGCCCCGTAAAATGTCGACGGAGGAGACAAAGATGGAGGTGGAGGCGGCGCAAGGGGTAGAAAAGTCAAGAAGAAGGAGGAGAATTATTGCCCCCCTTCTTGCTTCACCTTAAGTCCGAAGGAGATCGATCAATTCATCAAGTGCCTTATGAGAACCAAAGTCAGTTCCGATTACTGTGGGAAGATAAGAAGATTTCTAGACACCAAGAAGAAAAGGTTCAGCAGGATGAAGTGTCATGACTGTCACGTGATGATGACGCAAATACTCCTGGTTTTCATTAGAGGGATAATGGAGAAACACGTTCGTGACACGCTTATTGGTCTCTGCAACTTCTTCGACGTTATCTCTCGAAAGTCCATCGGTGTGAAGCAGCTCTGAAGGCTACAGGAAGAGATCGTTGTCATACTATGTGGGATTGAGATGTACTTCTCGCTCGCATTCTTTGATGTCATGGTGCATCTGTGTGTCCATATAGTGGACAACATCATCGACCTCGGGCCAACATTCCTTCACGGCATGATGTCATTTGAGAGGATGAATGGGGTCATCAAAGGATTCATTTGTAACATGTCCCATCCCGATGGGAGCATTGTCCAAGGTTATCTGACCCAAGAGTGCATCTCCTTTTGCGAGAATTATATAGGCGGCGGAGACCCTGTTGTTGGTTTGCCCGTCAATAAGCAGAATGGGAGGCTCGGAGGATAAGGTTAGAAGAATGTCCGGAGGGAATTGCACGTGGACTACTCAGATCGATGGGGCGACTTTGACAGGGCTAACTTAGTAGTGCTATAACACGTACATGTGGTAGATGATTATGTGACACTGCATAAAGAAACCATCGCAAAGAAGTACCATGATCATGGTATGCGTAAGACGCACGACGAAGGTAGTGTAGAGCACAATGCCACTTTCTTGCGTTGGTTCAAAGAGCATATCTTTCTAATCCCCCTGAAGAGGGCAGTTCGGACGGATCATTGCTCATACACACCTTAGCAGATGGCCCCGTGCCCAAACTCATGTCCTATCAGGCATACGATATCAACGGGTACATGTTCTACAGGGAGGCCAAAGACATGGACAATGAGTACCAGAACTCAGGGGTGACAATTGAATGTGTGACCGACGCCAATGACACAACTAAAAGATTCTATGGAAGGGTCAAAGAGATTTGGGAGCTTGACTATGCTGAGTTGCATGCTGCGATGATGTTCCGTGTCAGATGGGATAAGGCCGTCGTAAGAGAAAAGAAGTATTTCACTACCATGTGTATACCCGACGCGAATAGCGCTACCGTGAATGTTAACGTCATCGCCAGAACTGAGCCATGGATACACGCTAAGCATGTGACTCAATGCTTCTTCATAATTGACCAGACCAATCCCGACTGTGTTGTTGTGCAGAGAGGCAAAATGAGCATCGTTGGAATGCATGGAGTCACCAATGAGGAAGACTATGACCAATACGGCAAGCCTATGAGAGAAGATGACGCTGACGATGAAGTATACGTGAAAAGAAGAATCAAGACTACATTATGTAAGAAAGATCGTACTACATGGTGCCAGAAAATTCATAAAGAGGGGCTCAATTATATGTCAACGAAAAAGAAAGGGAAGAAGCTCAATGTGAAACATCATCAACGCAGATGAGAAACCATCATCTATATATATGTATCTATTTGTATACGCACTTAAGTAACCATTATCGGTCAAATGATGTATACATGGTTCCGGTGATATTCGCGAAGTGTGAGGATAGAGGGAGATTGACGTTCTCATCGACTGTGTGTCAGGCCGTCGGGAGATAAACAAAAAGGGAAAATACAAAAGGGAGAAAGCAATACAAAAGAAAAAGAAAAGTAAACAGAAAAGAAAGGAAAATAATAAAAATAAAAGAAAGCTTAAAACTAGAAAAGGAAAATAATAAAAAGAAAAGAAAAATAGCAGTAGCGCTGGATTTGGAACAAGCGCTATAGCTAATCAAGCGCTACTGCTATTTATTGTTAACACCCCGCCACGCGGGCTCAAAATTTTGCCAAGTCAATTCCCCCTCTCTCACTCTCCCCCCACTCTATCACCGGCCATCGTCCTGCCCGCTGTCGCCCTGCCCGCCGTCGCCTTGCCCGCCGTCGACCCCGACGTCGGCTGTCACTCGCGCCCTCCCTCGACCTCACCGTCGCTGCATGCGCCCACCCTCGACCTCGCTGCCACCACCATCTCCCCTATGTTCAACCTCGCCGCCGCTTCCCTCTCCCCCTCTCTCGACCTTGTCGCCCCCTCGTAAGACTCTCCCTGTCCTCTCCCCTACCATCCTCTCTATCTCTCTCTTTGCTCTCTCTCTACACTCTGCTCTCTCTCTCTCTAATATGAACCCTAGAATTAGTTTAGGGTAGTACCAAATTTAGCAAATTTAGCCAAATTAACACATTTGTATGAACCTAGAATTACCAAATCTAGCAAGTTTAGAGAATAAGAAGAAAGAGGAGAGGAATGAAGGAAAAGATGGGAGGAGAAGGAGAAGAGGAAAAAGGAAAAGAAGAAGAAAAAGAAAAGAAGAGAAGAAGAAGGAGAAGAAAGAGGAGAGGAGGAGAAGGAGAAGAGGAAAAAGGAAATTAGCTAGGGTATCTTTTGTAGGTATATAAGTAAGCTAGGGAAATTTTGCAATATGAACCCTATGTCATTCATACACATGCTCCGAGTGGCCTATGTTTCGCCAGAATGTTGATTCATTTCCGTTCCGGCAAATTTCACACGCTCCATATGTCCACTTTTTAGCAAAGGTCATGCCAAAAATTTCCGTGATTTTCGGCATGACTTGTGCTAGAAACTAGGTAGGACATATGGAGTGCCCGGGATTTGATAGAAGGGGAATGAATCAACATTCCGGAAAAATATAGGCCCCTATTTTCTTTTCATTATTCATTTGATTCCGACCAAATAATTGAACGAGCATACTTAAATAATCGTAGGAAACATGTCTCAACACGCGGAAGCTGGGTGTTTTGGTCGCCTGGAAGAAGACCCCGTCGAAGCAACAAAAATTTATTTCAGTTACCTCGATGAACAACAATTGCGGGTGCAGGGTGATAGTGGCGACAACAACCCCGACACCAACTGCAACACCATCACCGACGCTGGCCCCGCCGGCACTAACACCACTGATATGTCTCGAACATATCTATAATTTTTGCTTCGTCCATGCTGTTACATTATCATTCTTGGATGTTTTACAATCATTTTACTACAACTTTATATTATTTTTGGGACTAACCTATTAACCTAGAGCCCAGTGCCAGTTCCTCTTTTTTCCATGTTTTTGGGTTTTATAGAAAAGGAATATCAAACGGAGTCCAAATGGAATAAAAATCTACGGTGAATTTTTATGGACCAGAAGAAGCCCAGGGAGAGTTGGAGTTGGGACAGAAGACCCACGAGGCAGTCACAAGCCTCAGGGGCGTGCCCACCCCCCTAGGGCACGTCCCCTAGGCTTGTGACTCCCTCATTGCCCATCCTGACTCATTTCCACCGCCATAAATTCCTATAAATTCCAAAAAATCAATGCAGAACCTAGATCGGCAGTTCCGTTGCCGCAAGCCTCCAGAGCCACGAAAAACCAATCTGGAGATCGTTCCAGCACCCTACTGGAGGGGGGAAACCATCACTAGAGGCCATCTTCATCATCCCGACGGTCTCCATGACGAGGAGGGTGTAGTTCACCCTCGGGGCTAAGGGTATGTACAAGTAGCTATGTGTTTGATCTCTCTCTCTCTCTCTCTCGTGTTCTAGAGATGGCACGATCTTGATGTACCGCGAGCTTTATTTATATAGATTGAATCATATGCAGTTTTCCCCTCTCTATCTTGTTATGATATATTGAGTTTTCCCTTTGAAGTGTTCTTATCGGATTGAGTCTTTAAGGATTTGAGAACACTTGATGTATGTCTTGTGATGGGATATCCGTGGTGACAATGGGATGTTCTATTGATCCACTCGATGTATGATTTGGTGATCAACTTGCGGGTTTCGTGACCTTGGGAATCTATGCATAGGGGTTGGCACACGTTTTTGTCTTGACTTTCCGGTAGAAACTTTGGGACACTCTTTGAAGTTCTTTGTGTTGGATTAAACAGGATGAATCTGAAATTATGTGATGCATATCGTATGATCAAGCCCATGGGTACTTGTGGTGACATTGGAGTATCCAGGTGACATTAGGGTTTTGGTTGATGTGTGTCTTAACGTATTATTTTAGTACGAACTCTAGGGCTGTTCGTGACACTTATAGGGGTAACTCATAAGATTGATCAGAAAGGATAACTTTGAGGTGGTTTCGTACCCTACAATAATTTCTTCGTTAGTTATCCGCTACTTGTGACTTTGGAGTGAACTCTTTGTGACATGAGAGGTATTTACATATGATTCAACTATGTCAATAATGTTGAGATAAATGGCACTAGTGAAAGTATGGACCCTAGGCCTTGTTTCCAAGCATTTATACAACATTTTGCTCGCTGTTCACAATTTGTTACCTTGCTGTTTTTATATTTTCAGATTACAAAAACCTATATGTACCATCCATATTGCACTTGTATCACCATCTCTTCACCGAACTAGTGCACCTATACAATTTACCATTGTATTGGGTGTTTTGGGGACACAAGAGACTCTTTGCTATTTGATTGTAGGGTTGTTTGAGAGATACCATCTTCATCCTAAACCTCCCACGAGTTGATAAACCTTAGTTCATCCACTTGAGGAAAAATTGCCATTGTCCTACAAAACTCTACGCTTGGAGGCCCAACACGAGTCTACAAGAAGAAGGTTGTGTAGTAGAAATCAAGCTCTTTTCTGGTCTCGTTGCCGGGGACGTGAGTGCTTGAAGGTATATCTTTAGGTCTTGCAATTAAATATTTTAGTTTCTTGTTTTCACTAGTTTGGTTTTATAAAAGAAAACTACAAAACATGGAATTGAGATTGCCTCATATGCTTCATCTTTTTAATGTCTTTGGTGAAAATGATGGAAAGGAAAATTGTGCTTAAGTGCTAGAAGAAGTTATTAAAATGTTTGGCACAAAATCTTTGAGTTATGAGCATGATTGCAATGTTTTTAGTATGATTTCTCTGAATATCCATGATGTTAATGATATGCAAAGCCACAAGCTTGGGGATGCTATGTTTGATGAAGATGATATCCCCCCCCCCCAAGTTTTGATGAGCAAAACTATTATGACGATGGCATGCCTCCTATCTATGATGATTATTGTGATGACACATATGCTATAAAGACCATGAAACTTGTAATCATGATTTTAATATTCAAAGTGGTTATGTCAATCAAGTATCTCATGATAGTTATTTTGTTGAGTTTGCTCCCACTATTATGAATGAGAAGGGAATTTCTTATGTGGAGAGTGAAAAAATTTATATGCTTGTAGATCATGAAAATAATGCTTTATGTTCTTGTTATATTGTGGGATTCCTTCATTGTGCTACTAAAAATTTATATGCAAATTCCTTGAGTTTGCAAAACTTTGCAGAATTTTTGGAGTCGGGGAAGTTTGCTGATCATTCAGATCTTTACAGACTATTCTGTTTTTGACAGATTCTTTTTTGCATGCATAGTTTGCTTGTTTCAAGTGTTCCTATAGCTTATATTGAATAATATAAATTGTGATAATGATGTAATACAGTAGTTATAATGTGGGAACAATTACTAATATTGCCTTGACGGTACCTAAGTGAATGATCTATATTTACTACACTAACCCATCTCACGAAGTTCCGTTAAGTTTTGTGTGATTGAAGTTTTCAAGTTTTGGGTGAGACACCCATATGAGGAGAATAAGAGTGACAAGAACCTAATATTGGGGATTCCCAAGGAACCCCCAAGGTAATATACAAGTAATAATCAAGCGCCTAAGCTTGGGGATGCCCCGGAAGGCATCCCCTCTTTCGTCTTCAACACTATCGGTATATCTTATTTGGAGAATTATTTTTATTCATCACACAATATGTGCTTTTCTTGGGTTGTCATTATATTTAGTTAATTTCTGTTATGTGTTATGTGTAATCTTATTTTTGAATAAAAAGTTCCAAGAATTGCCTTTAGGATGCTTGCATTGCATGCTTTGATGAGTGCTATGTAAAAACAGAAACTTTGGCTGTAGTGTTTGAATTTTCATATTTTACTGGCTGTGGAAAGTTTCTGAATTTTTACACAACATGGTTATATAAATTTTTATAGCATATCCTAAATTTACATAATTTTTTGAGTTACATAAGTACACTATTTTCATAAATTTCTATAGACTGTTCTGTTTAGACAGATTGCTGTCATAGTTGCGTTATCTACTTATCCTATAGTTTCCATAGCCTATATTGGTAGATATAAATTGTGGAAATGATAGTATACAGTACCTAATGTTGGAAATTATTATGCAACTTGTTTGGAAGTACATAAAGAGTTTATTTATTATTATGTGTACTAACCTATCTCACGAGTTTTGTTTGAGTTTTGTGTGGATTAAGTTTTTGAGAATAGGTGAAACCGTGGTATGAGAGGATTGAACGAGATACTAAAGCTCAAGCTTGGGGATGCTACGCATCCCACCTCTCTTCATCAACAATTATCGGTTAGCCTATGTTGAGCCTAAATGTTTATTCGTTCACATGATGTGTGCTATTCTTGGAGTACTATTTTTCTTTTGCTTGCTGTTTGAATAAAGTACTTAAGATCTGAAAATATTTATTAAGGAGAGAGAGCTCTCACATAGATCCTTAATTGTTTGAGTACTCATGTACTTTGAGAGTAGCTTGTCATTTGCTCACGTGATTTACTTCAATTTGTTTGAGCTTGTCGAAAAAACAACGGCAATATATGAAACTAGTCCCAAAGTGATAGTTATCCAAGGAGGATATAATAAAAACTTTCATGAAGATCATTGGACAAATTAAACTTGATTCTTTGTAGTCATTTTTGAAACATGATGATAGTAATATGTGAGTCATGTTAGTGTGTAATTATGCTTAGTAGGAATATTGGTGTTAAGGTTTGTGATTCCCTATGCATGCACGAAAGTCAGTAGTTATGCAATGAAGTTACATCCTACTTGTGGTGCATTATTAGGTGTTAGTTATGACTCAATGCTCACTTATGTGATTTTTCGTTCCTCGGTTTGGTTGCTTCCCAATCTATTTGCTAGCCTTCATTTGTACTAAGTAGAAATACTACTTGTGCATCCAAAATCCTTAAACCAAGTTTTGCCATATGAGTCCACCATACCTCCTATATGCGGTATTTTCATGTTGTTCAAAGAAAATTTGTATGTGCCATTCTAAATCTTCAAAATATTTTTTCTCTTTTGTGTGCCCGTACCGCTCATGAAACGGTTGGGAGTATCCAATTTTTTCCATGCTAGGTGTGTTATTCTCACGGTATGTGTTGATTCACTATCATTCACGAGAATGTGGATGGTATTCGGGATGCCTAGTCCCATTCTCAAAGACTAAATAAAAATATAATGGAACAAAACTCCCCCCAGGAATGTTGTTGGTATCGACGGTACCCATGGATTTGGCTCGCCGTGGAGTGTGATTGATTGGTGGAGGGGGAGTAAAAACTTTACTATTCTCTTTGGGAACTGCCTATAATGTATCTAGCATGGAAAGTATTGTGAGCTACTTCATCATTTTCGTTGACAGGAAAAGCATGTCACTCAAAATATTTTTCTCTCTCAATATAAACCTTTAGCTCTGGCACCTCTACAAATCCCTACTTCCCTCTACGAAGGGCCTATCTATTTACTTTATGCAATTTTTATTTTTGCTTTGAGTCTCCATCTTCTCTTATAAGCACCAACTAGGGGGCACTATAATAGTACTTGAGCATTGAGCATAGCTAATATTTGAGTGTGTTTCATGAATTGATCAATGATTGAGCATGATGGGCTAAGGATAACTTTCTTTAGTGTTGATATTTTGAAAAACATGGTTTCTTGTTGACATGCTTGAGTATTGAAGTCATTATGTTAAAACTAGACTACTTCTTTGAATCATTTACAAATCAAAATGTCCATGCTATACAAGAAGAAAAGAATATGATGAACATGTTAGGCAGCATTCCACATGAAAAATTCTGTTTTATCATTTACCTAATCGAGGACGAGCATGAATTAAGCTTGGGGGTGCTGATACGTCTCCAACGTATCTATAATTTTTCCTTGTTCCATGTTGTTATATTATCATTCTTGCATGTTTTACAATCATTTTACTACAACTTTATATTATTTTTGGGACTAACCTATTAACCCAGAGCCCAGTGCTAGTTCCTGTTTTTTAAGTCATGTTTTTGGGTTTTATAAAAAAGGAATATCAAATGGATCCCAAATGGAATAAAAATCTACGATGAATCTTTATGGATCATAAGAAGGCCATTGAGAGTTGGAGTTGGGCTAGAAGACCCACGAGGCAGTCACAAGCCTCAGGGGCACACCCAGCCCCCTAGGGCGCACCCCGAGGCATGTGACTCCCTCGTGGCCCATCCTGACTCGTTTCCACCACCATAAATTCCCATAAATTCCAAAAAACCCAACGCCAAACCTAGATCAGGAATTCCACCGCCGCAAGCCTCTAGAGCCACGAAAAACCAATCGGGAGTCCATTCCGACACCCTGCTGGAGGGGGAAACCATCACCGGAGGCCATCTTCATCATCCCGGCGGTCTCCATGATGAGGAGGGAGTAGTTCATCCTCGGGGCTGAGGGTATGTACCAGTAGCTATGTGTTTGATCTCTCTCTCTCTCTCTTGTTCTTGAGATGGCACGATCTTGATGTACCGCGACCTTTATTGATATGGATTGAATCATATTGATTTTTCCCCTCTCTATCTTTTTGTGATGAATTGAGTTTTCCCTTTGAAGTTTTCTTGTCGGATTGAGTCTTTAAGGATTTGAGGTCACTTGATGTATGTCTTGCGATGGGATATCGGTGGTGACAATGGGATGTTCTATCGATCCACTTGATGTATGTTTTGGTGATCAACTTGCGGGTTCCGTGACCTTGGGAATCTATGCATAGGGGTTGGCACACGTTTTTGTCTTGACTTTCCAGTAGAAACTTTGGGTCACTCTTTGAAGTTCTTTTTGTTGGATTTAACAAGATTGAATCTGAAATTATGTGATGCATATCGTATGATCAAGCCCATGGGTACTTGTGGTGACATTGGAGTATCTAGGTGACATTAGGGTTTAGGTTGATGTGTGTCTTAAGGCATTATTTAGTACGAACTCTAGGGCTGTTCGTGACACTTATAGGGATAGCTCATAAGATTGATAGAAAAGGATAACTTTGAGGTGGTTTCGTACCCTACAATAATTTCTTTGTTAGTTCTCCACTACTCGTGACTTGCGAGTGAACTCTTTGCCGCACGAGATGTATTTACATATGATTCAATTATGTCAATAATGTTGAGATAAATCGCACTAGTGAAAGTATGGACCCTAGGCCTTGTTTCCAAGCATTTATACAACATTTTGCTCGCTTTTTACTATTTGTTACCTTGCTTTTTATATATTTTGAGATTAGAAAAACCTATATCTACCATCCATATTGCACTTGTATCACCATCTCTTTGCCGAACTAGTGCACCTATACAATTTACCATTGTATTGTGTGTGTTGGGAACACAAGAGACTCATTGCTATTTGATTGTACGGTTTTTTGAGAGAGACCATCTTCATCCTACACCTCCCGCGGATTGATAAACCTTAGGTCACCCACTTGAGGCAAAATTGCCGCTGTCCTACAACACTCTGCGCTTGGAGGCCCAACATGAGTCTACAAGAAGAAGGTTGTGTAGTAGAGATCAACCTCCCCTGAGGCCGGTGAAGGACCAAAGCCGAAGAGGACACAAAAGCCAAACATGATCAGCCTCAAAAAATTGTGGTCACGGGGATGCACCCCAAGAAATTAGAGCCAATAGCGCCGGAGGAAGCGTGCGCGTGCTACGACAATCACCTAGTATGCATCATGAGTGAAACCACCAACATCAACAATGAAAAGTTGAAGATGATACCACATATGGAGAACATGCTCCTAACGAAGTTGCACAATAGGTTCTTGTTCCCCGGGCGGACTAAACGCAAACTTCCGTGAAAGGACGATCCCATGACAAAGATAAACAGCAAGGCGATGCCGATGGTCACCAACAACTTGTCCGCATGGGAATTACGGGTGAAAAAAGTGATTGTGAAGAATGAACCATGGTCCAAGATTCATGCTGACAATCCGACACTAACGGAAGAGGACTTTGAAAAATTCAAGGAGACTTGTGCTAGAGAAGAAGTCAGGATAAGGTCAGACAAAATTAAGGCGCTCCAGGCCAGGAACACGCATCCCACTGCCTCAGAAGCCGTAGTTACGAGGGGAAGAGGCACGTATGGGCCAAGGAGGATGCCGAATGTGAGATCCAGGGAATTGAAGACCCCTTGGCGGAGTTCACCGAACCGCAGGAGCATGACTGGATCAGGGCCCGGTACAAGTTGGACCCTATCAAGAAAATCTTTTACATGGACACAAACACGGGGGAGTTCATGAGATTATTGGTAATTGTTATATGACCACCTTATATTAGCTTCCAATCAATTCAACAACAAGTTTTGTCACATTTGTAAACCATCCATGTTCCCTTTGCAGAAAGAGCAACACCAAAAGGCAGCTGAAAGCGACGAGTCTTCTCAGTCGTCGGCGAGGCCCAAGTTGGACACCCCTTTCAACCGGGCCCTCAACATAATGAAAAAGGTGCCAGAGGATAAACCGTCGTCGCATGGACGTGTGCATGATGTCGGAGATGGTGCCTCATGGAATACGTGCTACCACGAGAAGCCGGAGGAAAGAAGGCAGAGACGATTGTTGCTTAGTCAACAACACATTGATGAGAATGTCACGCTTGCAGTTAATAAGGTCAAAGCTGAGACCAAAGCAGACTTGGAACAGATAGTCGATCATAGGGTCAGTGGAGCGGTAGCTAACGTCACGGCTGTCTTCACAACTTTCTTTACCAGCTTTATTTTGGCATTTTTCGATTGGACGAAGAAAAATCCAAATAAAGGCCTAGAGGACTTTCCCCTTCCCAGCTATGCCGGGAGCAATTCGGTGAACATCGCACCACCAGCACCTGCGCACGCCACCACACATGCTCCCATACCTGGTCTCGCTCCTATTCATAGCAGCCCGTCCTCCATCTCTGGCCTGGTCAGTCAGGCTTCGTCTTTGGCTAAGCTCAACGCCCTCATGGTAATTATCCGTCATAACCTCTTGACCATCATATCTATAGTCTTCCATTTCAGTTGCCTTTCGGATGTTTGACATTGCAGACATGTCTTCGCAGGCCGACGAAACCCCGTGGACCCTACTGTACGACATCAAAGGCTAGAAGGTGGATGTGGGAAAGGCAACAACCGTGAAGCTGAAGGAACGCATGTTACACAACCGACAGATGCCCCATAGCGTCTTCAAAGTTTGCATGGCCAGTGTCAAGTGTGCTTCGAGGATTTGCCTCCTCCGGTACAAGTCGATGATGGTGAGACCCCTAAACGGATTGGCGCATGCAAGAGATGATGATGTGGGAAAGAAAACTCCTCAACAAGGTATGAACACCAAACCACCTACCCAATTACCTGCACCTTTCGTGGCGGGTGATAGCGGACGACGCGAGGGAGAGCCTCCATTAGTGCCAGATGACATCGCCCCCGTCAAAGAAGAAAATGTTGATGATGTCATGGAGGATGATGATGATGACCCTAACCAGTTTATTGGTACCACCTATGACGAAGCTCGGGACTATGACTCAGGCTATGAGAGACAAGATGATGATTTGATGCTGCCTGATTTGCCGGAGCCGGAACGTCCTAAGGCTGATTGCACAAAGTCTCTCTTCATGCGATCCTCACAGGAGACGCCTCTACCTAGCAAGAACAACGTGAGGGTCGTCCACTGTTTAGCCCGAAGACACTGGGGGTGGTGGTTAGGAAAGTTATGGAGGCCGACTCAGTACCGCCACCCGTCAAGAAGCAAAGGAGGAGACCGCAGAGGACAGGCTCTAAAGGCGCCAGAGCTGTTTCAAGCAACCAGCCACCTCTGAAGCCCCGGGACGTAGACAGAATACCTGTCGTAGGTGTGAAGCGTTTCCATGTCACCGGCCACCCGATCCTACCTTAGAAAGCGCTGGAGGACATACTGAATAATGATTTAAGGAGACTTCATGATGATGTGCTGGCGAGAGAGAAAAGCCTTCTCATCTCAGAAAACCAGGATACCCGCTTTACACGACTCAGGTTCCGGGTGGGAGGTTATACATCGATAGAAGTCCCGCGGATAAGTTCATCCTGCGATTTGACTACATCTACGACATGTTCCACATGACCAAGCTGGATTTTCAGTTCATCCCGCATGTATGCTTTGTATCTCAACTACATCATCAGGCGCGAGAACATAAAATATATCTGTGTCGTGGACCCGTACTATATGCACGAGAGCTTCTTGGCAGTCTACAAAGGGCACAGTGACTATGCAAGCAAGTACATCGACGAGTTCATGGTCGCTAATAAGGACAAGGGAACGATTCTCCTGCCTTATCATCCCACGTAAGTCATCTGCGAATATCCTTTCGTAAGTTTTATTCAATCCTTTGCAAGCAGGTAGGCTAATTTGAGGTGTACTTATTTTGTGCAGTGGGGGGCATCGTCCTCATCTGTCTGTACCCACAATACTCTCATGCTCTATACTTGGACTCAACAAGAACATCAAGAAGAGGGATTACACGCACATCAAGAGTGTTCTTGATAATGCCATTTTAACCTTCAGCCTTAGTGGTGGATATATCTAGGTGAAAAAGTACATGAATAGAGGGCCGGTTTTGGCCATAAGACCGACTTCTGCTGCATCCAGGAACCGAACGATAGTAAGGCTGATGGATTCTACCTCATGCATCACATGATCAAGTATAGAAGGGATAACCAATGCCTTCCCATGTCAGCTAATTCCAGCGATGCCGAGATTGTCAATTGTGCCACAAGCATAGGAAGGACATCGGATCATCGAATCTGATGTGAGTTTTATCATGTACAGTGTTGTAACATCCCAAATTTTGGAATGTTATAATAAATATTAGAATGAGTGTTTGTTTGCTTGAGTGATTGAATTGAGTGAAATTTGAAACTTTTTGAAAACTTTTGAATGAGAGGGAATAAAATGACTTTCCCCTTTGTGTTTAATTTCAAATTCAATTCCATTTCAAATCAGTGAGAGAAGATAACATGACTTCTTCATCAACCAGGAATTTGAAAAGTAGATTAGAAAATCTCTGAATTATTCTTTTTGGAATTCATTTCATATTTGGTTCCATTCTAAATTTTAAAAGAATTCAAATACCCTTGACAAGATTTTGAGAGGAGTAACATGACACTCCACACCAGGGTTATTTTTTTGAAGTATTTGAACCATAAAACCCAGGGGGGTTATTTGAAAAATTATTTGCAAAAGGAGTTAAAAGCCATTTTAGGCATTTTCTGAAAATAACTTTTTTAGAGTATTTATATTGGCCATGGAAAAATGTTCATCTTATTGCATTTATTTCCCTGATCATTTTGGTATGTATAACTTTATTTTTTGGAAATATTTTGATTGCCCAAAATAGAGTTTTCCTTCTCTATTATATTATAAAAGGAAATATTTTAAAATTAGGAAACTGACCCGAGGCCCAAATGGAAAGAACCGGCCCAGGATTCCCTCGCAGGATTCGAATCCCCTTCGAATCGGTGCCCGATCCATTGTTTCCCCTCTCTCTCACTGGCATACGGGTCCCACCGCCCGATCGTATCCCGCCTCGGACATCTCCTTCCTTCTTCCTCCTCCCTCCTTCCTTCCCTCATCGGTGAGATCGAAACCGCGCCGAATCTCCCTTCCTTTCCTTTCCCCGAGCCCCTAGAGGCCATATATAAAGCCCCTGACGTCCCCGCACCCCGTTCCACCCCGACACCCTGATCCTCCCTCACCAGAACACCGCCCCGCACCTCGCCGGAGTTCGGCCTCCACCCGAAGATCCCCGAGCTCCTAGAGCTCACCCCCCGACGCTCCCTCGCCTCGTCGTCACCACCAACAGACGCCGGAGGTCCGCCGCCGTCGACTGGACCCCTCAAACGCCGTCCTCGACCACCGGAGCGCCGCCCCCGAGCACCACCGAGCCGCCGCCGCCGTGGACATCGCCGGAACCCCACCAACCGCCGCTGTGAGCACGCCCCCTCCTCAGCTTCGGATCTAGATCTAACGATCCAGATTAGATCACTAAAATGCTCGAACCATTTTCTTCTGAGTAGTGAGCGTTCACTAGTTAGCACACCGCACGCACAGCCACAACTAACCAGAAATTGCCACGTAGCCCAATTCGTAGTTTAGATTTTTTCCTTTTTCTGTTTTAGTTTTGTTTTACAAAATTAGTTCTGTTTTTGTTTTCTTTATATATATTATGTATTTACTTGTTTTAATTTGATTCTTTTTGCATTGTGACACAATTTTCATCTAGTTTCTGTAGATATCAAGTTTGACCATATTTGAATTTTGTAAATTTGAATTCTGTTGAATATGCTCAAATCACTAAAAATTGGATAACTTGAGTTTAGAAACTTGTTTTTGAGTGATTCTTTTTGCTACTGATTTGTATTGGTTATATTTATCGCCCTGCCAAATTTGAGAATTTTTAGAATAGTTTAAATTAGGGTTTCATGCAAAACATATTCTGTTTTAGTTCTTTTTAGGATTATTTATATTTCTTTTGTTTTAAATTGTTTTAAATTATTTTCTTTTATATTAGTTGATAGATTTTATAAAGTTTTCTGTTAGATAATAGTAGCCCTTCAAACAAATATTATTTTATTAGTTGATCGCATGAAAATCAATTCTAGTTAATTATAACTTGTAATTTATTTCCATTTGCAAGTTTGATTTGCTTTTGGAAAATACCTTTAAATAAAATTTGTTTTATAAAATATACTTTCTTTTAATTTAGTTGTTACATATCTTGTTTGTGTTATTATAATATTTTATTTTTGTTTCCTTGTTGTTAATTTTATTAGGCAAAAACCTATGTTATTTAGAGTGTTGTTTTCATAATTTTTAGTAGTTCTTCAAAAGTAATTCTTTTTGCTAAGTAAAATATTTAATAAAATACTTTTGTTATATTTGCTTTGTTTTTGTGTTTTTACTTTTGAAAATAGGATTTATTTGTAGAGAAAAACCAACCTTAGTTGTGTTGATGAAACTTTGTTGTTTTGAGTTTTGTCTTAAGTATTTCCTTCATCACAACCTTGTTGCTTTTGGTTTTGTGTTACTTTTTGATTGTTAGAATTGATTGTGAGTATGATTGCTTATATGAATGCAATGTTTGATTATTATAGATTTTATCGGAGAGTGACGAATAGTCTATCAAGTATTTCTAAGAGCGACTTTTTTTCTTCATCAATAGTACAGGCAAGTTCACTTTGACCATCTATTTCATACCTATGTTTTATTGCATGTAGTGATATCATTCAACAAACCTCTCCAGTAGTGTTATTGAAAATTCTTGTAGTCAAGTAGAATGCATGAGGTAGGAACCCACCACTTGTTACCAAAGCCCCAAGAACGTTAGTTATTTTAATGCTATGCTAAAGTAGACGGGGTCTGGTATGAGTGTTCGTGAGTGTTGTGAGAAGCAGGACTCTATGTCAAGACGACAACTTCATGAAGGCATCTTCAGGTCCTGCATCTTCAAGACCTGAAGACTTCGAGACTCGAGAAACAAGTTTTCAACACACACTACTGGGTGAAGGATGGATTTTATGGGCGTCCCTGGAGTAACCAGTGGATGGCCGGGATGCATGGAGAAGCGCCATGACATCTTGCGGAAAGCTTCACCCAGACTCAAAGAGGTAGATGAATACTTCATGCCCGGAAGCTTACCTGTGTAGCCACAAGTCATTATGGGCTCTGGCTTGGTTGATCTTTGTTGTGACTCTAGCTGGGCAGTGCTACGAGATGTAGTCGACATTAGGATTGGATGGGCACTGACAGTAGCCAGAGAAACACTCTGAAACACCATGTTTCGTTCGTCCTGTTCTCAAACACCCGGCAGTGCGAGGACTTACCAGGAGGGAATGAATCTTGTGGGTAAAGTACACAACACTCTGCAGAGTTAAACCTAATCGAATAGCCGTGTCCCCGGTTACGGACAATTTTGAGCCTCTGGACTTGGATCTATCTCTGAACTCTCAACACTGGACTGATAATTAATTGTGGGCAACTAGTGATACTTGTGGGCATTATGACATCGGTTGGCAGAACCATGTCATGTTAGGTAACTCTATAGTGAAAACTCCTGATATTCCTTTGTTGTAGGAAAAGAAAATAAAATCAGCTTTTATGCAAAAACTCAGACACAGAGCCACAAATCCTTACTACATATATAATAGTTTTTATCTTCTGTTCCACTATGGTGATCTTGTCGGTACATTCAATGTACTGACCTACACGGCTGCAATGTCTTATGTTGCAGATACTTTTCTATGACGAGTAAGAGTACGATTCAGGGTTACGGTCTGCACTCAACTTGCCGTTGGTGTTATTGGGACTCCACTCCCGTTGAATGTTTCCGTTGAGATTTTGAGGTATATATCAGTTTTACGTTAATTACATGTGATTGCACTTTGATATATACATTGATGTACTGTGTGTGCCAGCATACTGATCCAGGAATGGCACAAAACATACAGAGGCTTGACTCGTTTTGAGTCGGGTCGCTACAAGTGTAAACTTGCCCAAGTGATCATGAAGGAGGTCCTCGGAAAATCAGGGAAGTTCTACCATGGGCCAATGAGTTGGGAGGAGGTATGAACACTGCTCAGCGCTCAACGTCTGGAACCTGAAGCCTTTCACGAAGCTCAGGTGCTTCCTCCTTGACTATAAAGATTGGAGCGCCGACATGGAGGAGTGATTGACGATGATAATGTGTATGTTTAATTAGTACTACTGTCTTTCTATGAACTAGCATAGATCACTCTAGTTAATTAATTTGGGTATGAGGAACTTCCTTATTTATGTTTACTATAGGTTTCTTCTATTTTGCTAACTATGCCTCTTTGTGTTTCTCAAGTACATTATGTTGCATATTATTATTGAATTCATCAACTTACATTACAGGTACATAGATCGTAGATGGCGAAGGACTGCTACGTCGTATTCATTGGGAGGGTTCCAGGAGTGTATGACAACTGGCCAGATGCTCAGGCCCAGGTGGACGGGTACCCGGGCGCTAGCCACTGAGGTTTCGGCAGCAGAGCCGAAGCAGAAAATAGTACTTGAGGTGGACGCTCCGACAAGAGAGGGATTCAAACCGGTGCCTCAAGAAGTACTACTTAGTCGTGCTCTTGCTCATACTGATCGCACTTATCTTCTACATCATGGTTTAGATGCAGATCATGAAACTTGTGTGTGTGCCATGACTATGCAGTTGCATTTATTCAAGACATGCCATGACTTGTGTATCGCTATTTTCGAGATGTGATGATATTTGTGTTGGATGATGATGGTTGTGGTATGACGAGTCTCCTGTATGTGTATGATATGATGAGAATAATGTATGTTTATTATTATATGATGAAACTATCATATAGAGAATTCACAAATAGGTATAGGGAAATTAAATCTTAGCAGTGTCAGTTTAGCAGCAGCGCTGGTAAGTAGTAGGAGCAGCACTTGTTGTAAACCAGCGCTACTGCTAACAATACTTACCAATAGCACTGGTTTTTCAGCACTATTGCTAAACACTTAGCTGTAGCTCTAAGTGCCTCTAGTGCCCCTTAGTGATTTTGGCGTATTGAAGACTTATAGGTTAAGAGCCTGATACGTTTGTAAGTGTAGACATGCTCTGTAAGTCACTGAGGAGTTTGATATATTCGAAGATTCTCGGCCCCTAAAATGTATGTCTTCAACTGAAGACTTTGGTGAAGACTTCGCTGAAGACTTTGGTATTCCTTGAAGACTTTGAAAATGAAGAAGTTGGTGTGACCTTGAAGATATGAACAAGGACTATGAAGCGTGAAGACTTCTGTTTTTGTAGATTTATTTCCTTTCTTTAGGTCACAGAAACACCGTACTGTTAAAGGGGGACGAGGTAATACTAAGGAAAATTTCCAACTGATGCTCAACTCAAAAGCCTCAACCATCCAATCCTTCGAGTGAAGCCTTTGGAAATCTCTTATGGTTAAGTCAAATTCTTCAGTGACAGAGACGAAGTTCTTCTGGGGTTTGAGGAAATTGATCTGACTGAGGAGTTAGGATTTCACTAGTGCGAATGGCCTAAAAGTGAGGAATATGATAAGCCTGAGTACTCTCATAGTTCGAAATTCTGACCGTTGTTGTGCTTTGTGCCGGTTGTCCCCAATCATCTTATCCACATAATTGTCATATCATTGCGGACATTTATGTCTTATCATGTCAGGTTGCACCCTCACTATAAATAGCCACCCCCCACAACCACTAGTTGGTTGGATACTCCGAGAGAGAACTGACACTTGTCATTTGACAGCAACCCATCCTCCGAGTACTTTGAGAGAAAATCATCAGTCAGGAAAAACCCAAATCCAAACCACCAAACCCAAAGTGATTGAGCATCACTAAAGAGATTGTTCTTGTGTGGAACCGACGCTTGTTACCTTTGAAGACTGTGTATCTTCTAGATGGTTAGGCGTCATGGTCTAGTGCATCTTGGAGTCAATTGGGGATCATGGAGTAACCTTGGTCTAGAGCATCTAGCAGTCAATTGTGGATCGTCGGGTGACCAATTTTTGAGGGTTTTGGAAGTCTACCCTGAAGACTCACCACGAGTGTTGGGAGAGGACTTTGTGACCTTAGCTCAAGGAGAATACGATAAGGACTGTGTGTCCTAGGACTGTGTGTCCTCTTGTTTAAATACGAGGCCACTCCAAACCAAACGTACAACTGTCATAGCAGTTGGAACTGGGTCATCAAACCATTGTCTTCATCGAGCTATCTGGTTATATTTTCTCAACCCTTTCATTTCCTTGTATACTTGTTGATGAAATTGATCATTAATGTTTGAAGAATTTGATTGAAGACTTCCTCAATTTACTCACCTCAAATTCTTCAAGTTACCTTGTTCCTGACCTGCTTATCCTGTATCATGCTACCTGTAATCTGTGAATGCTTAATTTCATCATGATGACTATGCTACTGCTATGTTTCTCATGCACTTGAGTACTTATTCCACTGCTAGTTATTCATCACATTTCAATTTCCTCAAGTTGAAATTTCTGAGTGATGAATTTGTAAAAAATGCCTATTCACCCCCTCTAGTCGATATAACGCACTTTCAATTGGTATCAGAGCAAGATACTCCCTTGTTCTGTATGATTTTGGTTTAACCACCTGGAGTTCTAGTTATGTTGACTGTAGGTATGATCATGGTTTCCGTAGGTTGTCCTACCTTTGATGGGTCAGACTATCCCTACTGGAAGAACAAGATGCGCATGCATCTTGAACCTATTGACAATGATTTTTGGTACGTTGTGGAAAATGGTGTTCCCTCTGTTACTCCCACGATCAATTTTGCTGATGTGAAGAGATTCAAGCAACTCGATTCTCAAGCGAAAAATATCATCTCTGGCTATCTGAGCAAAGGTCAGTATGGCAGAGTGAGCACTTTGAGTCTGCTAAGCTTATCTGGGATAGGTTGTCCAAAGTCAACGAAGGTGTTTCCAGTCAACGTGACTCCCATGTTGTTGTTGTTCGCATCTCTTCAACCGCTTCAAAAGACTCGACAATGAAAATGTTTAGCAAACTTTTGATCGTCTCACTGATATCTCCAACGAGCTTCAAGCATTGGGTGCCACTGGCATCACCGATCATGAAGTGGTGAAGAAACTGCTAAGATCTCTTGATTCCTCATTTGACACACTAGCTTTGATGATTCAAGAGCGTGGAGATTAAAAGTCACTTGATCCTACTGATATACTTGAGAGACTCAGTACTCATGAATTCCAACAAGCTGAGAAGAGAAACCTCTACGGGCCAAGCTATGGAAGAACTTGTGCTCTGATCGCAAAAGCAATTTTCTCATCCAAGGTGAAGATTCTGATAGTAGACTTGGTGATCCTAAATAACTGAGTCAGGAGCTAGCAATGCTGTGAGGAAATTCCAGAAGTTCTCAAGGAGAGTCCGATTTGGAAAATCATCAAAAAGTGGTTTGAGGAAATCAGATTCGTTAAGCGACTACAAGAAGAGAACTTGTCACAAATGCAAGAAGTCTGGTCACTTTATCTCTGACTACCCTTTGTGGGAAAAAGAATCAAAGAAGAAGAATTACAAGGATGAAAGTTTTGATGACTCGAAGAAAAAGAAGAAATCTTCAAAGTCCTCATCGGCAAAGTCCTCATCTTCAAAGTCCTCAACGCACAAGAAGAATGGTTCCAAAAAGGCTCGAGCTTTCATTGGCAAGGAAATGGATTCTGAAGAAGAATCTGAAGAATATGAAGAAGAGGAAGAATCTGAGGTGGAATCCGACTCAGGTGTTGCTAGCCTTGCTCTCGCTACTGCTTTCTTCAGCAAGTCCATCTTCAACGATGAAGAAAATGACTACTCCAACGACTCTGACGTCAGCAATGATGATTATGCTCCCACCTATTGCTTCATGGCTAAAGATTCCAAGGTACACAAGCATCACTCGTCCTCTGGATCAAGTGAAGGTGAATCTGATGAATATGTGAAACCTAGCTATGCCAAACATGCTAATATTGCAACTAAGCAACTAGGTGCACTTGAAAAACTTTAGAAACTGTTAGGCAAAAGCGATGATCTGTTGAATGAGGAAGTGGATCAGACTCAAGCATTGTGTGATGATGTCAGAAGTCTTTAGACAAAGTATGATAAGCTTTAGAGTCATCATAATGTTCTCTTAGCTAAACATGAGAAGCTTTCTTATGCATTTCTTCAAAGAAAGCAAGATCTTGAGAAACTAAGAGTGTCTCATGAGGATCTCCAAAGTGAAAATGATTCGTTACTAGCTCAATAGATCAGTACCGCTCAGGAAGAATTTGTTCCACCTTGTTTGAAATGCATCGAACGTGAAACTACTAATTCTTCACGTGAATGTTCAAATGCTTCTATTTCTGCAAATTCTTCAACTGTCCCCGTGGTCACAAATTCCTCACCTAAGGATATGTCATCGTTTTCTGACGACAGATGCCATGGGTAGGCTTATCAAAGGTGGTTGGGTCAGAGGACGCTGATTGGCTCCGGGTGCGGGATTAGGCATAAGCGGTGGAGACACACGATCTACCCAGGTTCAGGCCCTCCATGGGAGGTAACACCCCTAGTCCTGCTTGGTCTAGTTGATGGATGGGTATGTTTACAAGGTTGCTCCTAGAGCTGTCGTCTAGAGGAGGAACAGGGAGCAGCCGACTCGGCTTCCTCTGCTACGAGGGGAATGTGTAGGAAGTGTCCCGTGGGTGTGTGTGTGTGAGACTCGTCGTCCCTGTTGCATGGGGGGCTTGGGGGTTTATAGGCCAACCCCCCAGCTTACAATACTCTTAAGGTACATAATGGGGGGACTGGGCTCACAGCCTCTCCGGCTGGCCAGGGGGTCCCGCGTCTTGAGCCGTCTTGTCGCCCGTAGGGTCCACCAGCTGCACGGTCCCATCACCCACTGGGGCCCGCCAGCCGACTCCGCAATTGGCCCGCGCCCACCTGCTACGACACGGGCTGCCCGGGCATCGTCGTCTTGCGCCAGCCGGCCGAAGTCTCCGATACGGCCGACAGCACTATAGCCATGCCGGAGCAGGTAATCGAGTGGGCGGAGGTGTGCCGACACTGTTGCCCCGCCAGGTCACGGTCGGCCAAGGTCAGCGGTACGACCGGCCAAACTGTAGCCATGCGCACCCGCGCATCAACGGTCACTATGGCTACACTGGCGCTCGTCGTGGGGGTCCTGTCTTGTCGCCGTACCTGTGTGCAGAGGGATGGGATGGGAGCTTGCCTGCCCCAAGGGTCAACGGAGGAGGCGGCCCGACGGCAGCTGACCGCAACCAGCCGGCCAGGGGCCGAGCCGGCTCTTCAGATAGCCGTCCTGGATCCAGCTCGCAATGTGCCTGCCAGTCGTGTGCCAGCCAGCTGAGAAGCAGCCGACCACATATTTTTTTTGTTGAAGCGGGGAGTGAGAACCCCGTTGCTTTGGCCTACCCAGGGGTAATAACCCCGTCAGTAGTCGCTGAAGCCGGCGGGGGCCCGTGTCCGCCCGACGGAGGGGAGCCGGCGGCTTCCCCCCCTCGGTACCCGCCTCCGGCATGGAGTCGAACGACCAGCCGGGTCGGCGGACGCTCCTGACGCCTCGGGTTCCGACGTGCCACCCCGGGACCCAGGTCGGCCCGTAGCACGCCACACAATGAGCAATGATGTCATGGGTCCTACGCACGCGGGTAGACGGAACGTCGCCCTGGGCCTAGCCCACTAGGACTCAGGACGCACGCCGAGAACTTCTGCGCCCACACGTGGCGATTACAGCCCAGGCTGCCCACGCGCGCGCGGAGATTCCGTGGGAGTGGGCGCACTTTATCCCCACATCCCCCGGTTGTGGCCTCCCCATTTAAAAGGGGAGGGAGGGCAAAGGGCAGAAGCATCCGCACCCCATTTGCCCCCTTTGTCTTCCTTCCGTTCGTCTTCTCTGCTCCCTCGTGCCTTGTCGGTCTTCTCACTCGTGACCCCGCTAACATGCCCTCCCGCGCAGCCCCACCATCGCTATGGTCGAAGGACGCTCGGGGAGCTAGGCTGGCTCCATGGTCATGGAGACCACCATCGCGGAGCTCTACCGCGCGCATCCTGCCGTCGGCGGAGCGCATGACTGCGTGTGCGCCGGGCGATGAGGTGGTGCTCGAGCCACAGGAGTGGGAGTTCGTCGTCTTCTCCTGCCACTTCTCCTGTGGATTCGGGCTTCCGGTGAGCCACTTCTTCTGTCTTATGATGGACACCTTCGACCTCCAACCGCACCACCTCGGCCCCAATGCCATTCTCTACATTGCGGGCTTCGTGCCGCTATGCGAGGGCTACTTGCAGATGCTGCCCTTCGTGGACTTCTTCAAGGTATTGTTCTACCTCAAGGCGCTGAAAAGCGTCGATGAGCCGTTTGCCTATGGGGGCGCGGTGGTGTGTTGCCGCTATTCGCGCTTCCCGCACTTCAGCCTCCTAGACTCCATCAAGGGCTGGCACCGAACATTCTTCTACGTGAAGAACGCCGACCCACAGCAGGATTACATCCGGCTGCCGAAGTATGTCAACGCCCAGTCCTTCGGGCTGAACTGGTCGGGGACCGCCCCACACGGAACCGCACTCGAAGAGCTCGGCTGGCTCGTGGAGATGAGGAGCTGGGAAGGGCTGGTCGCCTCCGATCTGGTGGCGGCCTTCATCACGCGCTGGGTGCTACCTCTCCAGATGAAGCCACACCAGATCTGTGACATGTCTAGCTGCCGGGACCCCTGCTGGATGACGACCGTCGACCTGACGCCGGCTCAGGTGGCGAAGCGGGTGAATGCCATCGCAACCTTCAAGCTAGTGCCAGCGACGTGGACCTTGGACAAGGAGCCGTACGACCGGCACCACCAAGCACCCCTAGTACGTTCTATCAAGACGGCCCTTCTTGTTCGAACCCCTCCAGCCGGCGCCCGATCTTACTTTTCCGTGTTGACCGTAGTTGTTCATGTGACAGAACACACCGGATGGCCCGCACTGCCAGATCTTCGAGGCAGAGCATGACCATTCTGACTCCGAGGACTATGAGTAGGGAGGCCCGCCCCAAGAGGGGGTCGATTCCTAAGGGGAGGCCGAGGAGGCGGCCGACCCGAGAGCCGACGGGACCAGCGCAGCCGGAGAGCCTAGCACAGCCGGAGGGGCCAGCATAGCCGGTCAGTACCCTCCCGGCCCCACAATCAAGGAATGGACCGATGATGATGATGACAATGATAATGATGATCTTCAGATTTTGAAGAGGCCGGCATCCACCCTTAGTTCAGTAGGTCCCGCACGGGCGGAGCGAGGAGTGGCCGGCTCGTGCCCTGACGGTTGGGGCCACTAGCCAGGGGAAGAGGCTGCACAAGAGGAGCCGGCAGCCCCGCCACCTAACCGCAAGCGGGTGAAGGAGGCCGTGCCGAAGCCGCTGGCGCGCGCCAGGCGGGCTCTGCCCGTCGTCACCGGGTAAGTGACCGTCTTCTTGCGTGGGTTCCTTTCCAAGTTGTCTATTGGCGGGTGTTTGACCCCTATGTGCTTCAGGGAACCAATGAACTCCACGACGTGGAGTCGATGGTCGACCCAACGGAGGTCGCCAGCCGGCTGGCCTGCGAGCACGCAGGCACGTAGCGCGAGGAGAAGAGGAGGCTCGTCGAGCTGCGGGCCTCAAAGTCCGGAGCCCATGGCGGGGCCTCACGCTCCAGGACCTCGAGCGGCGGGAGGCAAAGGAGGTCCGCAGACCCCAAGCGAGCATCCGACTCGACGGTGGAATCGACTCGCATGTCTAGGTCCCCGCCGAGCGAGCCGCGAGGGGCAGCCACGGAGCCGACTAGGCCCTCATCTGTGGAGGAGGCGGCCTGACTGGGGGCGGCGGCTATGGAGCCAGTCCTCGAGGAGACCCGGCCGATGGTGCCGGACATGACGCCGCCCGCGGCCGAGCCGGCCCGGGTCGATGTGCCGGAGGTCTCGGTGGCTCCGAAGGCGCCGAACAAGGAGATGGAGGCACCGTCCTTCGCGATCGTTGCGCCGAGCCGACAGGAGGAGGAGGCAGCACCAGCACCGAGCGAGCGGCAACTGGGGACTGATTCCTATGCCCTCGCAGTTATCAATCCTCCCCCGATTGCCAGCACCGTGACGAACGTTGGGATGGGTGGTGAAGATAGCCGGACCTGGAGGTCCACCCTGGACGTGATCCGGGACTGGGAGCATTGGCGCGCGTCCCTACCCTCCCGGCTCCCCGGCAGGCGGCTCGGTCCCCGCGCTCGGGGAGCTAGGAAGTGTCCTAGAGCGGTGCCGCCACGAGCTGGCCCGGTTCGTGGAGGTGGCCGACAACACCCTGCGGCGCGTAGAGGTAAGCTTCGCCTGTGTTTGTTAGAAAATTCAGTGGGGGGCACGTGAGCGCACCCACTGGGTGTAGCCTCCGAGATGCGGGCCGGCTGACCGGCTATGGGGCAGCTGGGCCGGATCTCCTTGTGCGCATTTTGACTTTGGCCTCTTGTGGAACGTAGGGACCGCCCGACGGCAGGAGTTGTTCGACGAGGAGGTTGCCATACACAACCGCGGCAAGCATGGCTTCTACAGGTTGGAGGAAGAGTTGGCGCGCGTGCGAGGTATGTTTGGTCTTGTGGGGGTGCGTAGACCCTGGGAGACGGGTTGGCTGCTAGGCAGTCGGGCCGTGCCTGGAATGTCTTGTTGACGCCGGTTTAGCTTTGCAGGGGAGTTGGCCACCCTCTGGGAGGAGAAAGTTGCGGTGGTCTCCGAGCGGGACCGGCTGGCGTAGAGCATCCAAGCGGTCACCCAGGAGAGGGACCGACTGGGCACCCTGCTAGTGGATCGGCAGGCGGCTCAAGACCGCGTGAGAGCGGACATGGTGCGGGAGGTGACAGCCAAGGAGAAGTCCATCAACAAAGCGGTTGACGCCACCCAACGTACCGCCGCCCTCCAAAATGAGGTGACCCACCTCGAGAGAACACTCGAGGAGCACAGGGTTTCCCTCGCAGAGGCAGAGGCGGCACGGGTGTCGGAGCGGGACTCGTCACTCCACTTCGCCATCGAGCTGGACGACTCCTCCGAGCGTAAGTATTAGTTTTTCTTTTTCAGCCGGCTGCTTTCTTCTTGTCCTTGAGTTGCCTTCTTCTTATTCTTCCCTTTCTTCTTTAGGACGCTTCCTGGAAAACCAGCGTCGCGCTGAGCGTGCCGTCGAGGAGCACCTAGAATATCTCCGGGGGCACAGGCGCAACATCGAGGGGGGTGCCGCTTGGGACATGTTGGAGCTCGGGCTGGCCATAGAAAACCGGCTGATCCACCTTGAGCGAAGTGTGGAGCGGCCGAAGATGGCCGGCAAAGAGGTCATCACCGCCTTGTGGCCAGGTCGTGGGGCTCCAGAGAGCCGCATGGCCTTGTGGCTAGAGAACCCCGGGGCACAGCTTGAGGTCTGGAAGGCTTCAGCAGCTCGAGCCGACGCACAGATGGCGCTCCAGTTTGTCACGTCGTGGTACCTCGGCATCGACCTGGACCGGCTGGCCACCATGCGGGATGAGCCGGTCGAGGAGCGGGCAGCACGCGAGCCCGTCTCATCTGTCGGGCCAATGATCTCACCATGTACATCGACCTGGACGAGCTCCTGCCAGCCCTTGGCGAGGATGGCGAGCCGGTAGCCGAGGACTCCTTCGGCAACTCCCAAGGTCCGGGGGATGAGGAGGTCGTCGATGAGAGCACCAACTCTAGCACTGATAGTCGTGGCGAAACGACTGGGACCACGGAGGATTCCCTGAAGGCCATGGAGGCCGAACCAAAGGCCACGGCCACCTCCGGGCCAAACGTCGAGCCACCTGGCGGCACGCCGACTGGTGACGCGCCGGTAGCCTAAGCCCCTAGGCGTCTTTACTTGTCTTTTATTTTTTCTGCATGTTAGACTCAATTCCACCCACTAGGGGTGTATTGTAATGAACCTGTGTCGTGGGCCTTTACTATTTTTAACTTGTGTTTTGAATACCCGATGAGCTTGTTTGTTGTGCATGCCGGCTCATCCTTATCCCTTTTTTGCCCCCCTTGGTTCCGTCTGCGCGGCCCCTTTTCCCCTTTGGTTTCGGCCCCGCCAGCCCGACAACCGGGAGTCGGTTTGTAGCTAGGTCGAGGCGTCTGCCTCGAGGGAGCCGGTTCTGAACTTGGGAACCGTGAGGGACTTTTGGGTAAGTTGAGTGGCAGAGGAGAGGACGGCGTCCGGCTGGACCTAGCCGTCAAGCCCCTTGCGATTGATTTTTCGCGTGCACTAAGTTTCACTTCCCCGAGGCCCCGTCAGTCGGACAGCCGGGAGCCGGTCTATAGCTTGGAGGGGTGGGAGGGCTCGTTTAGCTCACACTACATGGTCGGTTTCGGGGAATGCGGCCTAGGACCAGCCGGAGAGCCCCCGGGCCGGGGAGCCGGGTCTGGGAGCCGGTGTGTGATGAAACCTTGAATGGAAACGGAAAGGGTGTGCGCCAAGAGCTGTCCTGGGGCACCCATGGCATTCATAAGCTTCGAAGAGGGGAAGATACATAAATTCACTAGTTTTTCATTAGTAAAATGGACGGAGGAGCGCCGCGTTCAACGGGCGCTCGGTCTCCTCGCCGAAGGCATCTCTCTTGCGCTTTTGCGGCTTCTAGGCGTGTATCAGCTAGTACGCGTTGTTGTGCAGTGCCTTGCTAACGATGAATGGGCCCTCCCATGGGGAGGACAGCTTGTGCTGGTCGACTGTCCACTGGATCCGCTTGAGCACTAGGTCCCCTTCGCGGAAGGAGAGTGGCCGGATCCGCTTGCTGTTGTAGAGTCGGAGCTTCTACTGATAGATGGTCGTCCAGTTCAAGGCTAGTTCGCGGGCTCCTTCGAGTAGGTCAAGTTTGTCTTCTCTTGCCTCCTTTGCATCCCTCTCCATGTATAGGTCGGCCCAAGGCAAGTCAAACTTGATGTCGGTGGGAATGCTCGCGGCGGACCCATACACAAGGAAGAAGGGTGTGTAGCCGATTGATCGGTTGGGAGTGGTTCTGAGGCTCCAAAGGACAACCGGCAGCTCGTCGACCCAGCAGCTGGTTGACCTCACCAGCGGCGTTATGAGCTGGGGCTTCACGCCGGATAGGATTAGGTCATTCCCCCTCTCGACCTGGCCGTTTGACTATGGATGAGCAATGGACGGCTAGTCGAGCCGGATGCCCTGCTTGGAGCAAAAACGCGCCAGCACGCCCTTGGTGAAGGTCGTATCGTTGTCGGTGATGATGCTGTGGGGGATGCCGTAGCGAACCGTGATGTCATTGATGAACCGAACTGCCGTGGGGCCGTCCAGGTTCTTGATCTGCCTGGCCTGTCGGCTGGAGCCGGTCTTTGCCAGCGTGTCGGCCGCCTCGTTGTCCGTCTGCAGGAGGTGGTGGAACTCACATCCCTCGAATGATCCGATGAGTTTCTATACGAGGAAGCGGTAGCTGGCCATGTTGGCGTCCCTGGAATCCCATTCGCCAGAGACTTGCTGCACCACGAGGTCGGAGTTGCCGAAGCATAGGATGTGCCTAATGCCAATATCCTTGGTGAGCCGATGGCCATGGATGATGGCCTCATACTCGGCCACATTGTTGGAGGCGTCAAAGTGGATCTATAGGGCGTACTTGAGCTGGTCGCATTTTGGGGAGGAGAGGACTATGCCGGCACCTAGGCCGGTCCTTATTTTGAGCCGTCAAAATGCATGCGCCAATGCGTGGAGTCTAGGGAGGTGGCACAAACTTGGTCTCCGCCTAGTCGACGAGGAAGTCGGCCAACGCCTGTGACTTGATTGTGGCACATGGCTCGTGCCGGATTTCGTGGTCGGCGAGGGCGATGACCCATTTGGTGATCCGACCGGTGGAGTCCCGGCCGCTCATGATCTCGCCGAGTGGGGACGTGCTCACCATGGTGATGGTGTGCTCCAAGAAGTACAGCTTGACCTTCTTGGCGGCGAAGTAAATGCCATAGCACATCTGCTGGTAGTGGGCGTAGTTTTGCTTGGAGGCGGAGAGGACCTCACTGAGGTAGTAGACGGGGCGATGGACCGGTAGGGACTTTCCCTCCTCCGCCCGCTCGACCACCAAGACAAAGCTGATGACGCGTGTGGTCACTGCAATGTAGGCGAGCAGGGGGTCCTTCTCAGTCGACGCGGTCAGGATGGGCGCACGGGTGAGAGCCTGCATAAGGCCGCGGAAGGCCTCGTCCGCCTCGTCGAGCCAGTCGAATGCGCCTGACCTTTTCGTGTGGCCCGGCTTGACCAGGGCCATATTGCGAAGGATCCCGTAGAGGGGTAGGGCCTTCTCTCCCAGTCGGCTGATGAACCGGCTGAGCGAGGCAAGGCAACCGGTCAACTTCTGGACATCGCAGAGCTGGGTCTGTTTGGGCATGCGCTCGATCGCGCTGATCTTCTTTGGGTTGGCTTTGATGCCGCGGGCAGACACGTAGAAACCCAGGAGCTAGCCGGCTGGGACGCCGAAGACACACTTCTCCGGGTGGAGCTTGATCTTGTACTCGCGCAAGTTTGCGAAGGTCTCCCGGAGATCGTCGAGGAGGCTGAAGTGCTTCTTGGTCTTGACGACGATGTCATCGACGTAGACGTGGACGTTCCTGCCTATTTGAGGCAGGAGGCACTTCTGCATGCACTGTTGGAAGGTGGCGCCTGCGTTCTTCAGGACAAAAGACATGGTGATGTAGCAGTAGGCCCTGAAAGGCATGATCACAGAGGTCTTGAGCCATTCATCCGGGTCCATCTTGATCTGGTGGTAGCCAGAGTAAGCGTCCAAGAAAGACAGCAAATCGCAGCTGGCCGTGGAGTCGATGACTTGATCAATCTGTGGCAGTGTGAACGGGTCCTTGTGGCACGCCTTGTTCAGGCTAGTGTAGTCGATGCACATGCGCCAAGTCTTGTTCTTCTTCAGCACCAAGACTGGGTTGGCCAGCCAGTCCGGTAGCCAGCACCTCACGGTGGCGTCCGCCCCGAGGTGGGTTCTTGGTGCGCCAGCTGTTCACAGCCGGCGCCTCGTTCCTTGACAGCTGAGAGTGTTGGGGGTTGCTTGCCTCGACCCGGCGGCTGGTGGCACGAGGGGAACATGAGTGCTGAGCCGGCTGGTGGCCAGCGATCCCAGTTCCCTCGCGCTCGGGCCGGGGGCCTTCGGAGGTGGCGCCACCCGCCGTGAGCTGGTGCTGCTGTGCGTCGGCGGCGTCGATGAGTTCTTTGATGTGATGCTCGCGGGTGGCAGGCTCCTCGCCCTTCAAGGTAGCCAAATCCTCATAGGCTACCTTGGCCGCCCGGAGGCTGGTCGCGGGGGTGTCGTAGATGGGCATGTTGCCGCCCAAGATTTCGGCGACCACGCGACCGCGGTCGCGCACAGCCCCACGCCGGCTGGGCTCGATGCCAGCCGGGGTGAGACTATAGGCGGAGGCGTACTCCCGCTGAGCAGCCTCCATGCAACGTCGTGCGACGACGAGGGAGCTGACATCCTCGAACAGGAGGCGGCGAGCCGTGTCCAGCTCGGCTGTGGTGACATCAGGGTTCGCCGTCGGGGCGATGGGGCTGCTGAAGCCCGAAAGGGCCGTGCCGAGCGGGTCAGAGGTGCCAGTGTGGGCCGCGGCGGCGTTGGCCTCGGCCCGCGCACGGGCAGAGGAGGTGGAGGAGATGATGGCCAGTGGTCCCACATAGACGTGAGAGCCACTGGACTGAACCGCAAAGAGTGCGCCCACAGCCATGGGCGGGTCAGCGCACTTGAGCACCTGGCTAGGATACTCATCACGATTCGTCCCATGATCTCATCATGATCCGTCTTGCGATCATGATCACGTTCCTTCCGATCTAGTGCCGAACGGACGGCACCTCCGCGTTTAGCACACGTACAACTTGATGACGATCTCCAACTTCTTGATCCAGCAAGAGGAAGCGGAGAGGTAGACGATTTCCAGCAGTGCGACAGTGACGTGGCGATGGTAGTGGAGCAATTCTGGCAGGGCTTTGCCTAAGCATTGCAGAAAACCGATCTAGAGGAGAAACTATACACTAGAGGAACAGGTAGCACGTGGCTAAAAATCTTGTGCCAACACCCTAAAACCCTCTAGTATATATAGGAGGAGAGGAGGAGTCCTCCTCCTCCCAAGGAGCCAGACCTTGGGTCGGCCGAACCAGGAGGGAGGAGTCCTCCTCCTCCACTCCTAGTAGGATTAGGACTCCTTCCTAATTTAGGCCTTTTGACTTTTTCCACCTTTTTCCTTTTGGGCTTTTTCTTCCCAGCCACATGGGCCCCTTGTGGGACTTCCTCCAGCCCACTAAGGGCTGGTATTCATCTTCCCATAGCCCATGTAGCCTCTTGGTTCGAAATACCCCTCCCGATGGTCTCCCGATACACTACTGACACTCCCGGTACACTACCGATGAGCCCGAAACTTTTCCGGCGACCAAAATAGGACTTCCTATATATCAATATTTACCTCTGGACCATTCCGGAGCTCCTTGTGACATCCGGGATCTCATCCAAGACTCCAAACAACCTTCGGTAACCACCATACATAACTCTATACTACCGAAACGTCACCGAACCTTAAGTGTGCAGACCCTGTGGGTTCGAGAAATACGTAGACATGACCGACACACCTCTACGGTCAATAACCAATAGCGGGACCTAGATGCCCATATTGGTTCCTACATATTCTACGAAGATCTTTATCGGTCGAACCTCTATTTCAAGGATTCAGTTAATCCCGTATGATGTTCCCTTTGTTCTTCGGTATGTTACTTGCCCGAGATTCGATCGTCGGTATCTCCATACCTAGTTCAATATCGTTGCCGACAAGTCTCTTTACTCATTCCGTAATACAAGATCCCATGACTAACACTTAGTCACATTGCTTGCAAGGCTTATTGTGATGTTGTATTATGGAGTGGGCCCTGAGATACCTCTCCGTCACACAGAGTAACTAATCCCAGTCTTGATCCATGCCAACTCAACAAACACCCTCGAAGATACCTATAGAGCACCTTTATAGTCACCCAGTTACGTTGCAACGTTTGATACACACAAGGTACTCCTCCGGTGTCAGTGAGTTGCATGATCTCATGGTCATAGGAACAAATACTTGACATGCAGAAAACAGTAGCAATAAACTGACACAATCATATGCTACGTTTGTAGTTTGGACCTTGTCCATCGCATCATTCTCCTAATGATGTGATCCCGTTATCAAATGATATCACATGTCAATTGCTAGGAAACCATGACTATCTTTAACCAACGAGCTAGTTCACTAGAGGCATACTAGGGACAAAGTGTTGTTTATTTACCCACACATGTAATGTGTTTCCAATCAATACAATTATAGCATGGATAATAAACGATTATCATGAACAAAGAAATATAATAATAAACACTTTATTTATTGCCTCTAGGGCATATTTCCAACACTCATGGCATGTTTATATAAGCATTTCTTGAATGTTATATTTCATGCATGGTAAGTTGCAAGTGAGCTACAAACTTGATGTGATCATGAAATGATGAAACAACCTACTCATGTGGTGGCATGATAGGTTGTAGGCTAGTATTGTTGGAGCATGCCAGTTCTATAACAAACTGTTTAACTCTAGTGTTGACATAGATCGAGTCTTGTCCCCATTCTCCTTCCTTCCATACTACCACATGTTTTCTGCAAAGAATACGGTTTAGTAAGTTGCAAAACTCTTTCCATGTACACACCAAATAGAGGGGCGGGGATGAGGGTTCCATGGCCCTAGATTAAAGCTCGTCATCCGGTCAAGGGGCATGGGTGTTTACGGTTGGGACCGAGAGGGGGGGCACCCCTTAGAGCGCACAATATAAATTTACACCATGCTATTCGAGGTATTGGCCTCCCCATCTTAAAGTTTTTCTTGAACATGGCCTAGGGTGATACCTGGCATCGGGAGGTGGAATGGGTGTGTACTGGTTAGGTGTGTTTTCTCCTAAAATACCATAGACGGAACTAGTCCTTTGGGACTACTAAAATCCGTTTGCTGTGGGTAAAGAGTACAACCTCTGTAGAGTCAAAACTATTCAAATAGCCATGTCCACAGTCAAGGACATTGGTTGACAGGTCAAGTGTCGGTTTGAGTGTTAGTCTCTGGAGAACTAATATGTTAAATAACGGAAGTAAACTTGGCTAAATATTATTCCTGTGGATGGACTAACCTGTTTACTATTATGTACCGAGTATTCCTTGGGATGGTGCTACCTCCTGGGTTACTCGTATGTGAACGTTGAAATATAAGCCCTTTATGTGATGTCGCTCTGACGTTCGACTATGGCATTCTGTTATTTACTTTTGATATAAGCCCTTTCTGTGATGTTGCTCAGACGTCCGACTGTGGCATTCCTGTTATTTTACTTTTGATATAAGCCCTTTATGTGATGTCGCTCAGACGTCTGACTGTGGCATTCTTGTTGTTTACTTTCATTATATGCCCTTTATGAGATGTCGCATCAGACGTCTGACTGTGGCATGTACGGTTATTTATTTTTTAGTATAAGCCCTTTATGTGGTGTCCCCCTGATGCCCGACTGCGGCAAGTTAAATTTATTTTTACCTTTCGAGGTGTCGCTTCAGACACCCGTCCGGCCTTCTCTTATTTTATTAGAATTTTGGGAGGATTACCGCCCGACTTCCTTTTTATTTACCTTGCAATACAAATTTATTACCTGAGTGTGTATTACTAATTTTTGCTCAGGTGCATCATGGTTGCATTTGTTATATCTTATGTCAACTGTCTTGCGAGTACATTCGAAGTACTCACCTGGATTGTTGATTTGGCCAGATATTAATGAAGGCGATCTTATGGATGAAGAGTACGATAGCGAGTCCAATGCCTAGAGGAGTCCCAGTCAGTCCCTTGCGATCCTGGAGTTGGTCACTTGTATTATATTCGCTTCCGCTACCCAAAATAAACCATCGAGCCTCACTCCGACGCTTGATGTTTTGTAAGATATTAGAGTCATTTCACACACTCCTCTGTGACATATCCACCACCACCTTTTATTGTGAGTCAGTAGCTATGCCACCATACCCATTATGTCATATCCGCCTTTATGTGTAATATTGGCGTGCCTGTAATAAATTGTTGAGCAGCATTAGCTCAACCCTGTATAATATTAAGTACTACTGGATTTTTGTATCAAGGATTTGTCTACCGGTAAAAAGGATTTTCTGTACTGGTCAGACGTAAGGGGCGATTTTTCAATAAATGTTTTATTGAAAAACTGGTCAAAAACCGTCCTTAGCAAATCTCGAGGACAAGATTTTTCTTAAGGGGGGTAGTGTTGTAACACCACAAAAATTTGACCATGTTTTAGTAATTAAAATTTTGCCAGGGAATTAATTTTTTTTTCTAGATCATGTGTTGATTTGAGGATCACTTCTTTCTTCTGAGTTGTGGAGTCTTCCCTCTTAGTACAAACTTTTCTAAAATGTTTTTGGATTTGAATACCTACTCAGGAGCATTTCATTTTCATTATATATGATCAGTGGAAATATTTCTACAATTATTCTCCTAAGCTCTATTCTTTTATTTAATGGTTTCTCATAAATTTTCGAGCCTCATTTGCACTACAACCATTTGATAACTCACTTAAAAATGCTACAAAAAAATTGTAGAAGACCTGTGAGGTTACTACATCACTTTTATGCAAAAAACTCACTTAGTCATTTGAAGATTTTCAGCCCTACCTCAAGTTTTCAAATCTGGTTCAATTTGTAGTTTGCACTACAACCTAATTAAATATTACTTTAAAAATTCCATGAAAATTTGGAGATGTCAGTAGATGTATATAACTCATTTTTAGCAAAAACCCATTTGTGTTCTTTGGAAAATTTGAGAAAACCATCCTCTTTTGCATTCTGGTCCAGTTTGAGGTTTTGTACTGCAACCCCATTATATCTTCCTCTATTGACCATGAGATTTCTACTGCTTGTAGTTTACTCTACCAAACTCTTAAGACCAAAAGTTCAAAGCCATTAGAATATTTTAAACACATGCAATAATAGCCTTTCTTTTCTGTCCAGATTTGGTTTTCTCAAAATCTTGCACTAGAAAGTTTCTGCTTTGGCCAAGATAACCTTGCCATCCTCTTTATCACCTAAAGAGACTATGATCTGGAAATTTTGGCCACTAGAAAAACCTTCTAGATTCCCCTAGCATTTTGTCGAAAAGTTGGAGTGCATGAACTGTTTTGGCATGATTTTTGCTTTGCGTTAGAGGTTTGCTCATCTGGCCTTATAAGCTTGTCCTTTAGCTATGCCTTGGACATCAAGCCATCCTTGTAGAGCCCCGTGGGCAGAGGAGCCCCTTGGCAGCCATTGACATTTTGCCGAGCACCTCGCGTGCGTGCTCTGGGCATGAGCAGAACGCGCGTTTTGCATGTGCGTGCGCTTGAGTCGCCACGTCCCACTGCCGCATCCCCGCGTCCGTTATGATCCATTTCCGCTCGGAGCCAACGCGCCCCGACCCCTCTCTCGTCGTAGAGTCTCCCTAGCCATCTCCTGCAGTCCCGTAGCACCACTGTCAGGTCGGCCATGGCAGATAGTGGACGGCCGTAGCAGGCCCCGGCCTTGGCTGCGCCGCCCAAGCCACGCATGCGTGCCAGCTAGCCCCCTTGCGCAGTGGGGAGACTATCGGAATGCACCGACCAGCCCCAGTCGCTGCCATGCCGCCCCTGCGACAGTCACCGGTGTTCTTAACCACTGCTGCCGTGAATCGACCTTGCGCGCCTATTTAAGGGATCCCCGAAGCTCAGACAGACCGGTAGAAAACGCCTGGGATCTCTCTCGAGCTCCCATAGCGGGAAATCGACTGGAGGAGGCCGTCTTCCCCACTTCCGGTAGCCTTGGCCGCCTCCGCGCTCTGACCACATCCCACCAAACCAGAGCCTCCCTAGTGCCTCCACCACCACCGCTAGTTCTCCCTCGACCCCACGGAGCTGCCCCGCCTCTCAGCTTCGACCAAGATCCATTGTAGCCCAAATCCCCATTTGCTCCTGAAGCCGGAGTCCGCCTCGGAGCTCGCCGCCTGCAAACCAACCCACCCCTCCGGCCATGGCCACCATCAGGAGAACCGCAAGGATCCCGTGAACCCGTTCCCCTGCCTAGGACCCCGCGAGGAGCTGTCTTTCATCGGCGATAGTCGCCAGAGACCTCTCCTCCCCTCGGCTGGAGGAGGGAAACAACCGGTTTGACCCTAGACAAACCTGTCCGAAGGGCCCCACTCAGCAGCGACAGAGACGAGCCGAAGCGGTTTTAAGTGAAGGCGTAAACCACGAAGTACGTCTTCTTTTCCGAAAAGCGTATTTCGTCTAAATCGTTTTCTTTTAAATGTTTTATTAAAAACAGAGCTTTGACTATTCTTTGACTATCTATAACTTTTAAAATATAACTCCAATGGACCTGATTTTTCTTCTGTTGTCTCCCAAATTCCACCTAGTTTATTTTCATATTTATCTGAAAATTTTCAAAGACAACTTTTTGTGCTGTTTTTGAATTGTGTGTTAATTAGATTATTCTCAAATAGGAATTTGGAGTGATGATGAAGTTTTCGAGTGCAACTCAAATACATACACATTGAAGGCAAGCATTCGGAACCCTGGTATAATACTTGTTGTGTGTGGCTTGATGTGACTACAACATCGAGTTGACCTGAAGTATGCATTTGTTTTTATGTGATGGTGTGATCATGTTTACAAATGCACGATGAAAATTCCTTGCTGTTGAAATTGATATGCTTCTGAAAGTATTCACCCTCGTATGTCATTCACGCCTACCGGAAGGAAACAGGAGAAGTGTCTGTCTCGAGTAGACACGAGCTTGGTGCTGACATCTCGTTGGAGCGAGAACGGTCAGTAAGGCATGAAGGGGTATGATGAGTGGTGATTCTGTCTAAATGTCATGAAATATGTTGTTATACTAACCATGCAGAGAATACATAACCTCCTAAGTCGGCCATAGATCAAGTCTTGTGCTAGTAACCCCTATACTTGTTTCGTACTACCACTTGTCCCTATAGCAGGTAGGGTACGATTCAGTAAGTTGTCAACCCCTTTCGTAGTACACACCATATAGACAGGCCATAGTGAAAGATACCAGTAGCCCCTGGTAGGCATGTCACTTGGTCTGGGGGCATGGGTGTTTCCGGTTGGAGCCGAGGGGTAGCTCCCCTTGTTTGCACGCGTTATAAATTTTGTGATCCCATGCTAATCGAGGTCGATCTAGCCTCCCCACTTAGAGGTTTGCTTAACGAGTGCCGTGGGTGATTCCAGGCACCGATAAGTTAAGCTGGTGTATGCAGGTCAGGTGTGTTTTCAATTTGAAGTCCGTAAGCGGAATTAGTCCCGGCGGACTAAAGAAATCCGTTACTCGTGGGTAAAGAGTACACCCTCTATAGAGTTTATATATATTCGAATAGCCATGTCCGCAGTTAAGGACTACAGTCTGGGATGGGTCAAGTGTCGGTCTTAGTGTCGATCTTCGGAGGAAAACTGCTAAACCGGAACGTTGATCATAATGTGTGACAAATGATGATCTTGATTGTTATTATTGTGGACTAACCATGTATATGATTTGAATTAGTGAGTATCCCTGGGATGGTTCTACCTCCTGGATATTCACTATGATTATTCTTATATAAGCCCTTTATGAGGTGTCGCTCAGACACCCGAGTGGCATGCTTGACATTTACATTCCTTTATAAGCCCTTTATGAGGTGTCGCTCAGACGCCCGACTGTGGCATGCTTGTCATTTACTTTCCTTTATAAGCCCTTTATGTGGTGTCGCTGAGACGCCCGACTATGGCATGCTTGTCATTTACTCTCCTTATAAGCATGTGGTGTCACTCAGACGCCCATATGTGGCATGCTCGATATTTACTTTCCTTTATAAGCCCTTTATGTGGTGTCTCTCAAACGCTCGACTGTGGCATCCTTGTTATTTATTTTTCCTTATAAGACCTATGTCATGGATTATTATTTTGTGACTCACCAAGTAATCGGGGATTACTTCAGTGCATGAGTATCACCTGTTATATTATACCTGTCTTCGTAATGTTTGCGATTACATTCAAAGTACTCACTGGCTTGTCCCTGGCTATTATCTTGGCCAGACTTCTTGCTTGGAGAGGAGCGTGGTGACAGCAGCCCGGAACCTAGGCATCGAAGATAGCAGATTCACGAAGATAGGAATTATCCAGGTCAGCTGTTCCTATGGGAAATGGAGTCCCATAGACGTTGATGACCCCAAACCGCTTCCGCCACCAACCACTAGAAACCTTTTGTTGTACTCATAGACCATGATGGTCTTGTACTGCATATTTTTTTTATTTTGCTTGGAATATCTATATCAAGACAGTGTCTCGTCGGCTAACAGTAATCCTGGGGCTGATGAGCACATGGGCCATTTACTGGGAAATTAATATCCTAGAAAACTGGTCCTAACACGGAGCAAGCCCCACGAGCCCGCGGTTTTGTCTTGATGTGTGGCGGCGGTGGGGAATGGCGAGGGCTTCCGCCCGGAGAAGGAATCCGGCCGGCGCCGCATACGGCCCCAAGGTGGACGCCAACTATCATCGTTTTCTCACGACAGATGCCATGGGTAGGCTTATCGAAGGTGGTTGGGGCCGGAGGACGCCGACGGGCTCCGGGTGCAGGATTATGCGTAAGTGGTGGAGACACACGATGTACCCAGGTTCAGGGCCCTCCGTGGGAGGTAACACCCCTTGTCCTGCTTGGTCTAGTTGGTGGATGGGTATGTTTACAAGGTTTCGTCTAGAGGAGGAAGAGGGAGTAGCCGGCTCGCCTTCCTCTGCTATGAGGGTGAATGTGTAGGAAGTGTCCCGTGGGTGTGTGTGCATGAGACTCGTTGTCCCCGTTGCATGGGGGGCTCGGGGGTTTATAGGTCAACCCCCTGGCTCACAATACTCTTAAGGTAAATAATGGGGGACTCGGCTAGCAGCCTCTCCGACTGGCCAGGGGGTCCCGCCTCTTGAGCCGTCTCGTCGCCCGTAGGGTCCACTAGCTATGCGGTCCCATCTCCTGCTGGGCCCGCCAGCCGGCTCCCCGATTGTCCCGTGCCCACTTGCTACGGCACGGGCCGCCCAGGCGACGTCGTCTTGCGCCAGCTGACCGAAGTCTCCGATATGGCTGGCAGCACTGTAGCCACGCTGGAGCAGGTAATCGACTGGGCGGAGGCGTGCCGACACTGTTCCCCGCCCGGTCGCGGTCAGCCAAGGTCAGCGGTACGACCGGCCGAACTGTAGCGATGCGCACCCATGCGTCAGCGGTCACTGTGGCTACACTGGAGTCCGTTGTGGGGGTTCCATCTTGTCGCCGTACCCGTGTGCAGAGGGATGGGACGGGAGCTTGTCCGCCCCAAGGGTCAACAAAGGAGGCGGCCCGAAGGCAGCCGGCCGCGCCCAGCTAGGGGTAATAACCCCGTCAAGATACCACAAGTATTTCTCACGAAAATGCAGGGTTGAAGGAATTGTATGTGACAGGCATGTACAAAAGTCTCAAAGGGCATCAAACCCTTTGCAATGTGCTCACAAAGCAGATCCTGAATAGGAACCCCAGGAAAGAGGGTATTGCATTTGAGAGGAAACTCAATGCTGATGGATCTTACTACACACCTGAGCAGTACCCCCAAAACTCATGGGTTGCGACAAAAGGACCTCCTGTAGATCCATCCACTTTATCTGGATTTACTTGTGAAACTTCATATTCCTTTGATGAGTCACTTGACTCCAACTATAAATTCTCCAAAAATTGGAAAGGTGAAGTATTTGCCAGATTTGTTGGAACTAACTACAGGAACAGTTCACCTACGAAGAAAATCTGGGTTCCCAAGTGCTGCTTACAAAATCTTCAAGTGAATGTCCTCACGACATCACTCATGAAGAAAAGGAACCCCGAATCAAATTCCTCATATGGACCAAAGTCTTCAATTGGACTAAATTCCTTAAATGGTTAAAAATATCATTCTTCTGCTAATGCATGTGTTTCTCAAGGAAAATCTAAGAGTTCTGAATATGTGCATTATTCTTCAAATCATTATGTTCATAAGTCCTCTAAGAATTTCTCTGCTTATTCATATGAGTACTCTAACCCTCGTTGTGTGAAATGAAGCGCACTAGCTTCAATGCCTCCCTTCTCATATGGTGCTTGCAGAATGATGAACTCTTTTCCACCCCTCAAGATATGAGTGGTGAGGAAATTGAACTAATTTCTTATGCAGGGTCAGGTCTCCATATAAACTTGAACTTCTGATGAATTGGCTGGGGACCTAAGGAAATACTTGAAAGGACGCAAGCTGATCATGCAGAAATGAATTCCTCATTTCTCACTTCCTCACACTACTTTACTTACCATATTGTGTCATGAAATTATGCCTAATGAATTTGATGTCATATTGTTCACTCTGAAGCATATGAGTTCGTAAGTTGTACTAATTCATTTGCAGGATGAACCTCCAAAAGCTACTGAGTGGGTCCTCGATAGTGGATGCACCACCCACATGACTAGTGACAAGAATCTACTAATAAATTTGTCACTTCCCCCATCTCATCTGAAGCATATCACCTGCACTGACAAAGGAAAAAGCAAGGTATTGGGTCTAGGTAAGGTTGCAATCTCAAAGGACCGACACATGGATAAGGTGATGCTTGTCGAATCCCTCGGGTTCAACCTCATGTCTGTCTCAATGCTTTGTGATCTTGATATGGTTGTCATCTTGGGAAAATATCGTTGTGTTGTCATCATGGAATCTGACCATTCCAAAGTCTTCGAAGGCCTTAGGAGAGGAGACTTGTATATTGTTGATTTCTCTACAGGTCCTCAGCCTGCCACGTGCTTACTTGTAAAGTCCTCATAAGGCTGGCTGTGGCATCGATGACTTGGACACGCTGGTATGAGGAACTTGCACATGCCTGTGAAGAAAAATTACGTCATGGACCACCTCTGTGGTGCTTGTGAGTCTAGGAAGATGACCAGATCCAAGCATCCATCAAAGACAATCATGACCACGACTCAACATTTTGAATAGCTTCACATGGACCTCTTTGGCCCCACTCATTATTCCAGACAAACAAATTCTGAAAGTTTCTATGGCTTTGTCATTGTTGATGATTGATACCATTACACTTGGGTGCATATTATTCTGTACAAGTCTGCCTCAACAAACTTCGGCGTCAAGATCTTAAAGTGCATTATATCGACTAGAGTAGGGTGAATAGGCGATTTCTAAAAATTCATTACTTGAGGAATTTGAAATGTGATGAATAAATAGCAGCGGAATAAGCACTCAAGTGCATGAGAAACATAGCAATATCATAGTCATCAGGATGAAATAAAACATGCATAGATTACAGGTACCGTGATACATGATAAGAAGGTGAGGAACAAGGTAAGTTGAATAATTTGAGGTGAGGAAATTGTGAAAGTCTTTAGACAAATGCGTTAAACAATAACGATCAATTTCATCAACAAGTATATGAGGAAATGAAAAGGTTGAGGAAATAGAACCAGGTAGCTCGATGAAGATAATGGTTTGATGACCCAGTTCCAACTGATGTGACAATCGTATGTTTGGTTTGGAGCGGCCTAGTATTTAAACCAGAGGACACAAAGTCCTTACCATATTCTCCTTGAGCTAAGGTCACAAAGTCTTCACCCAACACTCGTGGTAAGTCTTCACGGTAGACTTCCAAAACCCTCACAAACTGGTCACTCGATGATCCACAATTGACTATTGGATGCTCTAGACCAAGGTCACTCCGTGATCCCCAATTGACTACATGATGCACTAGACCATGATGCCTAACCGTCTGGAAGATACATAGTCTTCAAAGGTAACAAGCGTCGGTTCCACACAGTAACAATCTCTTCAATGATGCTCAATCACTTTGGGTTTGGTGGTTTGGATTTGGGTTTTTCCTCACTGATGGGTTGCTCTCAACTAACAAGTGTCAGTTCTCTATCGGAGCAGCCAACCAACTAGTGGTTGTGGGGGTGGCTATTTATAGCCAGGGTGCAACCTGACATGATAAGACGTAAATGCCCCCAATGATATGACTGTTATGTAGATAAGACGATTGGGGATTGCTGGTGCTAAGCACAGCAACAGTCGAAATTTCGAACTATGAAAGTCCTCGGGCTTATCATATTCCTCACTTGTAGGCTGTTCGCACTAGCGAAATCCTAACTCCTCAATAAGATCAATATCCATAGAGACCAGAAGAACTTCGTCTCTATCACTGAAGAACTTGACTGAACTGCAAGAGATTTGCAAAGGCTTCACTCGAAGGATTGGATAGGTTGAGGCTTTTGAGTTGAGCATCATTTAGAAATTTTCCTTGGTATTACCTCGGCCCCCTTTAACAGTACGGTGTTTCCTTTGACTCAATGAAAGGAAATGAAACTATGAAAACAAATGTCTTCACGCTTCATAGTCCTCGTTCATAACTTCAAGGTCACACCAACTTCTTCATTTTCAAAGTCTTCAAGGAATACCAAAGTCTTCACCAAAGTCTTCAGTTGAAGACATACATTTTTAGGGGTAGATAATCTCCGAATATATCAAACTCCTCATCGACTTATAGAGCATGTGTACACCCGCAAACACATTAGTTCCTTAAACTATAAGTCTTCAATACACCCAAATCACTACGGGGCACTTGATGCACTTACAACCCCCCCCCTTTTTGGTGATTGATGACAAATAGGTTAAGGTTTTAACGGGGATAAACATATGAAGTGTAAGTACTGAGTTTGAGGAATTTGATTGCAAGATGTAGAAGAACTCCCCGTGAAGATGTGCATATTTGAGAAATTTGCTTTGGACTGCAAATGTACATGGCAGGTTAAAAAATGGAGAACTCCCCCTATATCTTGTAATTCATATACGCATTTAACATATGATATGAAGAATTAGAAATGATGATGAAATTGGTGTCTGACAAAATTTAGCATGCATGCATTACGGTACTTGAGGAAATAAGCATGCGGAAAGCAGTTCAAAAGAGTCAGACAACCATCAGACTTAAGTTTACAACTCAACCAACAAAAGCTTTAGAAGAGCGAGAGTTGTAACTTAAACAAAAATAACCCATATATAGAGACCCTCTTGAAGACTAACTCAAATTTTCTCCCCCATTGTCATCAAAGACCAAAAGGGACGAAAACTGAGAACTAACGCCCCTTGAAGAATTTCATCTCGAAGGTGATGGAGGAGCGCCTGCGTTGTCGGGGTCATTTATCGATGCAAGACCCGCTGTAGTGTCGTGAATATCCTCAGCTTCATCCGCCTCGTGTGATGAAGAATATGAGCTTGTAACTAGGTGAGGAACTTGAACTTTCTTGAATTTCTTGTGAGGAGGACGAGCCTAGTCAAGGTGCTGCTCAAGGTTCATCTCCTTCAATTCCTCTGGAGTCTTGAGGTGAGACAGAATGGCCCAAGTGCGGTTGAAGACTTCATGGAGGTAGTATTGGTTCTTCCTCACAGTGTTGTGCATGACAGTCATGTCTCGAAGAAGTGAACCAAACTGACGCTTGACCCACTTGTGGTTGTGATCAACCTTCTGATGAAGACTTATAAGAAGCTCACGATTAGTCATCAAATGAGGGGCAGAATCTCGAGGCTTTTGTGTTGAGGCTTTTGCAGCAGAGTCTTGGGTAGTAGTGTTATCATTGGTGTTGTAAGATGTAGCTTTGCGAAACTTACCATCCAATGGACGAGTACCTTCATCAATGATATCTTTGCCTTTTCCTTCGACTGAAGCAAATGTGTGCTTGAGGAGTTCAATAGGAGGCATAAAGCCGAAGTGATTCTGAAAGTCATCCTTGAAGGGAATTGAAGACCTTGATCTGATGAATTTCATGATCCAGGGAGCATACGGCTTCAATTCAAATGGGGCTAATGCTGCATTGGCCAAAGTCCTCATGAAGAAATCGTGGTAGTTAATGGGAATCCCATGAATGATGTTGAATAGCATCTTCTTCATGATTCCCTCCACTTCTTCTTCAGAGTTGTGGCCCTTGTATGGATTGAGGGTGTTGGTCAGAATGCGATAGACTGTCCTGAGAACATACACCAAATCCTTCACAAGGAAGGTAGTCCTTTGAGGTTTTGCAGGAGCCAAAGGCTTCATCAGCACTTGCATTATGTGGTTGGGCAGAGCAGGTTCATCAAATAGGCATCTTGCCCCTTCTGAAGGAATTGGTACTGGGACTGATCAAAGCAATTCAGAGGCTGGTGTAGTGTAGTGAGTAGATCCAGTCATCCAGAACAAGACCCAAGAGTTGATGTGAGAAGCATCACCTGTGATGTGCAAGGTGGCATAAAATTGAAGAATCAGCTCTTCATTCGAATCACAAATATCCACACAGAATGGAAGAATTCTGACATCACGAAGAACTGCGAGCACTAGTGTGAAGGACAGGATTGTCTCCATATCCGCATGATTAATTTTATGATGCTCGAAGACTTTCCCTTTGTCAAACAACACTGATGCATAGTAGTTCATCTGCGTGGTTGTCCAGAATCTGGTGCGACTGGCTCTTGCAGAGTCATACGGATTTGGTCCAGTGAAGAAGATGTGTTGGTTGACGAAATTTGTCTTGATGAATTTGGGGCGCTTTGAGCCTTTGAATGACCTCTTGCGCTTCGGCTGAAGGTTTGGATTGAAGCGGCCCACAATTTCTTTAGGCATTTGAGGAATTTCTTTGGACTGAGGAATTTGCATAGCAGTTTCCTTAGTGGGAGTTCGAGCAACAATTTCCTTAGCTGATGCAGCTGGAATATCTTCAGTGATAGTTGCAGCCAAGTCATCAGATCATGTATGAATTTCTTTAGTCTGGGCTAGAGACTGAGGAATTTGTTATACAGGAGTGGTTATTGGTGAATTTGGGTGTGCAGCTTCCCAATATTCATCATTGATCAGATGTGTTGTGTTTCCAATGTTCACATCCTCTTCCATTTCTTGAACGCCGGCCTCTTCAGCAGTCAACTGAGGCTGGGGCGATGATGCCAGTGGAGTCGAAGCATTAGCTTCCACTTCAATTTCTTCATCAATCTGGTCTGAGGTAGCAGCAGACTGATCTTTTTCTTCTTGATCATCATTTGCGAAGACATAGTCAACACGAAATGGTACTAGTTCATAGGCAGGCATGGAGCTGATACGAGTTGCATCAATCGGCTCAGTTGAAGAACTTGACAGTGTATTCAATTTCTTCACTGCTGAGGAATCTGAGGTTGATGCTTTTATCTTCTGTGCCTTCTTCTCCGCAGCCTTAGGTTTCTTCACTTCTGATCCAGAAGGAAGGTTGCTTTTCTTCACCCTTGAGGATTTTGCAGTTTTCTGTCGAGGGTGAAGTCAGAGCATTTTCTTCAGGCACGACTGAAGCAGTCACCCTTATGGTCTCAATTTCATCAGGGACAACAAAGGTTTCAGTTGTCGTAGCAATTTCTTCAGGGGCAACAGTGGAGGTTGCCCTGGCAGGTTCTTCAGTCGTCTGAATTTCTTCAGCTGCAGGAGCAATTTCTTTAGCAGGCTGAGCAGATTCTTCAGCCCGAGAAATTTGAGGTTGGGATCGAGCAGTAACCCTTAAGTTATGGTCCTTAACAGCAGCTTGGGATGACATAACAAATCTCACTTTGGTGCCCTTCCATTCATCATCATACTTGGCTTGTTCTTTAGAAAGGCAACATATCTCAGACTGAACCGTGATAAATTGATATGGAGTCAAATTTAGCACATTGTTCCTCAGAAACTTTTCTTTTCTGGCCCTGCTCCTTTGAGCTCTCTAAGTTTGATCTCTCTTCCATTTTTCTTCAGGTATGAAGTGTGTGAGGACATGGTCAACACCAAGAGGTAGGTTCAGTGCGGAAAGTGGGGTGCTAGGATCCTCATGCCATATGTCAATGAACTTGAGGATCATCTTGGGATCTAGCATGAGAGGAATAGAGATGCCTTTTGCTATTGCAGCCCTTTGCTGACCTTCTCTGATGATTTCTTCCATTTCTTCATCATCAGACTCATCATCAGCCTGAGATCCTGAGGGTACATTCACCACAGCTTTGCTTGTGTGAGGACTTGGTCTTTGACCTTGTCCAACAGTTCTCTTTAGCTTCAACAAAGTAGGACTTGTTGAAGACTATGCTGGTGCAGAGGGACTTGCAGCGACATCTGAAGCAATTGATAAGCCCTCGGTCCTTCGACATGTTGCAAGGTGCACAGGTGTTGAGGACTTTGTGTGACGGGGCTCATACCCCGGGTAGGCAAAGGCGACGGGGTCCTCCCCACTCCGCTTCGAAGAAAAACCAAGCAGCCGACTGAACGAGGCCAGCTGGGGACATGCCACACGAGCCGTCTCCGGCTGGCGCCTTGCCCCGCCGGCCTAGCGACCGGGCGAGCTCCCGCCCGGCTGGCCAAGCAGGCGGTCGTCCAGGAGCTGGGCAGCCCATTTACTTGGGGACGGACACGCCTTGTCCCATCTCCCTGACCACAGGTACGGCGGCACAATGTGACTGACGGGACGTGCGGCCCTGTGGCCACAATGGTCGCCGACGCGCCGTCCCGCATGGCTACAGTCCATCCGTTTGGCCCGCTGACCTCAGTGAGCGCGATCGGACGGGGAACAGTTCCTGCACGCCCCCGCCACTCGAGTGCCTACCCCGGCATGGCTATAGTGCTGCTGGCCGTACCGATGACCTCGGCCGGCGGGCGCTAGGCGACGCCTCCCCGGGAGGCCCGGGCCGGGGTAGGTGGGGGAAGGCCAATCGTGGCGCCCGTCGGCGGGTCCCAGTAGGGATGGGACCACTCGGCTAGCGGGCCCCACTCGTGATTGGACGATACAAGCCGCGGGACCCCCTGGCCCGGCGGAGAGGCTGCCAGCCGGGTCCCTCCACCCTCGTACCTAAATCGTATTGTAAGAGCTGGGGGTTGGCCTATAAAACCCCCCGAGGCCCCCATGCAACGGGGACGGACCCCCGATCGAGAACACACACATAGAGATCCCCATGCTCTTCCCAGTGGTAGAGGAAGATGAGCCGGCTGCTCCTTTCTTCCTCCTCCGAACACAGCTCCAGGAGCACCTTTGTATACCTATCCATCCATGCAACGAATCCAAGCAGGACTAGGGGCATTACCTCCCACGGAGGGCCCCGAACCTGGGTACGTCGTGTTTCTCCACCTTCTCGTACCCAATCTCGCACCTAGAGCCCACCGGCGTCCAATGGCCCCAACACCACTGATAAGCCACCCTATGGCATCTGCCGTGAGAAAACGACGACAGTTGGCGCCCACCGTGGGACCTTTCGAGGCGCCGTTTGGGTTCATGCTCCGGGAGGGACCTCTCGCCATTCCTCGCTGCCGCCGCTCGGCCTAACAAAACTGTGGGAGGCTCATGGGGCTTGCCGCGGCACGCCCTGCGGGCGACTTCGATGGCCTAGCGGCCGACATCGATGCGCTCACCAAGCGCTTCGGCAGGCTCAGCCTTGCCGAGGCTCCGGTCGCGGGTGAGTACCGCGCGGCGGTACTCGTCTACACCGGCCCGCCCACGGCCGTGGGAGTACTCACTGTGGCCCGCCCCAGCAGGTCCCGCCACCGTGAGGGGGTGATGGCCATCATCTCCTCCATCGCCTCCGAACGGGCGCGGGTAATGGCCACCGCTGCTGCTGCCCGCGTCGGCACGTCCGACTCAATCGGTGCGGCCCTCCGGGGCTTGAGCACCCCGATTGCCCCGACGGCAAACCCCGATACAGCCACGGCCGACCTTGAGGCGGCTCGTCGCATCCTCTTCGAGGACGCCACCGCCCTCGCTGCCACACGCGCCGCATGGAAGCGGCACAGCGGGAATATGCCTCCGCTTACGGTTTTACCCCGGCTGGCGTTGAGCCCAGCCGGCATGGGGCTGTGCGCGACTGCGGCCGCGTGGTCGCCGAGATCGTCAGCGGCAAAATGCTCGTCTACGACACCCCCGCAGCTAATCTGCGGGTCCTAAAGGTGGCCTACGAGGAATTGGACACCTTGGAGGGCAAAGAGCGCGCCGCCCATGAGCGCCACATCAAGGAGCTTATCGATGCTGCTGACGCATAGCAGCATCAGCTCACGGCAGGCGGCACCGCTGCTGAAGGACCCCGGCCCGAGCGTGAGGGCACGAGAACTGCCGGCCGCCAACAGGCGCAGCACTCCTGTTCCCCGCGTGTCTCCGGTCATCGAATCGAGACGCATGACCCCCGGCCCTCTCAGCCGCCAGGAAGTGAGCAGCCGGCTGTAATTGCCGGCGCACCGGCGAGCCGCCTCGTAGAGGCCGCTACCGCGAAGTGCCGGCACCCGGCAGCCGACACAGATTCGAGCACACCCCGCCCCCACGACGCTGGTCGCGGCAATCGACGCCGCCCATCATCCACCCCGAGCTTTGAGCCCGGCTCGGGCCACGCGTCCCCCATAGCAAGGACGATGCTTGCAACCGCATCGAGCAACTCGCGCAATCCGCCCTCCTCGAGGAGGAGGGCTCTATTGGCCCGGCCTGCTTCGGCCCCCGGATCCGCACCGAGCCATTCCCGAAGGGCTTCACACTCCCTAGGGACACCCCGAAGTATAATGGGGCCGCCAAGCCAGAAGACTAGCTGATCGATTACACCACCGCACTAGGCATCGCAAGGGGAAACAAACGCGTGGCCGTCCGCTACGCCCCCCTCATGCTCACTGGCTCAGCCCGCACCTGGCTCAACAGCCTGGCGGCCGGCAGCATCAACATGTGGACGGACTTCGAGGAGGCCTTCGTCCACAACTTCACCGACACCTACAAGCGGCCGGGCCGACCCTGAGAACCTGCTATGTGCGTTCAGGGGCCGGACGAATCCCTCCGCGACAACCTCACACGATGGACTGAGCTCCACAACTCCTGCGAGCGGGTGCACGAGGTGCAGGCCGTGCAATACTTCATTAAGGGTTGTCGGGATGGCACCCCTCTCAAGCATAAGCTTCTATGCTCTGAGCCGGCCATGCTGGCCGAACTCATGACCAAGGCGGACAAATATGCCACGGCCGATACGGCCATCCGTGTCAAGACGGCCCCGCCGGCCAAGGCGATAACGACGCCGGACGCGGCCCGGTCGGCTGCTAACAACCAGCAGTAGCACAGCAACAAGCACAAGAACGACCAGTCGGATCCCCGCTATGGGAGCCGGCAGGTCAACACTGTCGAGAATCAGGAGCCAGTTGCCCAGCCTTCCAGCCAGCGCCAGCGCGCCGGCAAGGCTGCCTGGCAGCCAAAGCTCACCTTCGAGCAGATGCTCGATCTTCCATGCAAGAATCACTCGAGGGCCAAACCCTTCACGCACACGCTCTGGCAGTGCAGCTTCTCACAGCGATTGGCCCGGGGGGACGACCTTCCGGCCTCTCCTGCGCCGCCAGCCCGTGCACCGACCCCGACCCAAGCTGCTGCCCCGGCGCCGGCAACGGCCCCGAACGACGGTCGCCTAGTCGACCAGTACCCCAACCAAGACGGTTGCTACATCGTCTTCACCAGTGAAGAGACCGGCAAGCACGCGGAGCACCGGCTCCGTCGGGAAGTGAACACCGCCATGCCGATGACTCCCCAGTTCATGCGTTGGTCGGAGAGGCCAGTCACATGGAGCCAGGCCGACCATCCCGTGGTGATGCCGCATCCTGGCAGCTACGCCTTAGTCCTCGACCCCACCATCGTCACCAGGGATCGAGCCTGCCGCTTTACGCGGGTGCTGATAGATGGTGGCAGCAGCATCAAAATCCTCTACCTCGACACGATGCACAAGCTAGGACTAAAGACAGAAGACCTGCAGGCAAGCCGGACGGTTTTCCACGGCATCGTGCTTGAGAAGTCCTGCTCCCCTATAGGCAAGATCACGCTCGACGTCCTCTTAGGTGGACTGGCTATTTCCGCCATGAGCCAGTACTATTCGAGGTCGTGGACCTCACACGCCCCTACCACGCGCTGCTGGGTCGGCTGGCTCTAGTTAGTTTCATGGCGGTCCCACACTACGCCTACCTCAAGCTCAAGATGTCGGGTCCCAAGGGAATCATTACCGTCAAGGGCGACTACAAGATGTTGCTCGAATGTGTTCGAGATGGTAGTCGGCTGGCAGAGGCCCTGGAGATCGCTGAGGAGAAGCAGCAGCTCGACCGGCTCGTGGCCCTCGCCGCCAGCCAGCCGGCCATGCCGGCTCCCCCCTCGCAATCCACCGGCTAGGCCTTCTTCCAGCCATCTAGGGACAGCAAGCAAATCTCGCTCGACCCAGCTAACCCGGCTCAGTGCATCACGATCGGCTCCCGCCTCGATAGCAAATAGGAAGGCGAGCTCTTCGACTTCCTCCGTGAGAATCGGGACATCTTCGCATGGTCCCCCAAAGACATGCCGGGTATTCCGAGGAAGTTCACCGAGCACAAACTGCACGTCTGGACGGACATCAAGCCGGTCAAGCAACCCCTACGCCGCTTCTCTGAGGAGAAGCGGCACACTATAGGAGAAGAGATCGCCCCGCTGCTCACGGCCGGGTTCATCATGGAAGTTTTTCACCCAGACAGGTTGGCCGACCCAATCCTGGTGCTAAAGAAAAACAAGACCTGGCGCATGTGTATCGACTACACCAGCCTGAACAAGGCATGTCCCAAGGACCCATTCGCCCTGCCACGGATCGATCAAGTTATCGACTCCACGGCCGGCTGCGACTTGCTGCCTTTCTTGGTTGCCTATTCCAGCTACCACAAAATCAAGCTGGACCCAGAAGACTGCCTCAAGACCTCCTTCATCACGCCCTTTGGGGCGTACTGCTACATCACCATGTCCTTCGGCCTGAAGAACACAGGCGCCACTTTCCAACGGTGCATGCAAAAGTGCCTCCTGCCCCAGATAGGCAGGAACATCCATGTCTACATCGATGACATCATCGTCAAAACCAAGAAGCACTTTGGCCTCCTCGACGACCCCCGAGAGACCTTCGCGAACTTGCGCGAATACAAGGTCAAGCTCAACCTGAAGAAATGCGTCTTCGGCGTCCCCGCCGGATAACTCTTGGGTTTGTTCGTGTCCGCCCGCAGCATCGAGGCTAACCCCGAGAAGATCCGCGCAATCGAGCGCATGCCAAAGCCGACCCGGCTCCGTGACGTCCAGAAGTTCACCGCCTACCTTGCCTTGCTCAGCTGGTTCATCAGCTGGCTGGGGGAGAAGGCTCTGCCCCTCTACGGGCTCCTTCGCAAGATGGCTCTCATCGAGCCGGGTCAAACCGAGAAGCCGGGCACCTTCAACTGGCCCGACGAGGCGGACGAGGCCTTCCGCGGCCTCAAGAAGGCTCTCACCCGCGCACCAATCTTGGCGGCGCCGGCTGAGAAGGAACCACTGCTCGCGTACATCTCTGCGACAACCCGGGTCATCAGCGTCGTGCTGGTGGTCGAACAACCGGAAGTGGGCAAGGTCCTGCCGGTTCAGCGACCCGTCTACTACCTCAGCGAGGTCCTCTCCGTGTCCAAGAAGAACTACCCCCACTACCAGAAGATGTGTTACGGCATATACTTTGTTGCCAAGAAGGTCAAGCAATACTTCCAAGAGCACACCATCACCATGGTGAGCACGGCCCCGCTTGGCAAGATCATGAGCGGTTGGGACTCCGCCGGCTGGATTGCCAAGTGGGTGATCGCCCTCGCCGATCACGAGATCCGGTACAAGCCAAGAACCATCATCAAGTCACAAGCACTGGCGGATTTCCTCGGCGACTGGGCGGAGACAGAGTTCGTCCCGCCTCCCCCGGACTCCACGCATTGGCGAATGCACTTTGACGGCTCGAAGATGAGGACCGGCCTGGGTGCTGGCATAGTCCTCTCCTCCCTGAAAGGTGATCGTCTCAAGTGGCATCCTCTGTTTCGGCGACTCTGACGTCGTGGTGCAGTAAGTTTCTAGCGAATCGGACGCAAGGGATGCCAACATGGACAGCTACCATTTCCTCATGCAGCAACTCACCGTCTCCTTCGAGGGTTGCGAGTTCCACCATATCCCCCGAGCGGATAACGAGGCGGCGGACGCGTTGGCAAAAATCGGCTCCACCCAATAGGCCATCCCAGCTGGCGTCTCCCTCGTGCGGCTGCTCAAGCCGTTGATCAAGCCCTCCCAAGGGTCAGAGTCAATCTTCGTGCCGGCAAGCGCCACCGGCCCATTGATGGCGCCGACCGCCTACCCAGCAACTTCGTCGTCGGCTCTCGAACCGTCGGTTGCTCAGCCGGCCCCGTTCAAACCGGCGGCACCCGGGGCGGATGGACCTGAAGACGCGACCGCCATGATAGTCATCGAGCCGCTGGCTCCGGGGGCCGGCGACCCGGGCCCAAGGGCTGACCAATCAGCCTCGAGGGCTCCCGGGCAGGCCCCGGGGGCTGGCGAGCCGGTCCCAGGGACTGTCCAACCAGCCCCGGGAGCTCTCCAGCCAGCTGCCGTCACAGCTCCCTCATGGGCCCAGCCCATCTTGACGTTCCTTCTATGGGGCGAGCTGCCCCCGAACGAGGCTCTGGATAAGCAGATCCAGCGCCGGGCCTCGGCCTACAACATCATCAACAGCGAGCTCGTCCATCGCAGCACCACCGGCGTTTTCCAGCGGTGTGTTGAGCTGGGAAAAGGCCAAGAGATCCTCCTCGACATCCACTAGGGAGAATGCGGTCACCATGCCGCCTCCTAGGCCGTGGTGCCCAAGGATTTCCGCCACGGCTTCTGTTGGCCCACGGCTCTCAAGGCGGTCAAGAAATTGGTCGACGAGTGCGAGGGCTGCCAACACTTTAGCATGCAAAGCCACCTGTCGGCAACAGCCCTCCGAACCATCCCCCTCTCGTGGCCCTTTGCCGTTTGGGGGCTAGACATGGTGGGCCCCTTCAAAACCGCCCGAGGTGGCATGACGCACTTGCTGGTGTTCATGGAAAAATTCACCAAGTGGATCGAAGCGCGGCCTATCAAGAAGCTGGACGGCCCCACGGCCGTCCTGTTCATCAATGACATTACAATACGCTATGGCGTCCCCCACAGCATGATCACCGACAACGGCACCAACTTTGCCAAAGGCGCGCTCGCGCGTTTCTGCTCCAAGCAAGGGATCCGGCTCGACCTGGCCTCCGTCGCCCATCCACAATCAAACACCCAGGTCGAGAGGGCAAATGGCCTCATCCTATCCAGCATCAAGCCCCGGCTCGTGACCCCGCTGGTCAGGTCGGCCGGCTGCTGGATCGACGAGCTGCCGGTCGTCCTTTGGAGTCTCAGGACCACCCCTAACCGTTCAACCGGCTACACCCCGTTCTTTCTCGTGTATCGATCCAAGGTGATCATCCCCACCGACATCAAATTCGACTCGCCTCGGGTCGCGCTATACACGAAGAAGGATGCTAAGGAAGCGAGAGAAGATGGCATCAACCTGCTCAAGGAGGCTCGCGAACTAGCCTTGAGCCGGACGGCAATTTACCAACAGAGACTCCGGCATTATCACAGCAAGAGGATCCGGCCGCTGTCATTCGGCGAGGGGGACCTGATCCTCAGACGGATCCAATGAACCACCGGTCAGCACAAGCTGTCCTCCCCATGGGAGGGCCTGTTCATCATCAGCAAGGCGTTACACAACAACACGTACTATCTAATAGACGCCCAGAAGACATAGAAGCACAAAAGAGACACCTCCGGCGAAGAAACGGAGCGTCCGTGGAATGTGGCACTCCTACGCCGGTTTTACTGCTAAGGAAAAACCAACGTATGTATGTATCCCCGTCCTTTTGGGCCTATGAATGCAATGGGCGTCCCAAGCCGTCTCTTGGGGCGCGCCCCATTTCGTTTATTTCAAAGCTTTCCACACTCACCGGCTCCCCGGTCCGGCTCCCGGGCCCGGGGGCTAGCCGGTTGGGTCTAGAGGTGTCTCTCCATAGAAAAGACTAAGTAAATGTGAGCCGGACAAGCCTCCCCACCCTTACCAATTGGAGACCGGCACCCAACTGTCCGGCTGACGGGGCCTCGGGATGGCGAGGCTCGGCTCACACCAAATGTCAAAACGGGTTGGGACCTTTTCAAGGCCCGGCAGGACCCCCGCCGCGTCTCTAGCCGCTTCACTTACCCTGAAAAAACCCTCCGTGTTTCCTAAGTTTTTGAAACGGCTCCCTCTAGGCGGGCGCCCCGACACAGCCACAGACCGGCTCCCAGCTGGCAGGCTGGCGGGGCCAAGGCCAAAGGGGAAACGGAGTAGAAATGCAAGGGGGCATAGAGGGTGAAAAAGGGGTAAGGTGGAGGCGGCAAGATCCGTGAGGCATAAAACACAAAGTATTTATAAATAAAGCAAAATGGCCCATGGATGGCGTTCAATTCATTACATACACACCCCTAGTGGGTTGATCGAATCCAAGTTCAAAGTACAGGAAAGAAGAAGAAAGACCAAAACAGGAGGATGCCCGGGGGCTCAAGCCACCGGCGCGTCGCCTGCCGGCACATCGAGAGGCAGCTCGGTCCCCGTCCCAGAGGTGCTCGCGGCCTTCGGGTCGGCTGCCTTGCCCTTCGCAGCGGCCTCCTCGGTCTCCACCGTCTCGCCGCTCGAGTAAGTTCTCTCGTCGTCAACTTCGGCGTCGGCCAGTTCTGTTGGGACGACTGGCGGTCCTCGAACGGCGGCAGCCCAATGTAGTCCGTCGCCGGGTCGATGTTCCGCACGTAGAAGAACGTGCGGTGCTACCCCTTGACGTAGTCAATCAGAGAAAGGGAAGGGAAACGGGCAACGCCACGGCAGCATACTATGGTGCCCCCGCAGGCATTGTTGATCAATGGCTTGACATAAAAAAGCGCGTTGAAGAGGCCAAGAAAAGGAAGAACTCCCAGATACCCCTCGCACAACGCCATGAAGGCGGAGAGATACAAGATGGCATTGGGACCAAGATTGTGGGGTTGAAGGTCAAGGTTTTCAAGGAAGAGGCGGAAGAAGTTTCTCACTGGGAGCGCGAAGCCCCAAGAGAAGTGCCAGTGGAACAATACCCGTTCCCCTGGGTGCGGCGGCGGCACCAGCTCGCCGTCCGGTGCACGGGCGGCCACCCGCTAGGGCGGCGGTAGCATCCGTGCCTTGCGTAGCTCCTCGATGTCGGCGTCGGTGACAAAGGATCCACCCAGCTGCCGACGCATCCGTCGGCCATCTCAGCGGTGGGGCGGCGTACAGGCGTGTGCGCGGGCTCGGGCGCGGCAGCACAAGGGGAGGCGAGGTCGAGAGGCAAGAGGCAATGTCGAGAAAGACTGCAAGGCGGTGAGTGGGGCGCGGGTACCTCCGCCCTTGCCCTTACCTCCTCTTTTATAGGGGAGGACACGACCGGGGACGTGGGATCATCTGCGCCCACGTTCACCAGAAATCCCACGCGAGTGGGTCCCACCGGACGTAACAGCCGCATCGAGGCACAGAAGATCCGACTCTGGCCCCGAGGACTACCGGGCTAGGCCTGGGCCCTACCAGACTAGCCCTGGGCGACGTCCCGTCTCCCCGCGTGCGTGGGTCCCAGCACATCATTGTGTGCCGCGTGGCGAGTCGCGTGCCGGCGCGTGCCCCGGTGCGACACGCCAGAACCCGAGGCGTCGGGTCCTGTTGCTCGCCCAGCTGCCCCTTCGCCTTCGAGTCGGAGGCGGGCTAGGCTGGGGGGAAGCCGTCGGCACCCCACCATCCGGCAGACCTGGGCCCCCGCCAGCTTCGGGGGCTACTGACGGGGCTCATACCTTGGGGTAGGCCAAGGCGATGGGGTCCTCCCCACTCCGCTTCATAGAAAAACCAAGCGGCCGGCTGGAAGAGGCCGGCTGGTGACATGCCCGGCCGGCCTTGCGACCGGGCGAGCTCCCGCTTGGCTGGCCAAGCAGCCAGCCGTCCATGAGCCGGGCAGCCCATTGACTTGGGGGCGGACACGCCCTGTCCCGTCTCCCTCACCGCAGGTACAACAGCATAATGTGACTGACGGGACGTGCGGCTCTGTGGCCACAGTGGTCATCGACGCGCCGTCCCGCATGGCTACAGTCCATCCGTCCGGCCCGCTGACCTCAGTGAGCGCGACCAGACGGGGAACAGTTCCTGCATGCCCCCGCCACTCGAGTGCCTGCCCCGGCGTGGATACAGTGCCGCCGGCCATACCAACGACCTCGGCCGGCTGGCACTAGGCGATGCCTCCTCGGGCGGCCCGTGCCGGGGAAAGTGGGGGAAGGCCAATCGCAGCGCCCGTCAGCGGGTCCCAGTAGGGATGGGACCGCTCGGCTAGCGGGCCCCGCCCGCGATTGGACGATGCAAGCTGCGGGACCCCTTGGGCCGGCGGAGAGGCTGCCAGCCGGGTCCCTCCATCCTCGTACCTAAATCGTATTGTAAGAGCCGGGGGTTGGCCTATAAAACCCCCTGAGCCCCCCATGCAACGGGGACGGACCCCCGATCGAGAACACACACAAAGAGAGCCCCCATACTCTTCCCAGTGGTAGAGGAAGACGAGCCGGCTACTCCTTTCTTCCTCCTCCGAACACAGCTCCAGGAGCACCTCTGTATACCTATCCATCCATCCAATGAATCCAAGCAGGACTAGGTGTATTACCTCCAACGGAGGGACCCGAACCTGGGTACGTTGCGTGTCTCCACCTTCTCATACCCAATCCCACACCCAGATCCCACCGGCGTCCAATGGCCCCAACACCACCGATAAGCCACCCTATGGCATCTGCCGTGAGAAAACGATGACATTGTGGCAGCAGCTGATGATTGTGCAGCTACTGAAGGCATTGCAGAGGACTTTGAAGACTTTGCTGGAGGGTTCTATAGTGATGTTTTTGAAGATGAGGACTTTGATTTTACTATAGATTTCTTCACCATTGATTTCTTCGGAGCACTAGGAGAGGCTCTGACAGAGGCAGCTGCAGCTGTGTCTTCTTAAATTTCTTCACAACCTCTTTTGCCTTCTTTGCCAGCTTGGCTTGTTGTCTTTCCATTCTTGAGGAAAGTCATCACCAGTTTTGAGACTAGTGGGATCAATAGTTTGGTTTGGCTCCAAGGGTGGCCTGTTGCAAGGGGGTTTAATAGTGAATTTGTTCATGTATTTTGGAGTGACATAGCGATATTCTTTCCACTCTCGTGCCCATCTCCTCTCAATTTTCTGAATGCGAATCTTTCGCTGCTTTGTAGTTTCCTTGCCATGAGATTTTTCCTCTGGAGTGCAATATTCCTCATACAGTTCATCAGGTAACTCAAATGCAGTTTGCATTTCAGGTATCTTTCCACCTTTCTATGGCTTTTTCCCATCAGCCATTTTCTTCGGCTGAGGATTCTGAAATTTTGAGGATTCGGAGGAAGTGTGAAAATTATCTTCAAGGAACGCTGCAAATGAGTTAAGTTGATGAGAACCTAATGATTCTTCAGCAGAAATTTTGTACCTGTGAACAGAGTATAGGTGCGAGGAATTTGAAGAGGTCATATGCGTGCTCAGAAATTTTCTAAATACATCAAGTTGAGGAATTTTGACCAAAGATGTATTCAGGAATTTCACTAAGTGTTCTTGTCTTAGGTTGCAAAGTGGTGCAAATTTTGAGGATCCACACAATTGAGGAATCTTAACGAAAATTATAACTTAGAAAAATCATCAAGGGAATGAACATGTAAGGTGCTTTGGAATATAATTTTTGAAGAATCAACACCTTTGAGGAAATTATGGAAAACTTGAAGATCAAACAAGGGTAGTAAAATTAGATTTTATTTACCCTGATGAAGAACTTGACGAACAGTGAGATGGAATCGGGGAAGTTCGTCCGTCCAGATCTCCCACGCCCTAACTTGGCTGTAGCGACCCGACCTGAAAGGTTGAATCTCCGGTGTTTCCGTACCATCCCAAGATCATGCTAGTACACACACGGTACATCGATGTATATATAAAAGGGAAATAAAACAACTTTATTAATCGGAAATCTCATATCAAGTTCTTTATTACAATAAAGTGGCTGAAGGACAACTCATGAGATAAACTAAACCAAAGTGTTGCGGAAGCTTCAAAGGTAGTTGAGTCCATCTGACTCCAAGGGCATCTCATCGAGCATAGAGCATATCCTCACTCCTTGTCGGAAAAATACTCTGCAACATGATACGTTCCAGCCGTGTAGGTCAGCATATTGAATATGCTGGCAATGTCACAAAAGAGGGTTAAAAGTAATCATCAATTCTATATGCATATATGTTAGGGGGTTAGTAAGTTTTTGCATAAAGCCAATTTTTCCTACAACAAGAGAGGGCAAAGCAAAATTTATTACTACATTGTTGGTTGATTAATGAGATGGTTCCACCAACCAATCCTCATACCCAAGTTGTCATTAATATCCACATCATTATAATTCTTTGTGTTGAGAGTTCTAGATAGTTTCAGCTCCTTTGGCTCAAGTTGTCCATGACCGTGGACACAGCTAATCGGTTAGGTTTGGGTACTCTGTAGAGTTTTGCACACGTTCCCCACAAGATTTGATCGCCTCCTTTGAATTTCTCGCACTTCAGAGTGTTTGAGAAACGGATGACCAAAACATGGTCTTCTAAAGGGTTTCCCTGAGACTCTGTCGGTGCCCATCCTTTCCTACCATTCTTCTACATCTCGTAGCACCGCCTGTCCAAGGTCACCACGATATCCAACCAAGCCAGAGCCCATAATGACTTGTGGCTGTGCAGGTAAGCCTTGGGTCTTGAAGCATCGATCCATCTCTTTGGGCCTGAGTGGACCTTTCCGCATGAATACTAGCACTTCTCCAGCAACTCCTAGGCTAACCACTGGCTTCTCCAGGGCGCCGTTCAACCATCATCCACCCAGAGGTATGTTGAAAACTCGGAGTCTTAAAGTCTTGATCATCATGTAGGTCTTGTAATTATTATCTCATAACTCTCATGAGACACTCAACCAACCCCGTCTACTAATAGCATAGCAAATTTTAAAACAACGTTTCCTAGGGCCAAAGTGTCAAAGGGTGAGGGGGAAACCTACCACATGATACTACATCAAGTAACCAAGTTTCCAATTACCTACTTTGCATGCAATTGGGGAGAAGGTAGAACTATTGCAATAAAAACATGGGTAAATATGATCAAAGTGACTCGCCTTGCTGACGATCCTCATACTCAAGTGACTCTAGATAACAAGCCTTGCACTCCGGATGATCTAACGAATCATAGAAAGCACACAATAAGCATAAACACAATACAATTCACACAACAGCAAGGTAGACTAATAATACAACAACAATCAATAGCACAATCAAAAGAAAGAAAACAAAACAAAGTAGAAGACTCTCAAATTTTTGGTGGCAAAATTTCTACTAAGTCATAATAAGACAAAAAAAAATTCACCAATTTACCAATAGATAATAGAAAAGAAAATACAAAAATTTTATTAGAAAATAGGAAGTATTTCACTATAAATTTTTTGTGCAAAAAGGATTACTGCAAAACATTTTTCTAAACAATACTAATGGTGCAAACAAGGTTTTACCTATTTAAACTAGAGCCCAAAACAAATTAAAATATTTTTATTATCAGAAAATAATTCACTTAATGTTGAACAACTGAACTAAAGAAACTACAATAAAAAGTTAAACTAAAACAAAATCAAAGTAAACTAAAATAAAACAATTCAAATAAAGACTAAGAAGAAACTAAACATGATCTGTTTTTACTAAAACCTAATCTAAAATATCCTAAAAATTCTCAAACAGTGTTGGATGATAGGCCTAACTATTACAAAGAAGTGGAAAAAAGAATCACTCAAAAATAAATTTCTAAACTCAAGTTACTCAAGTTTTAGTGATTTGCTCAATTTTAACAAAATTCAAATTTGAAATGTAAGCCCACAGACAGAAACTACATGTAATTTGTGACATGTTGCAAAAAGAATCAATCAAAAACTCTAAATATTTTAAAAGATATAACAAAAATAAAAACAGAAATCATTTTGTTTTCTAAAACAGAAACAGAATAAGAAAAAGTTTATCTAATGGGCAGGGGGTGACGTGGTGGCTTCCTATTGGTCGCAAGCGTGTGCAAGTGGGTGTTTACGGGCGGATGACCGGACGCTAGAAGAAAACGTTTCGGCGTTCAAAACTTCTAATCTGGTCCGTTGACCCTAGATCTGATGGCTACGAGAGGGGGGTGGCTTACACAGGAGGAGGTCGGGGCTCCCGCGATGTCAACGGCGGCCGGACGTCGCAGGTGGTCAGGGAGATCGATGCGGTGGTCGAGAGCGGTGTCCGAAGGGTCCAGACAACGGCGGCGAAGCTCCGGCGATGATTGGTGGCGTTGGTTGGGGCTAGGGGCGACAAGGGCGACGGCCACGAGCTTCGGTGGCTTCAGTTCAGAACCGAACTCCGGTGAGGTGGTGTGGTGGTATTCTGGTGAGGGCAGGGGGTGTTCGGGGGTGGAATGGAGTGCGGCGAGGGCAGGGCTTCTTATAGGTGCGGCGCGGGGTCGAGAAAAGGAAGGGGGAGTGAGATCCGGCTCGGGATGGATCTTCGGCGAGGTGGAGGGCTTAGGGAGGAAGATGGGCGCGCTGATCTCGCGAGCGTTCGGTGGGGTCTGCGTGTCTGTGAGACAGAAGAGAGCGGGTGCGCGTCGGTGGCTGGTTCGGAGTGATTTCGGGAGAGGGTTAAGGCAGGTGGGCCGGCCGGTTCTTTATAACGCGTTAATTCCTTTCCTTTTTCTAATTTCCAGAGAATTTAAATCTCATTAAGGCATTCAAAACCTTTCCAACAATTGAAGATATATATATCAAATTGATTAGGGAAATAAATGCTATTTAATTAACATTTTTCCATGGCCAAAATGAATACTTAAAAATTTATTTTCAGAAAATACCTAAATTGATTTTTAAATTCTTTTGCAATAAATTTTCAAAAAAAACCTGGTTTTATTGTTCAAATATTTCACAAAGATACCCCTGGTGTGGAGTGTCATGTTACTCCTCTCTTTTTATGAATATTTCCAGGGGTTTTCAAATAGGATAAACAAGTATATGGAGAAATGAAAGTGGCCTTTCCGAATTTTAAAAGAAGAACGTCAACAATTCTTTTCACTCAAACAACATGATGATGATGCATAGCTATATTTCATAACATTCCAAACATGAAAATTTTGGGATGTTACAAACCTACCCACCTTAAGATCAATCTCGCCCTCGAGATTCGGGTTAGATAGGAAATATGTGCGGGTGGTCTCGACGAAGATCTTCTTCACGTTCCCAGGTGGCTTCTTCCTCGGTGTGGTGACTCCACCGAACCTTATAATACTTGATGATCTTGCTACGGGTAACTCTGTTGGCAGTCTCGAGGATTCTGATGGGCTTCTCTTCGTAAGTTAGGTCGTTGTCAAGTTGTATGGCCTCTAGGGGCACTGTGTCTCTCAAAGGAATATCAGCCATCTCAGCATGGCATTTCCTCAACTGGGAAACATGGAAAACATCATGAACTCTTGACAATCCTTCCGACAATTCCAGCTTATATGCAACTTCGCCTCTACGTTCAAGAATTTTGTAGGGGGCTATGAATCTGGGTGCTAACTTTCCTTTAACATCAAACCTCTTGATTCCTTGAAGTGGGGACACACGAAGGTATGCTCGGTCTCCCACTTCATACGTTACTTCCTTGCGTTTGCGTTTCCGTACCATCCCAAGATCATGCTGGTACACACACGGTACATCAATGTGTATATCAAAGGGAAATCACACAGCTTTATTAATCGCAAATCTCATATCGAGTTCTTTATTACAATAAATATTACAATAAAGTGGCTGAAGGCTAACTCATGAGATAAACTAAACCAAAGTGTTGCGGAAGCTTCAAAGGTAGTTGAGTCCATCTGACTCCAAGAGCATCTCACCGAGCGTAGAGCGTATCCTCACTCCTGGTCGGAAAAATACTCTGCAACATGATACGTTGCAGCCGTGTAGGTCAGCATATTGAATATGCCGGCAATGTAACAAAAGGGGGTTAAAAGTAATCATCTATTCTATATGCATATATGGCAGGGGGTAGTATGTTTTTGCATAAAGCCAATTTTTCCTACAACAAGAGAGGGCAATGCAAAATTTATTACTACATTGTTGGTTGATTAATGAGATGGTTCCACCAACCAATCCTCATACCCAAGTTGTCATTAATACCCACCTCATTATAATTCTTTGTGTTAAGAGTTCTAGATAGTTTCAGTTCCTTTGGCTCAAGTTGTCCATGACTGTGGACATGGCTAATCGATTAGGTTTGGGTACTCTGCAGAGTTTTGCATACGTTCCCCACAAGATTTGATCGCCTCCGTTGAATTTCTCGCACTTCAGAGTGTTTGAGAAACGGATGACCAAAACATGGTCTTCTAAAGGGTTTCCGTGAGACTCTGTCGGTGCCCATCCTTTCCTACCATTCTTCTACATCTCGTAGCACCGCCTGTCCAAGGTCACCACGATATCCAACCAAGCCAGAGCCCGTAATGACTTGTGGCTGTGTAGGTAAGCCTTGGGTCTTAAAGCATCCATCCATCTCTTTGGGCCTGGGTGGACCTTTCCGCATGAATACTAGCACTTCTCCAGCAACACCTAGGCTAACCACTGGCTTCTCCATGGCGCCATTCCACCATCATCCACCCAGAGGTATGTTGAAAACTCGAAGTCTTGAAGTCTTGATCATCATGTAGGTCTTGTAATTATTATCTCACAACTCTCATGAGACACTCAACCAACCCCGTCTACTAATAGCATAGCAAATTATAAAACAACATTTCCCAGGGCCAAAGTGTCAAAGGATGAGGGGGAAACCTACCACATGACAGTACATCAAGTAACCAAGTTTCTAATTACCTACTTTGCATGCAATTGGGGAGATGGTAGAACTATTGCAATAAAAACATGGGTAAATATGATCAAAGTGACTTGCCTTGCTGACGATCCTCGTACTCAAGTGACTCTGGTTAACAAGCCTCGCACTCCGGATGATCTAACGAATCATACAAAGCACACAATAAGCATAAACACAATACAATTCACACAACAACAAGGTAGACTAATAATACAACAACAATCAATAGCACAATCAAAAGAAAGAAAACAAAACAAAGTAGAAGACTCTCAAACTTACCAATAATAACAATAGATAATAAGACAAAATTTGTTTTCAGCAATTTACCAATAGATAACAGAAAATAAAATACAAAAATTTTATTAGAAAACAGGAAGTATTTCACTATAAAAAATTTGTGCAAAAAGGATTACTACAAAACATTTTTCTAAACAATACTAATGGTGAAAACAAGGTTTTACCTATTTAAACTAGAGCCCAAAACAAATTAAATTATTTTTATTATCAGAAAATAATTCACCTAATGTTGAACAACAAAACTGAAGAAACTACAATAAAAAGTTAAACTAAAACAAAATCAAAGTAAACTAAAATAAAACAATTCAAATAAACACTAACAAGAAAATAAACAGAATCTGTTTTTAATAAAAAACCTAATTTAAAATATCCTAAAAATTCTCAAACAGTGCTGGATGATAGGCCTAACTATTACAAAGCAGTGGCAAAAAGAATCACTCAAAAATAAATTTCTAGACTCAAGTTATTCAAGCTTTAGTGATTTACTCAATTTTAACAAAATTCAAATTTACAAGTTCAAATTTGAAATGTAAGCCTACACACAGAAACTACATGTAATTTGTGACATGTTGCAAAAAGAATCAATCAAAAACTCTAAATATTTAAAAGATATAACAAAAATAAAAACAGAAATCATTCTATTTTCTAAAACAGAAACAGAAAAAGAAAAACTTTATCTAACGGACAGGGGGTGTGTAGCGACCCGACTTGAAAGGTCAAATCTCCGGCGTTTCTGTACCATCCCAAGATCATGCTGGTACACACACGGTACATCGATGTATATATCAAAGGGACATCACCCAACATTAATTAATCAAAATCTCATATCGAGTCCTTTATTACAATAAGTATTACAATAAAGTGGCTGAAGGCCAACTCATGAGATAAACTAAACCAAAGTCTCGCGGAAGCTCCATAGGTAGTTTAGTCTATCTGACTCCAAGGGCATCTCACCTAGCATAGAGCGTATCCTCACTCCTGGTCGGAAAAGTACTCTACAACATGATACGTTGCAGCCGTATAGGTCTGCATATTGAATATGCCGGCAAAGTCACAAGAGAGGGGGTAAAGTAATCATCTAGTCTATATGCAAATATGGCAGGTGGGGTAGTAAGTTTTTGCATAAAGCCAAATTTTTCCTACAACAAGAGAGGGCAAAGGCATAATTACTACAATGTTGGTTGATTAATGAGATGGTTCCACCAACCAATTCTCATACCCAAGTTGACATTAATAACCCACATCAATATAATTAATTGTGTTGAGAGTGCCAGATAGTTTTAGTTCCTTTGGCTCAAACTGTCCATGATCGTGGACACTGCTAATCGATTAGGTTTGGGTACTCTGCAGAGTTTTGCACACGTTCCCCACAAGATTTGGTCGCCTCCGTTGGACTTCTTGCACTTCATGGTGTTTGAGAAACGGATGACCAAAACATGGTCTTCAAAAGGGTTGAGGGGTACCTACCACATGATAGTACAACAAGTAACCAAGTTTCCAATTACCTACTTTGCATGCAACTGGGGAGATGGAAGAACTAATGCAATAAAACATAGGTATACATGGTCAAAGTGACTTGCCTTGCTGACGATCCTCATAATCAAGTGACTCTAGATAAGAAGCTTCGCACTCCAGATGATCTAACAAATCAAACAATAGCACACCATAAGCATAAACACAAAATAATTCATTCCACAGCAAGGTAAACAAATGCTTCAACAAACAAAATCACTATCAAAAGAAGAATCACTTAAAGTATAAGACTATAAAATTATTGGGGTCAAAATCCCTACTAAGACATACAAGTCAAAATTTGGTTTTGAATAACTAAACATTTTAGATAACAGAAAAAAATATAAAGTTTTAGTTGAAAACAAAAAGTATTTCATTATAAAAATATTGTGCTAAAATAAGTATTACAAAACTTCTTCTAAACAATATACATGGTGAAAACAAAATGAACCTATTCAAACTAGAGCACAAAACAATTTGAAAAACATATTTTATTAACAGAAAAAGATACACCTAAAGTTGAATCAACAGAACCTAATGAAATCTAAAAGCAAAAGTTAAACTAATTCAGCTTCAAATTAAATAAAAATCAATTTAGTTAAAATCTATTAAGAACTAAACAGATTCTGTTTTTGTTAAAAACAGTAACTAAATTCATTCTAAAAATTCTCAAATTATGTAGAATGATAGGTTTAACTAATACCAAACAGTGGCAAAAAGATTCACTCAAAAATATATTTTTAAACTCTAGTTATACAGATTTTAGTAATTTAAACAAATTTGATTAGATTCAAAATTTAAAGTTCAAATTTAAAATCTAAGCATACAGACATCAACTACATCAGATATGTGAACTAATGCAAAAAAGAATCAACTAAAAACACTAAATATTTTAAAAGATATGATAAAAACAAAATCAGGATGCATTCTGTTTTCTAAAACAGAAACAGAAAAAGAGAAACTGATAACAATCGGTTAGGGGCTACGTGTCAGGTCGCGATTGGCCGCGAGGGCGTGCGCGTGAGAGCTAACGAGAGGTCGATCGAGACTTAGTGTGTACCGGTTTGGGCTTTTAAGTTATCTAATCTAGGGTGTTGACTGCGGATCCGACGGCTACGGCGAGGTGTGGTGACTTACAACAGAGGGGGTCGGGGTTCCGGCGAGGTCGACGGCGGCCAGAGGTCGGTGGTGGTCGTGGGCGACGGTGCAGTGGTCGGGGGCGGCATCCGCGGTGCTCAGGCGATGGCGGTGAAGCTCCGGCGTCGATTGGCGGCGACGGAGGGGGTCGAGGGCGAGTGTGGCGACGGGCACGAGCTCCGAGAGGGTTCGGTTGGAGTCTGAACTCTGGCGAGGTCGTGCGTGGCGCTCTGGCGAGGTAAAGTGGGGGCTCGGGGTGGAATGGAGCGCGGCGAGGGTTGTGGCTTTTATAGGCCAGGTGCGGGGTCGGGGGAGGGAGAGAGGAGGGAGATCCGGGGAGAGAGATCTCCGGCGATGGCGGCGCGCGCGAGAGGAAGGAGACGGGCGCGAGGATGACGCCATCGGTCAGTGGGTCCCGCTTTACAGTGAGAGAAGAGGCGAGGTTAGCGCGTCGGTTGACCGGTTCGAATTGAATTCGGAAGTTAAATCCTGCGGGCTGGCCCGATTCGTTTTAAAAACCTTCCTTTTCTAATATCCAGTGCAGTAAAACTCTTTTAAAAGCGTTCAAATCAATTCCAAACTCAGGAATTATATATATCAAAATGATCAAGAGAATTAATGCTATTTAATGAAGATTTTTCCTCTGTCATATTGAATACTTTGAAAAAAATTATTTTCAGAAATTGCTTATTTCATTTTAAATCCTTTTGCAATAATTTTTTCAAATAACCCCCTGGTTTTATTGTTCAAATATTTCACCAAGATCCCCCTGGTGTGGAGTGTCATGTTACTCCCCTCTTTTCTTTGAACTTTTCCAGAGGTTTTCAAATAGGTGAAACAAGAAAAAGGGAAAGATGAAAGTGGCCTTTCAGAAATTCAAAAGAAGCACTTCAACCATTTTATTCATTCAAACAATATGATGATGATGCATAGCTATATTTCATAACATTCCAAAATGAAATTTTGGGATGTTACAGGGTGACATGGTGGCTTCCTCTTGGTCGCAAGCGTGTGCACGTGGGTGTTTACGGGCGGACGACCGGACGCTAGAAGAAAATGTTTCGGTGTTTAAAACTTCTAATTTGGTCCGTTGACCCTAGATCTGACGGCTACGGAAGGGGGGTGGCTTATAGAGGAGGAGGTCGGGGCTCCAGCGATGTCGACGGCGGCCGGACGTCGGAGGTGGTCAGGGACATCGATGCGGTGGTCGAGGGTGGCGTCCAAAGGGTCCATACGACGGCGGCGAAGCTTCGGCGATGATAGGTGGCGTCGGTTGGGGCTGGGGGTGACAGGGGCGACAACCACGAGCTCCGGTGGCTTCGGTTGAGAACCGAACTCCGGCGAGGTGGTGTGGTGGTATTGTAGCGAGGGCAGGGGGCGTTCGGGGGTGGAATGGAGTGCGGCGAGGGCAGGGCTTCTTATAGGCGTGACGCAGGGTCGATAAAAGGAAGGGGGAGCCAGATCCGGCTCGGGATGGATCTCCGGCAAGGTGGAGGGCTCGGGGAGGAAGATGGGCGCGCTGATCTCGCGAGTGGTCGGTGGGGTCCGCATGTGTGTGAGACAGAAGAGAGCGGGTGCGTGTCGGTGGCCGGTTCTGAGTGATTTCGGGAGAGGGTTAAGGCAGGTGGGCCGGTCGGTTCTTTATAATGCGTTAATTCCTTTCCTTTTCTAATTTCCAGAGAATTTAAATCTCATTAAGGAATTCAAAACCTTTCCACAATTGAAGATATATATATATCAAATTGATCAGGGGAATAAATGTTATTTAATGAACATTTTTCCACGGCCAAAATGAATACTTAAAAAATTTATTTTCAGAAAATGCCTAAATTGGTTTTTAAATTCTTTTGCAATAAATTTTCAAATAACCCCCTAGTTTTATTGTTCAAATATTTCACAAAGATGCCCCTCGTGTGGAGTGTCATGTTACTCCTCTCTTTTTATGAATATTTCCAAGGGTTTTCAAATAGGAGAAACAAGTATATGGAGAAATGAAAGTGGCCTTTCAGAATTTTAAAAGAAGAACTTCGACAATTCTTTTCACTCAAACAACATGATGATGATGCATAGCTATCTTTCATAACATTCCAAAAATGAAAATTTTGGGATGTTACATTGGCTGAGGGAGACAACTACAGCGGCGTCGGAGTGAAGATTTCCACTGCTGATGAGAGTATGACGACGGCGAGGTTGAGGAAGTGAAGCTCTTCCACACCTGGGACGATGCTTTTAGCGGCGGCGCTAGGTTTGAGCTCGGGAGAGAGGAGTGAGGAGTAACCGAGCACAGTGAAAGGAAAGGAGTATTTATAGCTGGCATTGCTGCATAAACTCCACCACCCACCCCCTTTGTTGATACATGAGCATGAATAGACTAGGTCTGCTTTAAAGACTTGTTGGGTACGTTTGTACTCATGTTTGCTTAATAAATGTTGCAGATGAGACCCCGGACCCATCGGGTGGGTTCTTTCTAGATGTCGATGAAGCCGAATAGCTAGTGTCCCAGCTACAACCTATGCCCTCTGGCGGGCTATAGATAGTCAGGCCATGTGCCTTTTTACGCTTTCATCTGTCTGTACTCAGATAGCTTATGCTTTCGCTTGGTTTGTATGAACTTGTTTGTATGACTTGAGTGTCGGGTCATGTGACCCCTATCTGTAAGAACATATTATGCAAGGCTCGTCTGAGCCTCTTAAATAAAAGTTGTGTTGTTATATGGTTATGTTGTGATGCCATAGTTGTATCTATGCATATCGGGCATGTCGTGCGTACGTGTGACGTGCAATGGTATGTATGGGATCCGACACCTAGTTGTGTGCCTTTAGTAGTACTCTTTACGGGAAACTGCCTCTGTGTGCTTCCACCGAGCCATGGTAGCTTGCTACTGCTCCGAACACATTGATTGACCGACATGTATCCTTCTTTGCTGCTATGTCTGTCCCTTTGGGGAAATGTCTCGCAGTGTAATGGAGTCCCTATAGCCTGCTACGACTCGTCTACATGCAGTGATGACATTTGTGTCCCACGACGTAATGGAGTCCTTGTAGCTTTCTATGACTCGTCTACACACGCTTGAGGCCGACACCTGCATTGCTGGGTTATGTATGCCTGTTTCCGTACGTATGTGCCACTTGGGTTCTATGAATAGTTATGTCGGCCCGGGTTCTCTGTCGTTTGATTGCCAGCGACATGTTCACATACGTGAGCCAAAAGACGCAAACGGTCCCAGCTAAGGTAAGGCTGCAGCCGTGGAGCTTACCATGCGTGAGGCCCCAAAGTGATGTGATATGTTACAGTCTAGATTCATATGACTTAGGATCGGGGTCCCGACAGCGCTGGTATCAGAGCCTGAATGACTATAGGACTACCAAGCCAAACCGGTCGAAGTTGAGTCTAGAAACACTATAGAAAAGTAGGGGAATTGATTCTGGAAGGGAACGTAAGGCTCTTTTTACTCCTCTTCCCAAGTTATTTTGTTTTGAGTCATTCTCATCTTTTCTATGGGGATAAGAACTAGGCTTCTCATCTATTGCTTAGGATGCCGAGTTACTAGCCATGGACTACTAGCTAGCTTGTTTGCAAGAGAATGTTGGTACTCAAGTATTGATGGTGTGACAAACAGATGGAGAAGAGATTTGAGTCTAGAAAGTCGAGTGGTTATGCTTTTCCAATCTTTTGCAATTGTCTCAAAATCCTTTTTGAACAATAACAGCCGTTATGTTGTCCAAATTTCTGCTAGAGTCTCTAATGTCTTTGCATCTTTCTATGTTTTAGATGCCCCCTCGTCCTTCCCGTCAGGTGGTCCGTCTGACCAGATGCATCGATGTACCGGGTCATACGGCCATGTTGGTTAGAGTTATGATGGAGGCTGGATACCGTTGGTACCTAGAGTACACAGTGGAGGAACAACATCGAGATTTCAACTAGTGCCAGTATCTGTGTACAGTTAAGATATATCCTTCATATCCTGGAGCTGCAAAGCCGCTTCACTGGACTTATGGATTAGGTGTCACCATAGATATGGCAGTTTAGGAGGCCGCCTACACCATGTTGACTATCATGAGCTTTCACCATGGTCTGCTTCAGAACACAGAGTTCTGTTATGTTCCTGCTTCTATGGGACGAGAGGATGGTTATGTTAGCGCAGACTACTATGATCATTCCCATGGGGATCCTAGGCTGTAGGTGACCGCTCAGATGTTGGAGAACAGGGGTCGTGATGCACGTGCCCTTCACATGGAGCTTTATGCCACCCGTGCATGTCTTTGGACAGCCCTGATGCAGTTGGCACCTGTCGTGCAGACAGGCCATGGAGATTTGGAGATGTTGACCCCATCGCGGACTCATCCGCCAGCACACGTAGACTGGCCTGATGTTGGAAGCATCACCCCTCTTCGAGGACTGCTGTTGCCACCAACAAGGGGACCAAGGCCACATCCGTGTCCTTACGGTTTCTAGGGATCACAGGCTAGAGTGTTTCCAGATCCTCAGGTTCAGCTCCCGGGTCACGGGGGTAACCTGTATGAGGCATTCTACGGTGATGCTTGAGTACGTGGATGTTAGTACTAGTATGTTAGTAATCGTATCGCCACACTCCTGCGTGTCTTGTGGGATATGATTGAGGTTGAGAGTTGAGTTCCGGAGGTGTAGATAGATAATGTATAGGAATCTTGTAATGCCTCCGATGAGTGGTGTCATCTCTTCGTAGTTTGTATTTCAGCTTGGGCTTGTACTGAACTATGTCATGGTGTGTATGAATCATGGTGTTCATATGGGAGTTGTTATTACCATGTTGTATGGGTGTATACCCTGCATGCCATGTTGTCCAGTACATTCCTTATCTCATGTCTTAGAGTTGATGTCCTCTATGTTTAATCTGTGGGTTTGTTTTCCCAGGATGGTGGCAACCAGGAATAACCCCGTGCCTGCCCCTGAGCAGGGCGAGGGAAGCCAGCCAAGGCAAGAGGATCTGCCACATGCGCCTTCTCTGGTAGAAGTGATGCTTGAAGCCGAAAGGAACAAGAGAGATACCAATAGGCTGCTGGAACGAATTGAGCAGAACACAGCGCGTGCTCCCCGCAATGATCTCAATGATGGCGTGTAACTCTGTGATTTCGTCAGACTGTGCCAACCCAAGTATCATCATTCGGTCGACCCACTCGACGCGGATGATTGGCTGACCAGCATGTTCCGCAAGATCCAGGCTGCCAATGTGTCCGAGGCCAACAAGGTGACCTTTGCAACCTACTTTCTGGAAGGACCCACCAATCTGTGGTGGGAAAATTATGAAGCCATGCGTCCCGCAGGCCCCACACCAACTTGGGCAGAATTCAGTGCAGCATTTCATACCCATCACATCCCGGAAGGGCTGATGGATCGTAAGAGAGAGGAATTATGTGCTTTCGCCCAGGGCAGACTGTCAGTGGATGCCTATAGCCATGATTTCGGAAATCTTGCTCGCTATGCTCCAGAGGAAGTTTTAACTGATGCCAAGAAGCAGGCTAGGTTCCGCAAGGGACTTAATCCTGAGCTCCGTCGAGATCTGCGCCTGCATGAATGCACGACCTTCCAGGCTCTTGTCAACAAGGCTATCAATGCTGAGTCTGGACAGACTGACTATGAGGCCACGACAAAGCACAACCGTGACTTCAGCCCTGCATCTGGTTCGGGCCCCAACAAACGCCGGGTCTGGGTGCCCAACGCAACTCTACCGCCAAGATATACCGTGAGGCCATCCTTCTAGGCGCCTCGCCTAGCTCAGCCCAACCCTCTAGTCAAGCCATTTGGAGGACCACCTGCCAATGTTGCTCCCCGTGCCACCATGGTCTGCTACAAATGTGGAGAACCAGGACACTACTCTCATGATTGTCCTCAGGCTAATGCTATGCCAGCTAGACGTGGGAAGCTGGGAAAAGCTTTCTATGTGAAGCCAGCTCCTCCTCGTGGATGAGTGAATTATGTCTCTACTGAGGAAGCTATTGAGGATCCTGATGTTATCCTGGTACGCTCCTTGTCAATAGTCATCCATCTTCTGCTCTATTTGATATTGGGGCATCTCATTCTTTCATCTCAGAAAGTTATGCACAGTTGCATAACATGTCTTTTTGTGATATGCATACTCCTTTAGTAGTTCAGACTCCTGGTTCAAAGTGGCAAACTTCTAGAGTGAGCCATGATAATGAAATTCTGGTGGATAGGCTAGTCTTCCTAGCATCTTTGATAGTACTCAAGTCTTCGGACATCAATATCATTCTAGGCATGGATTGGATGAAAGCCCACTATGCTAAGATTGATACTCATACTAGGAATGTTCAACTTACACATCCATCGGGTGAGATAGTTAATGTCTCCACTCAAGCAGCCAAGTGCCAACTTTATTCCCTCAATGCTAGCCCTCTTCCAGAGTTAGAGGATATTCCAGTAATCTTTAACTTTACGGATGTCTTCCCAGAAGAACTATCAGGAATTCCTCCTTTCAGAGATGTTGAGTTTGTGATAGAGCTCATTCCAGGAACTGTCCAAATAGCCAGAAGACCCTATAAGATGGCACCCTTAGAACTAACCGAGCTTAAGATCCAACTCGATGAGGCTTTGAAGAAAGGTTTCATCCGTCCTAGTTCTTCTCCTTGGGCTTGTCCCATCCTCTTCGTCAAGAATAAGGATGGATCGGATCGGATGGTTGTAGATTATCGACCAGTGAATCTGGTGACCATAAAGAACAAGTATCCGCTCCCCAGGCTCAACGATTTGTATGATCAACTCGCTGGATCCTCTTTCTTTTCCAAAATGGATTTGAGGTTGGGATATCATCAAATCAGAATTAGAAACGGGGACATTCCAAAAATGGCTTTTGTTACTCGTTATGGCCAATACGAGTACACCGTCATGTCCTTCGGTTTAACCAATGCTCCAGCCACCTTATCTCGCTTGATAAATTTGATCTTCATGGAGTATTTAGATAAATTCGTCGTGGTTTACCTCGACGATATACTCATCTACTCGAAGAACAAACAAGAACATGTCGAGCATCTAAGGTTGGTATTGATGAAACTTCGAGAGCACCGTCTAAACGCCAAATTCTCCAAGTCTGAATTTTAGTTTCCAGAAGTGACCTATCTGGGCCATGTGATATCTGGTAAAGGTATTGTTGTCAATCCCGAGAGAGTTCAAGCCATCCTTGATTAGACTCAACCTGAATCGGTTTAGCAAGTTTGGAGTTTCTTTGGCTTAGCGAGCTATTATCGCCGCTTTGTCGAGAATTTCTCCAAGGTTGCCAACCTCTAACTGAACTCCTCAAGAAAGATAAAAAGTTCGAGTGGACTCCAAAATGCGAGCACAGTTTTTAGGAGTTGAAAAGACGACTAACCTCTGCTCCCGTTCTGGTGCCACCAGATTTCTCTAAGCACTTTGTTATCTATTGCGATGCCTTGCGACAAGGATTAGGTTGCATTCTCATGCAAGATCATCATGTGATTGCATACGCATCTCGATAGTTGCGTCCACATGAGGATAATTATCCAACACATGATCTTGAGCTTGCAGCTGTGGTCCATGCATTGAAAACCTGGCGACATTACCTTCTGGGTAATCATTGCGAAATTTACACTGATCACCAAAGTCTGAAATATATCTTCACCCAGCCGGACTTGAATCTCAGGCAAATACGGTGGGTTGAGTTGATTGCAGATTATGACTTAGGGATAACTTACACCCCGGGGAAAGCCAATGTCATGGCCAATGCACTAAGTTGTAAGTCTTATTGTAACAACCTGATGTTACAACAAGGTCAACCATTTCTCCATGAGGAATTTTGGAAGTTAAACCTCTACATTGTTCCTCAAGGATTCATATCCAACCTGGTGGCGAAACCTACTCTTACGAATCAAATTATAGAAGCCCAGAAGCAGGATGTCGGGATATCTTGGATCAAGAAAAACATTAAGAAGGGTAATGTTAGATGCTTCTCGGAAGATGATCGAGGTGTGGTCTTCTTTGGGAACCGCTTGGTGATCCCGAAAAAGCCACATCTACAAACAATGAGGCTCATGATTCTCCTCTCACAATTCATTCGGGTAGTACCAAGATGTATCAGGACCTACGCTAGAGGTTCTGGTGGACTAGGATGAAGAGAGAAATTGCCCAGTTCGTTGTTTATTGCGACGTTTGTCGTCGCGTGAAAGTAGAACATCAAAGGCCTGCTAGCACCCTCCAAACTTTAGCTATTCCTGAATGGAAATGGGATAAGGTCGTATGGATTTCATTACCGGTTTTCCCAGGACCAAGAGAGGGAATAATGCTATCTTTGTGGTCATTGACCGCCTTTCCAAAGTGGCTCATTTTCTTCCTGTTCAGGAGAGTATAACTGCTAGCCAGCTAGCCGAGTTATATGTTTCTCGAATAGTTTCTCTGCATGGTGTTCCTTTGGAGATTAACTCAGACCGCGGAAGTATCTTTACTTGCCGATTTTGGGAAAGTTTTCAAACCGCTATGGGGACTCATCTATCCTTTAGCACTGCTTTTCACCTGCAATCAAGTGGTCAAGTTGAGCGAGTCAATCAAATCCTCGAAGACATGCTCCGAGCTTGTGTTATATCTTTCGGTATGAACTGGGAGAAATGTCTTCCATTTGCCAAATTTGCTTATAACAATAGTTTTCAATCAAGCTTGGGCAAAACCCCTTTTGAAGTTCTCTATGGATGAAGGTGTCGAACACCTCTTAACTGGTCAGAAACCGGAGAGAGGCAACTCTTTGTCCTGGATATGATCCAGGATGTAGAGGAGCAAGTTCGCATTATTCGTGAAAAGTTGAAAACAGCCCAATCCCGTCAAAAGAGACAATATGATCGCCATCATAAGGCTGTGACCTATGAAGTTGACGAGAAGGCTTACCTTCGGGTTACACCTCTGTAGGGTACCCATCGATTCGGTATCAAGGGCAAGTTGGCTCCTCGTTACATTAGACCCTTTCGCATTCTTGCTAAACGAGGAGAGGTTGCCTACCAGTTGTAACTCCCGCCGCATCTTTCCAAGGTTCATGATGTCTTCCACGTCTCGCAACTCAGGTGTTGCTTCTCAAACCCTGTCCTTGAAGTAGACCACGAAGCGCTTGATCTCCAAGATAACTTTACATATCGAGAATACCCTGTTCATATTCTTGATCAAGCTGAGCGTACCACTCAGCGATGGAACATAAAGTTTCTCAAGGTTCAGTGGTCACACCATTCTGAAAAGGAGGCCACATGGGAAAGAGAAGATCGTCTTCGACTAGAGTACCCCGCGCTCTTCCCGACGATTTCAAAATCTCGGGACGAGATTCTTTTGAGTGGGGGTGAGTTGTCACATCCCTAGCTAGATGTCATAGGATAGCATGGGTGTTGCATCATGTTTCAATTTTGCATCAACATGAAATGGGGACTAAAAGAAACCCCAAGCTCATATTTGAATCAAACCAATTCAAAGTTGGTGAAAATTCAACAAATCCAAAATGCATATCTAAAATGTCCCATATGTCTAATAATTATGGACATGATTATACAAGGGTCATTCAAAATATTTGAACAATTGAATTAATTTAAAAATAAATGATAAAGCTTCTAAACATATCAAATAAAGCATTATCATTATTTTAGTTTACAAAATATCCTGAAACTTTTCAGATAATTTTGAAATATTCAAACTTCAATATAAAAAATATTTGGGATATTTTAAATTAGCATTTGTACCTGAAAATAAAATAAAACAAATCTCAGATACAAAAAACCAGAAAAGAGAAAAAGAAAGAAGCATAGGCCCAGGGGGGAACCGGCCCATCTGGCCCATGGCCAGTCATCCCTGTCCTCTCGTCGGGAGGACAGGGGCGTGCGTTCGCCGGGCGCGGGCACACGCCGGCCACCTCCTCCCTGCCTGGCTGCTGGCCTGGAGGGCTGGGAAAGCTTTAGCGCGAGGCCTCTCCACCGTGGCCTCTTTCTCCTCTCCCTCTGTCCCTCACGCGCTCTCTCTCTCTCTCGCTCGCTCTCCTCCCTCCTATGCTCCGCCATGGCCGAGCTTGTCGCCGCAGCGTAGCCGCTGTTCTAGCCACCCCCGCACTCATCTGAGCCCCGCAGCAGCCTCGCAGTAAACCACTCGTCCTCCTCGTGACGCTAGAAGACGTCGAGAGCCCTCCATGGCGCGTTATCGCCGTCTCTTCCATGCCAATCGCCGAAGCTTTCCTCCGGCGATTCGAGGTCGTCTGCGCATCTCCGAGCTCGTCGTCGTCCCCAGCAACCCCGTCGTGGGCTCCTGCTCCATTTCCCCCTTCTCTTGCGGCCTGTCCCTCATCGTAGGTGTCGTTGCCCTTGCTGCCGAAGCTCGCTGCCGCTCAGGTCGTCGTCGGCTGTAGCTCCGGTGGCCCCCGAGCTCCCTCTGCCGTAGCGCTGGATGCACGCGTGCATGGGCTATCTCCCAGTGCCCTCCGCACGTCAAATGGTCGTCGGAGATGCAACTATGGCGAGTCGCCGCCGGCCCTGCTCCGGTGGGCGCCGACGTGGTCATCATCAGGGGCTAATCCCCCTGATTAGTTAGCCTCCTTCTACTGACCAATGGGCCCCAGGGTGGGTCAAATCCCTGGTCAGCGCGGACTTTAGGCCCCTGTCACTGATGTGCGGGCCCCGCACGTCAGGTTTGACCTGGCCTGGTCAGCCGACCAGCTGACGTTGTGATGACGTCAGGCTGACGCCATATTTAATCTTTTCCAGTTTTAAAATAATTCTAGAAATTGTTTAAAACTTCAAAAATTCATATAAATTAATCTGTAAATCAGATGGAAATAATTCATATATGAAAATTTATAAGAAAAATCCAATGAATCCAATGGTGCTAATATCATGCATGTTAGAGCAACCTATGTAGAAGAACATTGACATTTGCTAATAGGTTAAAATATGGAATTTGAAATGAAGAATGATTTCGAACCTCTATTCAAACTCATTTCAAATTATCTTGGTCATTAGTTGCATTAGCTCGTCTGTACATGCTACTATGCCATGATCAAGCATCATATTGTTGCACTTGCACGTATTGATTGCCTCTTATCTGCATTGCGGTAGGCCCTACTTCTGAGGATACCCCTGAGTATTCCAACGAAGGAGAGAACCTTCCCGCTACCCAGCAAGGCAAGCAACCCCCTTGATCATTTCGATAACATCCCACTCTCTCGATCTTGCACTTGTTTATTGCATTAGGACAAACACTCATATGTATGTCTTACACGGTAGAAGAACCTATTCTTTAGCATAACCTGTCATTGTCACCATAAATAGCTAAACCTTGCAACCTAGCATACCTGGTAGATGCTTGTGCCATGATGTGTTTAGCTTACCTTGCCTGCTATGCTTGCTATGCTTAGAGTTGTGTTAGGCCTGATTCATCTGGGTGATGAACTGGAGTGAAACATTGTTGTTCCGATGTGATAAGCTTATGATGTACCCGATTTGGTTAAGGTAGCGATGAGAGGCTATGTAGGAGTACATAGCAGATTGTCTCATTGGGACCGTTCTTAGGAACTGAGTTCCGTGTTTGTGATCTAAGACTAGTTACTACCACACATTGGGTTCTGGTAACTCGAACCCTCTCTACTTATCAGTCGCTTAGTCCTTAGTCTAGGAGTTGCAAGTAGTTTCTGGTGTTTATAGTATGCTGGAGGCCTTGCGTAGCGCTGACCCTAGGGGTGGGTTACGACGCGGTAGGTAGTGGCACGGTGTACCAAGGGTCACCCGAATGGTGGTCTTGGGGACCCTGTGCACATTATTTGGGGTCATAGCGGAAACTTGGGCCAGAATTCCATGCGGGTTCAGTCTCAAATAGGCGATAGCCTAGACTAGAGGTCTTATGTGATTGACGGTCGTGGACGACTCCCTCGCTGGGCTTCCGCTTGAAGGTCGCCGAGGTGCATCGTTTATGTGCACACAGCGATAAGTGGCGAGAGCGTGTGTGAAGAAGTACACCCCTATGGGGTATGAAACTATTCGAATAGCCGCATCCTCGGATATGGACTACTTGGAAAACTAATGTTGTTCATAAATAGTCAAATGTATACTCATAAAAATATCAAGACAAGTGTGAGTACCCCGGATGGCACTCTCCCGGGAGAGGGAAGTGAATCCATGGTGGTGTATTGTCATGGAGTTAGTGGACTCGTGGACTCGTGTGCGATATCTAAAATGGAAACAAAGAGTTAACATTGTGTAGTGTAGGTTAGCCATGAGTCAAAGCTGGCATTGCTGCATAAACTCCACCACCCCCCCCCCCTTTGTTGATACATGAGCATGAATAGACTAGGTCTGCTTTAAAGACTTGCTGAGTACGTTTGTACTCATATTTGCTTAATAAATATTGCAGATGAGACCCCTGACCCATCGGGTGGGTTCTCTCTAGATGTTGGCGAAGCCGAATAGCTGGTGTCCCAGCTACGACCTATGCCCTGTGGCGGGTTGTAGATAGTCACGCCATGTGCCTTTTTACCCTTTCATCTGTCTGTACTGAGACAGCTTATGCTTCTGCTTGGTTTGTATGAACTTGCTTGTATGACTTGAGTGTCGGGTCATGTGACACCTATCTGTAAGAACATATTATGCAAGGCTCGTCTGAGCCTCTTAAATAAAAGTTGTGTTGTTATATAGTTATGTTGTGATGCCATAGTTGTATCTATGCATATCGGGCATGTCGTGCGTACGTGTGACGTGCAACGGTTTGTATGTGATCCGACACCTAGTTGTGTGCCTTTAGTAGTACTCTTTACGGGAAACTGCCTCTTTGTGCTTCCACCGAGCCATGGTAGCTTGCTACTGCTCCGGACACATTGATTGACCGGCATGTGTCCTTCTTTTCTGTTGTGTCTGTCCCTTCGGGGAAATGTCTTGCAGTGTAATGGAGTCCCTATAGCCTGCTACGACTCGTCTACGTGCAGTGATGACATTTGTGACCCATGACGTAATGGAGTCCTTGTAGCTTGCTATGACTCGTCTACACACGCTTGAGGCCGACACCTGCATTGCTGGGTTACGTATGCCTGTTTCTGTACAGATGTGCCACTTGGGTTCTATGACTAGTTATGTCATCCCGGGTTCTGTGTCGTTTGATTGCCAGCGACATGTTCACATACGTGAGCCAAAGGACGCAAACGGTCCCGGCTAAGGTAAGGCTGCAGCCATGGAGCTTACCATGCGTGAGGCCACAAAGTGATGTGATATGTTACAGTCTGGATTCATATGACTTAGGATCGGGGTCTTGACATTTTTCATCTTGCTTGTTGCGGTAGATAAACTTCGTACCTATGATGTTGTTCTTGTGAGGATTCGACCGCTTGACAAGTTCCCACACATTGTTGAGCTTGAATAGATGCAATTCCTCTTGCATACCTTGAATCCACTCATGCTCCTTGAATGTTTCGTCAACTTTGGTGGGCTCTATGATAGAGAGAAAAGCAAAGTAACCACAAAAGTTAGCCAAATGTGAAGCTCTTGAGTGAGTGTGGGGACCTGGTGCATTGATGTCGTCGATGATTTTGTCAATCTGTACTTCATTTGCAACTCTTGGATGAGTAGGTTGACGTGGCTGAGGATTTTCTTCAGCACCATTTTCTTCAAGTGTATCAGCATGAATGTCTTCATTGGTTGGAATGACTTCTTTAGTGGGTATGACATCTTCAGTAGCCTTCAGCTTAATGGATTCCTCAGGAGACTATTCATCTAGCACACAAGGGAGGTGCTCTCTTTCCGAGCCGTCGGTTTCATCGAACCGCACATCTACAGTTTCAACAACCTTTTGGTGGTAGGTGTTGAACACTCTGTAGGTGTGTGAGTCCTTTCCGTAACCAAGCATAAAACCTTCATGTGCTTTCAGTGCAAATTTAGAACTATGGTGAGGATCTCTAATCCAGCATTTTGCACCGAAGACTTTGAGATAACTTACATTGGGTTTCTTGCCAGTCATAAGTTCATATGAGGTCTTCTTGAAGAATTTGTGAAGATATACCCTGTTGATGATGTGGCAAGCTATATCCATTGCCTTAGGCCAGGAAAAATGAGGGGTCTTGTATTCATCAAGCATGGTGCGCGCCATCTCAACAAGAGTCATGTTCTTGCGCTCCACGACACTATTCTGCCGAGGAGTATATGGGGCAGATAGCTCATGAGTAATACCAAGTTCATCAAGATATTCATCAAGTATCACAGCCCTAGTTTATTTATGTCTGTCAATGCATTCATGCATGCATTTTCAAATTCTTTGAAAATGAAATGAGTGATCAAGCCTCATCATTCAATTTTTTTGCTAAAAGGCAACGTAAAAATTGCTTCAAATAGATCCAAGAAAATGTTCATGGTGTTTTGATTAAATATTGGAATGACGTGAAAATGTCAAACAATATTTTGGTATCACATAAACATTTTATATTGGGATTTTAATTAATAAAATAATAGTTGCATTGGATTTATATTTATTATATATATAATATAAGTTCAATAATTCTGAAACGTTTTATGTGGACCTAGTTATTTATACCTAGCCCACATGACAATTTCCAGGATTTTTACAAATGGCTAGCTATTTTATTTTGAGCCAAAAAAATGTAAAAAAACATAAAAGAAATAAAAGGAGAAGGGAGAAAACCCTTACCTGGCTTACCTCGCACGCAGCTCACTTGGAGGCCCAGCCCTCCAGGGGTGCCGTGGTCATCTTCAACCTCTGCCTACTGGGAGAGGCGAAGTGACGCACGTGCGCGCGCGGAGGCCGCCACCTCTTTCTTCGCTGTGGCACTCCCCTGGCCTTCTATAGTCGCCACGAGGACGCCCAGAGTCCTCTGGACCCATCCCCCCCTCTGCTCCCTCTCCTCTGATCTCTCCCTCACCGGCCGTCGCCATCGCTCGCTGCACCCCCAGCTGCCTCGCCTCCCCGAGCTGTCTTTGAGCCCCGCCACGTCGAGTTGGACCTCTCCGTCAAGCTATTGAAGCAGGGAGGCCCTGTAGAGTCGCGCTCGTCATGGTTTCCTATGCCAGGCATCGAAACTCTCCGGTGCAAATTCGTCGCACGCCCGTGCATCCCCGAGCAAGCTGAGCCTCCCCTCGTCATCGCAATGAGCACCTGCATCGATTTCCCCTCCTCCCCAGCTTCTCCATATCCTCCTAGACGTAGCGCCACCATGCCTAAGCTCCGGCCTCCGCCAGGAGCTCGCCGCTGCCGAGCTCCGGCAACCCCATGCCCTCCTGACCCCTCCGCTGGATGCGTGCGAGCAAGGGCTGCCCTTTGGTGCAACCCGCTCGTCACACCGATGCCCCTAGCAAATTCCGGTGAGCCCCTCCCATTGTTTTGGTCATTGCTATCCCAGCTCCGGCGAGCGCCGGCATGGCCCGGTCATTAGGGCTAATCCCCCTCCTAACCAGCCCCCAAACACTGATAGCGGGCCCCACAGGGGGTCAAACCCCCGGTCAGCGCGGGGATTAACCCTGGGTCACTGACCACTGGACCCAACTGACCAGGTTTGACCTGGACCAAGCGTTGTTGACCTGCTGACATCATGATGACGTCCGGCTGACATAGTAATAATTTCTGTAATAAAAATATTCTAGAAAATGATATAAACCTCAAAAATTCATAAAAAATAATCTGTAACTCAGATTGAAATAATTTATATATGAAAATTTCTCAAAAAAATCCAATGAATATGGTGGTGGCATTTTCATGCATGTTACAGCAAACTAAATAGGAAAACTTGGACATTTTGTTCAAAACACCTTATGTTAGCTCACACATGGAGTTTAATTTGGACCTTGGATTCAAACCATCTTCATTTAATATGCTGATAGATGCATTAGCTCAAACCAGCAACATATTTCCATGCGATTATCATGCATCATTGTGAAGCATTTGCCTTGCTTAATTTGTACCTTGTTTGATCTTGTCGATAGACTTGGGAGACGTAGTTGTCGATGACATCGAAGAACAGCTGAGTTCTTCTGATAAACAGGCAAGCAACCCCCCTTGAGCATATTCGATACAATCCCACTCTCTCGATCTTGCTCTCATTTCAATGCATTAGGACAACGCGATTCAACTGCTACTTATGTTGCGGTAGATGAACCCACTCCTTTGCATGACCTGTCATTGTCACAGTAAATAGCTAAACCAAGAAACCTAGCATACCTGGTAGATGCTTGAGCCATGTTGTGTTATAACCCTGTTGTGCTTGATATGCTTAGAGTTGTGTCAGTTATGATTCATCTGGGTGATGAACCGGAGTTAAATGGATGTGTCTTGATGATAAGGGTTAAGTGTTGAACCCGTTTTGGTAAAGGTAGCGATGAGAGACCATGTAGCGGTACATGTTAGGTTGTCTCATTGAAATCGCTCATAGGAGCCGAGTTCCGTGTTTGTGTTCCAAGACTAGCTACTATCGCACATTGGGCTCCGGTAACTCGAGATCTCTCGGCCTATTACCCTACCATGTTCTACCCAGGAGTTGCACTAGTTCGAAATGTTGATAGGATGTGGTCGGGCTTGCGAAGTGATTGAACGGCCAAACCGGGACCGGCTTGGGGCCCTTTACACCACTGCTAAGTCCGAATCGTGAAACACGGCCGGATTCTCGATTACGGTGACCAACTTAGTTAGGCGACTGCCTTGGGCTAGAGTTGTTGAAGGTTAACGTCCGTGGTTGACTCCCTCGCTGGGCTTCCGCTTGAAGGTTGCCAAGGTGCCTTTTTACATGCACATGGCGGTAAGTGGCGGGAGCATGTGTGACGAAGTATTCCCCTATACGGTAAACTATCTATTCGAATAGTCGTGTCCGCGGATATAGACTACTTGGAGACTTGCATTGTTCATAGACAACTTTAAGTGGATACACTAAAATGCACCAAACAAGTGTGAGTGCTACGGATGGCTTCTCGTAGGAAGACAAGAGAGGATCCATAGTGGTGTAATGAGATGGTGAACATGTGGACTCGTGTGTGCTCTCTCGTAGGGAGACAAGAGAGTAGTGATACGTTGTTTACTTTGTCGTAGTGTAGGATAGCCAAAGGTCAAAGCTGGCATTCTACAGTAAACCCCACAATCCCATTCATCTCTACATGATGCATATGTAGATAGTTCCTATGTAATACTTGTTGAGTACCTTCGTACTCACTGTTGCTTATTTACATTTTTGCAGAGATAGACGTTATTCAGTTATGATTCTTTTGACATTGACATCGACTGATTAGCTTAGTAACCCAGACAGAGGTTTGGTTCCTATGGTAGGGTCGTTGTAGCTTTTCAGGCTCTTCTAGCCGCTTTTGTAGATGTTTGTACTCAGACATGTAACTTCTGCTTATTGTTTGTATGCTCCAAATGTTCGGTCATGTGACCCCTTCTGCTTGTAACATTATACTATGTTGGCTCCTCGGAGCCTCCTAAATAAATGTTATGTTGTAGAGTTTTGTTGTGATGCCATGTTGTATCTACGCATATCGTGCATAGTGCATGTATGATTGAAATGCATTGGTATGCATGGGGTTCGACACCTAGTTAGTAGCCTTCTTCACGGGGAAATGCCTCTTTGTGCTTCCATCGAGCCTTGATATCTTGCTACTACTCCAAACACATTGATTGACTGGCATGTAACCTTCTTTGCTGTTGTGTCTGTCCCATCAGGGAAATGTCTCGTAGTGTAATGGAGTCCCCATAGCATGCTACGACTCGTCTAAGTGCCATGATGACATTTATGTCCCACGACATAATGGAGTCCATGTAGCTTGCTATGACTCGTCTACACACACTGATGACCGACATCTGCATTGCTGGGTTACGTATGTCTGTCCCTATACAGTTGTGCCACTTGGGTCTATAACTAGTCATGTCGACCCGAGATCTTTAATGTGTGAATGCTAGCGACATGTTCATATCCGTGAGCCAAAAGGCGCAAACGGTCCCTGCCAAGGTAAGGCGGCAGTTATGGGTTACCGTGCATGAGGCCGCAAAGTGGTGTGAGGTGTTACACGCTGGATTAATATGTCTTAGGATCGGGGTCCCGACAGCGTTGGTATTAGAGCTAAACTATTTGTAGGTTTACGAAGCCAAACTGGTTGATGTTGAGTCCAGTAATGCTTTAGTTATATAAGGGAATTGATTGTGGAAGGTAAGGTAAGGCTCTTTTACTCCTTTCCTCAAGTTACTCTATTTTGGGTCACCCTCTTCTCTTTCTACGGGGATTAAGGACTCGGCTTCTTACTTATCTGCTAGGATGACGAGTTACTAGACCACAGACTCATAGAATGGTTGTTTGTGTCAAGTCATGTTCCATGAGAGTTGTGAAAAAGTGGTGCCATTGTTCTCTCTATGCCTTGAACCATGATGTTGAGTGGTTTTGCTGCCAAAGCTTGTGCGGGTTGCCTCATATTTCATACCTGTACAGCCGTTATGGTGTCCAAGTTCTCCTAGGATTCATTGTGTTCTAGTGTTCTTCCTTGATTCTGAACCCTGGGTTTTTCCTTCAGGATGTCTCCAGTTAACCAGAGATCTGCTAGTCGTAGTCAAAACAATGGAGGTGGTAGGGATGAAGAAGATCCTCTTGACCAACCCTCGTTGGCCGAGGTTATGCTAGAAATTGAGAGGAACAAGCATGCCACCAACCGTTTGTTGGGACACATCGAGCAGAATACAGCCCATCAGCGGACTGAGCTAGTATCCATCAGAGACTTCATCAAATTGCAACCGCTCACCTTCCAGGACTCCATTGAGCCACTAGACGCAGATGATTGGCTCCATAGCTTCAGCAATAAGCTGCATTATGCAAACGTGGATGAACGAGATAAGGTCACCTATCACTAGTAGAAAACAGGGCTTTGGTCCAAGCATATAAAGCCCATTTATCCCAGTTCACTCACGAACTGGGACCCATGGGGCATCGGTCTCAGTTCGTGACGCCAGGGCACCGGCTGGGCCTTATGGGCCATTGGTCCCGGTCCGTCTGACCCCTTTGGTCCTAGTTCCACACATGAATCGGGACCAATGGGCCTCGCACCTGGCCCACAACAATTGGTCCCGGTTTGTGGATGGAACCGAGACCAAATGGGGTCCTTTAGTCCCAGTTCCAACCACAAACCGGGACCAAAGGGAAGCCTATATATACCCCCCTACCCGCTAGCAAAGTAGTGCACTGCTCTGTTTTTTGGCTGGCCATGGGAGATCTTTGTGGTGCTCTAGCTCACATCCTATGCACATGAGGTGCTCGATGAAATGCCCAAGCCACACTTAAGCTCTCTCCTCTCGAAGCTCCTTGTCCAAGCTCCATTTTCCTCAAGATTTGTGTAGGTTTGGCGGTCCGTCCTGTCCCATCCCCGTCAGCACCGCTGTGGAATGAGAAAGAATAGGAAGAATTTGACCTACATGTGTTGCTGTTTGTAACCATCAATGATTGTCCTGCTCTCAGTAACCTTTTAGGACAGACAAACAAGGGATAACATGCATGCACACACTGTTTAGATGACACTGACAGTATATATTTGGACAAATGCAGGAAGAATGTGTACCTGGGGCATCGTCGATTTCTTCCGACCAACCATCAATGTCGAAAGAAAGGAAAGCATTTCAAAGGTGAGGCAAATCACTGGAAGAAGCCCACCCTCCATACTAGTGATCTCATACTTGACATGGTCAATGATTTATAAGTAATATTTGGAAAGGGTCTTGGCAGACTATCTGTTCCGACTGACGATAAAAGACACGCACCCATGTGGAAGAAGAAATCTATATTTTGGGACCTACCCTATTGGAAAGACCTAGAGGTCCGTTCTGCAATCGACGTGATGCACATGACGAAGAATATTCGCATGAACCTGCTAGGCTTCTTGGGAGTGTATGGGAAGAAAAAAGATACACCGGAGGCATGGGAGGAACAACAACGTGTGCATGAAAAAGACGGCATGCATCCAAAGGAGTATGAAGGTCCTGCTAGCTATGCTCTTACCAAAGAAGAGAAGTAAATCTTCTTTGAATGCCTGCTCAGTATGAAGGTCCCATCTGGATTCTCATCGAATATAAAGGGAATAATAAATATGGCAGATAAAAAGTTCCAGAACCTAAAGTCTCATGACTTCCACGTGATTATGACGCAATTGCTTCCGGTTGCATTGAGGGTGCTTCTACCGAAAAATGTTCGATTAGCCATTGTGAAGCTATGTGCATTCCTCAATGCAATCTCTCAGAAGGTGATCGATCCAGAAATCCTGCCAAGGTTAAGAAGTGATTTGGTGCAATGTCTTGATAGTTTTGAGTTGGTGTTCCCACCATCCTTCTTCAATATCATGACGCACGTGATAGTTCATCTAGTCAACGAGATTGTCGTTCTGGGCCCTGTATTTCTACACAATATGTTCCCCTTTGAGAGGTTCATGGGAGTATTAAAGAAAATGTTCGTAAGCGCGCTAGGCCGGAAGGAAGCAACTCCATGGTCCATCAAACAGAGGATGTCATTAGGTTTTGTGTTGAATTCGTTCCTGACCTTAAGAAGATTGGTCTCCCTCAATCGCGGTATGAGGGTAGACTGGCTGGAAAAGGCACGCTAGGAGCGGACTCAATAATATGAAGGGACGAGCATTCTTGGTCTCAAGCACACTACACAGTTCTAGAGAATTCTACCTTGGTGAACCCGTATGTCGATGAACACAAGAATGTTCCGCGCTCCAAACACCCGGAGCAGTGTGACGACTGGATTACATGTGAACACATCAGGAGTTTTGGCAGTTGGTTGCAAATACATCTCATGGGTGACAACACTGTTTCTGATGAGTTGTACTCATTAGCCAGGGGACCATATTGGACTGTATTGACTTACAAAGGGTACGAGATAAATGGGAATACATTTTACACGATCGCCCAAGATCAAAAGAGCACCAACAAAAACAGCGGTGTCCGATTTGATGCAGCAACCAAGAGGGGAAAGGACACATATTATGGTTACATAGTGGACATATGGGGACTTGACTATGGACATGATTTTAAGGTCCCTTTGTTTCAATGCAAATGGGTCAATCTCTCAGGAGGCGGGGTACAGGTAGAACCATAGTACGGAATAACAACAGTGGATCTGAACAATCTTGGGTACACAGACAAACCATTCGTCCTAGCCAATGATGTGGTGCAAGTTTTCTATGTGAAGGACATGTCTACCAAACCGAGAAAAAGAAAAGATAAGGAAGTGAATACATCATACGATGAGCCGAAGCGCCACATAGTTCTTTCAGGAAAAAGATACATCATGGGATTAGAGGGCAAGACAGACATGTCTGAACATTATGAAAAGTTTCATGAAATTCCTCCCTTCAAAGTCAAGGCTGACCCAAGCACCCTATTAAACGATGAAGATTATCCATGGTTACGGCGTAATAAGCAAAGGACACAAGCGAAAAAAGTGAAGACTTTCTCACCACAACTATTATGATATGCCTTTGATCTAGAATATCATTGCAATTACATGTGAAGAAATGAAATGCCTTTCGTATGAAACCCTAATACTTTGAAAGAGATTGTTTGTTTTGTACATGAAGTGCACCAGTTTTTGCCATAACCCTCTCAACTTTTTATAACATGCTATGTGGGTGAAATGATGATACCATGCCAACTTTCAACCTTTTCAGAGTTCATTTGTAGTGATTTTCAATTTCAGGGTCATTTAGCTTAAAAAATTAGTAAATGCATGAAAAATACCAGATGAAGTCAGAAATAGTTGAAAATTGATGATGTGGCTTTGAATGGTTCATTTTGAACACACAAAAAGTCTGCAGTTCAGATAAGTTCAAAAAAATGAAATACCTTTGTAACAGATGAGTTTTCGTCCGAAACCCTGATACTTCGAAAGATATTGTCCGTTTTGTACACGAAGTGCATCCAGTTTTTTCATAACCCTCTCGACTTTTTAGCACATGGTATGTGGCTGAAATGATTATACCATGCCAACTTTCAACCTTTCCAGAGTTCATTTCTAGTGCTTTTCAATTTCAGGGTCATTTAGCTTAAAAATCAGTAAATGCATGAAAAATACCTGATGAAGTCAGAAATAGTTGAAAATTGATGATGTGCCTTTGAATGGTTCATTTTGAACACACAACAATTCTGGAGTTCAACTGAGTTCAAAAAATGAAATACCTTGGTAACAGATGAGTTTTCGTCTAAAACCCTGATACTTCGAAAGAGATTGTCCGTTTTGTACACGAAGTGCATCCAATTTTTGCCATAATCCTCTCAACTTTTTAGCACATGCTATGTGGGTGAAATGATTATACCATGCCAACTTTCAACCTTTTCAAAGTTCATTTGTAGTGCTTTTCAATTTCAGGGTCATTTAGCTTAAAAAATCGATAAATTAATGAAAAATACCGGATGAAGTCGGAAATAGTTGAAAATTGATGATGTGGCTTTGAATGGTTCATTTTGAACACACAAAAAGTCCGGAGTTCAAATAAGGTCAAACAAATGAAATCCCTTTGTAACACATGAGTTTTCGTCCGAAACCCTTTTACTTCGAATGAGATTGTCAATTTTCTACACGAAATGCATCCAGTTTTTGCGGTAACCCGCTCAACTTTTTAGCACATGCTATGTGGGTGAAATGATGATACTATACCAACTTTCAACATTTTCAGAGTTCATTTGTAGTGCTTTTCAATTTCAAAGTATGAACTAATAACAAAAAGAATGAACTAGAAAACTTTTATGAAACTCTAATAGCAAAAAGAATGAACTAAAAATAATCAATTGAAATATTCTGTTATGATCAACTAAAAGAAAACTATAATATTCTTCAATAGCAAAAAGAATCAACTAAAAAGGTTTTATAAAACTCTAATAGCAAAAGGAATCAACTAAAAAGCTTTTATAAACCTCTAGTATTTTTGAAACTAAAATTATATAAAATTTATGCAACTAAAATTATCAAAGCATTTTTTGTTCAAAACATTAATAGCAAAAGGAATTTTCATAAAGAAATTTTTTGTTAGAAAATTTAATAGCAAACTCAAATAAAAAAGTCTATTTAAAATAACCTAAAAATTACCAAATTGAATATAATGATAAAACACAGTAATATTAAATAGCAATAAAAACAAACACTCAAAAATCTATTTTTAGTAACTTTATTCACAAACTAGTGATGCACACAAATTTCAAAAAATTCAAATTTAAACTATTCAAATTTGAAAACTAGTGGCATTAACAGAAAGATTATAATTTTTGTGACCTAAAAGAAAAAAGAATCATTGAAAAACAGTAACTATTTAGCAGTAAGTAGAAACAAAATAAAATAAATAAAGCAAAAATAAAAAACAAAAATAAAATACAAGCTTTAATAGAAACTAAAAGCTTTTATAAAACTCTAATAGCGAAAGGAATAACCTTAAAAGAAATGATACAAAATAAAACTTATGTAACCAAAATTATATAAAATTTATGCAACTAAAATTATACAACTAAAAATAACATTTGCAAAAAATATTTTTTTCTTTAAAACATAATATATGCGAAAAATAAAAAAAGGCCCGGCTACTAGGCACCATGGCCTGCATACGACTAGAAACCCTAGAAATGGGCCAGGATGTAGGTCCGTAGTGCTAGCAGGCCCAACAGGGTGTTAGATAGGCATGTACTACCTACATTAGAGAGGAGCTCGAGAGTGCAGTGGTAGCAGCACTTATAAACCACTACGGGGCCCTCTCGACTATCCAGGTGGCACTAAACTTGTGGCTGCGGGAAGGAGAGGCCTATAGTCCCGGTTGTTGGCTCCAACCGGGACCAATGCCAACCTTTAGTCCCGGTTGGTGCCACCAACCGGGACGAAAGGTCACTTTTCCCCTCCCTTTGGGCTGCTAAAAACTGACCTTTGGTCTTGGTTGGTGGGACCAACCGAGACTAAAGGAGGGCATTAGTCCCAGTTGGAGCCACTAATCGGGACCAATGCACTGGGTATATAACATAGGACTTAGGAATTTTCAATTCTCATCTTGCCTTCGCCCCCGACGATGCTGATGACATCGACGCCGCGAGGCTGCCCCGATGTCGCCCGCCGCCCCCGCAGTCGCGGTCACCGTCGCCGCCACACGTCGCCCCCGTCATCATCGTCGCTCACCGCCCCATCGTCGCCCGACGCTCGAAGCCCCCGTCGTCGCTGCCGCCCCTGTCCTTGCTGCCACCCCATCCCGGAGCCCCCGTCGTCGCCGCCCCGTCGTCACCGCTGCCCGCCGCCACCGTCGGTGCCGTCACCCCCGTCGTCGCCTGCCACCCTTCTCGTCGCCCGCCGCCCGCCGCCCCCGCCTGTCGCCCCGCCATCACAACCGTCACCGTCGCCGTTGCCCGCGCCCGTCATAGCTGAGGGTCGTCACCCACGCCGTCACCATCAACAGCGATCGCGCCCGTCATCATCGACGCCCACCGCTCCCGCCGTTGCCCGCCCCGTCGTCGTTCCCTACGCCCGCGTTGTGAGCCCCAGCCTCCTCCCCTTTCCTTCTCATCATCGTCCCTACACGCCACCCGTAAGCGCCGCATGAAAATTTTGAATATGGATGGATGAATGGATGAACATTTTGAATATGGATGGATGGATGGATGAACATTTTGAATATGGATGGATGGATGGATGGATGATGATGATGATGATGATGATATGGTGATATATATATATGAAAACTTGGTCAATATTTTTTTGTTCATAGAATATTTTTTTGTTCATAGAAATTAATTAAAATGAGGGGGACGTCGGACATGACATGAGGGGGGCATCGGACGTCGGACATGAGGGGTGAGCATCGTTGTCGTCTACCCCCTCTCCGATAACTTTGACATGAGGGGTGAGCGTCGTTGTCGTCTACCCCCTCCCCGATAACTTTGAAATGAGGGGGACGTCGGACATGTCATGTGGAATTTTTTTTGTTCATATAGAAAACTCCGATAACATATGCAACATTTGATCATATATCAAAGTTTGATCATATGTCAAAGTTTGACTTTTGACATAGATTTATCAAGAATGCCACCATTATGGATGTGGATAAGTTGATCCAATTTTTTCTGATCTTATATATATATGTATTCTTCTATATGTCACGTTGCCTGTCAAAGTATTGAAGAAATCCATGGATTCATCATTAGCCGGAAGTAACAGGCGTATGATGCTACGAAGCTCTTCAAAGTTGTTTTGGAACGGAGTTTCGGATAGAATAATTCGCTTTTTGGTACAAATTTCAGCAAAAGCCTTCCAAACAGCGATATTCAGAAAGCTCTTGTTGAACTTCGTACCAAAAAGCTAATTAATTATCCTATCTGGGACTCCATTCCAAAACAATTTTGGAGAGCTTCGTACCATTATGTGTCTGTTACTTCCGGCTAAGGATGAAGCCATGGTTTTCTTGAATCTTTGACACTAGACAATGTGACATGTACAAGGGTAGATGAGATCAGGAAAATATGGACCATTTTCTGCACATCCAGAATGGCACCAATTTGTTAAATCCCTTAAATGGATGGTCTATATGTTTTAAGAGAATCTTTTGTTTGACATTCATCAGATAGGCGGTCCGGACGTCGGACATTCATGAGAGAGGCGGTCTGGTCCGGTCGCCGGACATGTCATGTGATAGGTGATATTTTTTTGTTCATAGAAACTCCGATAATTCTTCAACATGAGGCGGGCGTCGATCAACTCACTCTCGACCGACCAAACCCTAGAAGCATTGTTGAGGCCACCCCAAACCCTAGAAGCGTTGTCAAGGCCACCCCAAACTGTAGAAGCGTCGAGGCCACTAATATGATTCCTTGTTGTGATTAGCTAGCTAGGTCTATGTTTGCCACTAATATATCCATCTCACATGTTTGTATATTAATTGCCATGTTGTAATATTTGCAGAAAGTATGGATCAAAGAGACTTGGAACAAGAACAGTTTTTGGGGGAAATAATCCTCGCCGGACGTGATGTCTTGTCGTTTCTCAACGACACCGATGGTCTGGAAGGAGAGGATGACAACTTTGGTGATCGAACAATGGAGGAGGAAGGACATGATCATGATGGTTCCGGTGACCAAATGCCGGAGGAAGAGGAAGACCATGATGACGGCTCTGGTGACCAAATGGAGGAGGGAGATTTTGCAAAGTCCGACGAGGTATATATATTAATTAAGCCTGTCTTGACTAGCTAATTGATGCATTAATTGTTTTGGTATGTACATATATTAACTCCTCTTTCTTCTTTTATAGCCCTATGGATCAAGCCAAACTTCGGGAACAAGACGAGGCCCGAAGAAAAGGTTGCGCAAGGATAAAAGGTTCACGATCACAGCACTCATGGATGATGGCCTACCAATTGAACCCAAGTGGACCAAGGATGCATTTCCTGCTCAGTGCGGAGCTATTGTTAGGGACAACATCCCGATTAGCATAAAGCAATGGAATAAGCCTAAGGATGACGACCCTGAAGTTTCTTATGTCACCGATAGACAGAAAGATGATCTTTGGACCTCGCTGAAGGCAAATTTCACCCTACCGCCAGAGGAGTAACCGAATAACCCAGTTATAGAGCCACTGGTCAAGGCGTGTGCTCTGAAGAAGATTGCAGATCTATTTAGGAGGTGGAAGAATGAGTTGAAATCAAAGTTTGCCGACAAAGGGAAGACTCCAGAATTCACCGGCCGATTTGAGAAGATAGGAGATTACTGGCCCGCATTTCTGGCCTACAAGTCATCGGAAAAGAGTAAGAAAATGTTAGAGACAAACAAGAACAAGGCTGCAAAGAAGTAGTATCACAATCACACGGGGTCAGGTGGATACCTCAAAGCTCGGTCGTTGTGGGACAAAGCTGAGAATGACCTGATTGCTAAAGGGGTCGAACCAGAGACATTGAACTGGCCAGACCATTCAAGGACTTGGTTCTTCAGGGTTGGGGGAACTTTGGACCCTGAAACAGGTAAGTGTCATTTGACAGACGAGCAACTTGCAATACCCATCAAGAAGCTTCAGAAGTATATCACCGCAGCGCACAAAGGGATGCTCATTCCTGACAGAGGGAAGGATGAGCTGACTAAGGCCCTCGGCAATCCTGAGCACCCTGGACGAACATGAGGCACACCAGGCTCCGTTTCGGTTTCCCGGCATAGGCGGTTATAGAAGCCGGGAGAGAAACAGGAAAGCGGAGCTGAGCGACATGCAGAAGCTCAATGCAAGACTACAGAAGCTAGAGCAAATTGAGAGCCAGCGAGTTGTCGGCCAACCATCTCAGCGGTATGAAGCTACCCCAGAAGCTACCCTGCCATCTCAGTGGAGAAGCGACATGGCTTCCACGGAGCTCGTTTAGTCTGACTTCACGGAGACTCAACATTGCGAGCTTACGACAAAATGGCATAACCTCACTTTGAAGGCGGCTGTCGGCTCTATTGCACCTCCTCAACCCAATAGAACTTTTCACTACCTTCCGATTCCACATGGCTATGTTGTTGTGACGGTGGATGAAGTAATGGAGGGACTTGAGGAGCTTGAGCTTGACCACCCTACAGGTGAAGGGGAGAATCAGTTGGTTCATGCTCTGAGGAATACATGTCTATGGCGGAAGGAGTACATCAAGCGTCCAAACTAGATGCCTCCACCTCCTCCTCCTACGGTGAGTCAGGGCACTCCGCCTCCTCCTCCTCCTCCTCCTCCTCCAGCGTGTGATCAGGATACTCCACCTCCTTAACTGGCTCCTCCGGCGTGTGAGGGCACTCCACCTCCTCCTTCGCATACTCTGGCGTGTCGGAGCATTCCGCCTCCTCCTCCGCCTCGTCAGCAACGGCGGAAGACAAACGTTGCCACTCCGGCTCCTCCGGAGCGTCGGAGCATTCCGCCTCCTCCTCCGCCTTGTCGGAGCATTCCGCCTCCTCCTCAGCCTCGTTAGCAACGGCGGAAGACAAACGCTGCCGCTCCGGATCCTCCGGCGCGTCAGAGCAGTCTGCATCCTCCTCCTCCTCCACGGAAGAGAGATGCCGCCGCTCTGGCGGCTAGAGGTACAAGCAGAGGTGGGAGGCAATTCAGATACGGTCCATCTCTCAAGGCTCTAGAAAAGTTACCATATGCGAGGACCGAGAAGGAAAATGAGGACATCTGTCGTTCCCAAGTGAGGGACCATTTTGTAAAGAAAACTCCACCTCCAAAGGAGAACCTAGATCCGGTGAAAGTGAAGCGCATTATCGATGCCCTAAAGCGACCAACATCACCTCTGCTGGATTCCAACTATGCCCATTGCCTTAAAAAGACATATCAAGATGCGCGACGTTCGGGAAGTACTTCTAGTGATGCAAGGTTAGCAGAACGAAGAAGTGGGAAAAAATTCCCCAGTTCGGCGAACAGGCAAACCAATCATGCCCCCCGCTCAAGGTGTCTAGCGATATCGCCACAGATCATCCAGGGATGGTGCCCGGTACCAATCCTGCTGATTACATGAGCGATGATGTACTATTTGAAGCAATGGAGGTGGACGAATTCAGATACCAGTACGGGAAGCCTCTCGTCAAACCTGATCATTCTCCTCTTACAACGATGATGCGAAGATTGCATGAATGGTACATGAAAACCTACAATGAGTCTAGGAAGAATACTTTGATGCTGAGAATTGAAGAGGAGCACGACCTCATTGGAATAAATCAGTTGTCTATTGAATTTGACGAGATATTCCAGTTATACAATCAAAAGGCCATCGATAAAAAAATCGTGACTTCCTACTGTTTGTAAGTACTACTTCTGTAATTAAGTCTGTATATATAGCTTAGCTCTTTAATTGCATGTATATATAATTATCCTCACTATATTATGTAGATTGAAGATCGTCGAATGCAGAAAAGCACAAATCTATGACATTGGGTTCAATAACCCAAAAATCATACATGAATGGACAGTTAAACACAGAGTCACAGAAACCAAGGACAACTTGCTACAATCATTGCTTTTAAATCAAAATAAAGAGGGAATACTTTATCCTTACAACTTCCAGTGAGTGTTACTGTCTTGTGCATATTCGGTTTCCCTTATTACTCGAGGTTATAGTAATGTTATTGATGAGTTATGCATGCATGCACAGCTTACACTTTATTCTACTAGAGCTTAACCTTGAGCTAGGAGTAGTAATCGTCTTAGACTCGAGACGAAAAGATCCCCAGGAATATGCGGACATGAGTGAAATGCTCCTGAAGTAAGTTCAATCGATCATTATCGCATCATATCGGCAACTTTGTTCATTTCCTGATATCAAGTAATTATTTTCTTAGTCTGGCGGGGTTTGGAAAGAGTTCACCGCAATTCTTCCCGCAGTGCCGAGGGAGCTGCGATTTACACACCCGAAAGTAAGTACTACTAGCTAGTTATGCGCATATGCCATTGATTCTAGTTTCATCAATACCATTTATCAAGCTTGATTATCAGTTTGATTGAACTCTATTTCTCGTAAAGTGCTTGTGGCAGGAAGAAGGGACAGATTTTTGTGGATACTACGTTTGCGAGTTCGTATACAACGCGACGACCCCTAAGCAGGGCTACTCTGAAAAACAATATGAAGTGCGTAAGTAATAATATTCACAATTTTATTTAATTACCATGATTTGTGTTGAGTTTCATTCATATATATGTATTGACCCCCTTCTTCAAATTAGATGTGGTAGATGAAGGATGAACTCCTACCACATGATCGCATATGAGCAATTCAAGAGGAATTGGCGGGATTCTTTCTTGACCACGTCATAAATAAAGCCGGAGAATACCATATGGAATTTGACGTTACATGTTAGGGATTGTAAGAGATCTTATATTGTATATATGTAGCTAGTAGAGTCGGATAGATATACGAAAACTTGTTGTTCGACCAATCTCTCGTAGAAAGAGAGGTCGATCACTTCTCTCTGTATATGTTCATGATGATCTTGTGTACTTAATGGTTCCTTCATTTTCTTACTAGCTAGCGTGTGGAGTTCTCTCTATAGTATCTAGAGTCGACCAAGCATGGAGAAAGAGAGGACACTTTTCTCTATTAGCGAGATAACACAACATGAAACCCCTAAATTAACCCTCCAGAAAACCCTAACCCCCCGTCTTTCAAAAAAACAAAAAAACCCAGCTCCTGTCTAATACTTACGCGTGGATGCCTTTTGGTCCCGGTTGGTGTTAACAACCGGGGCTAAAGGTCCTCCTGCCTGGGCTCCCCACAGCGGCCATTTGGAGCCCCTTCTATCTCGGTCGTAAGCGAACCGGGACTAAAGGTTTTGGGATTTAGTCCAGACCATTTAGTCCTGGTTCTAGAACCAGGGCTAATGGGCCTGTGGAACCGAGAAAAATGGGCCGTTTTCCACTAGTGATGCCGTATATCACCTTGAAGGTTCTGCCAGCCTTTGGTGAGAGAACTTCGAGGCCATGCGACCTACAGGCCAAGCTACTTCATGGAAGGAATTCTGTGAGGCTTTTCATGAGCATCATATTCCACAGGCCCTGATAGATCACAAGCAAGAAGAGTTTTGCAACCCGACCCAAGGCAAGATGGATGTGGATGCCTATAGCCGTGAATATGGACGCCTCACGCGTTATGCACCTGAAAAAGTATCCATAGATGCCAAGAAGCAAGCAAGGTGCAGGAAAGGTCTCTACCCAGAGCTACGTCGTGACCTCAACTTGCATGAGTTTGCTACCTTCCAAGTTCTTGTGAACAAAGCCCTTCAAGAAGAGACTAGTAGGATGACCTACGAGGAATCCCGCAAGCGCAACTATGATTTTGGGTCATCATCAGTCTCTATATATGAACGACATAGAATATGGATTCCAAAAACCGCTCTCCCTCCGGGATATGCACCGAGGCCATGCTATGTGGCGCATCGCCTGCCAATGTCATGTGTTCCCCAGAAGAACCTCATCAGATGGATGCCCAACTCAGATACATGTCCCATCCATGGGGCATGTTTCAAGTGCAGTCTACCTGGACATTATACAAAGAATTGCCCTTTGCGAGCAAATGTTCCATCCTCTTCAAGAAATGTTGCTGGTCGTGGCAAGCCCCAAATCAAGAAGTTGAATATCAGGTCTATTTTTTATACTCGTGGATGTGTGCACCATGTAACTGTAGAAGAAGCTGAAGATGATGCTAATGTCGTGCTTAAGATGCTCCTTGTCAATTCTCATCCAGATTCAGTTCTATTTGACTCTCGAGCATCTCACTCTTTCACTTCTGAAAGGTGTGCCATGTCACATGATGTCTTTTGATATTATGCCAACTCCTTTGGAAGTTCAAACTCCAAGTTCTAGATGGTAAACTCCTAGAGTAAGCCATGGAAATCAAATCCTTGTTGATGGTTTAGTATTCCTTGCTTCTTTGATAGCTCTTAAGTCTTCGGACATCAATATCATTTTGGGGATGGACTGGATGATAGCTCATCATGCCAAAATTGATTATTCTCTAGGTCTGTTTAGCTTACCCATCCTTATGGATAGATAGTCAATATCCAAACCCGCATTCTAGAGGGCATTATTTATTCCATCAATGTCAATCCTCTTCCAGACCTTCAAACCATTCTGGTAGTCTGTAACTTTCCGGATGTTTTTCCAGAAGAATTGCTAGGTGTTCCACCTGACAGAGAAGTCGAGTTTGTCATAGAACTTATTCCAGGAACTGCTCCAATTGCTAGAAGGCCCTATAAGATGTCCCCCCAATAGCTAGCTGAGCTTAAGATCCAACTTGATGAATCTTTGAAGAAAGGTTTCATCCATCCTAGTTCTTCTCCATTGGCTTGTCTTGTCCTCTTCGTTAAGAAAAAGGATGGTACGGACCGGATGGTTGTCGATTATAGGTCGGTTAATCTGGTCATGATAAAGAAAAAATATTCGCTCCCAAGGATCAACGATCTCTATGATCATCTCGCTGGATCCGCAGTCTTCTCCAAGATGGAATTGAGATTAGGTTATCATCAAATCAAAATCAGGAATGGGGACATTCCTAAGACGGCTTCTGTCACTCGTTATGGCCAATACGAGTACATTGTCATGTCCTTCGGTCTAACCAATGCCCCATCCACCTTCTCCCGCTTAATGAATTCGATCTTTGTGGAGTATTTGGACAAATTTGTCGTAGTTTACCTCGATGATATCCTCATATACTTGAAGAACGAAGAAGAACATGCTGAGCATATCAGTTTGGTTTTATGAAACTTGGAGAGCACTGCCTTTATGCCAAATGCTCCAAGTGCAAATTCTGGTTGCCAGAAGTAACCTATTTGGGTCACATAATCTTTGCGAAAGGTATTGTTGTTAATCACGAGAGAGTTCAAGCTGTCCTTGACTGGACTCAACCTGAATCGGTGAAGCAAGTTAGTAGTTTCCTTGGCTTAGCGAGCTATTGTCGTCGCTTCGTTGAGAACTTCTCCAAAGTTGCAAAACCTCTAATTGAACTCCTCTAGAAAGATAAGAAGTTCTAGTGGACTCCAAAGTGTGTGTAGCGACCCGACTCAAAACGAGTCAAGCCTCTGTGTGTTCTGTGCCATCCCTGGATCAGTATGCTGGCACACACAGTACATCAATGCATATATCAAAGTGCAAGCACATGAAATTAATGTAAAACTGATATATACCTTAAAATCTCAGCGGAAACAGTCAACGGGAGTGGAGTCCCAATAACACCAACGGCAGGTTGAGTGTAGACCGTAACCCTGAATCGTACTCTTACCCGTCGTAGAGCCTATCTGCAACATAAGACGTTGCAGCCGTGTAGGTCAGTACATTGAATGTACCGGCAAGATCACCATAGAAGAATAGAATATATAAACTATTCTATATGCAGTAAGGTTTTGTGGCTCTGTGTCTGAGTTTTTGCAGAAAAGATGGTTTTATTTTATTTTCCTACAACAAAGGAATATCATGGGGTTTCACTATAGAGTTACCTAACAAGACCTGGTTCCGCCAACCGGTGTCTTAATGCCCACAAGTATCATAAGTTGCCCACAATTAATTCTCAGTCTAGTGTTGAGAGTTCAGAGATAGATCCAAGTCCATAGGCTCAAATTGTTTGTAAACGGGGACACAGCTAATCGATTAGGTTTAACTCTGCAGAGTGTTGTGTACTTTACCCACAAGATTTGTTCCCTCCTGGTAAGTCCTCGCAATGCCGGGTGTTTGAGAACAGGACGAACGAAACATGGTCTTTCAGAGTGTTTCCCTGACTACTGTCAGTGCCCATCCATTCCTAACATCGACTACATCTCGTAGCACTGCCCAGCCAGAGTCACAACAAAGATCAACCAAGCCAGAGCCCATAATGACTTGTGGATACACAGGTAAGCTTCCGGGCATGAAGTATTCATCTGTCTCTTTGAGTCTGGGTGAAGCTTTCCGCAAGATGTCATGGCGCTTCTCCATGCATCCCGACCATCCACTGGTTACTCCAGGGATGCCCAATCAACCATCCTTCGCCCAGTAGTGTGTATTGAAAACTTGTTTCTCGAGTCTTCAAATCTTGAGGTCTTGAAGATGCAGGACTTGAAGATGCCTTCATGAAGTTTTCGTCTTGACGTAGAGTCCTCCTTCTCACACCACTCACGAAACACTCATACCAAACCCCGTCTACTTCAGCATAGCATAGAAATAACTAATGTTCCCGGGGCTTTAGTAACAAGTGTTGGGTTCCTACCTCATGCATTCTACTCAACTACAAGAATTTTCAATAACACTACGGGAGGGATTTGTTGAATGATGTCACTACATGCAATAAAACATAGGTATCAAAAAAATGGTCAAAGTGAACTTGCATGTACTGTTGATGAAGAATAATATCCCTCTCAGAAATTTACTTGATAGAACTATTCGTCACTCTCCGAGGGAAATCTATATAATCAAACATTGCATTCATATTAGCAATCATACTAGCAATTAATTCTAACAATCAAAAAGTAACACAAAACCAAAGGCAACAAGGTTGTGATGAAGGAAATACTTAAGACAAAAGTTAAAATCAACAAAACTTCATAAAATCAACCAAAAGTGGTTTTATCTACAGTTAAATCCTATTTTCAAAGGTAAAACACACAAAAAAAACAAAGTAAAGTGTAACAAAATATTTTAGTAAATATTTTACTAGCAAAAAGAATTACTTTTGAAGAACAACTAAATTATGAAAATAACACTCTAATAACATAAGTTTTTAACTACTAGAACATATCATCAAGAAAACACCAAGTTAATAAAAGAAAAACAATTTTAAAGCAAATAATTAATAGAAAGTATTTTCTCATAAATCTTTGTTTTGCAAAAAGAACTAATTGAAAAGCTTTTATAAATATTCTTCTTTTGATATGAAACAAGGTCATCCTTGGCTTAAACCACAAACAATCTCAACTATAATTCAAATTGTTTCTGGTCTAAACTTAGATTAACAGAAAATCAAACTTATAAAACAATTTGTGGAAACTATTTTCAAATAGTTGATCAAACTAGAAATGAAAATCAAATTGCAAGTTATAATTGAACTAGAATTGATTTTCATGAAATCAACTAATAAAAATAATATTTGTTTGGAGGTATACTGTTATCTAACAGAAAATTTTATAAAATCTATCAACTAATATAAAGAAAATAAATAAAAACAATTTAAAACAAAAGAAATATAAAGAATCCTATAAAGAACTAAAACAGAATCTGTTTTGATGAAAAATAATAATTTAAATTATTCTAAAAAAATTCCCAAGCTCTATCTACTGATAACTAAGGTCACTAGTGACAGGTAGCAAAAAGAATCAACTCAAAATAAAATTTTAAACTCAATATATTCGGAAAATAAGATTTGAATCAAATCTGTTTGAATTCGATTTTAATTTATTCAAATATGGTTAAACTTTATATCTACAGAAACTACATAACAGTTTTGACACAATGCAAAAAGAATCAAATTAAAATCATTAAAAACATAAAATATATAAAGAAAACAAAAACAGAATTATTCTGTTTTAAAACAGAAAACAGAAAAATGAAAATTGTAACTAACAGACAGGGTGCTACGTGGCGGCTTCTCATTGGCTACAGGGGGTGTGCGCTAGATGCAACGGAGTGAACGACCGGTAATTAAAAGAAAACGTTTCGGGGTGGTAAGTCATCTAATCTGGATCGTTGAATCCAAATCCAACGTCTACAGAGGAGAGGGGGTGAGCTCACATGGTTGTGTCGCCGGCGATGGAAGATTCCGGCGAGGCAGGGGCAACGAAGACGTCGGGGATGGGCTCCGGTGATCCTCAGCTGTGATGGAGGTGTCCAGTCGACGGCGGCGAGTCTCCGGTGAAGATTTGTGGTGTCAGGGATGGTTGGGGGCGTCAGCGTTGAGTTCCACGAGCTCGGGATGGTGGTGGCAGAGGGGAACTCCGGTGATGTAGTGGCTACGGCGTTCCAGGAGGTCTCCGGCGGAGGCGAGGGCACCAGGCGATGGAGGCGAATCTCTGGTGTTGTTGTGCGGGGCCAGAGGGGGTCGTGGAGGAGGGTGGTGAGCAGCACGAGCTCCGGGAGCTTCAGGGGAACGGAACTCCGGCGAGGCGAGTGCGGCGCTCCGACGAGGGAAGGGGATGTTCAGGGTGGAAATGGAGCGCGACGAGTTAGTGCTTTATATAGGGCCTCGGGGTGGTTGGGAAACGGTAGGAGGAGGGAGATCCGGCGCGGATGGATCTCCGGTGTGGTCGGGAGCGGAAATGGATGGGACGACCGTGGCGATGGCTCGGTCGGTCGGGGGTCCCACGCGACAAAGAGAGAGGGGGCGGGGTTAGCGGCGTCGGTGGCCAATCCGGAGCAGTTTCGGGAAATTAAGATAGGTGGGCCGGTAGGTTTTAATTAAAACGTTAATTTGTTTCTTTTTTCTATTTTCCACGGCATTTAAAACTCTTTAAGGCATTCAAAACATTTCCAAAAATAGGATATATATATATATATATCAATTTGATCAGGGGAATAAATGATATTTAATGAAAAAAATTCCACTGTCAAAATGAATACTTTTTAAAAAATATTTTTCAAAAAATGCCTAAATTGCTTTATTTCTTTTTTGCAAATATTTTTCAAATAACCCCCTGGGTTTTATGGTTCAAATACTTCACAAAATAACCCCTGGTGTGGAGTGTCATATTACTCCTCTCAAATTTTGGTCAAGGGGTTTGAGTTCTTTCAAACTTCAAATTGGAAATTCAAACATGAAAGGAACTCCATATCAGAAAATTTTCAGATGGTTTCAAATCTACTCTTCAAATCTTTTTATACTGAAGAAGTCATGTCATCGTCTCTCACTGATTTGAAATGTAAGAATTTGAATTGAAAGGCACATGGGAAAGTCATGTCATTCCATCTCATTCAAAAGTTTTTTTTTCAGTTTCAAATTTCACTCAATTCAATCACTCAGGCAAACAAACACTCATTCTTATATTTATTATAACATTCCAAAATTTTGGATGGTACAAACCTACCACACTTAAAACGAATCTCGTCCTCGAGATTCGAAAGGGCTAGAAAGAATAGGTTAGGGTTTGGGGTCTTCTAGCAAAAGCATCGACCAAGAATGTGTGGGGTCTACCACACTTGAACTGAGAGTTACTAGTCCCTCAAAATCATGACAGTCCTCTGGGTGCAGTTGTCTCTTCACATACTTCACGATAGCTCCTTTGGTGATGCTCTTCCGTTTAATCAAAATCTTGTGTTCTCATAACAAAAATGTATTTCCTCCGATACTGGGTCTTCTTAGCTGACAGGTCTCATGATCAATTCTAAATAGCATATCGATGATCTCATGGTGGTCTACCATTAGTGGTTATCCTGCAGTGAAATGGGTCTTGGCTTCATTCCTCACCGTAAAATTCCTACGTGTGACAGCAACTGTCCTGTACAAGGGGTTTTCTTCATACCATTTTAGGGCTTAAACAAAAAGCTTCAAAGAGCGTCGTCTCTTTACTATGGATAAGTCACTCATATTTACCAATCCGAATAGCAAGAGGATGATAAGAGTAAGTCGTCATGGTGGCCAAGCCATGTCGCACTGAAATCATTACCTTGTATAAGGTTTAGTGAATCTCGAATTCTAACACTTGGCCTTCCTCACAAGCGTTGCAGAAATTTCTCTTATCAACGAACGAAGTTTGGATAAATCCATTCATTATGCAAGCTAAGCAAAAACATCTATCATTTCTTCACAACTCTCAGATTTTCGTATACTCCTAAGAAAAACGTTTGCTGATCAGTCGTAGCTTCTTCCAAGTTTCTTCCTTCACAAAGGTGGGGCTTGATCATTATCAATCCTGAGGTCAGTGAGTTGTGGGTTTACTTGAATAATTGAACAGCTTTATCTCACTTTTGGGGTTACTATCATTTCATATTCCAACATTACCTTCAGTTCACTCCATCATACCCTTGAGGTAACCAATCACAGACTTATTCTTGTCTAGATTTTACTCCAAGGAATTCATTTTCCTTTCCATTGGTCTGTTTAACCTTGGGTATGGTTTCATCACAATCATTCCTTTTCTCAATATTCCAGCTTCAGAAACACGTTGTCACAAAGGTTATCATCCACTTAGTTTGGATACGGTTCCACATTCTCTTCACATGTATTCAGTTATCCAAACTCCTTAATATGAATGGTATTTTCTTCATTCATTTATCCCTGTGGGTACTACCACACTTCAAATGAAATGCACTCATGCTTGCATAGACCATATTTTCTCATATCCTCGAAAATAGTCAGAGATCTTTGTTCATGGGGTAACAACTCATAGAAAAATCATGACACAACTAATTTCATTGATTTACGTAGTTATTACAATCTTAGAGACTTCCGTTACAAAATAATCTCATGAAAACGAGAGTGCTTCATGATAAACTTATTTCGATCTTCAAAAATTAACTACCTCATTCTAGCTTTCTTCTCCTTTGGACATTTACTAGCATAATGTTCTTCTTCCTTGCAACGAAAACAGATGATTTCTGACAAGTCTCGGGGCTTCTTGATGCTGGTGTTTGCTCCTTGGGGTTCTCGTTCCTTTCTTGGGCACTTATTGGCGTCGTGGCCCATATCCTTACACTTGAAACATCTGATATGACTCAGGTCCCTCTATTCAGGGGCTTGTCTCTTCCTGAGCTTCTTTGTTCCGGTCAAACCTTCAATTTCCTGTGGATCAAACTCCACTTCTTCTGTCGGGAAGTTTCCCAGATACTCTTTTCTTTCCTTCGTACAGTCCTGTGAGAAATGTCCTTCTTCTCCACATGAATAGCAGGCACTGGAGTAAAATCTGGTTAGGCCTTCTCCATTAGGGTCTTCAACATCTTCCTTCATCACAAGTTCTCCTAATTTTTCTGAAGGCTTCCTTCATGGCTTCCCTCTGCTGCTTGATGACTTCTTGTACCTTGGGGTACATTTGGCATTGAGCCGGGTAATGTGTAGTTCCTTCACACAAGAAACATGTCACCTGCCCAGTTGGGCATTCCTCAGTAGGGTGATTTTCTTCACAATAAGGACATCCATCCTTGTGTTCTTCCTGGGTGTGTCCTTTCTCTCCACATATCTTGCATGCACAAATCTTCTTCACAACTTTGCAACGAGGCTTCTAGGTGTTGGTGACAACATGAGACTTTTGCCGAGTCCTCTTGAATTCTTCCCAATTGTTGGATGTTTGCCTATCATGGATAGCTTCATGCATCTTCCACCAATGTGCAGCACCTTCTGCAAAGTACCAAAAAACATATTGGACCATCTCGTTCCTTGCAACATGGTTACTCCTTAGATGATTCTCCATGTTCTGAATCCATTCTTATGACTCTATCCGAGTCATTGATCCAGAATACACGAGTCCAACTTCATTCATCATCTATTGGGTTCAATGGTTTTAAAAATGGATTTTAGTTGTGGCTGTCGAAAAAAATTACACACAAATGACAGCTCACAAATCATCGTATCTAATGTAAGTATACAACAGGGGTTTGGTCTTCTAGGGCATAATATCTTGGAAATTATTCATGGTCTTCAATTTCTTCGGGTCTTCATAGTCTTCAACTCGTGTAGCTTCAACTCTTCTAATGCATGGTGAAATCTTCTTTACTTTGAAGTGACCATCAATTGTTTCGATATCTTGTCCTTCTCGAAGTGGTCTCAGTTGATCCTTAGTGGGGTCAAAGGGGAACGGGTATTTTCTAACTATTTGAGGTAAGAGAGATCATTTGATAAAGCTCAAATAAGATGAGAAGTAAAGGGTCTTTTGAAAACAAAGTTTTTCGAGAAATCGTTTCCTAAGGGCTTTCCAGTTTCTAGGGTCACGTCCTACAGTCAACATGTGCTCTGATACCATTTCTGTAGCGACCCGACTCAAAACGAGTCAAGCCTCTGTGTGTTCTGTGCCATCTCTGGATCAGTATGCTGGCACACACAGTACATCAATGTATATATGAAAGTGAAATCACATGTAATTAACGTAAAACTTATATATACCTTAAAATCTCAGCGGAAACAGTCAACGGGAGTGGAGTCCCAATAACACCAATGGCAGGTTGAGTGTAGACCGTAACCCTGAATCGTACTCTTACCCGTCGTAGAGCTTATCTGAAACATAAGACATTGCAGCCATGTAGGTCGGTACATTGAATGTACCAGCAAGATCACCATAGAAGAACAGAAGATATAAACTATTCTATATGCAGTAAGGCTTTGTGGCTCTATGTCTGAGTTTTTGCAGAAAATCTGGTTTTATTTTCTTTTCCTACAACAAAGGAATATCATGGAGTTTCACTATAGAGTTATCTACCAAGACATGATTCCGCCAACTGTCTTAATGCCCACAAGTGTCATAAGTTGCCCACAATTAATTCTCAGTCTAGTGTTGAGAGTTCAGAGATAGACCCAAGTCCAGAGGCTCAAATTGTCCGTAACCGGGGACACGGCTAATCGATTAGGTTTAACTCTGCAGAGTGTTGTGTACTTTACCCACAAGATTCGTTCCCCCCTGGTAAGTCCTCGCACTGTCAGGTGTTTGAGAACAGGACGATAGAAACATGGTCTTTCAGAGTGTTTCCCTGACTACTGTCAGTGCCCATCCATTCCTAACATCGACTACATCTCGTAGCACTGCCCAGCCAGAGTCACAACAAAGATCAACCAAGCCAGATCCCATAATGACTTGTGGCTACACAGGTAAGCTTCCGGGCATGAAGTATTCATCCGTCTCTTTGAGTCTGGGTGAAGCTTTCGGCAAGATGTCAAGGCGCTTCTCCATGCATCCCGGCCATCCACTGGTTACTCCAGGGATGCCCAATCAACCATTCTTCACCCAGTAGTGTGTATTGAAAACTTGTTTCTCGAGTCTTAAAATCTTGAGGTCTTGAAGATGCAGGACTTGAAGATGCCTTCATGAAGTTTTCGTCTTGACGTAGAGTCCTCCTTCTCACACCACTCACGAAACACTCATACCAAAACCCGTCTACTTTAGCATAGCATAGAAATAACTAACGTTCCCGGGGCTTTTGTAACAAGTGGTGGGTTCCTACCTCATGCATTCTACTCAACTACAAGAATTTTCAATAACACTACAGGAGGGATTTGTTGAATGATGTCACTACATGGAATAAAACATAGGTATCAAAAAAATGGTCAAAGTGAACTTGCATGTACTATTGATGAAGAATAATATCCCTCTCAGAAATTTACTTGATAGAACTATTCGTCACTCTCTGAGGGAAATCTATATAATCAAACATTGCATTCATATTAGCAATCATACTAGCAATAAATTCTAACAATCAAAAAGTAACACAAAACCAAAGGCAACAAGGTTGTGATGAAGGAAATACTTAAGACAAAAGTTAAAATCAACAAAACTTCATAAAATCAACCAAAAGTGGTTTTATCTACAGTTAAATCCTATTTTCAAAGGTAAAACACAAAACAAAAACAAAGTAAAGTATAACAAAATATTTTAGTAAATATTTTACTAGCAAAAAGAATTACTTTTGAAGAACAACTAAATTATGAAAACAACACTCTAATAACATAAGTTTTTAACTACTAGAACATATCATCAAGAAAACACCAAGTTAATAAAAGAAAAACAATTTTAAAGCAAATAATTAACAGAAAGTATTTTCTCATAAATCTTTGTTTTGCAAAAAGAACTAATTGAAAAGCTTTTATAAAGATTCTTCTTTTGATATAAAACAAGGTCATCCTTGGCTTAAACCACAAACAATCTCAACTATATTCAAATTGTTTCTGGTCTAAACTTAGATTAACAGAAAATCAAACTTATAAAACAATCTGTGGAAACTATTTTCAAATAGTAGATCAAACTAGAAATGACAATCAAATTGCAAGTTATAATTGAACTAGAATTGATTTGCATGAAATCAACTAATAAAAATAATATTTGTTTGGCAGGCTACTGTTATCTAACAGAAAAAAATTTATAAAATCTATCAACTAATATAAATAAAATAAATAAAAACAATTTAAAACAAAAGAAATATAAATAATCCTATAAAGAACTAAAACAGAATCTGTTTTGATGAAAAATACTAATTTAAATTATTCTAAAAAAAATCCCAAGTTCTATCTACTGATAACTAAGGTCACTAGTGACAAGTAGCAAAAAGAAATCAACTCAAAATAAAATTTTAAACTCAAGATATTCAGAAAATAAGATTTGAATCAAATCTGTTTGAATTCAATTTTAAATTATTCAAATATGGTCAAACTTTATATCAACAGAAACTACACAAAATTTGTGACACAATGCAAGAAGAATCAAATTAAAATAATTAAAAACATAAAAGAGGTAAAGAAAAGAAAAAACAGAATTGTTCTGTTTTAAAACAGAAAACAGAAAAATGAAAATTGTAACTAACGGACAGGGTGCTACGTGGCGGCTTCTCATCGGCTATAGGGGGTGTGCGCGAGATGCAACGGAGCGAACAACCGGTAACTAAAAGAAAACGTTTCGGGGTGGTTAGTCATCTAATCTAGATCGTTGAATCCAAATCCAATGTCTACAGAGGAGAGGGGGTGAGCTCACATGGTTGTGTCGCTGACGATGGAAGATTCCGGCGAGGCAGGGGCAACGAAGACGTCGGGGATGGGGCTCCGGTGATGCTCAGCGGTGAAGGAGGTGTCCAGTCGACGGCGGCGAGTATCCGGTGAAGATTGGTGGTGTCGGGGATGGTTAGGGCGTCAGCGTTGAGTTCCACGAGCTCGGGATGGTGGTGGCAGAGGGGAACTCTGGCGATGTAGTTGCCACGGCGTTCCAGGGGGTCTCCGGTGGAGGCGAGCGCACCAGGTGACGGTGGCAAATCTCCAGCGTTGCTGGGCGGGGCCAGAGGGGCTTAGGGAGGAGGGTGGTGAGCAGCACAAGCTCCGAGAGTTTCAGGGGAACGGAACTCCGGCGGGGCGATGTGCGGCGCTCCGACGATGGAAGGGGATGTTCAGGGTGGAAATGGAGCGCGGCGAGTTAGTGCTTTATATGGGGCCTCGGGGTGGTCGGGAAACAGCAGGAGGAGGGAGCTCCGGCGCGGATGGTTCTCCGGTGTGGTCGGGAGCGGAAATGGAGGGGATGACCACGACGATGGCTCGGTCGGTCGGGGGTCCCACGCGACACAGAGAGGAGGCGGGGTTAGCGGCGTCGGTGGCCGATCCGGAGCAGTTTCGGGAAATTATGATAGGTGGGCTGGTAGGTTTTAATTAAAACGTTAATTCGTTTCTTTTTCTATTTTCCAGGGCATTTAAAACTCTTTAAGGCATTCCAAACATTTCTAACAATAGGATATATATATATCAATTTGATCAGGGGAATAAATGCTATTTAATGAACATTCTTCCACTGTCAAAATGAATACTTTTTAAAAAAAATTCAGAAAATGCCTAAATGGCTTTGTTTCTTTTTGGCAAATATTTTTCACATAACCCCCTGGGTTTTATGGTTCAAATACTTCACAAAATAACCCCTGGTGTGGAGTGTCATATTACTCCTCTCAAATTTTGGTCAAGGGTTTTGAGTTCTTTCAAACTTCAAATTGGAAATTCAAACATGAAAGGAACTCCAGATCAGAAAATTTTCAGATGGTTTCAAATCTACTCTTCAAATCTTTTTATATTGAAGAAGTCATGTCATCTTCTCTCACTGATTTGAAATGTAAGAATTTGAATTCAAGGGCACGTGGGAAAGTCATGTCATTCCCTCTCATTCAAAAGTTTTTTTTTAGTTTCAAATTTCACTCAAGCAAACAAACACTCATTCTAATATTTATTATAACATTCCAAAATTTGGGATGTTACAGTTTGAGGAAAGTTTTCAGGAGTTGAAAACATGACTGACTACTGCCCAGGTACTTGTACCCCTGGATTTCACAAAGGACTTTGTTATCTACTGTGATGCTTCGTGACAAGGTCTAGGTTGCATTCTTATGTAAGATCATCATGTGATTGCCTACGCATTTCGATAGTTGCGTCCACATGAGGAGAATTATCCAACACACGATATGGAACTTGCCGCAGTAGTCCATGCACTTGTCACTTGGCGACATAACCTTCTGGGTAATTGTTGCAAAATATACACTGATCACCGGAGTCTCAAGTATATATTCAGCCAACCGGATTTGAATCTCAGGCAAAGATGGTGGATTGAGTTGATTACGGACTACGACTTAGGAATATCTTACACCCAAGGAAAACCCAATGTCATGGCTGATGCACTAAGTCGTAAATCCTATTGTAACAACCTCATGTTTCTACAAAGTCAACCACTTCTCCACGAGGAATTTCGTAAGTTAAATCTTCACATTGTTCCCCAAGGATTCATTTCTACCTTGGTGGAGAAACCAACTCTTGAGAATCAGATCATAGTTGCCTAGAAGCAGGGTACGGGAGTTTCCCGTATCAAGAGCAACATTGCCAAGGGAGTTGCTCGTTCTTCCTCGGTAGATGATCCAGGTGTTGTATTCTTTGAGGACCGCTTGGTGGTTCCCAAGAAGCAACAACTTCAAGAGATGATCCTTAAGGAAGCTCATGAATCTCCTCTCACGATTCATCCCGATAGTACCAAGATGTATCAGGAACTACGCCAGAGGTTCTGGTGGACCGGGATGAAGAGAGAAATCGCTCAATTCATTGCTAACTGTGATGTTTGTCGTCGCGTTAAATTAGAGCATCAAAGGCCTGCTGGCACCCTTCAGTCCTTGGCTATTCCCGAGTGGAAATGGGACAAGTTCGGTATGGATTTGATCACCGGCTTTCCAAAGACTAAGAAAGGGAATGATGCCATCTTCGTGGTTATCGATCGTCTTTCGAAAGTTGCTCATTTTATTCCAGTTCGAGAAAGTATAACTGCTAGTCAGTTAGCATATCTATATATTTCTCGAAAAGTTTCTCTTCGTGGTGTTCCTCTAGAAATCAATTCTGATCGTGGAAGTCTTTTCACTTCTCGATTTTGGGAAAGTTTCTAGAATTCTATGGGAACCCATCTCTCCTTTAGCACCACTTATCACCCTCAGTCAAGTGGTCAAGTAGAAAGAGTGTCGTGGGAACGAGCCTGACAGTAGAATGTAGGGGTATGAAAGGAGATGGTAGAGTCCTAGCTATGGCGAGGATGTACACACGGATGTATGAGTTCAGGCCCCTCTCGTGGAGGTAACAGCCCTACGTCTCAGTGCTCTGGAGCTTTGTCGTGTGGAGAATAGGGATTACAAAGGTTACGAACCCTTGTGCTAGAGGGGACTGGCGGCTTATATAGAGTTTGCTGCCCCTCATAATTGCCAGGCATCCAAGGGTCCGATCGTGGGTATAAAGACTAGCGTTACTAGTAACGTACAACATAATTGCTATTAATGACGACTGGCCTAATGCCTTCCTGTTGGTCTCTCAGGGGCGACTTCTCGTCTCCTGTTGTTGACTGGAAGTGAGGTCGCCCGAGCGACAGGTGACTGTCGAGTGGAGGAAGGAGCTACCGAGTGGATTGATTGTCGAGTGACTTGAACGCCATGGTGAATCCAGTCGGAATCTCTCTTGTGGTCCTTAAGCTTTCCAATGCAGTGTCCTTAGATAGGGTATATAGGTCAGGCCTAGGACCCTACCCTAGGTACATATCCTCGTCATTAGCCCTAAATGGATCGGGGTTCGAGTGGTGAAGGGGGTGTCAATGCGAGTTCAAAACAGGGCACCAAATCTTCCGAATGATTGTCGGGGCTTCAACGAAACTTGCGTCGACTGTATTCCTCATCATTCACCTGGATCGATTCTGTCTTGAAAGTGTTCGAGTGAATGTTCAATGCCAATTTAATTCTGAGTGACCTGAAGGGATCTTTGGATGTGACAGGTCGCTTTGTCAGACCTGGATCTTGCGGGACACAAAAATTTGGGAAGCGCGCGTGTCCGCGATGATGACACCATGATCGGGGCAAGTGGGAGCACGATGACTCGATTTGCACGCCTCTCATTTTGCCACGTACAGGACACCGTCTGCGGTTGGGATATGCAGGGATATCGCGGGCACACACGTCAGTGAGGCAGGGTATAAATCCCCAAGCGCTACAGCTTGCACGGTGTTTTCCCTCCAAATCTCCTCTCTTCCTCCACCTCCCTCATTTCCAGCACCCCACTCTGCTCTGCTCCGACGAACTCCGCTGCCGCGATAATGACGGGAGTCATGGAGAAGCTGGAGCGCGCCAAGAAGGGAGCCGCGAAGGGCAAGGCCAATAAGCCCTCGACCGCCCGGCGGGGTGGATCAAGGGGGACTTTCTCCCATCGACGGTCACCACAGTGGTCGTCGAGAACCTTGTCGTTGACGGGCTCGTGGCAAATGGTGCTTGGAGGCTGTTGCAGGGGAGCGCGAGCCGGAGCCGCGCGAGGGAGAGCGGGTTCTTCTCCTCTCCCACGTCGAAAGAGGTTTCTCCATGCCTCCCTATCCGTTCTTTAGAGGATTTTTGAACTTCGTCGAAGCTTAGCTCCATCACTTTCTTCCAAATGCAATTTCCTACTTGTCTGTCTTCATCACTCTGTGCGAGTGTTTCCTGGGCTGCTCTCCCCACTGGGGACTGTTCAAGCACATTTTCAGCGTCAGATCTCAGACGGTAAAAAAGGCCAACCCTGAGGATGGAAAGACTCATGTAGTCCAGCTATGTGGGGGTTTAGGAATCCAAAAGAGAGCTCGTAGTTCTTTTCCTTCCATGACTTTTTTCTAAATCGGTTAGAGGTTGGCAGTCGACATGGTTTTATTGCAAGGACGTAGCTTCTCCCAATATGTCGACTGGCCTTTATCCCTTCACGTTAGATCGTCCGGCCATTCCCAAATCTTTGAAGGTGTTGGAGGGGCAAAAATTCCAGGTCGGGATCTTGGTGGATGCTGTAGGAGCCCTTATCCGTGGTGGAGTCACTGGTATGGATCTCTTGGAGACATTCCTCAGTCGACGGATCCAGCCTCTCCAAGCAAGGGATCACACTATGTGGTATTATGACGGTCCTGAGGACTCGACCAGGACACACCCGGAGGAGGTTTCACAAAAAAACTGTCGAGTAGTGGCTTCGCAGTATCACCGGAGCTTGTGACAACCACTTGGGTGCGAAGAGGATCCAACCGTACTCTGCTACAAATCCGCCAAAGAATCTGGTAACTCTTGTCTTGTCGACTGTTGTTCTATTCTGTCGAGTGATTGATTGAACTGTTGACTGACTTCACTGTTTGAATCATGCAGGAGTGGACGCACATGCACTCGCCTGTACCCAATGGGAGCCAGCCTGAAGACGGTGGGGAAAGCGAGGGTGGCAGTGTGGACGTGGACTGTGTTTATGATAGTGAAGAAGAATATGAGGACTTGGGTGAGAACGAGGAGGAAGTCGAGTCTCCACCACGCGCCGAACGTCGATCCAAGTCACGTCTCGACCCTACCAGTACTGCGGACAAGGCCCCGATTCCGAGTGAAAGGAACCCGAAGTGGGACCAACCCTCGACCGTCGAGTCGGGTGAGCGATCGGCGAAGCAGCCCAAGCCTAATACCGGAAAACCTTGCAAAGCTCTGCCCCGCATGAAGATGGTTGCGCCTTTCGTCTCGACGTAAGTGTTTGCTTTCATCTTTGAATGTCAATTGCAACTTATAATTCTTGTTAATCGAGTGGGATTTGATCTACCAGTGTCGCTACCTCAATGACGCCGCCTCCACAGGGTGGAGAGGAGCAAATGGATGTGGATACTGCTCATGCGGCCACTTCTCAGAGAGGTAAACAAATCCTTACTCAGCTCTGATTCTTGAAATTCGTCGATTGCAAGAGTCAATATTGCCGATTGGTATTTGCAGAAATCATTCAACTCGAGGATGATGAAGAACAACCTCGGGGGACAGGGGGTGAAGGTGAAACCTTAGGCGCCCCACGCGTCCGCGCCCGAAGAACTCAGTCGGCACACACGCTTCAGCGATCGACTGCTGGATCTTCCTAGGGGATAAGTGACTCGACATGGGTCAGAACCGATCTTGTGGTACCGCTTTCAAGTGCTCCACCAGTTGTTTCAACCATCATGACGTCGACTCCAACTGGACCACCTCAGACTATCTCGACTGTCCCAGCCGCAACGTCGATCCCGCCGTTGATTGGTTTTCCTCTGCGCCGCATTCTGGAAGATCAGACCGGAGCTGCAAAGGAGGCCATGATCTAGGTGGAACAGATGATGTTGCGCACCAAAGAGGCGTACGAGGCTAGCAAGTGGGCGTATGATGCCAGCATAGCGCTTCGCACCAATGTCCGAGTAAGTTCGATTGTAAGTATATTTCTGATTGAATTCCTGTCCTCTTTGAATGTACACCCACTGGGTGTTTTCCACTTGTGTGATATTTGTAAGTTCTCCACTCGAATAGATCAGGTCTTAATCAAGTAGATTTCGTTCTAGTGGGGGCACGCTGAGTGCACCCACTGGGTGTAGTCCCTAAGAGCGTTGTCGAGTGCTTGCATTGGTAGGGGTCTTAGAGTTCGTCATATGCAGAATACGTTTCCTACTCGACATGTCAAGCAAAGTTCTTGTCTTGACCTCACTACTCCAAAGCTTCCTTGTAGGTTTCATGGATATCATTTCATCAACCATGATATGATGCTACTTCAAAGGTGCGAGGTGGGGTGGCGGATCACTCGACAAATCGAGTGTTAGCAGGTCCAGTGGGGGCACTTTGAGTGCACCCACTGGGTGTAGTCCCCGAGACCGCTGTCGAGTGCTTGCGTTGGCAGGGGTCTTAGAAGAGACAATATTAATATGCTTGTGCATGTTTTTTTATTCTCTACCACTCGACAGATCAAGAGTTAGCAGATCCAGTGGGGGCACGCTGAGTGCACCCACTGGGTGTACTACCCGAGACCGTTGTCTAGTGCTTGCACTGGCAGGGGTCTGATAGAGACCGTCGGATGCTCAGACAGGGCAGACCTTGTCGAATTTTTTAGGAGCCAGTGGGGGCATGCTGAGTGCACCCACTGGGTGTAGTCCCCGAGGCTACTGTTGACCGTAGATGATGAGCAGTAGTCTTAAAAACTTGAACTCAGGACTTTTGTCGTACGCGGAGTACGCTTACCACGCGACATGTCAAGTGTACTTTTTTTTCTTAACCGTCCCACACCAAAGCTACCTTGTAGGTTTCATGGGCATCATTTCATCAACCATGATATGATGCTACTTCAAAGGTGCGAGGTGGGGTTGACGGGTCACTCGACAGATCGAGTGTTAACAGTTCCAGTGGGGGCTCTTTGAGTGCACCCAGTGGGTGTAGTCCCCGAGACCACCATCGAGTGGTTGCACTAGCGGGGGTCCGATAGAGACCATCTTGAACATAGGTTTGTTTACGGTACGCAGAGTACACGAGCCACTCCACATGTCGGGTGGACTTTTTGCTTGAATTCTTCCTCTCCTGAACGTAGGTTTCATGTATGTTATTTTCATCAACCATGAGATGATGCTACTTCAGGGTAGTGGGGTGGGGCGGGGTGCGCCATCAAGTCGACTATTTTTGACCTTCTGCACTCGGGAGTGAAGGTGTTTCTTGTCGACTGAATTTTTTATTTGTTGATTTCAGAGAGCTTGCGAACTTGGCACACAGTATAAGGACCTCGAGGAGGAAAGGAACCAGCTGTGAGTGGACTTGGAGGTCTCCAACAATAGTTTGGAGCGAGTGCGGACTGAACTGAAAACTCTGGGAGGTAACTTCTGTCGACCCAATGCATTCTTATCCTCACTTTCCATGCTTTGAACCGAGTGTTTTCACTCGAACAGACGTACGTGATGAAAATCGTTGACTCCAAGCACGACTCAACAATGCTATTTCCTTAGATACCATGAAGAAGGCACTGGAGGACAAGGACAAAGCGCTTGCTGATGCCCAACGGGTGGCGAGGGAGAAGACTGAAGCTGTTGAGCAAAAACTGGCTGCCGCCAAGAAGATGGAGGTGGAAAACTCCAAGTAGAAGCAGGAATGGTTGGAACTCATCAAGAAGACTGAGCAGCTGACCAAGAGGAGAAATGGCTTGGAGAAGCAATTTGGGGAGTTCGCGAGAAAGATGTACATCATGCTTGACGGTAACCATCACTGTCGACTGAACTTCAAAAAATCCTTGACAACTATATTTCATTAAACCTCCTCCCATTCCTTCTTCCCAACAGAATTTTGCCAGGACTTTGAAAAGGAAACCGAAGAAATCGAGCCCAATTTGGATCCCACCAAGTCACCTGTTGGTGATGGAGTGGCCATGAACATGTTCCGACTCAAGGTCAGACTCCAGGGCGTTCAAGCATATGTCCTACGACTGGAAGCTGTGATGCAGAGGATCGACAAAGAACCGTGTCCCAAAGACACCCTTCATCTTGATCTTACATCCATGATGGCACGCCTTAATGACCTTCCCAGTCGAGTGCAGGCTTGGAAGAAATCTGTCGCCCGCTATGGAGCCAATGTGGCGCTCTCCCTCGTAAGAGTCCATTGCAAGGAGGCAAGGGAGGACAAGCTGAAGGATCTCTGAGTAATGAATATGAAGAAGCTTCAGTTTGAAGACTTCATGGAGACCTTCATTAACGCAGCCATGAGGATCGCAGATGGGATTGACTTCGACACATTCGTCAAGCCAGCAAGCCCGTCGGGTGCTTGAAAAACTTGATTCATGGGAAAACTTTATTTGCCTCGGTATGCCGAGTGGAAATGTATCGACCTAAAAACTTCATTCAGGACTTAAGCCTGAGCAGGTTTGCTAGCGCGCGAGACACTTATCCGCAACGAAATCTCTGAATTTATCCACGTTTGGCTTTCAATCGTTTGCTCGACTGAATTTTTTTTTGACTTAGGCAAAAACTGGTTCACAGCTAAGCCCCCGATTGTGAGGATTGCTCAACACTTAGAATAGTTTCGAACATAGGCAAAGACTAGTTCACAACTAAGTTGTCGAGTGAATGGAACACTACCCACTCGGCAAGGTTTTAATCTTAGGCGAAGGCATGTTCACAGCTATGCCCCCGAGTGCGAGGAGTGCTCAACACTCGGAGTAGTTTTGAATTTAAGCGAAGACTAATTGGTTTTTAACTTAGGCGAAGGCATGTTCGTAGCTAAGCCCCCAAGTGTGAGGATTTCTCAACACCTGGAGCAGTTTTGAACTTAGGTGAAGACTGAGTTGCAGCTAAGTTCTCGAGCGAATGGACTGCTATCCACTCCGCGGGGTTTTTAACTTAGGCGAAAGCATGTTCGCAGCTAAGCCCTGAGTGTGAGGATTGCTCAACACTCGGAGTAGTTTCGAACTTAGGCAAAGACTGATTCACAACTAAGTCATCGAGTGAAGGGATTGCTATCCACTCGGTAGGGTTTTTAACTTAGGCGAAAGCATGTTCGAACCTAAGACCTCGAGTGTGACGATTGCTCAACACTCAGAGTGGTCCCAAGCGAGAAATTACATGATCGGAGTCGACGAAAAGACTGCAGAAGTTAAACATGCATATATGACATGCTTTGAAATATTTTTATTACATCAAAACCACTCTATTCCTAAGTATAGAAACACCGGACAAAATTTGGATTCCAGGCTCGTGGCTTGTCAATCTGCTTCCTGAAGTTGTACAGGCGATAAGCTCCTTGTTCAACACCTTGGTAATGACGAAGGGATGATCCCATGGAGGAGCGAGCTTGTGGGGTTGTTGTTGATCCACTCGGAGCACCAAATCACCCTCATGAAATGACCGACTCTTAATATTTTTCACATGGAAGCGTCGCAGATCTTGCTGATAAGTTGTGATCCGGATCGGAGCCATCTCTGGCTCTTCATCTAGGAGGTCTATGACATCCTGTCCTGCTTGTTCAGCTTCGGCTTCAGAATAAATTTCCACTCGAGGAGAGTTGTGAAACAAATCACTCGACAGGACAAATTTGGCTCCATAGACCAGGAAAAAAGGAGTTCATCCAGTCGACCGATTAGGCATTGTTCTCATGCCCCATAAAACAGATGGCAACTCTAACACCTAAGCTCCGGCAGCATGATCCAAGTCGCGCATGAGAGGAGGCTTCAAACCTTGTAGGATGAGGTCGTTAGCTCACTCAACTTGACCATTGGTTTGGGGGTGCGCAACGGAAGCATAATCCACCTAGGTGCCTTGGGAGGTGCAGAAGTGTCTGAATTCTTCCAAGTCAAAGTTGGTGCCATTATCCGTGATGATGCTGTGGGGAACACCGTACCGGAAAATTATTTCCCTCATGAATGTGAATGTTGTACGAGAGTTCAAATTCTTTATCGGCTTGGCCTCAATCCACTTTGTAAATTTGTCGACCACAACGAGCAAATGAGTGAATCCGCCTTTTCCAGTATGAAAGGGACCAACCATGTCTAGGCCCCACACAGCAAACGGCCAGACTAGGGGGATTGTCTTCAGAGCAGATGCCGGCTTGTGAGATAAGTTTGCATAGAACTGGCACCCCTCACAATGATCGACAATGTCTTTGGCCATCTCATTGGCCCATGGCCAGAAGAAACCAGCTCGGTACACTTTAGGGATGATTGTCCGTGAGGACACATGATGGCTGCAAGTTCCCGAGTGGATTTCATCCAGGATCACTCGACCTTCTTCAGGGGAAATGCAATGCTGCGTCATGCCGGTCGCACTTTCTCTGAACAGCTGATCCCCAATCACAGTAAAAGCTTTTGACCTGTGCACGATCTGTCGTGCTTCTGTCTCATCTTCTGGGAGTTCTTGTCTAAGGATATATCTAATATAGGGCACCATCCAATCTGGAATGACGACCAGAATCTCCATGCCTAAATCAATAACTACAGGGACATCAACTTCATTCGGATCGATGGAGCTCATAGCTTGCGGGGGCTCTTCGGTGAAAGGATCTTCCTGTACCAAAGGAGTATCGAGGTGTTATAAAAACACATTGATGGGGATAGGTCGTCGAGTGGATCCAATCTTTGCCGGCTCATCAGCTGCTTGATTCTTCACTCGGGGAACATGATGAAGTTCCAGACCTTCAAATTTCTTCTCAAGCTTTCTTATAGCACTGCAATATCCAGTCATAGCGGGGTTCCGAACGTCCCACTCTTTCATCACTTGATTGACCACCAAATCTGAGTCTCCATAAACCATCAGGCGCTTGACACTGAGTGAGATAGCCATACGCAACCCATATAAAAGTGCTTCATATTCTGGTTCATTGCTGGAGGAATCGAAGTGGATTTGCAAGACATAACTAAGTTTGTCGCCTTTCGGAGATACTAAGACAACGCCAGCACCGGGCCCATTCAACATTTTAGAGCCATCGAAGAACATGGTCCAGTGTGCTGATTGGTTGTTGCTGTTCAATCCACTCGGCCATAAAATCTACAAGTGTCTGACACTTGATCGCTTTCTTGGCTTAAAACTTGATGTCAAAGTATAGGAACTCGATTGCCCACTTAGCCACCCAACCAGTTGCATCCCGATTGTTGAGAATCTGGGATAACAGAGCATTACTGACGACTGAAATTGAGTGGTCCTGAAAATAATGTGCCACCTTCTTTGCTGATAGGTAAATACCATAAACCAACTTCTGGTAGTGAGGATATCTTTGTGTCAAAGGAGTCAATACTTCAAAAACGTAATCGACTGGACGTTGGACTTTGTAAGCCTTGCCCTCCTCTTCCCACTCGACAGTTGACACTGTACTCACGGCCTGATTAGTGGCCGCGATGTACAGGAGCAAGGGCTCTTTGCTGTGAGGAGCAGCAAGCACCGGTTGGGTGTCGAGCAGGGCATTGAGCTCGACAAATGTTGCTTCGGCCTCTGGAGTCCACTCAAACGTGTCTGACTTTTTCATCAGTTGGTACAAAGGCAATGCCTTCTCACTGAGACGAGAAATGAATCGACTCAATACTGCCAAGCAACATTGTGAGCTTCTGAACATCGTGCACTCGCACGGCAGTCTTCATTCGGGTAATGGTGCTGATTTTCTTAGGGTTGACGTCGATCCCCCGTTTGGGAACGAGAAAACCAAGTAACTTGCCACCAGGGACACCGAAAGTACCCTTAGCCAGATTCAGCTTTATATCGTACCTCCTTAGATTGGCGAAATTTTCGGCCAAATCAGCCAGCAGGTCGGAACCTTTGCGGGACTTCACGATGATATCATCCATGTACGCATCAACATTCCGAGGGATCTGGTCGAGTAAACACTTCTGAATCATGCACATGAAAGTAGCACCAGCATTTTTCAAACCGAATGGCATGGTGATGTAGCAAAAACACCCGAATGGGGTGATGAAGGCTGTTTTTATTTCATCCAGGCCAAACAGATGGATCTGATGGTACCCGGAGTAAGCATCTAGAAACGATAAACGCTCGCATCCCATGGTCGAGTCAACAATCTGATCTATGCGGGGGAGCGGAAAATGATCCTTCGGGCAGGCCCGATTGATATGCTTGAAATCAATACACATGTGTAGTGACTTGTCCTTCTTGGGAACCATGACAACATTCGAGAGCCACTCGGAGTGGTAAATCTCCCGAATGAACTTGGCTTGCCAGAGACGAGCCACCTCTTTGTCGATTGCTTTATGCTTCTCTGCTACTGATCGATGCAAATGCTCCTTTATGGGCTTGGCCCTCGGGTCAACTCTCAGTCGGTGCTCAGCCAGCTCCCTGGGAAGCCCTGGCATGTCGGCAGTCTTCCATGCGAGGATATCCCAGTTCTCAAGGACGAACTGGATGAGCTCGGCCTCCTATTTGCTGTCAAGTGTTGATGATATATTGGTCGGCGTGGCAGTTGAATATGTCGGGTGGATATGTACTTTCTTCACTTCCCTTGCCTACTGAAATGCTGACTTGGAAGCAGGCTTCTTAGCACGCAACAAATCAATAGGGTCAACACTCTTCTTGTATTCTTCCAGCTCAACCATAGACATCTGGTGATCGACGATTTTGGAGCCTTGCTGGAGGCACTCTTCAGCCCGCTGTCGATTGCCACTGATCGTGATCACACCTTTGGGCCCTGGCATCTTCCACTTGAGATACACGTAACATGGACAGGCCATGAAACGAGCATACGCGGGCCGACCCCAAATGGCATGATAAGCACTCTGGAAATCCACGACTTCAAACGTCAACTTTTCCTTTCGAAAATTTCTATCTGTTTCGAATGTCACATCCAATGCAATCTGGCCGAGTGACTTGGCCTTCTTCCCTGGGATGGCTCCATGGAATTGCATGTTGATCTCACTGAGTCGGGACATCGGAATGCCCATCCCTTTAAGGGTATCTGCGTAAAAGATGTTCAGACCGCTGCCACCGTCCATGAGGACCTTGCGGAGTCGAGTGCCCCCCACAACCGGATCAACCACCAAAGCCTGTCGACTGGGAGTGGCTACATGAGTGGGGTGATCCGACTGATCAAATGTGATGGCAGTCTGAGACCACTTGAGGTAGGTGGGGGTGGTAGGTACGACCATGTTGACCTCCCTGTTGATGACCTTCAATCGACTCTTGCTTTCAACATCAGCAAAAATCATCAGTGTAGCGGTGACATAAGGGAACATTTCTTTGTCTACATCATCCTTCTCAGGAGTTTTCTCACTCGATGGAGTATCTTTGAACTGTTGAATGAGCAGTCGACACTGCCGAGTGGTATGCTTGGGCAATATCAAGTTGCCTTCTTCGTCTTTCCTCGTGTGGATTGCACACGGTAGATCCATAACATCAGTCCCTGAATGATTCTTTCCTTTCTTGGGGTTAAACTTTCCTTTGGTCTTCCCCTTGTTCGTCCTTGGGCCGCCAGAGCGGACGCCTCTGCCTGGACAAGGCCATCAGCCTTCCGCTTTTGCTTCCAACTGGAATTGCCGCCGGCATCGTTGTCGACTGCTTTTCCTTTGCCACTGCGGAGGCGGTCTTCTTCGCCATTGGCGTACCGAGTGGAGATTTCCATCATTTTACTCAGTGAGATGTCGCCTGTTCGACCAAACTTCAAATAGAGCTCTCTGTATTTCACTCTAGCCTTGAAAGCACAAACAGCCTGATGTTCAGAAACACTTTCCACTCTATGATGCAGAGTGGACCAGCGCTGAATATAATCCCTCAAGGTCTCATTGGGCTTCTGAACACAATGATGCAAGTTAATCAGCCCGGCGGGACGCTTGCAAGTGCCCTCGAACGTTCTGACGAACACTCGGGCGAGATCCTCCCAGCAATGTATGCTAGATGGAGCCAAGCGATTCAGTCATGCACGAGCCGAACCATCCAACGTCAAGGACAAATATTTCATTGCGACGTTATCATTGCCACCACCAATCTGAATGGCCACTCGATAGTCGTCCAACCAAGTCTCTGGCTTTGACTCGCCAGAAAACTTCCCGATCCCAGCCGCCAATGTGAAGTTGGGGGAATCTTTGCAGAACCTATGGCCCTGCTAAAGCACTCGGGGCCAGAAATAACAGCTGAGCTGCCACTCGGAAAATCTCTGTCATGCCCATCTCCGTGGGCTCTGCCTCTATCAATCCGCCTCTGAGTGAGGAGATCACGAGCATCAAACCTTGCATTCCGCTCATCACCGAACGAGCGCCTTTCCTCCTGGTGTCGGGGCACATGCGGACCACCCTGCGGAGGAGTGGGAACTCGACAGTGGTCATCACAATTAAACTGGTCTCTAAACTGATCTACATGAAAACCTTCGCCCCTTCGGCGCAAGGGCGATCCAGGACTATGCACAGACTGAACAGTCTCTACCTTTGGTGAATTACTGTGAATCCTATTGCGCAACTGCGAAACAAAAAAATTCTGATACTGCGATGCATCCAGCAATGCTCTAATCTGCATCAACCCTCTACCAGCCTCTGACCGAGATGGCTGAATGGAATCTGCTATCCTAGCTACAGCTGCAACATTTAACACAGGAGTATGGTATATCTCAACATTGTTGTGAGATCCAGTCGGAAACAGCTGTCGCTGACGTCGACTGGAAACTGGTGATCGCGCTTGTCAATTTCTCTCTAGAGCTCTTTGAGCCGTATGCGTGTGGCCTCCAAGGCCTGGGCCTCGGCAGTCGTACCAATGATGGGAGTATGCAGGACTCCCCCATCGTGGCGCGGCTATTCACTCGACGGTCCGCTAGCTTCCCGCTTGCCGCGGCTGAAGCCCAGTGGTGGGCTTTGATGGGAACCAGCCATAAGGACCTCCGCTGCAGGATCGCAGCTCTCGCACTCGGAAGGAACATCAGACTAATCGGAGTCCGACTCGAACACGCCATGAAGGGAATCGGCGGGCTCGATCGCCGCAATCTGCGGAGATGAAATTTGGCGGGCTGCTGCATGCCTGACCTAGCGCTGAAGTCATGAGCGACCGGGTCGCTTGTGATGACGAATAGTGGGGAAATCCAATGAATATGGAGTTGACGGCTGCTACAGAAGCACGCCACAGGAACTCGCGTGGAAGTGCGCAGCCCCGCGAACAGGGAGCGCCTCGACGTCAAGAGGCGCTTCTTGTAGCCATGCCGAAATGGATCTCGTGGCCAAGAGCAAAAACACCGTCGGAAGACATGACGAAGGGAGAAAAACGCAACCTCATCGGAAGTCGCTTAGATGCCTGCCACACGGTGCGCACCAACTGTCGTGGGAACAAGCCTGACAGTAGAATGTAGGGGTACGAAAGGAGAGGGCAGAGTCCTAGCTACAGCAAGGATGTACACACAAATGTATGAGTTCATGCCCCTCTCGTGGAGGTAACAACCCTATGTCTCAATGCTCTGGAGCTTTGTCGTGTGGAGAATAGGGATTACAGAGGTTGCAAACCCTTGTGCCACAGGGGAGGGGCGGCTTATATAGAGTTCGCTGCCCCTCATAATTGCCACGCATCCAAGGGTCTGATCGTGGGTATAAAGACTACCATTACTGGTAACATACAACATAATTGCTTTAATGATGACTGGCCTAACGCCTGCATGTTGGTCTCTCAGGGGCGACTTCTGGTCTCCTGTTGTCGACTGGAAGCGAGGTCGTCCGAGCGACAGGTGACTATCGAGTGGAGGAAGGAGCTACCAAATGGATTGATTGTCGAGTGACTTGAACGCCATGGTGAATCCAGTAGGAATCTCTCTTGTGGTCCTTAAGCTTTCCAATGCAGTGTCCTTAGGTAGGGTATATAGGTCAGGCCTAGGACCCTACCCTAGGTACATATCCTCATCAAAGAGTCAATCAAATTCTCAAAGATATGCTCAGAGCTTGTGTTATCTCATTCGGAATGAACTAGGAGAAATGTCTTCCATTCGCTGAATTTTCTTATAACAACAGCTTCCAATCTAATCTGGGCAAAGCTCCTTTTGGAGTTTTGTATGGACGAAGATGTCAAACGCTGTAAAAATGGTCAGAGACCGGTGAAAGACAATTCTTTGGACCGGATATCATCCAGGATGCAGAAGAGCAAGTTCGCATCATTCGTAAAAATTTGAAAACCACCCAATCTCGTGAGAAGAGGCAATATGACCGTCGTCATAAGCTAGTAAGTAATGAAGTGGACGAGTAGACTTACCTTCGGGTGTCACCTCTAAAGGGAACCCATCATTTTGGTATCAAAGGCAAATTGGCTCCTTGTTACATTGGTCCTTTTCAAATTCTCGCTAAATGAGGAGAGGTTGCCTACCAATTGGAACTACCCTCGCAACTTTCCAAAGTTCACGATGTGTTCCACGTTTCTCAACTCAGGCATTGCTTCAAGGATCCTATCTGCGAAGTAGACCGTGAAATGCTTGATCTTCAAGATGATCTTTCATATCGATAATATCATGTTCGTATTCTTGATGAAACCGAGCGCATCACTCGATGTTGCAGCATCAAGTTTCTGAAGGTTCAGTGGTTGCACCATTCTGAGGATGAAGCAACCTGGGAGCATGAAGATCATCTTCGGCTTGAGTACCCTACACTCTTCCCGACTACTCCTGAATCTCAGGACGACATTCTTGTTTAGTGGGTGTGAGTTGTCATAGCCCTAGTTTATTCATGTTTGCCAATGCATTCATGCATGCATTTTCAAATTCTTTGAAAATGAAATGAGGAGTGATCAAGCCTCATCATTCAAATTTTTGCTAAAAGGCAATATAAAAATTGCTTCAAACAGATCCAAGAAAATGTTCCTGGTGTTCTGATTAAATATTGGAATGATGTGAAAATGTCAAACGATATTTTGGGATCACATAAACATTTTATATTGGGCATTTGAATTAATCAAATAATAGTTGCATTGGATTCATATTTATTATATATAAAATATAAGTTCAATAATTCCGAAACTTTTTATGTGGACCTAGTTATTTATACCTAGCCCACATGACAATTTCCAGGATTTTTACAAATGGCTAGCTATTTTTTTGAGCCAAAACAAATGTAAAAAAGAGAAAAGAAATAAAAGGAGAAGGGAGAAAAACCTTACCTAGCTTACCTGGCACACAGCCCACCTAGAGGCCCAACACACCAGGGGAGTTGTGGTCATCTTCAACCTCTGCCTACTGGCAGAGGCAAAGTGACGCACGCGTGCGCGTGGAGGCCGCCACCTCCTGCTTCGCCGTGGCACTCCCCTTGCCTACTATCGTCGCCACGAGGACGCCTAGACTACTCTGGACCCATTCCCTCCTCCTATGCTCCCTCTCCTCCACTCTCTCCCTCACCGGCCGTCATTGTCGCTCGCCGGATCCGCAGCTGCCTCGCCTCCCCGAGCTGTCCCTGAGCCCTGCCGCGTCGAGCCAGACCTCTTCATCGAGCGATTCAAGTAGGGAGGCACCGCAGCGTCGCGCTCGTCACCGTTTCCTTCGACGACCAACGAAGCTCGGTCGATTCACCGCATGCCGGTGCGTCCCCGATCAAGTTGAGCCTCCCCTCATCATCGCAGTGAGCACCCGCATCGATTCCCCCTCCTCCCCATCTTCTCTGTCTCCTCCTAGCCATAGCTCCTCCGTGCCTGAGCTCCGGCCTCCGCTAGGAACTCGACGCCGATGAGCTCCGGCAACCCCGCGCCATCCTAACCCCTTCGCTGGATGCGCGCGAGCAAGGGCTGCCCTCTGGTGCAACCCGTGCGTTGCACCAATGCCCCTAGAAAATTCCGGCGAGCCACTACCATTGTTTTGGTCGCCGCCGGCACAGCTCCGGCGAGCGCTGACATGGCCCTGCCATTAGGGCTAATCCCCCTCCTAACTATCCCCCTAGACATTGACAGCAGGTCAAACCCCCAGTCAGCACGAGGATTAACCTTGGGTCACTGACCAGTGGACCCCACTAGCCAGGTTTGACCTGGACCAGGCACTGTTGACCTACTGATGTCATGATGACGTCAGGCTGACGGAGTAAATAATTTATGTAATAAAAACATTCTAGAAAATTATATAAACTTCAAAATTCATAGAAAATTATCTATAACTTAGATTGAAATAATTTATATATGAAAATTTATCAGAAAATTGAATGAATCTGATGGTGGCATTTTCATGCATGTTAGAGCAAACTAAATAGGCAAACTTGGACATTTTGTTCAAAAAACTTATGCCACCTCACACATGGAGTTGAATTTGAACCTTGGATTCAAACCATCTTCATTTAACATGTTGCTAGATGCATTAGCTCAAACCAGCAACATATTGCCATGCCATTATCATGCATCATTGTGAAGCATTTGCCTTGATTAAGTTGTACCTTGTTTGATCTGGTCAATAGACTTGCGAGACGTAGTTATCGACGACATTGAAGAACAGCTGAGTTCTTCTGATAAACAGGCAAGCAACCCCCCTTGAGCATATTCGATACAATCCCACTCTCTCGCTCTTGCTCTCATTTCAATGCATTAGGACAACACGATTCAACTGCTACTTATGTTGCGGTAGATGAACCCACTCCTTCGCATGACCTGTCATTGTCACAGTAAATAGCTAAACCAAGAAACCTAGCATACCTGGTAGATGCTTGAGCCATGTTGTGCTATAACCCTGTTGTGCTTGCTATACTTAGAGTTGTGTTCCATCAGATTCATCTGGGTGATGAACCAGAGTGAAATGGATGTGTCTTGATGATAAGGGTTAAGTGTTGAACCCGTTTTGGTTTGGTAAAGGTAGAGATGAGAGGCCATGTAGGAGTACATGGTGGGTTGTCTCATTGAAGCTGCTCATAGGAGTTGAGTTCCGTGTTTGTGTTCCAAGACTAGCTACTACCGCACATTGGGCTCCGGTAACTCGAGCTCTCTCGGCCTATTAACCTACCCTTTTCTTTGTCCAGGAGTTGCACTAGTTCGAAACGTTGATAGGATGTGGCCGGTCCTGCGAAGTGATTGAACGGCCCAACCGGGACCGGCTTGGGGCCCTATACACAACTTCTGGGTCCGAATCGTGAAACACGGCCTGATTCTCGATTATGGTGACCAACTTAGTTAGGCGATTGCCTTGGGCTGGAGTTTGAAGGTTAACGTTCATGGCCGACTCCGTCATTGGGCTTCCGCTTGAAAGCTGTCGAGGTGCCTTTTAACGTGCACATGGCGGTAAGTGGTGGGAGCATGTGTGATGAAGTACACCCCTGCAGGGTAAACTATCTATTCGAATAGCCGCGTCCGCGGATATGGACTACTTGGAGACTTGCATTGTTCATAGACAACTTTAAGTGGATACTCTAAAATGCACCAAACAAGTGTGAGTGCTATGGACGGCTTCTCGTAGGAAGACGAGAGAGGATCCATAGTGGTGTATTAAGATGGTGAACATGTGGACTCGTGTGTTCTCTCTCGTAGGGATACAAGAGAGTAGTGATACGTTGGTTACTTTGTCATAGTCTAGGTTAGCCAAAGGTCAAAGCTGGCATTCTATAGTAAACCCCCACAATCCCGTTCATTGATACATGATGCATATGTAGATAGTTCTGATGTAAGACTTGTTGAGTACCTTCATACTCACTGTTGCTTATTGACATTTTTGCAGAGAGATACGTTGTTCAGTTACGTTTCTTCTGACATTGACATCAACGGATTAGCTTAGTAACCCAGACAGAGGTCTGGTTCCTATGGTAGGGTCGTTGTAGCTTTTTAGGCTCTTCTAGCAACTTTTGTAGATGTATTCACTCAGACATGTAACTTCCGCGTGTTGTTTGTATGCTCTGACTATTGGGTCATGTGACCCCTTCTCCTTGTAACATTATACTATGTTGGCTCCTCGGAGCCTCCTAAATAAATGTTATGTTGTAGAGTTTTGTTGTGATGCCATGTTGTATCTACGCATATCGTGCATAGTGCATGTATGATTGAAATGCATTGGTATGCGTGGGGTTCGACACCTAGTTAGTAGCCTTCTTTATGGGGAAATGCCTCTTTGTGCTTCCACCGAGCCTTGGTAGCTTGCTACTGCTCCGGACACATTGATTGACCGGCATGTATCCTTCTTTGTTGTTGTGTCTGTCCCTTCGGGGAAATGTCTCGCAGTGTTATGGAGTCCCTGTAGCCTGCTACTACTCGTCTACATGCAGTGATGAGATTTATGTCCCACGGCGTAATGGAGTCCTTGTAGCTTTCTATGACTCGTCTACACACGCTGATGACCGACACATGCATTGCTGGGTTACATATGTCTGTCCCTGTACAGTTGTGCTAGTTGGGTCTGAAAGCACAACATGCTCCCTTGGTGGTTTTGATAATTCATGACAACATACATTGTCTCTTGGACTAACACCTCTATCTAGTGAATTTTAGATAATAGTCCATGGAGAGTTGAGTTGGCAAAAGGATTGAGGAGATTGTGGAATTACCCCAAGATTCAAGGAAATAGGTTGGCCAAGCTTCAAGCAAAGAGGACTCTACATTTTACATTTGTGAGAAATCACTTTGAGTCCATAGGAAAGCCAATACTATTAAAAGTGGGTAAAGTTTTGATGATGGACAATATGCTCAAACGTGCACAAGTGACAGTCACCAAAACATCCACAAACTCTCCCACCAAAGTCCGTCCAAAGCCAAATATGCAAAATCGGTGCAACCTACATTCCTATCCTGGTGCCACCGATTCTAAACCCTAGACAGACTCATCCAAACCCTAACACTTCGGTGCAGCCGACACTACACTCGGTGCCACCAAGTTGGGTTGCCAAGATTTTGTTACGCAAGTTCTCATTTTTGGTCCGTCCAAGAATGGTGAATCGGTGTCACCGAGATTTGTGAATCTGACCGTTGGTCACCTTGTCGGTGCAACCGAGAATTGTATATCGCTCCCTCCGAGATTCAAAAGTTGCCACTTTTGGTCACTTCGGTACCATCGAGATTTACATATCCGTGTCACTGAGTTGGTCATTTTGTGTGTAACGGTTGGATTTTTTGGGGATGCCTATATATACCCCTTCACCACCACCCACTTGAAAGTGAAACACTCAGAACTATTACATACCTATCCTACTCAGTTTTCAGAGAGAGAACCGCCTACCCTTATGTTGAAGTCAAGATCTTCCACTCCAACCATATGGATCTTGATTTCTAGCCTCCCCAAGTTGCTTTCCACCAATCCCATCTCTTCTACCAAGCCAAATATGTGAGAGAGTGATTGTGTGTTGAGGAGTCTATCATCTTGAAGCACAAGAGCAAGGAGTTCATCGTCATTACCGAGCCTATTACCTTTTGGAGGGTGGTGCCTCCTAGATTCGTTAGGTGTCGCTTGGGAGCCTCCTACTTCGTGTTATGGAGTGAACCAAGAAGTTTGTAAGGGCAAGGAGATCGCCTACTTCGTGAAGATCCACCCGTAGTGAGGCTAGTCCTTCGTGGACAGAGGTCGCATGGAATAGTCAAGGTTGCTACTTCGTGGACCCTTATGGGTGGAGCCCTCCATGGACTCTCGCGACCGTTACCCTCCATGGGTTGAATACTCCATGAACATGGACATACGATAGCACCACCTATCGGAACCACGGGAAAAATCCTTGCATCTCCTATTGCATTTGATCTTCCTACCCCATCTCTTTACTTACATGTGCAATGTCTTTACTTTCTGCTGCCATACTTGTAGGCATGCATGTGTACGGCTGTTAGACTTGCTAGACTTACTAAAATAGTTAAAATCTGCCAACCAATTAACTTGGGAAAAGGTTAGGTTTAAAATTTCTGCTAGTAGTCTATTCACCCCACCCCACCCCCCCCTCTAGACACCCCTCTCTCGATCCTACAGGGTCTATAACTAGTCATGTCAACCCAGGTTCTTTGATGTGTGAATGCTAGCGACATGTTCATATCCGTGAGCCAAAAGGCGCAAACGGTCTCGGCCAAGGTAAGGCGGCAGCTGTGGGTTACCGTGTGTGAGACCGCAAAGTGGTGTGACGTGTTACAAGCTGGATTCATATGTCTTAGGATCGGGGTCCCGACATCAAGATTGGTGCTCTTGAACTTAGTCCCATTATCACTCCTGATATGCTTGATCTTGACGCCGAAGTTAGTTGAGGCCCTTGAAGCAAATCGTCTGAAGACATCCTGCATTTCAGACTTGTACAGAATAGTTTGCGCCCAAGTGTAACGAGAGTAACCATCAACAATGACAAAGCCATACAAACTTGAAAATTTTGTTAGTGTGGAATAATGAGTGGCGCCAAAGAGGTCCATATGAAGCAATTCAAAGGGTCGAGTCATGGTCATGATTGTCTTCGAGGGATCCTTGGATCTGGTCATCTTCCCAGACTCACAAGCACCACAGAGGTGGTCCTTGAGGAATTTGACACCTTTAATGCCAATGACGTGCTTTTTCTTCACAAACGTGTGCAAGTTCCTCATACCAGCGTGTCCAAGTCATCGATGCCGCAACCAATGTTTTGAGGAATTTGCAAGGAGGCATGTTGCAGGCTGAGGACCTGTAGAGAAATCAACAATATACAAGTCTCCTCTCCTAAAGCCTTCGAAGACTTTGGAATGGTCAGATTCCATGATGACAACACAACAATATTTTCCAAAGACGACAACCATATCAAGATCACAAAGCATTGAGATAGACATAAGGTTGAACCTGAGGGATTCGACAAGCATCACCTTATCCATGTGTCGTTCCTTTGAGATTGCAACCTTACGTAGACCCAATACCTTTTTTTTTCCTTTGTTAGCATAGGTCATATGCTTCAGATGAGATGGAGCGAGTGGCAAATTCATCAGTAGATTCTTGTCACCGGGCATGTGGTTTGTGCAACCACTGTCGAGGACCCACTCAGTAGCTTTTGGAGGTTCATCCTGCAGATGAATTAGTACAACTTACAAAGTCATATGCTTCAGAGTGAAGAATATGACATCAAATTCATCAGGCAGAAATTCATCACACAATGCGGTAAGTAAAGTAGTGTGAGGACATGAGAAATGAGGAATTCATTTCTGCATGATTAACTTGCGTCCTTTCAAGCATTTCCTCAGGTCTCCAGCAAATTCATCAGACGTTCAAGTTCATCTGGAGACCTGACCCTGCATAAGAGATTAGTTTAATTTCTTCAGCACCCACATCTGGAGGAGTGGCAAAGAGTTCATCATTCTGTGAGCACTATATGATAAGGGAGGCATTGAAGCTAGTGTGCTTTGTTTCACAGGACGAGGGTTAGAGTACTCATATGTATAGGCAGAGAAATTCTTCAAGGACTTATGAACATAATGATTTGAAGCATAATGCACATAGTCAGAACTCTTAAACTTTCCTTGGGAAACATATGTATTAGCACGGGAATGATATTTTTGACCATTTGAGGAATTTGGTCCAAGTGAAGACTTTGGTCCATATGAGGAATTTGATCTGGGGTTCCATTTCTTCATGAGTGGTGTCGTGAGGACATTCACTTGAAGATTTTGTAAGTAGTTCTTCGGAACCCAGATTTTCTTCATAGGTGAACCATTCCTGTAGTTAGTTCCAACAAATCTGGCAAATACTTCACCTTTTTTATTTTCAAAGAATTTGTAGTTGGAGTCAAGTGACTCATCAGAGGGATATGAAGTTTCACAGGTAAAGCCAGATAAAGTGGATGGATATACAGGAGGTCCTTTTGCAGCAACCCATGAAGTTTTGGGGTACTGCTCAGGTGTCCAGTTGGATCCATCAGCATTGAGTTTCCTCTCAAATGCAATACCCTCTTTTCTAGGGTTCCTGTTCAGAATCTGCTTTTTGAGGACATCGCAAAGGGTTTGATGCCCTTTGAGACTTTTGTACATGCCTGTCACATACAATTCCTTCAACCCTTCATTTGCATCAGTGATACATGTGGTATCCTCAGATGAGGAATTTTTGACCATGGGAATAGTTGAAGAATTTGCAGCAATAGAATCATTTGAACATTCAGGTGAAGAATTAGCAGTTTGACGTTCGATGCATTTCAAACAAGGTGGAACAAATTCTTCCTGAGCGGTACTGATCTGTTGAGCCAGTAAGGAATCATTTTCCCTTTGGAGATACTCATGAGACACCCTTAGTTTCTCAAGATCTTGCTTTCTTTGAAGAAATTCGTAAGGTAGCTTCTCATGATCGGCTAAGAGAGCATTATGATGACTCTGAAGGTTATCATACTTTGTCTCGAGACTTTTGAGATCGCCAGACAGAGTTTGAGTCTGACCCACTTCCTCATTCAACAGATCATCGCTTTTGTCTAGCATTTTCTGAAGCTTTTCAAGTGCACTTTGTTTCTTAGTGGCAATATTAGCAAGTTAGGCTTAGCTAGGTTTCACATATTCATCAGATTCACCATCACTTGATTCAGAGGAGTGATGCTTGTGTACCTTGGAACCTTTAGCCATGAAGCAATAGGTGGGAGCATAATCATCATAGCTGACGTCAGAGTCATTGGAGTAGTCATTTCCTTCATCGTTGAAGATGGACTTGCTGACGAAAGCAATGGCGAGAGCAAGGCTAGCAACACAAGATTCAGACTCCGCCTTAGATTCTTCTTCTTCTTCATATTCTTCAGATTCTTCTTTTGAGTCCATTTCCTTTCCAATGAAAGCCCGAGCCATTCTAGAACCATTCTTCTTGTGCGTTGAGGACTTTGAAGATGAGGACTTTGCAGATGAGGACTTTGAAGATTTCTTATTTTTCTTTGAGTCATCAGAACTGTCGTCCTTGTACTTCTTCTTCCTCTTTGATTCTTTTTCCCAGAGAGGACAGTCAGAGATAAAGTGACCAGATTCATTTGTGACAAGTTCTCTTCTTGTAGTCGTCTGAGGAATCTAATTTCCTCAACCCACTTTTTTATGACTTTCCTAAACGGCCTCTCCTTGAGAACTTCTAGAATTTCCTCATGAGCATTGCCACCTCCTGACTCGGTTCTTCAGGATCACCAAGGCTACTATCAGAATCTTCGCCTTCATATGAGGAAATTGCTTTTGCCTTCAGAACACGAGATCTTCCATAGCTTGGCCCGTAGAGGTCTCTTTTCTCAGCTTGTTTGAATTCATGAGTATTGAGTCTCTCAAGAATATCAGCAAGATCAAGTGACTTGTAGTCTCAGCGCTCTTGAATCATCAAAGCCAGAGTATCGAATGAGGAATCAAGAGATCTCAGCAGTTTCTTCACCACTTCATGGTCGGTGTGTCAGTGGCACCTAGTGCTTGAAGCTCATTGGAGATATCAATGAGACGATCAAAAGTTTGCTAAACATTCTCATTGTCGACTCTTTTGAAGCGGTTGAACAGATTGCAAAGAACATCAACACGAGAATCACGTTGAGTGGAAACACCTTCGCTGACTTTGGACAGCCTATCCCAGATAAGCTTAGTAGACTCCAAAGCACTCACTCTGCCATACTGACCTTTGCTCAGATGGTCGCAGATGATATTCTTTGCTTGAGAATCGAGTTGCTTGAATTTCTTCGTATCAACAGCGGTAATAGTCAGAGAAGTGAGAGGAACACCATTTTCCACAACATACGAGAGATCGTTGTCAATAGCATCAAAATGCATGTGCATCTTGTTCTTCCAATAGGGGTAATTCGTCCCATCGAAGGTAGGACAACCTGTGGAAACCTTGATCATACCTGTAGTCGACATAACTAGAACTCTAGGTGGTTAAACCAAAATCACACAAAACAAGGGAGTACCTTGCTCTGATACCAATTTAAAGTGTGTTATATCGAATAGAGGGGGATGGATAGGCGATTTTTACAAATTCATCACTTGAGGAATTTCAACTTGAGGAATTTGAAATGTGATGACTAACTAGCAGCAGAATAAGCACTCAAGTGCATGACAAACATAGCAATAGCATAGTCATCATGATGAAATAAAACATGCATAGATTATAGGTAGCGTGATACAGGATAAGCAGGTGAGGAACAAGGTAACTTGAAGAATTTGAGATGAGGAAATTGTGAAAGTATTCAGACCAATTCTTCAAACAGTAACGATTAATTTCATCAACAAGTATATGAGGAAATGAAAGGGTTGACGAAATAGAACCAGGTAGCTCAATGAATACAATGGTTTGATGACCCGATTCCAACTTTTGTGACGTTCCTACGTCTGGTTTGGAGCGGCCTGGTATTTAAACTAGAGGACACACAGTCCCAGGACACATAGTCCTTATCGTATTCTCCTTGAGATAAGGTCACAAAGTCCTCACCCAACACTCATGGTAAGTCTTCAGGGTAGACTACCAAAACCCTCACAAACTGGTCACCCGGTGATCCACAATTGACTGTTGGATGCTCTAGACCAAGGTCACTCCGTGATCCCCAATTGACTGCAGGATGCACTAGACCATGACGCCTAACCGTCTGGAAGATACACAGTCTTCAAAGGTAATAAGCATCCGTTTCACATAGGAACAGTCTCTTCAGTGATGCTCAATGACTTTGGGTTTGGTGGTTTGGATTTGGATTTTTCCTCACTGATGATTTTCTCTCAAAGTCTTCGGAGGATGGGTTGCTCTCAAATTACAAGTGTCAGTTCTCTCTCGGAGCAGCCAACCAACTAGTGGTTGTGGGGGTGGCTATTTATAGCCAGGGTGCAACCTGACATGATAAGACATAAATGCCCCCAATGATATGACCGTTACGTGGATAAGACGATTGGGGACAGTTGGCGCTAAGCACAGCAACGGTTGGAATTTTGAACTATGAAAGTCCTCAGGCTTATCCTGTTCCTCACTTGTAGGCAATTCGCACGGGAAAAATCCTAACTCCTCAGTCAGATCAATTTCCTCGGAGACTAGAAGAACTCCGTGTCTGTCACTGAAGAACTTGACTGAACTGCAAGAGATTTCTAAAGGCTTCACTCGAAGGATTGGATAGGTTGAGGCTTTTGAGTTGAGCATCTATTGGAAATTTTCCTTAGTATTACCTCGGCCCCCTTTAACAGTATGGTGTTTCCTATGACTCGGAGAAAGGAAATGAAACTATGAAAACAAAAGTCTTCACGCTTCATAGTCCTCATTCATATCTTCAAGGTCACACCAACTTCTTCATTTTCAAAGTCTTCAGGGAATACCAAAGTCTTCAGCAAAGTCTTAACCAAAGTATTTAGCTGAAGACATACATTTTTAGGGGTCGATAACCTCCGAATATATCAAACTCCTCATCGACTTATAGAGCCTGTGTACACTCACAAACACATTAGTTCCTTAACTTATAAGTCTTCAATACACCACAATCACTAAGGGGCACTAGATGCACTTACATGATAAAGAATATTAGGAGTGACAATGGGACTGAGTTCAAGAACACCAATATTGATGAATATCTTGATGAACTTGGTATTACTCATGAGCTATCATCCCCATATACTTCTCAGCAGAACGGGACTCTTGTTGAGATGGCTCGCACCATGCTTGATGAATACAAGACTCCTCATCGCTTCTGGCCTGAAGCATTGATACAGCTTGCCACATCATAAATAGGGTATATCTTCACAAATTCTTCATGAAGACTTCATATGAACTCATGACTTGGAAGAAACCCAATGTAAGTTATCTCAGAGTCTTTAGTGCAAAATGCTGGATTAGAGATCCTCACCATAGTTGTAAATTTGCACCGAAAGCACATGAAGGTTTTATGCTTGGTTACGGAAAGGACTCGCACACCTACAGAGTCTTCAACACCTACCATCAAAAGGTTGTTGAAACTGTAGATGTGCAGTTCGATGAAACAAACGGGTCACAAAGAGAGCACCTACCTTCTGTGCTAGATGAAGAGTCTCCTGAGGAATCCATTAAGCTGAAGGCTACTGAAGATGTCATACCCACTGAAGAACCTCAACCTATTGAGGAAGTCATTCCAACCAATGAAGACATTCATACTGATGCACCTAAAGAAAATGGTGCTGAAGAAAATCCTCAGCCACATCAACCTGCTCATCCAAGAGAGCAAATGAAGTGCAGATTGAAAAAATTCTCGACGACATCAATGCACTAGGTCCCTCACTCGCTCAAAAGCTTCACATTTGACTAACTTTTGTGGGCACTTTGCTTTTGTCTCTATCTTAGAGCCCACCAAAGTTGATGAAGCATTCAAGGAGCCTGAGTGGATTCAAGCTATGCAATAGGAATTGCATTAATTCAAGCTAAACAATGTGTGGGAACTTGTCAAGCGGCCAGATCCTCGCAAGCACAACATCATAGGTACCAAGTGGATCTACCGCAACAAGCAAGATGAAAATGGCCTTGTGGTAAGAAATATGGCTCGTCTTGTAGATCAACGCTACACACAGGTTGAAGGAATTGACTTTGATGAAACTTTTGCATGTGTTGCTAGACTTGAAGTTATTCGCATATTGCTTGCTTATGCTAACCATCATGATATCATCTTATATCAAATGGATGTGAAAAGTGCATTCCTCGATGGTAAGCTTGAGGAAGAAGTATATGTTGCTCAACCCCCAGGTTTTGAAGACCCTAAGCATCCTGACAAAGTCTTTAGACTCAACAAGGCCCTCAATGGCCTCAAGTGGGCCCCTCGGGCGTGGTACCACACTCTCAAGAATCCCTCATGAAGAAATGCTTCAAACCCGGTTCACTCGACCCAACTCTTTTCACTAAATCCTATGACAATGAACTATTCATATGCCACATATATGTAGACGATATTATCTTTGGCTGTACTAACAAACGTTACAATGATGAATTTTCCTATATGATGAGTGAAGAATATCAAATGTCTATGACGGAAGAGTTGAAATTATTATTAGGTCTTCAAATTCGTCAGCAAGACAATGGCATCTTCATCTCTGAAGAGAAATACCTCAAGGATGTACTGAGGAAATTCGACATGCAAGATTGCAAAGGCGTCAAAACTCCAATGCCTTCAAAAGGCCACCTCTGCGCTTACGAAAATGGTAAAGATTTTGATCAGAAGGTATATCGCTCCATGATTGGCTCCTTATTGTACCTGTGTGCATCTAGGCCTGATATTATGTTGAGTGTTTGCATGTGTGCCCGATTCCAAGCAACACCGAAGGAATCACACCATAAGGTTGTGAAATATATTCTTAGATACTTAGCTCACACACGAATGTTTGGATTATGGTATCCCAAGGGCTCAAATCTTCAACTCGTTGAGTACTCAGATGCTGACTATGCTGGAGATTGAGTGGATCGCAAGTCAACCTCAGGCACATGTCATTTCCTCGGACGATCCTTAGTCTGTTGGTCCTCAAAGAAGCAGAACTGTGTGTCACCATCTACTGCTGAAGGTGAGTACATTGCTGCTGGTTCATGTTGTGCTCAATTGCTATGGATGAAGCAAACCCTCAAGGACTATGGCATCAAGGTGAAGAATGTGCCTCTCTACTGTGACAACGAGAGCGCAATCAAGATTGTGTAAAACCCAATTCAGCATTCCAAGACCAAGCACATCCATATTTGTCATCATTTTCTTTGAGATCATGTCCTCAAGGGCGACATCTCCATTGACCACATTCCCACTGAAGAACAACTGGCTGATATCTTCACAAAGCCCTTGGCTGAAAAGAGATTTGAGCTAAATATCTTAGAATCTTCGAATGTTCTTTGATAAGACACACATCCTAACACCTATGCAAAATTGATGACTTAGATGTGCAACACACGAAGTAACGTTTTTGTTCAATCAATGAAGAATAACTCTCTGAGTGTGAAGAAATTAATGAAGATTTTGATTCTCAGAACCCTACGACAATTGTACGCGGTGTATGAAATCATCTTATATGGTAGGTCACACCACCAACAATAGTTGAAATTATTCAAAGTTGAGTTTTTCGTCATTTTGCAAATTCTTCAAAATTTCAACTTCCTCAAGTTTGCAAAATCCTCAAGTTTTCAACTTCTTCAAACTATGAAACTCAGGTTCTTCATTGACTATATATATATATGAGTTTTCAATGTCCTCAACAGCATTCACTTATTGCTAATTCTTCAAGTTGATGTTCATCTAAGTGAATGTGATCGGACCCGTTCCCCCTCTATGCTAAACTCAACCCAGTCTGTTCACAAATTCTTCATATGCGTTCTATTTTGAAACTCGTTCAAAGTCTTCACTGTGTCCTTGATAGCTAAAGAATTTGCGAACGGAAACTTTAAAAAAATTCACTATCAAGATTTTCGGTGCTTCCCGCTTAAACCGTTCTGATTCCCATGACTGGATAACCCACGATCCATCACTATCTCCACTACTCAGAACATGGGTGACACATGTCGTGTGGAGAGCAAGGGTCAGGGGCAACCTGGTCCAAAATATTCGGGCCGGTTGGTTTTCACTTCCACTATAAATACCCCTTCCCTTTCACTATGCTCTAGTTACTCCTCACTCCCTAACTCTCTCGAGCTCAAACCTTGCACCGCTGCTAAAATCATCGTCGCTGGTGTGGAAGAGTTTCACTGCCTCGACCCTGTCGTCGTCGTACTCTCATCGTCCACGGAAATCTTCACCCCGCCGCCGCTATAGTTGTCTCCCTCTGCCAAGCTAGGGTGTGGGAGATCTGGACGGACGAACTTCCCCAATTTCATTTCGTTTTTTGTCGTATTCTTCATCGGGGTAAATAAAATCTAATTTTACTACCCTTGTTTGATCTTCATATTGTCCACAAAATTCTCAAAGGTGTTTATTCTTCAAGAATTATCTTCCTAAGCACTTTACATGCATCATTCCCTCTATGTTTTTCCTAAGTTAATGATCTTCAAGATTCCTTAGTTGTGTGGATCCCCAAAATTTGCACAACTCTGGAACCTAAGACAAGAACACTTAGTGAAATTCCTCAAGACACCTATGGTCAAACCCCTTAACTTCATGTGTTTTGAAAAATTTCTAAGAACGCATATGACCCCTTCAAATTCCTCGCACATATACTCTGTTCATAGGTACAAAATGTCTGCTGATGAATCCCTAGGTTCTCATCAACTTAACTCATTTGTAGAATTCCTTGAGGAAAAATTGTATACATCTTTAGAATCATCAAGAGTTCAAAGTCATCGAGTGAAGAAAATGGCAGATGGTAAAAGACCTCAGAAAAAAGGTGGAAAGAAGGCTGAACAGAACACAACTTTTGAAATACCTGAGGATTTGTATGTTGGTTACTGTACTGCTGATGAAGCCATAAATGGGAAAGAAACCAAGGAGTAGAGGAAGATCAAAATTCAGAGGATTGAACGAAGGTGGGTGAAGGATTGGAGAGACTATCGCTATGTCACTCCCAAGTACATGAAGAAATTCGCACTCAAACCCCCTTGCAGAAGGGCTCCTCCTACTAATGATCAAGAAGTTGATCCCACCAGCATTGCTCGTGGTGAAGACTTTCCAGCTGAATGGACAATGCATCAACACAAACTTCAGATAACTGCCGAAGTAGCGGTGAAGCAATTCAATGAAGATTTTGCTGCTGCTGTCTCTACCAGAGCCTCTACCAGTGCTCCGAAGAAATCAATGGTGAAGAAGTCTGCAGCAAAGCCAAAATCCTCAACTTCAAAGTCCTCACTGCAGATCCTCAAGCATAGTCTTCAAAGACCTCTACAATGCCTTCAATAGCTGCACAATCATCAGTTGTTGCCACAAAGTCCTCAACACCTATACATCTTGCAACATGTCAGAGGACTACAGGTTTCTCAATTGCTTCAGGGGTTTCTACAAGTTCATCAGCCCAAGCACTTTCCGCAACCAGTCCTTCTATGCTGAAGATGAAATCCGCTGCTGGATGAGGATCTCGACCAAGTCCTCACCCCAAGAAAGTTGTGTTCTAGGTTCCATCAGATTCTTTAGATGATGAAGCAGATGATGAGGAACTTGAGGCAAACATCAGAAACAAGCAAGAGCGAGTTGCTCAAGATAAGGGCACTCCAATTCCTCTGATGATGGACCCAAAGACTATGCTCAACTTCATTGACATTTGGCACCAAGACCCAAACACACGATTGATGATTTGAATCTGCCTCCTGGTCCAAGCCATGTCCTCACTGCCTTCATAGCTTAAGAAAAGTGGAAGTATGAGAAGTCTCGACAAATGAAAAAGGCTCAGTACAAGAAGGAACATTTCTTGAAGAACAATGTTCTGAAGGTTTCTCTAGAGCAACTTGTGACTATGCAAACTGAGATTAAGGGACTCAATGATGAATCCAGTCGATACTATGCAGATTGGCAAGGAGCCAAGGTCCGCTTCGTCAAAGTGGCTACAAGAGCCATGAATGTACACAACAAGAGGATTGCAACTCAATCGTAGCCGCAATTTTCTCGGGATGAAGAATCTGCTCAGCCTGTTGAAGAAACTGCAAGCACAGTTGAAGAAATCCAGCCTGCTGAAGAACCTGTCAGGGCAACCTCCACTATTGTGCCTGAACAAATTGCCAAGCCAGCTGAAGCTTTTGTTGCGCCTAACTAAATTGAAACCACAAGGGCGACTGCATCAATTGTGCCTGAAGAAACTGCTACTCCTTCACCCTCTGCTAAAATTGTAAAATCTTCAAGGGTGAAGAATATCAACATTCCTTCTACATCAAAAGTGAAGAAAACAAAGGATGTGGAGAACAAGGCACAGAAGATAAAAGCATCAACTTCAAATTCCTTAGCAGTGAAGAAATTGAAGACACTGCCAAGTTCTTCAACTGACCCGATTGATGCAACTCCCATTACTCTATACCAGCCTATGAGTTAGTATCATTTGGTGTTGATTATGTCATCCCAAATGATGAACAAGATGAAAAGGATCAATCTGTTGCATCCTCATAGCAGATTGATGAAGAAATTGAAGTGGAAGCAAATGCTTCAACTCTAGTGGTATCATCGCCCCCGCCTCAGTTGACTGCTGAAGAGGCCGGCGTGAAGAAATGGAAGAGGATGTCGACATTGGAAACACAACTCCTCTTATCAATGATGAATATTGGGAAGCTACACACCCAAATTCTCCAATGACCACTCCTCTGTCCAGACTGAAGAAATTCATACATGATCTAATGACTTGGCCGCACCTGTCCCTGAAGAAATTCCAGCTGCAACAGCTGAACAAATTGCTGCTCCAACTGCAACTGACGAAACTGCTCTTCAAATTCCTCAGTTCGAAAAAGTTCCTCCAATGCCCAAGGAAATTGTGGGACGCTTCACGCCAAACCTTTAGTCAAAGCCTAAGATGCCTTTCAAAGGCTCAAATCGCCCCAAATTCATCAAGACAAATTTCTGCAATGAGCACTTCTTCACTGGGCCGAATCCTATGACTCAGCAAGGGCCGATCGCACCTAATTCTGTACTCCCACACAGATGAACTATTATGCATCAGTTTTGTTTGACAAGGAGAGAGTCCTCGAGCATCACCAAATTCCTCATGCGGACATGGAAACTATCCCATGCTTCTCACTGGTGCTCGCAGTTCTTCACAATGACGGAATTCTTCCATTCTGCGTGGACATCTGCGATTGGAATGAAGAGATGATTCTTCAATTCTATGCCACCTTGGACATCACAGGTGATACCTATGATATCAACTCTTGGGTCTTAGACTAGATGACTGGATCCACTCATTACACTGCTCCAGCCTCTAAACTACTTCAATCAGTTCCAATTCCAATTCCCTCAGAAGGAGCAAGATGCCTATTTGATGAACCTGCTCTGCCCAACCACATGATGCAAGTGATGATGAAGCCATTGGCTCCTGGAAAACCTCAAAGGACCACCTTCCTTGTGAAGGATTTGCTCTATGTGCCTAGGACAGTCTATCGCATTCTGACCAAAACCCTCAATCCTCAGAAGGGTCACAACTCTGAAGAAGAAGTGGAGGGAATCATGAAGAATATGCTCTTCAACATCATTCATGGGATTCCCATCAACTACCATGATTTCTTCCTGAGGACTTTGGCCAATGCAGCTCCAGCCCCATTTTAATTGAAGCCTTATGCTCCCTGGATCATGAAATTCATTAGATCAAGGTCTTCATTTCCCTTCAAGGCTGACTTTTAGAATCACTTTGGCTTTCTGCCTCCTATCAAAGTCCTCAAGCACACATTTTCTTCAATTGAGGGCAAAGGCAAGGCTGTCATTGATGAAGGTACTCGTCCATTGGATGGTCAGTTTTGCAAAGTTGCATCTTATTCCACCAATGATGATACTGCTACCCAAGACTCTGTTGTAAAAGCCTCAGTGCAAAAGCCTCAAGAGTCTGCCCCTCATGTGATGACTGATCGTGAGATCCTTATAAGTCTTCATCAGAAAGTTGATCGCAACCACAAGTGGGTCAAGCGTCAGTTTGGTTCACTTCTTTGAGACATGACTGTCATACACAACACTGTGAGGAAGAACCAATACTACCTTCATGAAGTCTTCAACTGCACTTGGGCCATTCTTTCTCACCTCAAGTCTCCTGAAGAACTCAAGGAGATGACCTAACCTTGACTGGGCTCGTACTCCTTAGAAGAAATTCAAGAAAGTTCAAGTTCCTCTACTGGTTACAACCTCATATTCTTTATCGCGTGAGGCGGATGAAGCTGAGGAAATTGACGACATTGTTGCGGGCCCTGCATCGACAAACGACCCCGACAACGCTGGTTCTCCTCCATCACCTTCAAGATGAAATTCTTCAAGGGGCGTTAGTCCTCAATTTTTGTCCCTTTTTGTCTTCGATGACAAAGGAGGAGAAATTTTGATTTAGTCTTCAAGCGGGTCTCTATATATGGGCTGTTTTTTTGTTTAAGTTACAACTCTTGCTCTTCTGAAGCTTTTGTTGGTTGAGTTGTAAACTTAAGTCCGATGGTGGTCAGACTCTTTTGAACTGCTTTCCACATGCTATTTCCTCAAATTACCTTAATGCATGCATGCTGAATTTCGTCAGGTGCCATTTTCATCATACATTTCAAATTCTTCATATCATATGATAAATGTGTGTATGAATTAAAAGATATAGGGGGAGTTCTCCATGTTTTTAACCTGTCATGTGCATTTGCAGTCCAAAGAAAATTCCTCAAAATATGTGCATCTTCAGGGGGGAGTTCTTATATATCTTGCAATCAAATTCCTCAAACTCAGTACTTACACTTCATATTTTTATCCCCGTTGAAAACTTAACCTATTTGTCATCAATCGCCAAAAAGGGGGAGATTGTAAGTGCATCTAGTGCCCCTTAGTGATTTTGGTGTATTGAAGACTTATAGGTTAAGAGACTAATGCGTTTGTAAGTGTACATAGGCTCTATAAGTCGCTGAGGAGTTTGATATATTCAAATATTCTCGACCCCTAAAAATGTATGTCTTCAACTAAAGACTTTGGTGAAGACTTCGCTGAAGACTTTGGTATTCCCTGAAGACTTTGAAAATGAAGAAGTTGGTGTGACCTTGAAGATATGAATGAGGACTACAACGCATGAAGACTTTTGTTTTCGTAGTTTCATTTCCTTTCTTTGAGTCATAGGAAGCACCGTACCGTTACAGGGGGTTGAGGTAATACTAAGGAAAATTTCCAGCTAATGCTCAACTCAAAAGCCTCAACCATCCAATCCTTCGAGTGAAGCCTTTGGAAATCTCTTACGGTTCAGTCAAGTTCTTTAGTGATAGATACAAATTTCTTCTGGTCTCTGAGGAAATTGGCTGACTAAGGAGTTAGGATTTCGCCAGTGCGGAATATGATAAGCCTGAGGACTTTCATAGTTCGAAATTCCGACCGTTGTGGTGCTTTGAGCTAGCTGTCCCCAATCATCTTATCCACATATGGTCATATCATTAGGGGCATTTATGTCTTATCATGTCAGGTTGCACCCTGGCTATAAATGGCCACCCCCACAACCACTAGTTGGTTTGGCTGCTCCGAGAGAGAACTAACACTTGTCATTTGAGAGCAACTCATCCTCCGAGGACTTTAAGAAAAAATCATCAGTGAGGAAAAACCCATATCCAAACCACCAAACTCAAAGTGATTGAGCATCACTGAAGAGATTGTTCCTATATGGAATCAATGCTTGTTACCTTTGAAGACTGTGTATCTTCCAAATGGTTAGGCATCATGGTCTAGTGCATCATGTAGTCAATTGGGGATCACAGAGTGGCCTTGGTCTAGAGCATCCAGCAGTCAAATGTGGATTGTCGGGTGACCAGTGTGTGAGGGTTTTGGAAGTCTACCCTGAAGACTCACCACGAGTGTTGGGCGAGGAGTTTGTGACCTTAGCTCAAGGAGAATACATTAAGGATTGTGTGTCCTATGGTTTAAATATCAGCCCGCTCCAAACCAGACGTACGACTGTCACAGCAGTTAGAACTGGGTCATCAAACCATTGTCTTCATCGAGCTATCTGGTTCTATTTCCTCAACCCTTTCATTTCCTCGTATACTTGTTGATGTAATTGATCATTAATGTTTGAAGAATTGACTGAAGACTTTCTCAATTTCCTCACCTCAAATTCTTGAAGTTACCTTGTTCCTCACCTGCTTATCCTGTATCATGCTACTTGTAATCTGTGCAAGCTTAATTTCATCATGATGACTATGCTACTTCTATGTTTATCATGCACTTGAGTACTTATTCGCTGCTAGTTATTCATCACATTTCAAATTCCTCGAGATGAAATTCCTTAGTGATGAATTTGTAAAAATCGCCTATTCACCCCCCCCCTCTAGTCGATATAACGCACTTTTAGTAGTGCCTTAGCAGTAGCGCTACCACCAGCACTGCTACTAAGGGGAAAACAAGCGCTACTAGTAGGCTTTCGCCTAGTAGTGAACAGTAGGAAATCATGATGGAAAATGGACGTATCAAGGGCCAGCGCATAGGTGTCTGCTACTTCTCGAGCATGCGTTGGTTTCCGTGAAGAGGAACAGGTGATGCTGCAAAGTAGATAATTATTTCCCTCACTTTTTGAGAACCAAGGTATCAATCCAGTAGGAGATACAAGCAAGTCCCCAATAGGTGTACCTACACAAATAATCAAACTCTTGCACCCAACGCTATAAAGGGGTTGTCAATCCCTTTAAGGTTACTTGCAAGGATGAGATCTGATAGAGATAGATTGCTTGAGCGGAAAGTAAAAAAAAGATAAAAATAATGCAGCAAACTATTTTTGGTTTTAGATCTGAAAGTATAAGATGGAAAATAGACCCGGGGGACATAGGTTTCACTAGAGGCTTCTCTCATGATAGCAAGTATTACGGTGGGTGAACAAATTACTGTCGAGCAATTGATAGAAAGCGAATAATTATGAAGATATCCAAGGCAATGATTATGCATATAGGCATCACGTTCGTGTCAAGTAGACTGAAATGATTTTCCATCTACTACTATTACTCCACACATTGACCGACTCCTGCCTGCATCTAGAGTATTAAGTTCATGAAGAATAGAGTAATGCATTAGGTAAGATGACATGATGTAGAGGGATAAACTCAAGCAATATGATGAAAACCCCATCTTGTTATCCTTGATGGTAACAATACAATACGTGCCTCTCTACCCCTACTTTGTCACTGGGTGAGGACACATCAAGATTGAACCCAAAACTAAGCACTTCTCCCATTGCAAGAATTACCAATCTAGTTGGCCAAACCAAACCAATAACTCGAAGAGATATGCAAAGATATGAAATCATGCATATAAGAATTCAGGAAAGACTCAAATAATATTCATGGATAATCTGAACATAAACCCACAATTAATCGGATCTCGACAAACACACTGCAAAAGAGTATTACATCAGATAGATCTCCATGAAGATAATGAAGAACATGGTATTGAAGAGCAAAGATAGAGAAGAAGCCATCTAGATACTATCTATGGACCGGAAGGTCTATGGTGAACTACTAACGCATCATCGGAGGGGCACTGGAGTTGATGTAGATGCCCTTCATGATCAAATCCCCCTCCGACAGATTACCGAAAAAGGCTCCAAGATTGGATCTCTCGGGAACGGAGGCTTGTGGTGGCGGAAAAGTGTTTTCGTGGCTCTCTTCGATAATTATGGAATATTTGAGAATTTATAGGCCGAAGATTATGGTTCAGAGAGCTACCATGGGCCCACAAGCCTGCTGGGTGTGCCTTATCCCCTGGGCACGCCTCTAGGGCTTGTGGCCCCATGGTGGATCTTCTACCTTGGTTCTCAAGTCTCCTGGTTTCTTTCTGGTCTAGAAATATTCATTCCTAAGATTTTATTCTGTTTGGACTCCGTTTAATATTCCTTATCTGCAATTATCAAAAACAAGGAAAAAACAGAAACTGGCATTAGGCTCTAGATTAATAGGTTAGTCCCAAAAATAATATTAAATAGCATAATAATGCATATAAAACATCCAAAATAGATAATATAATAGCATGGAACAAGCTCAAAAGAAAACTAAGTGGTCGTGCAAAAATATCCACTAGTTATATGAAAGTGACAAAATAGGAGACTCTCTACCATGAAGATCATGGTGCTACTTTGAAGCACAAGTGTGGAAAAAGATAGTAGCAATTGTCCCTTCTCTCTTTCTCTCATTTTTTTATTTTTTCCCTTTTTCCCTTTTTTTATTTTTTGTGGGCTTCTTTGGCCTCTCTTTTTTTTGTTTGGGCTTCGCTCGCCTCTTTTATTTTTTTGTAAAGTCCGGATACTCATCCCAACTTGTGAGGGAGCCATGGATTCCATCATACTTTTCTCTCATGGGACAATGCTCTATTAATGAAAAATCATCACATTTTTATTTACTTATAACTCAAAACGAAAATTACAACTCGATACCTATGACAAAGTATGACTCTATATGCAATATGAAGTGATGGTGCAAGTCATGAAAAACTACATGGTGGAAGTTGCATGGCAATATATCTCGAAATGGCTATGGAAATGCCATAATAGGTAGGTATGGTGGCTGTTTTGAGGAATATATGGTGGCTGTTTTGAGGAAGGAAGGTTTGGTGTACCGACGAAAGTTGCGCGGTAATAGAGAGGCTAGCAAAGATGGAAGGGTGAGAGTGCGTATAATCCATGGACTCAACATTAGCCATAAAGAACTCACATACTTATTGAAAAATTCTATTAGTTATCAAAAAAGCATTAGACGCATGCTCCTAGAGGAGAGGTTGGTAGGAGTTAACCATCATGCGCTCCCGACCCTCACACAAAGGTTGACAATCATTAAACAAATCATGCTCCGACTTTGTTACCTAACGGTTCACCATACGTGCATGCTACGAGAATCACAAACTTTAACATAAGTATCTCTTCCAAATCACAACTACTTACTAGCATGACTACAATATTACCATCTCTATTATCTCAAAACTACATGCAAGGAATAAAACTTCTCATAGTATTCAATGCACTTAACATGAAAGTTTTTATTATATCCCTCTTGGATGCCCATTATATTAGGACTAAATTAATAATCTAAACAAATTATCATGTTGCTTTAAGAAACTCTCAAAATAATATAAGCGAGGAACGAGAGTTGAATAACTTATATAAAATATAACACCACCATGCTCTATAAAGATATAAGTGAAGCACTAGAGCAACATTGCCTAGCTCAAAAGATATAAGTGAAGCACATAGAGTATTCTACTAAATTCACAATTCAGCCTGTCTCTCTCAAAAGATGTGTGCAGCAAGGATGATTGTGGCAAACTAAAAGGAAAAGACTCATATCATACAAGACACTCCAAGCAAAACACATATCATGAGGTGAATAAAAATATAGCATCAAGTAAATTTACCGATGGATTGAAGACGAAAGAGGGGATGCCTTCCGGGGATCCCCAAGCTTAGGATTTTTGCTATCCTTGAATATGACTTGGGGTGCCTTGGGCATACCCAAGATTAGGCTCTTTCCACTCTTTATTCCATAGTCCATCAAATCTTCACCCAAAACTTGAACACTTTTTTTTCGAGAATAAAACTTGAAAACTTCACAACACAAAACTCAACAGAAAACTCATGAGATCCGTTAGTATAAAAAGATAAATCATCACTTTAGGTATTGTTGTGAACTTCTTCTTTAGTTGTATTTGTGTAATACCTACTGTATTCTAAGTTTTCCATGGCTCATACCCCCCCCCCCGATACGACCCATAGATACATCAAAATAAGCAAACAACACAAGGAAAACAAAATCTGTCAAAAGCAGAACAGTCTGTAGCAATCTGTAAACTTCGAATACTTATGGAACTCTAAAAATTCTGAAAAATTAGGAAAATCAGGGAATTTTGTATATAAATCTTGTGTAAAAATTTAAGATCAATTCCACGTTTTGAAAAAATTAGAAAATTCCTGGACTGAGCACAAAAGTTTCTGTTTTTCAGCAAGATCAAATCAACAACTACCATAGATCACCCCAAAGGTTTTACTTGGCCCAAAAACTAATTAAAACACAAACACAATTACTACAGACATAATAATGTGCAAAATACACCAAAACAAAAGCAAAAGGCAGAAAGCAAAATAAAATTGGGTTGCCTCCCAACAAGCGCTATTGTTTAACGCCCCTAGCTAGGCAAAATGCAATAGATCTAGGCATTATCATCTTTGTTGTGCAATCCATATGTAGCTCGCTTGCGAACCTTAGGAGATTATTTGGTTATATCAATAGCCATACTTCTAGGCCAAAAGTCAAGAAATTCTTTTGTAGCAGTTGGTTCCCAAACAATATTGATAAAGTTAGGGTGAACACTTATCATCTTAAGTTCTTCGTCCTTTTTTACTAGAGGATTCACCCTTATTCTTGGGAACGTAAACAAACTTGGCATCCTTAGAAAGAGGAAATTTAGGGGTGGTTTGAATAGTGGCAAAAGAGGAACCCAAGTTGGTAATGATGTCCTCTAGCTTTTCTATTCTAGAGGAATCTTGGTCCAATTTTTCATTAACTATAGGTTCCTTTTCCCTTAGGGATTTTAGAGTAACTCCTACCTTAGATCCATATTGAGTGATATGATTACGGATCTTTTTATCCAAGTTTTCAATGAGCTCTATAGTAGCAACTTTATTTTCAATGATATCTAGCCTTCGCATAACATGTTCCAAAGTTAAGATTGTTTCATTAACCATGAGAGGGGGTGAGCCTACCAAATTTATCATAGCATTATAGGAATCAAAGGTATTGCTTCCCAAGAAATTTCCTCCCATAATGGTATCCCAAACATGTCTATTCCAATGAGAAACACCCACATAAAAATTGCAAAGGAAAATGGTAGTAGATTGCTTACGAATAGATCTATTTTGGGCATTGCAAATTATATACCAAGCATCGCTTAAGTTTTCTCCCTCCCTTTGCTTAAAATTAATAACTTCGTTCTCGGTAGTAATAGCGATAGTAGCAAGGCTAGCCATGAGTTTCAGTGGTCTAACACACAAGTAAGCAAAAAGCAAACGAAAGGACAAATGAAAAAGGGCGAATAAAAAGGCAAATCTTTTTGGTATTTACTGAAAATCATTTTAGAAGTGGGGGAGATGAGGCAAATGGAAAATTATGTAAATGCAAGAGATGAGTTTGTGATGGGTACTTGGTAGGCTTGATGTAGATCTCCCCTGCAACGGCGCCAGAAATCCTTCTTGCTACTTCTCGAGCATGCATTGGTTTCCGTGAAGAGGAACGGGTGATGCAGGAAAGTAGATAAGTATTCCCTCAGTTGTTGAGAACCAAAGTATCAATCCAGTAGGATATACAAGCAAGTCCCCAATAGGTGTACCTACACAAAGAATCAAACTCTTGCACCCAACGCTATAAAGGGGTTGTCAATCCCTTTAAGGTTACTTGCAAGGATGAGATCTGATAGAGATACATTACTTAAACGGAAAGTAAAACAAAAGGTAAAAATAATGCAGCAAAGTATTTTTGGTATTTTTGGTTTTAGATCTGAAAGTATAAGATGGAAAATAGACGTGGGGGCCATAGGTTTCACCAGAGGCTTCTCTCATGATAGCAAGTATTACGGTGGGTGAACAAATTACTGTCGAGCAATTGATAGAAAATCGAATAAATATGAAGATATCCAAGGCAATGATTATGCATATAGGCATCACGTCTGTGTCAAGTAGACCGAAATGATTCTGCCTCTACTACTATCAACCCACACATCGACCAACTCCTGCCTGCATCTAGAGTATTAAGTTCATGAAGAACAGAGTAACACATTAGGTAAGATGACATGATATAGAGGGATAAACTCAATCAATATGATGAAAACTCCATCTTGTTATCCTTGATGGCAACAATACAATACGTGCCTCGCTACCCCTACTTTGTCACTGGGTGACTACACCGCAAGATTGAACCCAAAACTAAGCACTTCTCCCATTTCAAGAATTACCAATCTAGTTGGCCATACCAAACCAATAACTCGAAGAGATTTGCAAAGATATGAAATCATGCATATAATAATTCAGGAAAGAGTCAAATAATATTCATGGGTAATCTGAACATAAACCCACAATTCATCAGATCTCGACAAACATACCGCAAAAGACTATTACATCGGATAGATCTCCATGAAGATCATGAAGAACATGGTATGGAAGAGAAAAGAGAGATAAGAAACCATCTAGCTACTAGCTATGGACCCGAAGGTCTGTGGTGAACTACTCATGCATCACCGGAGGGGCAATGGAGTTGATGTAGATGCTCTCCATGATCGAATCCCTCTCCGGCAGATTACCGGAAAAGGCTCCAATATTGGATCTCTTGAGAAGGAGGCTTCTGGCGGCGAAAAAGTGTTTTCGTGGCTCTCTTCGACAATGATGGAATATTTGGGAATTTATAGGCCAAAGATTAGGGTTGGGAGAGCTGCCATGGGCCCACAAGCCTGTTGGGCGCACCCTACCCCCCTAGGCATGCCCCTAGGGCTTGTGGCCCCATGGTAGCTCTTTTGCCTTGGTTCTCAAGTCTCCTAGTTTCCTTCCGGTCCAGAAAAATTCATTTTGAAGATTTTATTCCATTTGGACTCCGTTTAATATTCCTTATCTGCAATTCTCAAAAACAAGGAAAAATAGAAACTGGCACTAGGCTCTAGATTAATAGGTTAGTCCCAAAAATAATATAAAATAGCATATTAATGCATATAAACATCCAAAACAGATAATATAATAGCATGGAACAAACAAAAATTATAGATATGTTGGAGACGTATGAGTGTCCTCCGGGATCGCCGCCCCATCGGCAGCCCGCTCCGAGACGAACGAGTCCCACGGAGTGAAGGTCGCGATGCCGCTCACCCGCGCAGTCAGCGGCGCGAGGACAGCCACCAGCTCCGCCTTCAAGTCAGCTCGCCGGGTGGCCAATAGTGCCAGTCTAGGAATGGATGCCAGGACAACATGAAGTTTAGCGCCATCTACGCGTCTGCTCGGGCCGCCTAGGCCCTCCAAGCATCGATCCGGGCCGACCCAGCCTCCAGCCACCTCACTGGCCGATTGACGGTTTGGGGTTGCACCGCATCGGGACAGAGGGTGTGAACCACCACCAACTCGGCATCTCAGAGCTGGCTCATGATGTGCCTCACAGTCTTTAGACAAGCCTCGGCGGTGATGTCAGTCACCTTCACTGTCCAGGCACCGAGCGGCCCGATGTGGTGCCCTTCGTACGTGGATCCTCTCGCTGGGCCTCCACGGCCTCTTCTGTCATCCCTTGCATTTCAGGGAAAACCCTTGTATTAAGGAGACACATCGTTGTCGGTGTCAAAACCGGCAGATCTCGGGTAGGGGGTCCCGAACTATGAGACTAGAAGCGGTGGTAACAGGAGACAAAGGGGACAAAGATTTACCCATGTTCAGGCCCTCCTATGGAGGTAATACCGTACGTCCTGCTTGATTTTATTGATGATATGGGGGTTACGGAGTTGATCGACCTCGAGATCAAATAGCTAATCCTAGATGAGTTGTTCTCTATCTACAACCTAAAACCCTCTGGCTTATATTGACGCCGAGGGTATCTAGGGTTTACACATGGTCGGTTACATGCCAAATAGATAATCTTGCCTATTCGCTACATTAAACGTTGAGGACAAGCCACAATTCCCGAAGCTTCCTTTCTTGGAGACAGGGCCTTCGATCGATCCAATGTTCGGCAAGCGGTCCATATAGTCCGGCCCATAGAAATAGGTCGGCCTCCCGAGGACCCCTTAATCCAGGACTCCCTCAGTAGCCTGATACGTCTCCAACGTATCTATAATTTATCAAGTATTCATGCCATGTTTACAATAATTATATATGATTTTGGTATGATTTTATTAGAACTAACCCGGACTGATGCTGTTTTTAGCAGAACTACCATGGTGTCGTTTTTTGTGCAGAAATAAAAGATCTCAAAATGGGCTAAAAATTTAGTATGATTTTTTCAAGACCAAAAGAGATCCCTGAAGCATTGGAGTCAGGCCACAAGAGCCACGAGGAGGTCACAAGCCTTCCAGGCGCGGTCACCCCCCGGGTCGCGCCTAGCAGGCTTGTCACCGCCTCGTGGCACCCCTTCATGTGAGTTCGATGCCAAAAATTCCTATAAATATAGAAACCTCTGAAAAGAAACCTAGATCAGGAGTTCCACTGCTGCAAGCCTCCAGAGCCATGAAAAAACAATCGGGAGCCCATTCCGGAACCCTGCCGAAGGGGGAAACCATCACCGGAGGCCATCTTCATCATCTCGACGCTCACCATGACAAGGAGGGAGTAGTTCACCCTCGGGGCTGAGGGTATGTAATAGTAGCTATGTGTTTGATCTCTCTCTCTCTCTCTCGTGTTCTTGAGATGGCACGATCTTGATGTACCGCAAACTTTATTGATATAGATGAATCATATGGAGTTTTCCCCCTCTCTATCTTGTTGTGATGAATTGAGTTTTCCCTTTGAAGTTTTCTTATCGGATTGAGTCTTTAAGGATTTCAGAACACTTGATGTATGTCTTGCGATGGGATATCCATGGTGATAATGGGATGTTCTATTGATCTACTTTATGTATGTTTTGGTGATCAACTTGCGGGTTCCGTGACCTTGGGAATCTATGCATAGGGGTTGGTACATGTTTTTCGTCTTGAATCTAGGGCAGAAACATTGGGGCACTCGTTGAAGTGCTTTGTGTTGGATTGAACATGATGAATCTGAAATTATGTGATGCATATCATATAATCAAGCCCATGGATACTTGTGGTGACATTGGAGTGTCTAGGTGACATTAGGGTTTTGGTTGATGTGTATCTTAAGGTGTTATTTTAGTACGAACTCTAGGGCTGTTCGTGACACTTATAGGGATAGCTCATAAGATTGATCAGAAAAGATAACTTTGAGGTGGTTTAGTACCCTAAAATAATTTCTTCATAAGTTCACCGCTATTTGTGACTTTGGAGTGAACTCTTTGTCGCACGAGAGGTACTTACATATGATTCAACTATGTCAATATTGTTGAGAGAAATTGCACTAGTGAAAGTATGGACCCTAGGCCTTGTTTCCAAGCATTTATACAACGTTTTGCTTGTTGTTTACTATTTTTTACCTTGCTGTTTTTATATTTTCAGATTACAAAAACCTATATCTACCATCCATATTGCACTTGTATCACCGTCTCTTTGCCGAACTAGTGCACATATACAATTTGCCATTGTATTGGGTGTGTTTGGGACATAAGAGATTTCTTGTATTTGATTGCAGGGTTGTTTAAGAGAGACCATCTTTTTCCTACACCTCCCATGGATTGATAAACCTTAGGTCATCCACTTGAGGGAAAATTGTCGTTGTCCTACAAAACTCGGTGCTTGGAGGCCCAACACGAGTCTACAAGAAGAAGGTTGTGTAGTAGACATCAAGCTCTTTTCTGGCGCCGTTGCCATGGAGGTGAGTGCTTGAAGGTATATCTTTAAATCTCGCAATCAAATCTTTTAGTTTCTTGTTTTTCACTAGTTTATCCTATAAAAGAAAACTACAAAAAAATATGGAATTGAGGTTGCCTCATATGCTTCATCTTTTTAATGTCTTTCGTGAAAATGATGGAAAGGAAAATTGTTCTCAAGTGTTAGAAGAAGAAGTTGTTAAAAATTTTGGCACTAAACCCTTGAATGATGAGCATGATTTTAATATTTTTAGTATTAATTCTCTGAACATTCATGATGCTAATGATATGCAAAGCCACAAGCTTGGGGATGCTATGTTTGATGAAGATGATATTTTTGTACCCCAAGTTTTGATGAGCAAAACTATTATGATGATAGCATGCCTCCTATATATGATTATTATTGTGATGACATGTATTCTATAAAGATTAATGACAACCATGAAACCTATTATCTTGATTTTAATATTGAAAGTGGTTATGTCAATCAAGTATCTCATGATAGTTATTTTGTTGAGTTTGCTCCCACTATTATGAATGAAAAGAAAATTGCTTATGGGGAGAGTGAAAAACTTCTATGCTTGTATATCATGAAAAGGATGCTTTATGTGCTGGTTATATTGTGGAATTCATTCATGATGCTACTGAAAATTATTATGAGGGAGTAATATATGCTTTTTTTGCCTTCCTATGCTAGATGATTCTTGTTCCCAGAAATTGTTTGCTCACAAAATCCCTATGCATAGGAAGTGGGTTAGAATTAAACATGCTTTTCATGAGATTGATGATGCTCTTTTGCATGTTTCAACTCATTAAAATCGTCATGCCTAGCTAAAAGGCGTTAAAGAAAAGCGCTTGTTGGGAGATAACGCAACACTTTTACCTTCTGTTTTTATGTATTAACATGATTAAGATTCTGTAGTAATCAATTTTCGTGTCTTTTATTTCAATAAAGTGCCAAATAAAGCCTTTGGGATAGTGTGGATACTTGCTTGTTTGATTCTGTGCAAAAGCAGAAAGTTTTGCGTCCAGTATATGAATTATCTGATTTGACTGGAGCTTCAAACAATTCTAAAAAATTTAAAAATACTTTATATGAAAATTCCTTGAGCTTTCCTAATGTTTCAGAATTTTTAGAGTCAGGTAAGTATGGTGATCACGCAGATCTTTACAGACTTTTCTGTTTTTGACAGATTATGTTTTGCATGCATAGTTTGCTTATTTCAAGTGTTCATATAGCTTATATTGAGTAATATAAAGTGTGATAATGATAGAATACAGTACATATTATGTGGTAACAATTAAGAATCTTGTTTTGACAGTACCTAAGTGAATGATTTATCTTTACTACACTAACCCTTCTCATGAAGTTCCGTTAAGTTTTTGTGTTATTGAAGTTTTCAAGTTTTGGGTGAGATAGCGATATGAGGAGAATAAGGGGTGAAAAGAAGCTAAGATTGGGGATGCCCAAGGCATCCGCAAAGTAATATTCAAGGAAGAATCAAGCGTCTAATCTTGGGGATGCCTGGGAAGGCATCCCCTCTTTCGTCTTCAACACTATCGGTATGTCTTACTTGGAGCTATATTTTTATTCTTCACATAGTGTAAGTTTTGCTTGGAGAGTCATTTATTTTGTTTTTTATGTTAGGTTTTATTTATAATCCTGTTTTTCAATAAAAAGTTCCAAGAATTTCCTTTAGAATGCTTGAATTGCATGTTTGATGTCTACTGTGTAAAAACAGAAACTTCTGCTTTAGTTTTTGAATTTTCATATTTTACTGGAATGCAGAAAATTTCTGAATTTTTTACAATGTTTTTAATATTAATGTCATAGTATTTCCTAAATTTTCAGAAAAATTGAGTTAGATAAGTACACTGTTTTCATAAATTTCTACAGATTGTTCTGTTTGGACAGATTGCTGTCATAGTTTTGTTATCTACTTATCCTATAGTTTCCATAGCCGATATTCATAAATATAAATTGTGGAAATGATAGTATAGAGTAACTAATGTTTGAAAATTATTGTGCAACTTGTCTTGGCAGTACATGAAGAGTTGATTTATTATTATGTGTACTAACCTATCTCATGAATTCTTTTCGAGTTTTGTGTGCATGAAGTTTCTGAGAATAGGTGAAACCATGATATGAGAGGATTGAACGAGATACAAAAGCTCAATATTGGGGATTCCCAAGGAACCCCAAGTAAATATTTCAATAATTCTGAAGCATCTAATCTTGGGGATGCTACGGATCCCATCTCTCTTCATCAACAATTATTGGTTAGCCTATGTTGAGCCTAAATTTTTATTCATTCACATGATGTGTGCTATTCTTGGAGTGATATTTTTTTGCTTTATGTTTAAATAAAATATTAAGATCTGAAAATATTTATTTAGAGAGAGAGAAATTCCTCACATAGCTACTTAATTGTTTGACTACTCATTGATCTTCACTTATATGTTTTGGAGTAGTTTTGTCATTTACTCTCGTGCTTCATTTATATCCTATGAGTAAATGGTTGAATGAATTGAATATCATAAATATGAAATTATATATGCTTCATATACTTATCCCATGGAGAGTAATGACTTCACACATAATAAGTATAAGTGGTGAAATTTATTGAAAGTTAGCAAACACCGCATTGGTCAATTGAACCATTCATGAAAGAATATTGAAGGAAGAGAGATTTCATATATAAATATATTATCTTGGACATCTTCTATGATTGTGAATACCCATTAATTATTTTCAAACTTGAGAAAATTAGTTGAAGTTGGACAAGGAAGAAAACATAATGAGTTATGCTTGGGTATATTTGTATAGAAGTTATATTGTTATGGATCCTCCAACATGTAGTGCTTGCTTTCACCTCATACTAGCCAAAAATTCCGCACCAAGTAGAAATACTACTTGTGCATCCAAACATCCTTAAACCCAAAGTTTTTCCATATGAGTCCACCGTACCGACCAATACGCGGTATTTACCTATCATTCCAAGTAAATTTGCATGTGCCAAACTCTAAACCTTCAAATAATATTCTGTTTTGTATGCCCGAATCGCTCATATAATGACTAGGGGATGTCAGTATCTTCCATGCTAGGTGGGTTATTCTCATGATATGTGTTGATTCACTATCTTTCATGAGAAAGTGGCTGGTAAAGGGGATTCCTAGTCCCGAAATCAAAGAAAAAATGCAAATAATTAAACAAAACTCCCCCCATGAATGCTGTTGGCATGGACGGTACACGTGGATTCGGCTCGCCATGGAGTGTGATTGATTGGTGGAGGGGGAGTAAAAACTTTACCATTCTGTTTCGGAACCGGCTATAATGTATCTAGCATGGAAGATATAGAGATCTCTCGGTTATTATGGTGACAATGAAAGCATACCGCCAAAATTATTATTCATCTCTGTTTTAAAAGCTCGAGCTCTCGCACCTCTACAAATCAATGCTTCCCTCTGCGAAGGGTCTATTGTTTACTTTCTAGTACTTACCTTTATGAAAGAGTCATGGTGATCTTCACTACTTCGTATATTTTGCCTTTTTCTCTTGGTAACCGTCATGTGTTGGGGAAAGATCCAAGCATATATGGTCATTCAAATATATTTGATCATGAATTATTACTGTTGACGATTATCTATATGATAAATAAGTTGGAAGGCGAAACTTTAAGCCCGTGTCTTTCTTTGTTTTTGGCGGATGCCATTTGCTCTAAAAATATGCTTTGAATGTTAGCAATCATGGAAGACTATATGATAGTTGAGTATGTGAAATTTGCTAAATCAAATCTCTTACATAGACCCTTCCTGAAAATAAGATGAATTGCAATTGTTTGGTGATTGAATGCATAGTTTGTTAGTCTATACCTTAACATGTGGATAGCTTTTTATTTCATCAAGAGAAGTTTTATGAGATTAGCTATTGTTTACGATATATAATGATGCTAGAAAAAGTGTTTGGAACTATCAGTATCAAATTTATGTACTACGCTAGCATTCACACTTCATAAATTATTTCTTGTATCATTTACCTACTCGTGGACGAACTAGAATTAAGCTTGGGGATGCTGATACGTCTCCAATGTATCTATAATTTATGAAGTATTCATGCCATGTTTACAATAATTCTATATTATTTTGATATAATTTTATTAGAACTAACCCGGACTGACGCTATTTTCAACAAAACTACCATGGTGTCATTTTTTGTGCAGAAATAAAAGTTCTCGGAATGGGCTGAAAAATTAGTATGATTTTTTCTATACCAAAAGAGACCCCCAAAGCATTGGAGTTGATCTAGAAGAGCCACGAGGAGGTCACAAGCCTGCCAGGCGTGGCCACCCCCGTGACACGCCTAGCAGGCTTGTTACCTCCTTGTGGCACCCCTTGATGTGAGATCGACGCCAAAAATTCCCATAAATATAGAATCCTCCAAAAAGAAACCTAGATCAGGAGTTTCGCCGATGCAAGCCTCCAGAGCCATGAAAAACTAATCAGAAGCCCGTTCCGGCACCCTGCCGAAGGGGGAAACCATCACCGGAGGCCGTTTTCATCATCCCGGTGCTCTCCATGACGAGGAGGGAGTAGTTCACCCTCGGGGCTGAGGGTATGTACTAGTAGATATGTGTTTGATCTTTCTCTCTCGTGTTCTTTAGATGGAACAATCTTGATGTACCACGAGCTTTATTGATATAGATGAATCATATGGGGTTTTTCCCCTCTCTATCTTGTTGTGATGAATTGAGTTTTCCCTTTGAAGCTTTCTTATCGGATTGAGTCTTTAAGGATTTCAAAACACTTGATGTATGTATTGCGATGGGATATCCATGGTGACAATGGGATGTTCTATTGATCTACTTGATGTATGTTTTGGTGATCAACTTGTGGGTTCCGTGACCTTGGGAATCTATGCATAGGGGTTGGCTCACGTTTTCGTCTTGAATCTACGGTAGAAACTTTGGGGCAATATTTGAAGTTCTTTATGTTGGCTTGAACATGATGAATCTGAAATTATGTGATGCATATCATATAATCAAGCCCATGGATGCTTGTGGTGACATTGGAGTGTCTAGGTGACATTAGGGTTTTGGTTGATGTGTATCTTAAGGTGTTATTTTAGTACAAACTCTAGGGCTGTTCGTGATACTTATAGGGATAGCTCATAAGATTGATCAGAAAAGATAACTTTGAGGTGGTTTCGTACCCTACAATAATTTCTTCGTTAGTTTGCCACTATTTGTGACTTTGGAGTAAACTCTTTGTCGCACGAGAGGTACTTACATATGATTCAACTATGTCAATATTGTTGAGAGAAATTGCACTAGTGAAAGTATGGACCCTAGGCCTTGTTTCCAAGCATTTATACAACGTTTTGCTTGTTGTTTACTATATTTTACCTTGTTGTTATATATTTTCAGATTACAAAAACCTATATCTACCATCCATATTGCACTTGTATCACCGTTTCTTCGCTGAACTAGTGCACCTATACAATTTGCCATTGTACTGGGTGTGTTGGGGACAAAAGAGATTTCTTGTATTTGATTGCAGGGTTGTTTGAGAGAGACCATCTTCATCCTACACCTCCCACGGATTGATAAACCTTAGGTCATCCACTTGAGGGAAAATTGCCGATGTCCTACAAAACTCTGTGCTTGGAGGCCCAACACGAGTCTACAAGAAGAAGGTTGTGTAGTAGACATCAAGCTCTTGTCTGGCGCCATTGTAGGGGAGGTGAGTGCTTTAAGGTATATCTTTAGATCTTAGAATCAAATCTTTTAGTTTCTTGTTTTTCACTAGTTTATTCTATAGAAGAAAACTACAAAAAATATGGAATTGAGGTTGCCTCATATGCTTCATCTTTTTAATGTCTTTCGTGAAAATGATGGAAAGGAAAATTGTGCTCATGTGCTAGAAGAAGAAGTTATTAAAATGTTTGGCACTAAATCCTTGAATGATGAGCATGGTTTTAATATTGTTAGTATGAATTCTCTTAACATTCCTGATGCTAATGATATGCAAAGCCACAAGCTTGGGGATGCTATGTTTGATGAAGATGATATTTTTGTCCCCCAAGTTTTGATGAGCAAAACCATTATGATGATAGCATGCCTCCTATATATGATGATTATTGTGATTACATATATTCTATCAATAGTAATGACAACCATGAAACCTATTATCATGATTATAATATTGAATGTGGTTATGTCAATCAAGTATCTCATGATAGTTATTTCGTTGAGTTTGGTCCCACTATTATGAATGAAAAGCAAATTGCTTATGGGGAGAGTGACAAAAATTTACGCTTGTACATCATGAAAAGAAGGCTTTATGTGCTGGTTATATTGGGGAATTCCATCATGACGCTACTGAAAATTATTATGAGGGAGGAATATATGCTTGTAGGAATTGAAATAATATCAAGTTTCCTCTCTATGTGTCGAAAGTTTTGAAGCTATGCTTGTTTTGCCTTCCTATGCTAGATGATTCTTCTTCCCAGAAATTGTTTGCTCACAAAATCCCTATGCATAGGAAGTGGGTTAGACTTAAATGTTCTTGTCATGTGAGTCATGATGCTCTTTTGCATGTTTCAACTATTATTCCTATACGAGCATCATTAAACTCATCATGCCTAGCTAAAAGGCGTTAAAGAAAAGCGCTTGTTGGGATACAACCCAACACTTTTACCTTATGTCTTTATGTATTCACATGACTAATCTTCTGTATTAATCATGTTTTGTGTCTTTTATTTCAATAACCTCCCAAGTAAAGCCTTTGAGATAGTGTGGATACTTGCTTGTTTTATTCTGTGCAAAAGCAGAAAAATTTGCGTAATGAATTATATGATTTTACTGGATCTTCAAACAATTCTGGAATTTTTACAAATACTTTATATGCAAATTACTTGATCTTTACTAATGTTTCAGAATGTTTAGAGTCGGTTAAGTATGGTGATCATGTAGATCTTTACAGTCTGTTCTGTTTTTGATAGATTCTGCTTTGTATGCATAGTTTGCTTATTTCAAGTGTTCCTATAGCTTATATTGAGTAATATAAATTGTGATAATGATATAATACAGTAGGTATGATGTGGGAACATTTATGAATCTTGTCTTGACAGTACCTAAGTGAATGATTTATCTTTACTACACTAACCCTTCTCATGAAGTTCCGTTAAGTTTTGTGTGATTCAAGTTTTCAAGTTTTGGGTGAGACACCGATATGAGGAGAATAAGGGGTCAAAATAACCTAAGATTGGGGATGCCCAAGGCATCCCCAAGGTAATATTCAAGGAAGACTCAAGCGTCTAAGCTTGGGGATGCCCCGGAAGGAATCCCCTCTTTCGTCTTTAACACTACTGGTATATCTTACTTGGAGCTACACTTTTATTCGTCACATAACATCAGTTTTGCTTGGAGAGTCATTTTATTTTATTTATAATCTTGTTTTTCAATAAAAATTACCAAGAATTTCCTTTCGAATGCTTGAATTGCATGTTTGATGTGTGCTGTGTATAAACAGAAACTTATGCTTTAGTGTTTAAATTTTCATATTTTACTCGACCATGAAATGTTTCTGAAATTTTTACATAGTGTTTTCATATTACTTTTATAGTATTTACTAAATGTTTTATACAAGTACATTGTTTTCATAAATTTCTACAGCCTGTTCTGTTTGGACAGATTGCTGTCATAGTTTTGTTATCTACTTATCATATAGTTTCCATAGCCTATGTTCGTATATATAAATTGTGTAAATGATAGTTACATTAACTAATGTTTCAAAATTATTGTGAAACTTGTCTTGGCAGTACATGAAGAGTTGATTTATGACTATGTGTACTAACCTATCTCATGAGTTCTTTTCGAGTTTTCTGTGGATGAAGTTTCTTAGAATAGGTGAAACCATGATATGAGAGGATTGAACGAGATACAAAAGCTCAAGCTTGGGGATTACCAAGGCACCCAGAGTAAATATTTCAATAAGTCTCAAGTATCTATGCTTGGGGATGCTACGCATCCCATCTCTCTTCATCAACAATTATCGGTTAGCCTATGTTGAGCCTAAATTTTTATTCATTCACATGATGTGTGCTATTCTCGGAGTGCTATTTTTGTTTTGCTTGATGTTTAAATAAAATATTCAGATCTGAAAATATTTATTGAGAGAGATATAAACTCCTCACATATCTACTTAATTGTTTGACTACTCATTGATCTTCACTTATATGTTTTGGAGTAGTTTTTTCATTTACTCTCATGCTTCACTTATATCCTATGAGTAAATGGTTGAATGAATTGAATATCATAAATATGAAATTATATATGCTTAATATACTTATCCCATGGGGAGTAATGACTTCACACACAATAAGTATAAGTGGTGAAATTTGTTAAAAGTTATCAAACACCGCATTGGTCAATTGAACCATTACTGAAAGAATATTGAAGGCAGAGAGATTTCACATATAAATATATTATCTTGGACATCTTCTATGATTGTGAATACCCATTAATTATTTTAAAACTTGAGCTAATTATTTGAAGTTGGACAAGGAAGACAACATAATGAGTTATGCTTGGGTATATTTGTATAGAAGTTATATTGTTATGGATCCTCCAACATGTGGTGCTTTCTTCCACCTCATACTAGCCAATAATTCCGCTCCAAGTAGAAATACTACTTGTGCATACCAATATGCGCTATTTACCTATCGTTCCAAGTAAATTTTCATGTGCCAAACTCTAAACCTTCAAATAATATTATGTTTTGTATGCCTGAATCGCTCATATAATGACTAGGGGTTGTCAGTATCTTCCATGCTAGGTGGGTTATTCTCACGATATGTGTTGATTCACTATCTTTCACGAGAAAGTGGCTGGTAATAGGGATTCCCAGTCCCGAAATCAAAGAAAAAAAATGCAAATAATTAAACAAAACTCCCCTAGGAATGTTGTTGGTATGGACGGTACCCGTGGATTCGGTTTGCCGTGGAGTGTGATTGATTGGTGGAGGGGGAGTAAAAAATTTACCATTCTATTTGGGAACCACCTATAATGTATCTAGCATGGAAGATCCCGAGATCTCTCGGTTGTTATGGTGACAATGAAAGCATACCGCCCAAAATTAATATTCATCTCTATTTTAAAAGCTCGATCTCTGGCACCTATGCAAATCAATGCTTCCCTCGGCGAAGGGTCTATGTTTTACTTTCTAGTACTTACCTTATGCAAGGGTCATGGTTATCTTGACCACTTCCTATATTTTGCCTTTTACTCTTGGCAAGCTTCATGTGTTGGGGAAAGATCCAAGCATATATGGCCATTCAAATATATTTGATCTTGAATTATTACTGTTGACGATTATCTATATGATAAATAAGTTGGAAGGAGAAACTTTGAGCCCCTATGTTTCTTTGTGTTCGACGGATGCCATTTGTTGTAAAAATATGCTTTGAGTGTTAGCAATCATGTAAGACTATATGATAGTTGAGTATGTGGAATTTTCTAAATCAAAGCTCTTACATAGACCCTTTCTGAAAATAAGATGAATTGCAATTGTTTGGTGACTGAAAGCATAGTTTGTTAGTCTATACTTTAACATGTGGATAGCTTTTTATTTCATCATGAGAAGTTTTATGATATGATCTACTGTTTATGATATATAATGATGCTAGAAAAAGTGTTTGGAACTATCATTGATCAAATTTATGCATTATGCTAGCATTCAGACTTCATAAACTATTTCTTTTATCATTTACCTACTCGAGGACGAGCAAGAATTAAGCTTGGGGATGCTGATACGTCTCCAATGTATCTGTAATTTATGAAGTATTCATGCCATGTTTACAATAATTCTATATGATTTTTGTATTATTTTATTAGAACTAACCCGGACTGACGCTGTTTTGAGCAGAACTACCATGGTGTCGTTTTTGTGCAAAAATAAAAGTTCTCGGAATGGGCTGAAAATTTAGTATGATTTTTTCTGGACCAAAGGAGACCCCCAAAGCATTGGAGTTGGGCTAGAAGAGCCACGAGGAGGTCACAAGCTTGCCAGGTGCGGCCACCCCCCTGGCCGCGCCTACCAGGCTTGTCACCGCCTCGTGGCACCCCTTGACGTGAGATCAACGCCAAAAATTCCAATAAATATAGAAACCTCCGGAAAGAAACCTAGATCGGGAGTTCCACCGCTGCAAGCCTCCAGAGCCACGAAAAACCAATCAAGAGCCCGTTCCGGCACCCTGTCGGAGGGGGAAACCATCACCGGAGGTCGTCTTCATCATCCCGGCGCTCTCCATGACAAGGAGGGAGTAGTTCACCCTCGGGTCTGAGGCTATGTGCCATTAGCTATGTGTTTGATCTCTCTCTGTCTCTCTCGTGTTCTTGAGATGGCACAATCTTGATGTACCGCGAGCTTTATTGATATAGATGAATCATACGGAGTTTTCCCCCTCTCTATCTTGTTGTGGTGAATTGAGTTTTCCCTTTGAAGTTTCTTATCGGATTGAGTCTTTAAGGATTTGAGAACACTTGATGTATGTCTTGCGATGGGATATCCGTGGTGATAATGGGATGTTCTATTGATCTACTTGATGTATGTTTTGGTGATCAACTTGCGGGTTCCGTGACCTTGGGAATCTTTGCATAGGGGTTGGCCATGTTTTCGTCTTGAATCTACGGTAGAAACTTTGGGGCACTCTTTGAAGTTCTTTGTGTTGGATTGAACATGATGAATCTGAAATTATGTGATGCATATCATATAATCAAGCCCATGGATAATTGTGGTGACATTGGAGTGTCTAGGTGACATTAGGGTTTTGGTTGATGTGTATCTTAAGGTGTTATTTTAGTACGAACTCTATGGCTGTTCATGACACTTATAGGGATAGCTCATAAGATTGATGAGAAAAGATAACTTTGACGTGGTTTCGTACCCTACAATAATTTCTTCATTAGTTCGCCGCTATTTGTGACTTTGGAGTGAACTCTTTGTCGCACGAGAGGTACTTACATATGATTCAACTATGTCAATATTGTTGAGAGAAATTGCAGTAGTGAAAGTATGGACCCTAGGCCTTGTTTCCAAGCATGTATACAACGTCTTTCTTGTTGTTTAATATTTGTTACCTTGCTGTTTTTATATTTTCAGATTACAAAAACCTATATCTACCATCCATATTGCACTTGTATCACCGTCTCTTCGCCGAACTAGTGCACCTATACAATTTGCCATTGTATTGGGTGTGTTGGGGACATAAGAGATTTCTTGTATTTGATTGCAGGGTTGTTTGAGAGAGACCATCTTCATCCTACACCTCCCATGGATTGATAAACCTTAGGTCATCCACTTGAGGGAAAATTGTCGCTGTCCTGCAAAATTCTATGCTTGGAGGCCCTACACGAGTCTACAAGAAGAAGATTGTGTAGTAGACATCAAGCTCCTTTCTGGCGCCGTTGCGGGGGAGGTGAGTGCTTGCAGGTATATCTTTAGATTTTGCAATCAAATCTTTTTGTTTCTTGCTTTTCTCTAGTTCAGCCTATAAAAGAAAACTACAAAAAAATATGGAATTGAGGTTGCCTCATATGCTTCATCTTTTTAATGTCTTTCATGAAAATGATGGAAAGGAAAATTGTGCTCACGTGTTAGAAGAAGAAGTTATTAAAATGTTTGGAACAAAATCCTTGAATGATGGGCATGATCTTAATATTGTTAGTATGAATTCTCTGAACATACATGATGCTAATGATATGCAAAGCCACAAGCTTGGGGATGCTATGTTTGATGAAGATGATATTTTTGTCCCTCCTGTTTTGATGAGCTAAACAATTATGATGATAGCATGCCTCCCATATATGATGATTATTGTGATGGCATGTATTCTATAAATAGTAATGACAACCATGAAACCTATTATCATGATTTTAATATTGAATGTGGTTATGTCAATCAAGTATCTCATGATAGTTATTTTGTTGAGTTTGCTCCCACTATTATGAATGAAAAGAAAATTGCTTATGAGGAGAGTGAAAAAAATTCTACGCTTGTAGATCATGAAAACAAGGCTTTGTGTGCTGGTTATATTGTGGAATTCCTTTATGATGCTACTGAAAATTATTATGAGGGAGGAATATATGCTTGTAGGAATTGCAATAATATCAAGTTTCCTCTCTATGTGTCGAAAGTTTTGAAGCTATGCTTGTTTTGCCTTCCTGTGCTAGATGATTCTTCTTCCCAGAAATTGTTTCCTCACAAAATCCCTATGCATAGGAAGTGGGTTATACTTAAATGTTCTTGTCATGAGATTCATAATGCTCTTTTGCATGTTTCAACTATTATTCCTATACGAGCATCATTAAAATCATCATGCCTAGCTAAAAGGTGTTAAAGAAAAGCGCTTGCTGGGAGGCAACCCAACACTTTTACCTTCTATTTTTATGTATTCACATGATTAAGCTTCTGTATTAATCATGTTTTGTGTCTTTTATTTCAATAAAGTCCAAATTAAAAGCCTTTGGGATAGTGTGGATACTTGCTTGTTTGATTCTGTGCAAAAGCAGAAAGTTTTGCGTCGAGTATATATGAATTATATGATTCTACGGGAGCTTCCAACAATTATGAAATTTTTACAAATACTTTATATGCAAATTCCTTGAGCTATCCTAATTTTTCAGAATGTTTAGAGTCAGGTAAGTATGGTGATCATGCAGATCTTTACAGACTGTTCTGTTTCTCACAGATTCTGTTTTGCATGCATAGTTTGCTTATTTCAAGTGTTCCTATAGATTATATTGAGTAATATAAATTGTGATAATGATATAATACATTAGGTATGATGTGGTAACAATTATGAATCTTGTCTTGATAGTACCTAAGTGAATGATTTATCTTTACTACACTAACCCTTCTCATGAAATTCCGTTAAGTTTTGTGTGATTGAAGTTTTCAAGTTTTGGGTGAGACACCGATATGAGGAGAATAAGGGGTGAAAATAACCTAAGATTGGGTATTCCCAAGGCATCCCCAAGTTAATATTCCAGGAAGACTCGAGCATCTAAGCTTGGGGATGCCCCGGAAGGCTTCCCCTCTTTCGTCTTCAACACTATGGTATATCTTACTTGGAGCTATATTTTTATTCGTCACATAATATGAGTTTTGCTTGGAGAGTCATTTTATTTTGTTTTTTATGTTAGGTGTTATTTAGAATCTTGTTTTTCAATAAAAACTTCCAAGAATTTCCTTTAGAATGCTTGAATTGCTTGTTTGATGTGTGTTGTGTAAAAATAGAAACTTATGCTTTAGTGTTTGAATTTTCATATTTTACTGGAGTGTGGAATGTTTATGAATTATTTACAAAGTGTTTTCATATTATTTAAATATTATTTCGTAAATTTTCATAATTTTATGACTTACATAAGTACACTGTTTTCATAAATTAATAGAGCCTGTTCTGTTTGGACAGATTGTTGTCATAGTTTTGTTATCTACTTATCCTATAGTTTCCATAGCCTATATTCATAAATATAAATTGTGTAAATGATAGTATACAGTAAGTAATGTCTGAAAATTATTGTGAAACTTGTCTTGGCAGTACATGAAGAGTTGATTTATTATTACGTGTACTAACCTATCTCACGAGTTCTTTTCGAGTTTTGTGTGGATGAAGTTTTTGAGAATAGGTGAAACCATGATATGAGAGGATTGAACGAGATACAAAATCTCAAGCTTGGGGATTACCAAGGTACCTAGAGTAAATATTTCAATAAGTCTCGAGCATCTAAGCTTGGGGATGCTACGCTTCCCATCTCTCTTCATCAACAATTATCGGTTAGCCTATGGTGCGCCTACATTTTTATTCATTCACATGATGTGTGCTATTCTTGGAGTGATATTTTTGTTTTGCCTTATGTTTAAATAAAATATTCAGATTTGAAAACCTTTATCGGGAGAGAGAAAGAAAGTCCTCACATAGCTACTTCATTGTTTGAGTACTCAAATATCTTCACTTATATGTTTTGGAGTAGTTTTGTCATTTACTCTTGTGATTAACTTATATCCTATGAGTAAATGGTTGAATGAATTGAATATCATAAATATGAAATTATATATGCTTCATATACTTATCCCATGGGGAGTAATGACTTCACACATAATAAGTATAAGTGGTGAAATTTATTGAAAGTTAGCAAACACCGCATTGGTCAATTGAACCATTCATGAACTAATATTGAAGGAAGAGAGATTTCAAATATGAATATATTATCTTGGACATCTTCTATGATTGTGAATACCCATTAATTATTTTCAAACTTGAGCAAATTAGTTGAAGTTGGACAGGGAAGACAACGTAATGAGTTATGCTTGGGTATATTTGTATAGAAGTTATATTGGTATGGATCCTCCAACATGTGGTGCTTGCTTCCACCTCATACTAGCCAAAAATTCCGCACCAAGTAGAAATACTACTTGTGCATCCAAACATCCTTAAACCCAAAGTTGTTCCATATGGGTCCACCATACCCACAAATATGCAGTATTTACCTATCATTTCAAGTAAATTTGCATGTGGCAAACTCTATACCTTCAAATGTTATTCTGTTTTGTCTGCTTGAATCGCTCATATACTGAATAGGGGATGTCAGTATCTTCCATGCTAGGTGGGTTATTCTCACGATATGTGTTGATTCACTATCTTTCACGAGAAAGTGGCTGGTAATAGGGATTCCCAGTCCCGAAATCAAAGAAAAAAATGCAAATTATTAAACAAAACTCCCCTAGGAATGTTGTTGGTATGGATGGTATGCGTGGATTCGGCTCACCATGGAGTGTGATTGATTGGTGGAGGGGGAGTAAAAACTTTACCATTTTGTTTGGGAACCGCCTATAATGTATCTAGCATGGAAGATACCGAGATCTCTCGGTTGTTATGGTGATAATGAAAGCATACTGCCCAAAATTAATATTCATCTCTGTTTTAAAAGCTCGAGCTCTGGCACCTCTGCAAATCAATGCTTCCCTCTGCGAATGGTCTATCTTTTACTTTCTAGTACTTACCTTTATGCAAGAGTCATGGTGATCTTCACCACTTCCTATATTTTTCCTTTTTCTCTTGGCAAGCGTCATGTGTTGGGGAAAGATCCAAGCATATATGGCCATTCAAATATATTTGATCATAAATTATTATTGTTGATGATTATCTATATGATAAATAAGTTGGAAGGCGAAACTTTAAGCACCTATCTTTCTTTGTGTTCGACGGATGCCATTTGCTCTAAAAATATGCTTTGAGTGTTAGCAATAACGGAAGACTATATGATAGCTGAGTATGTGGAATTTGCTAAATCAAAGCTCTTACATAGACCCTTCCTGAAAATATGATGAATTGCAATTGTTTGGTGACTAAAAACATAGTTTGTTAGTCTATACAACATGTGGATAGCTTTTTATTTCATCATGAGAAGTTTTATGAGATGAGATATTGTTTATGATATATAATGATGCTAGAAAAAGTGTTTGGAACTATCATTGAACAAATTTATGCACTATGCTAGCATTCACACTTCATAAATTATTTCTTTTATCATTTACCTACTCGAGGACAAGCAAGAATTAAGCTTGGGGATGCTGATACGTCTCCAACGTACCTATAATTTATGAAGTATTAATGCCATGTTTACAATGATTCTATATGATTTTGGTATGATTTTATTAGAACTAACCCATACTGGCGTTGTTTTTAGCAGAACTACCATGGTGTCGTTTTTTGTATAGAAATAAAAGTTCTCGGAATGGGCTGAAAATTTAGTATGACTTTTTCTAGACTAAAAGAGACCCCCGAAGCATTCTAGTTGGGCTAGAAGAGACACGAGGAGGTCACAAGCCTACCAGGCGCAGCAACCCCCTGGTCGCGCCTAGCAGGCTTGTCAGCGCCTCGTGGCACCCCTTGACGTGAGATCGATGCCAAAAATTCCTTTAAATATATAAACCTCAGAATACAAACCTAGATTGGGAGTTCCACTGCCGCAAGCCTCTAGAGCCACCAAAAACCAATCGGGAGCCCGTTCTGGGACCCTGCCGGAGAGGGAAACCATCACCGGAGGCCGTCTTCATCATCCCGGCGCTCTCCATGATGTGGAGGGAGTAGTTCACCCTCGGGGCTAAGTGTATGTACTAGTAGCTATGCGTTTGATCTATCTCTCTCTCTCTTGTGTTCTTGAGATGGCACGATCTTGATGTACCGCAAGATTTATTGATATAGATGAATCATATGGAGTTTTCCCCCTCTCTATCTTGTTGTGATGAATTGAGTTTCCCTTTGAAGTTTTCTTATCGGATTGAGTCTTTAAGGATTTGAGAACACTTGATGTATGTCTTGCGATGGGATATCCGTGATGACAATGGGATGTTTTATTGATCTACATGATGTATGTTTTGGTGATCAACTTGCGGGTTCCGTGACCTTGGGAATCTGTGCATAGGGGTTGGCACATGTTTTCGTCTTGAATCTGCGGTAGAAACTTTGGGGAACTCTTTGAAGTTCTTTGTGTTGGATTGAACATGATGAATCTGAAATTATGTGATGCATATCGTATAATCAAGCCCATGGATACTTGTGGTGACATTGGAGTGTCTATGTGACACTAGGGTTTTGGTTGATGTGTATCTTAAGGTGTTATTTTAGTATGAACTCTAGGGCTGTTCGTGACACTTATAGGTATAGCTCATAAGATTGATCAGAAAAGATAACTTTGAGGTGGTTTCGTACCCTACAATAATTTCTTCGTTAGTTCGCCGCTATTTGTGACTTTGGAGTGAACTCTTTGTCACACGAGAGGTACTTACATATGATTCAACTATGTCAATATTGTTGAGAGAAATTGCACTAGTGAAAGTATGGACCCTAGGCCTTGTTTCCAATCATTTATACAACGTTTTGCTTGTTATTTACTGTTTGTTACCTTGCTGTTTTTATATTTTCAGATTACAAAAACCTATATCTACCATCCATATTGCAGTTGTATCACCGTCTCTTCGCCGAACTAGTGCACCTATACAATTTGCCATTGTATTGGGTGTGTTGGGGACATAAGAGATTCCTTGTATTTGATTGCAGGGTTGTGTGAGAGAGACCATCTTCATCCTACACCCCCCATGGAATGATAAACCTTAGGTCATCCACTTGAGGGGAAATTTCCGTTGTCCTACAAAACTCTGCGCTTGGAGGCCCAACACGAGTCTACAAGAAGAAGGTTGTGTAGTAGACATCATAGCCCCCGAACTTGTTGAAAATATGCCCTAGAGGCAATAATAAAATGGTTATTATTGTATTTCCTAGTTCATGATAATTTTCTATTGTTCATGCTATAATTGTGTTAACCGGAAACCGTAATACATGTGTGAATACATAGACCACAACATGTCCCTAGTGAGCCTCTAGTTGACTAGCTCGTTAATCAATAGATGGTCACGGTTTCATGACCATGGACATTGGATGTCGATTGATAACAGGATCACATCATTAGGAGAATGATGTGATGGACAAGACCCAATCCTAAGCATAGCGCAAGATCAAGTAGTTCGTTTGCTAAAGCTTTTCAATGTCAAGTATCGTTTCCTTAGACCATAAGATTGTGCAACTCCCAGATACCGTAGGAATGTTTTGGGTGCGCCAAACATCACAACGTAACTGGGTGGCTATAAAGGTGCACTATGGGTATCTCCGAAAGTGTCTGTTGGGATGGCACGAATCGAGACTGGGATATGTCACTCCATGTGACGGAGAGGTATCTCTGGGCCCACTCGGTAAGACATCATCATAATGAGCTCAATGTGACTAAGGAGTTAGTCACGGGATGATGTGTTATAGAACGAGTAAAGAGACTTGTCGGTAACGAGATTGAACAAGGCATAGAGATACCGACGATCGAATCTCGGGCAAGTATCATACCGATAGACAAAGGGAATTGTATACGGGATTGATTGAATCCCCGACATCCTGGTTCATCCGATGAGATCATCGTGGAGCATGTGGGAGCCAACATGGGGTATCCAGATCCCGTTGTTGGTTATTGACCAGAGAGGTGTCTCAGTCATGTCTACGTGTCTCCTGAACCCGTAGGGTCTACACACTTAAGGTTCGATGACGCTAGGGTTATAGGGAAATAGTGTACGTGGTTACCGAAGGTAGTTCGGAGTCCCGAATGAGATCCGGGACGTCACAAGGAGTCCTGGAATGGTTCGGAGATGAAGATTGATATATAGGATGTGAGGTTTTGGTTATCGGAAGTGTTTCGGGCGTCACAGGTAGTGTACCGGGACCACCGGAAGGGTTCCGGGGGTCCACCAAGTGGGCGCACAGGCCCCAGAGGGCTCCATGGTCCTGACGTGGAGGGAACCAGCCCCTAGGTGGGCTGGTGCGCCTCCACAAGAGGCCCAAGGCACAGGAACTAGAGGAGGGAGGGGAAACCCTAGACCCAGATGGGCCTAAGGCCCACTAGGGCTGCGCCCTCCTCCTCTCCTCCCTCTGGCCGCCGGCCAGATTGCCATCTAGTGGCTACCGCACCACCCTAGGGTGGGAACCCTAGGGTGCAGCCCTACCTCCTCCTCCTACTATATATAGAGGTGCCCTTGGGGCTGTTTTGAGACACGGTTCTCTCTTCCTCTCGGCGCAGCCCTACCTCTCTATATCCTCGTTCTCCTAGTGCTTAGCGAAGCTCTGCCGGAGTACCACGCAGCTCCACCGACACCATGCTGTCGTGCTGCCGGAGCTCTCCCTCAACCTCTCCTTCCTCCTTGCTGGATCAAGGCGTAGGAGACGCCACCGGGCTGCACGTGTGTTGAACGCGGAGGCGCCATCGTTCGGCGCTAAGATCGGAGTCCACCGCGATCTGAATCGCTGCGAGTAAGACTCCACCAACCGCGTTCTTGCAACGCTTCCGCTTAGCGATCTTCAAAGGTATGAAGATGCAATCTCTCCCCTCTCGTTGCTGGTTTCTCCACAGATAGATCTTGGCGACACGTAGGAAATTTTTTGATTTACTACTACGTCTTCCAACAGTGGTATCAGAGCTAGGTCTATGCGTAGAATCTATGCACGAGTAGAACACAAAGCAGTTGTGGGGGTCGATCTTGTTAATTTGCTTACCACTACTAGTCTTATCTTGATTCGGCGGTATTGTGGGATGAAGCGGCCCGGACCGACCTTACATGTACGCTTACGTGAGACTGGTTCCACCGCCTGACATGCACTTGTTGCATAAGGTGGCTAGCGGGTGTCTGTCTCTCCCACCTTAGTCGGATTGGATTCGATGAAAAGGGTCCTTATGAAGGGTAAATAGCAATTGGCATATCACGTTGTGGTTTTGGCGTAGGTAAGAAACGTTCTTGCTAGTAACCTATAGCAGCCATGTAAAAACTTGCAACTACAAATTAGAGGACGTCTAACTTGTTTTTGTAGCATATGCCTTGTGATGTGATATGGCCAAAGAATGTGATGTGATGCATTGTGATGTATGAGATTGATCATGTTCTTGTAATAGGATTCACGACTTGCATGTCGATGAGTATGACAACCGGCAGGAGCCATAGGAGTTGTCTTATTTTATTGTATGACCTGCGTGTCAATCATAAACGCCATGTAATTACTTTACTTTATTGCTAAACATTAGCCATAGTAGTAGAAGTAATAGTTGGCGAGACAACTTCATGAAGACACAATGATGGAGATCATGATGATGGAGATCATGGTGTCGTGCCGGTGACAGTGATGATCATGGTGCCCCGAAGATGGAGATCAAAGGAGCAAGATCATATTGGCCATATCATGTCACTATATTGATTGCATGTGATGTTTATCATGTTTACATCTTATTTTCTTAGAACGACGGTAGTAAATAAGATGATCTCTCAATAAAATTTCAAGAGAAGTGTTCACCCTAACTGTGCACCGTTGCTAAGGATCGTTGTTCCGAAGCACCACGTGATGATCGGGTGTGATAGGCTCTAACGTTCGCATACAACGGGTGTATGCTAGATTTACACACGCGATACACTTAGGTTGACTTGACGAGCCTAGCATGTACAGACATGGCCTCAGAACACGGAAGACCAAAAGGTCGAACATGAGTCATATAGAAGATACGATCAACATGGAGATGTTCACCATGGATGACTAGTCCGTCTCACGTGATGATCGGACACGGGCTAGTTGACATGGATCATGTGTCACTTGGATGACTAGAGAGATGTCTATCTAAGTGGGAGTTCATTAAATAATTTGATTATGTGAACTTAATTATCATGAACTTAGTCTAAAATTGTCTTTACGATCTATATTGTAGATCCAATGGCCAACGCGAATGTCACCCTCAATTTCAATGCATTCCTAGAGAAAACCAAGCTGAAAGATGATGGAAGCAACTATGCGGACTGGGTCCGTGGTTTGAGGATCATCCTCATAGCTTCCAAGAAATTATATGTCCTCGATGCACCGCTAGGTGACCCACCCCTTCTCCTAGCAGAGCAAGACGTTGCAAACGCTTGGCATTCTCGCTGCGATGATTACTCCCTTGTTCAGTGCGGCATGCTTTAAAGTTTAGAACCGGGGCTCCAAAAGCGTTTTGAGCAACACGGAGCATATGAGATGTTCCAAGAGCTAAAACTGGTTTTCCAAGCTCATGCCCGGGTCGAGAGATATGACGTCTCCGACAAGTTCTTCAGTTGTAAGATGGAGGAGAATAGTTCTGTCAGTGAGCACATCCTCAAGATGTCTGGGCTACACAACCGCCTGACTCAGCTGGGAGTTAATCTCCCGGATGACTCAGTCATTGACAGAATCCTCTAGTCGCTTCCACCTAGCTACAAGAGCTTTGTGATGAACTACAACATGCAAGGGATGGAGAAGTCCATTCCTGAGTTGTACTCGATGCTGAAATCAGCAGAGGTCGAGATCAAAAAGGAGCATCAAGTGTTGATGGTAAATAAGACCACTATTTTCAAGAAAGGCAAGGGTAAGAAGAACTTCAAGAAGGACGGCAAAGCTGTTGCCGTGCCCGGTAAGCAAGTTGCCGGGAAGAAGAAGAACAAGAATGGACCCAAGCCTGAGACTGAGTGTTTTTACTGCAAGGGTACCGGTCACTAGAAGCGGAACTGCCCCAAGTACTTAGCGGATAAGAAGGACGGCAACGTTAAAGGTATATGTGATATACTTGTTATTGATGTGTACCTAACCAGCGCTCGTAGTAGCTCCTGGGTATTTGATACCGATGCAGTTGCTCACATTTGTAACTCCAAGCAGGAACTACGGAATAAGCGGAGGCTCGCAAAGGATGAGGTGACGATGCGCGTTGGGGATGGTTCCAAGGTCGATGTGATCGCCGTCGGCATGCTACCTCTACATCTACCTTCGGGATTAGCGTTAAACCTTAATAATTGTTATTTAGTACCAGCTTTGAGCATGAACATTATATCTGGATCTCGCTTGATGCGAGATGGCTACACATAAAATCTGAGAATAATGGTTGTTCTATTTATATGAGAGAAATGTTTTATGGTCATGCCCCGCTGGTCAATGGTTTATTTTTGATGAATCTCGAACATGATGTTACACATGTCTATAGTGTGAGTACCAAAAAGTGTAAGGTTGATAACGATAGTCCCACTTACATGTGGCACTGCCAGCTTGGTCATATTGGTGTCAAACGCATGAAGAAGCTCCATACTGATGGACTTTTGGAGTCTCTTGATTTCGAATCATTTGACACGTGCGAACCATGCCTCATGGGCAACATGAACAAGACTCCGTTCTCCAGAACAATGGAGCGAGCAACTAACTTGTTGGAAATAATACATACCGATGTATGCGGTCCAATGAGTGTCGAGGCTCGTGGAGGCTACCATTATGTTCTCACCCTCACTGATGACTTGAGTAGATATGGGTATGTCTACTTAATGAAACATAAAGTCTGAAACTTTTGAAAGGTTCAAGGAATTTCAGAGTGAGGTAGAGAATCAACGTGATAGGAAGATAAAGTGCCTACGATCAGATCGTGGCGGAGAATATTTAAGTCACGAGTTTGGCACGCACCTAAGGAAATGTGGAATTGTTTCACAACTCATGCCGACTGGCACACCTCACCGAAATGGTGTGTCTGAATGTCGTAATCGCACTCTATTAGATATGGTACGATCTATGATGTCTCTTACTGACTTACCGCTATCATTTTGGGGATATGCATTAGAAACTGCCGCATTCACTTTAAATAGGGCAACGTCAAAATCCGTTGAGATGACACTGTATGAATTTTGGTTTGGAAAGAAACCTAAGCTATCGTTTCTAAAAGTTTGGGGATGCGATGCTTATGTGAAGAAACTTCAACCTGAGAAGCTCGAACCCAAAGCGGAAAAGTGCGTCTTCATATGATATCCCAAAGAGACTATTGGGTATACCTTCTACCTCAGATCCGAAGGCAAAGTATTTTTTGCCAAGAATGGATCCTTTCTCGAGAAAGAGTTTCTCTCGAAAGAAGTAAGTGGGAGGAAAATAGAACTTTATGAGGTAATTGTACCTCCACTCGAACCGGAAAGTAGCGCAGCACAGGAAGTTGTTTTTGTGGAGCATACACCGGCTGGAGAGGAAGTTAATGATGATGACCATGAAACTTCAGATCAAGTTACTATTGAACGTCTAAGGTCCACTAGGACACGTTCCGCACCAGAGTGGTACGGCAACCCTGTCGTGGAGATCATGTTGTTGGACAACGGTGAACCTTCGAACTATGAAGAAGCGATGGCGGGCCCGGATTCCAACAAATGGCTTGAAGCCATGAAATCTGAGATAGGGTCCATGTATGAGAACAAAGTGTGGACTTTGGTGGACTTGCCTGATGATAAGCAAGCCATTGAAAATAAATGGATCTTTAAGCAGAAGACTGACATAGATGGTACTGTGACCGTCTATAAGGCTCGGCTTGTCGCTAAGGGTTATCGACAAGTTCAAGGAGTTGACTACGATGAGACTTCCTCACCCGTAGCAATGTTGAAGTCTGTCCGAATCATGTTAGCAATTGCCGCATTTTATGATTATGAGATCTGGCAAATGGACGTCAAAACGGCATTCCTTAATGTCTTCCTCAAGGAAGAACTGTATATGATGCAGCCGGAAGGTTTTGTTGATCCTAAAGATGCTAACAAGGTATGCAAGCTCCAGTGCTCCATCTATGGGCTGGTGCAAGCATCTCAAAGTTGGAACATTCTCTTTAATGAAGTGATTAAAGTGTTTGCGTTTGTACAGGTTTATGGAGAACCCTGTATTTACAAGAAAGTGAGTGGGAGCTCTGTAGCATTTCTCATATTATATGTGGATGACATACTGATAATGGGAAATGATATAGAACTCTTGGAAAGTATAAAGGCCTACTTGAATAAGTGTTTTTCAATGAAGGACCTTGGAGAAGCTGCTTACATATTAGGTATTAAGATCTATAGAGATAGATCAAGATGCCTCATTGGTCTTTCACAAAGCACATACCTTGACAAGATATTGAAGAAGTTCAATATGGATCAGTCCAAGAAGGGGTTCTTGCCTGTGTTACAAGGTGTGATATTGAGTACGACTCAATGCCCGACCACGACAAAAGATAGATAAGAGATGAGTGTCATCCCTTATGCTTCAGCCATAGGCTCTATTATGTATGCCATGCTGTGTACCAGACCTGATGTGAACCTTGCCATAAGTTTGGTAGGGAGGTACCAAAGTGATCCCGGAGCGGAACACTGGACAGTGGTCAAGAATATCCTGAAGTACCTAAAAAGGACAAAGGACATGTTTCTCGTATATGGAGGTGTCGAAGAGCTCGTCGTAAAGGATTACGTCGATGCTAGCTTCGACACAGATCCGGACGACTCCAAGTCGCAAACCGGATACGTGTATGTTTTGAACGGAGGGGCGGTCAACTGGTGCAGCGGCAAGCAAAGCGTCGTGGCGGCATCTACATGAGAAGCGGAGTACATAGCTGCTTCGGAAGTAGCAAAGGAAGGAGTCTGGATGAAGGAGTTCATCACCGACCTAGGAGTAATTCCAAGTGCGTCGGGCCCGATGACTCTATTCTGTGACAACACTGCAGCTATTGCCCTTGCGAAGGAGCCCAGGTTTCACAAGAACACAAGACACATCAAGCGCTGCTTCAACTCCATCCGTGATTACATTCAGGAGGGACATATAGATATTTGTAAAGTGCATACGGATCTGAATGTTGCAGATCCGTTGACTAAACCTCTCTCACGAGCAAAACATGATCAACACCAGAATGCTATGGGTGTATGATTCATCACAATGTAACTAGATTATTGACTCTAGTGCAAGTGGGAGACTATTGGAAATATGCCCTAGAGGCAATAATAAAATGGTTATTATTGTATTTCCTAGTTCATGATAATTGTCTATTGTTCATGCTATAATTGTGTTAACCGGAAACCGTAATACATGTGTGAATAGATAGACCACAACATGTCCCTAGTGAGCCTCTAGTTGACTAGCTCGTTGATCAATAGATGGTCACGGTTTCATGACCATGGACATTGGATGTCGATTGATAATGGGATCACATCATTAGGAGAATGATGTGATGGACAAGACCCAATCCTAAGCATAGCGCAAGATCGTGTAGTTCGTTTGCTAAAGCTTTTCAATGTCAAGTATCATTTCCTTAGACCATGAGATTGTGCAACTCCCGGATATCGTAGGAATGCTTTGGGTGTGCCAAACGTCACAACATAACTAGGTGGCTATAAAGGTGCACTACGGGTATCTCCGAAAGTGTCTGTTGGGTTGGCACGAATCGAGACTGGGATTTGTCACTCCGTGTGATGGAGAGGTATCTCTGGGCCCACTCGGTAAGACATCATCATAATGAGCTCAATGTGACTAAGGAGTTAGTCACGGGATGATGTGTTATGGAACGAGTAAAGAGACTTGCCGATAACGAGATTGAACAAGGTATAGAGATACCGACGATCGAATCTCGGGCAAGTATCATACCGATAGACAAAGGGAATTGTATACGGGATTGATTGAATCCCCGACATCATGGTTCATCCGACGAGATCATCGTGGAGCATGTGGGAGCCAACATGGGTATCCAGATCCCGCTGTTGGTTATTGACCAGAGAGGTGTCTCGGTCATGTCTACGTGTCTCCCGAACCTGTGGGGTCTACACACTTAAGGTTCGATGACGCTAGGGTTATAGGGAAATAGTGTACATGGTTACCCAAGGTAGTTTGGAGCCCAGATGAGATCCCGGACGTCACGAGGAGTCCCGGAATGGTCCGGAGATGAAGATTGATATATAGGATGCGAGGTTTTAGTTACCGGTAGTGTTTCGGGTGTCCCGGGACCACCGGAAGGGTTCCGGGGGTCCACCAAGTGGGCCCACCGGCCCCAGAGGGCTCCATGGGCCTGAGGTGGAGGGAACCAGCCCCTAGTGGGCTGGTGCGCCTCCACCAGAGGCCCAAGGCGTAGGAAATAGAGGAGGGAGGGGAAACCCTAGACCCAGATGGGCCTAAGGCCCACTGGGGTTGCGCCCTCCTCCTCTCCTCTAGGGATCGCAGGCCAGGGTCTTCCCAGATCCTTAGGTTCAGCTCCCGGGTCATGGGGGTAACCTATATGAGGTGTTCTACGGTGACGCTTGAGTGCGTGTATGTTAGTATTAGTATGGTAGCAGTTGTACTGCCACGGTCCTGCGTGTCTTATGGGATATGACTGAGGTGTGAGTAGTGTTCCGGAGGTGTAGATAGATAATGTATCGGAAGCTTGTAATACCTCCGATGAGTTGTATTGTCTTTCAGTAGTTTGTACTTCATCTTGGGCTTGTACTGAACTATGTCATGGTTTGTATGAATCATGGTGTTCATATGGCAGTTTATTTATTACCATGTTGTTCACGTGTTTACCCATGCATGCCATGTTGTCCAGTACATTCCTCATCTCATATCTTAGAGTTGATGTCTTCCCTGTCTAAGTAGTGGGTTTGTTTTCCTAAGATGGTGTCAACTAGGAATAACCCCGCGCTTGTCGTCAAGCAGGGCAAGGGAAGCCAGGCCAGAAAAGAGAACCTGCCGCAGCCGCCCTCTCTAGCAGAGGTGATGCTCGAAGCTGAGCGGAATAAAAGGGAGGCCAACAGGCTGTTGGAACGTATGGCGCATGATACGGCGCGTCCTCCCTGCAATGAGCGTAACGATGGTGTGTCTCTCAATGACTTTGTCAAGTTGTGCCCACCCAAGTTTCATCACTCCGTTGACCTGCTCGACGTTGATGATTGGCTGACAAGCATGTCCCGAAAAATCTGAGCTGCTAACCTATGTGAGGCCAATAAGGTGACTTTTGCTGCATACTTTCTGGAAGGACCCGCCAACCTGTGGTGGGAAAATTATGAAGCCATGCGTCCCGCTTGCCCCGCGGCAACCTGGGTGGACTTCAGTGAGGTGTTCCGTACCCATCACATCCCGAAAGGGCTGATGGATCGCAAGAGAGAGGAATTTTGTGCCTTTACTCATGGTAGGCTGATAGTGGATTCCTACAGCCATGAGTTTGGCAACCTTGCTCGTCATGCACCACAGGATATGTCGATCGATGCCAAGAAACAAGATAGGTTTTGTAAGGGACTTAATCCTGAGCTCCGTCGAGACCTGCGCCTGCATGAGTGCGCTACCTTCCAGGCCCTCGTCAACAAGGCTATCAACGCCGAGACTGGACAGGCCAATTATGAGGCAACCAAGAAGCACACCCATGACTTTAGCTCCCCATCCGGCTCTGGCTCCAACAAACGCCGGGTGTGGGTACCTAACATTGCTCTACCACCAAGGTACACCATGAGGCCATCCTATCAGGTGCCTCGCCCAGCTCAGCCCAACCCTCCAACCAGGACATTTGGAGGTCCCTCCACCAATGTTACTCCCCGTGCCACGACCGTCATCTTCTATAAGTGTGGAGAACCAGGGCACTATTCCCGTGACTGCCCCCAGAACAATGCCAAGTCTGCTGGACGTGGGAAGTCGGGAAATGCCTTCTATGTGAAGCCAGCTCCTGCTCGTGGACGTGTGAATCACGTCTCTGCTGAAGAAGCTCTTGAGGATCCCGATGTTATCCTAGGTGCGCTCCTTGTTAATGGTCATCCAGCATCTGTTATGTTTGATACTGGAGCATCTCATTCATTCATCTCAGAAAGTTATGCACAGTTGCATAACATGTCTTTTTGTGATATGCCCACTCCTTTAGTAGTTCAGACTCCTGGTTCAAACTGGAAAACTTCTAGAGTGAGCCATGACAATGAAATCCTTGTAGATAGACTAGTCTTCCTAGCATCTTTGATAGCTCTCATGTCTCCGGACATCAATATCATCTTAGGCATGGACTGCATGAAATCCCATTATGCTAAGATTGATACTCATACTAGGAATGTTTAGCTTACACATCCATCGGGTGAGATGATTAATGTCTCAACTCAAGCTGCCAAGCGCCAACTCTATTCCCTCAATGCTAGCCCTCTTCCAGAGCTAGAAGATATTCTGGTAGTCCGTGACTTCCCGGATGTCTTTCTAGAAGAATTGCCAGGAATTCCACCTGTCAGGGATGTAGAGTTTGTGATAGAACTCGTTCCAGGGACTATTCCAATAGCCAGAAGACCCTATAAGATGGAACCCTTAGAACTAGCCGAGAGAAAATAAGAAACAACTTGATGAGGCTTTGAAGAAAGGTTTCATCTATCCTAGTTCTTGTCCTTGGGCTTGCCCCATCAAGAAGGATGGATCGGACCGGATGGTTGTAGATTATCGGCCAGTGAACCTGGTCACTATAAAGAACAAGTATCCGCTCCCTAGAATCAGTGATTTGTATGATAAACTTGATGGATCCTCAGTCTTTTCCAAAATGGATTTGAGGTTGGGTTACCATCAAATTAGAATTAGAAACGGGGACATTCCAAAAACGACCTTTGTTACTCGTTATGGCTAATACGAGTACACTATCATGTCCTTCGGTTTAACCAATGCCCCAGCCACCTTCTGTCGCTTGATGAATTCGATCGTCATGGAGTATTTGGATAAATTTGTCATGGTTTACCTCGAGATATACTCATCTACTCGTAGAACGAACAGGAACATGATGAGCATCTAAGGTTGGTATTGATGAAACTTCGAGAGCATCGTCTGTATGCAAAATTCTCCAATTGTGAATTTCGGTTACCAAAAGTGACATACCTAGGCCATGTGATCTCTCGTAGAGGTATTGCTATCAATCTCGAGAGAGTTTAGGCCGTCCTTGATTGGACTCAACCTGAATCGATTAAGCAAGTTCGGAGTTTCCTTGGCTTAGTGAGCTATTGTTGCCGCTTTGTCGAGAACTTCTCCAAGGTTGCGAAGCCTCTGACTGGACTCCTCAAGAAAGATAAAAAGTTTGAGTGGACTCCACAATGCGAGCACAGTTTTCAGGAACTGAAAAGACGCCTGACTTCTGCTCCCGTACTTGTGCCACCAGATTTCTCAAAGGACTTTGTTATCTATTGTGACGCCTCGCGACAAGGATTAGGTTGCATTCTCATGCAAGATTGTCATGTGATTGCATATTCATCTTGGTAGTTGCGTCCACATGAGGATAATTATGCAACACATGATCTTGAGCTTGCAGTTGTAGTCCATGCACTGAAAACCTGGCGACATTACCTTCTGGGTAATCATTGCGAAATATACACTAATCACCAAAGTATAAAATATATCTTCACCCAGCCGGATTTGAATCTCAGGGAAAGACGGTGGGTCGAGTTGATTACAGATTACAACTTAGGGATAACTTACACCCCCGGCGAAAGCCAATGTCATGGCTGATGCACTAAGTCGTAATTCTTATTGTAACAACCCGATGTTACAACTAAGTCAACCACTTCTCTATGAGGAATTTCAGAAGTTAAACCTTCACATTGTCCCTCAAGGATTCCTTTCCAACTTGGTGGCGAAACCTACTCTTAGGGATCAAATCATAGTTGTTAGGAGGTATGATAAGGGTATATCTCGGATCAAGAGAATATTGCTAGCGGAAACACTAAAGAATTCTCCAAAGACGATCAGGGTGTTGTGTTCTTTCAGAACCACTTGGTGGTTCCTAAGAGCAAACGCTTATGGCAGCTAATCCTTAAGGAGGCTCATGACTCTCCTCTCACCATTCATCCTGGTAGTACCAAGATGTATCAGGACCTACGCCAGAGGTTTTGGTGGACTAGGATGAAGAGAGAAATTGCTCAGTTCGTTGCTAACTGTGACGTTTGTCATCGCGTTAAGGCGGAACATCAAAGGCCTACTGGCACCCTTCAACCCTTAGCTATTCCTGAATGGAAATGGGATAAGGTCGGTATGGATTTCATGACTGGATTTCCCAGGACCAAGAGAGAGAATAACGCTATCTTTGTGGTCATTGACCATCTTTCCAAAGTGGATCATTTTCTTCCTGTTTGAGAGAGTATAATTGCTACCCAACTAGCGGAGTTATATGTTTCTCGAATAGTTTCTCTTCATGGTGTTCCTTTGGAGACTAACTCAGACCGTGGAAGTATCTTTACTTCCCATTTCTGGGAAAGCTTCCAAAATTCTATGGGGACTCATCTATCATGTAGCACTGCTTTCCATCCGCAGTCAAGTGGTCAAGTGGAGCGAGTCAATCAAATTCTGGAAGACATGCTCAGAGCTTGTGTTATATCTTTCGGTATGAATTGGGAGAAATGTATTCCATTCGCCGAATTTGCTTATAACAATAGTTATCAGTCAAGCTTGGGCAAAGCCCCTTTTGAAGTTCTCTACGGACAAAGGTGTCGAACACCTCATAACTGGTTAGAAACCGGGAAGAGGCAACTGTTTGGTCCGGATATGATCGAGGATGCAAAGGAGCAAGTTTGCATTATTCGTGAAAATTTGAAACAGCCCAATCTCATCAAAAGAGCCAATATGATCACCATCATAAGGCTGTGACCTATGAAGTTGACGAGAAGGCTTATCTTCGGGTTACACCTCTGAAGGATACCCAACGATTCGGTATCAAGGGCAAGTTGGCTCCTCGCTACATTGGTCCTTTTTGCATTCTTGCCAAACGAGGAGAAGTTGCCTACCAATTGGAACTTCCACCGCATCTTTCCAAGTTTCATGATGTCTTCCACGTCTCATAACTCAGGCGTTGCTTCTTGGACCCTGTCCGCGAAGTAGACCACAAGACGCTTGATCTCCAAGATAACCTTACATATCGAGAATATCCTGTTCATATTCTTGATCAAGCTGAGCATACCACTCAACATCGAAACATCAAGTTTTTCAAGATTCAGTGGTCACACCATTCCGAGAAGAAAGCCACATGGGAAAGAGAGGATCGCCTTCGACAAGAATACCATGCGCTCTTCCCGACTTCCAAATCTCGGGACAAGATTCTTTTGAGTGGGGGTGAGTTGTCATATCCCTAGTTAGCCTTGCTCTATGTTAGCACGTGTGTGCATCATGTTTTAATTTTGCATCAAAATGAAATGAGGATCAATAGCAACCCAAGCACCTCACCTGAATTAAACCAATTCAAATGTTGTGAAAGTTCAACAAATCCAAAATGCCCATCAAAAATGCCCCCATGTCTGATAATTATTGGCAACAATATATCACGGAAAATTTTAATTTTCAAACATATATAACATTTTAAAAATAAATAATAATGCTACCGAAATTGTCAAATAAAGCATTATAAATATTTGTCATTCAAAAATATTGAAACTTTTTGTGTAGGTTTGAAATATTCAAACTATGCTTGCAAAATATTTCAATATATTTTGAAATAGATTTGGAGGCCCTAACAAAAATAAAACAAATTTCAGAAATAGAAAAGAAAACAGAAAATAAAAGAGAGAGAGAGATGACATGAGGCCAGCTCCAGGCCGGCTCATCTGGCCCAAGGGGGTCATCCTCCTCCTAGCAACCAGGAGGCCGGGCGTGTGGCCATCGTGCCCTCGCGTGAGTGCTGTCACACAGCTCCCCGCCTGCCTACCTCAGCCCCGTCACGATGGCGCTGTGGATAGGCTCTAGGAGTCGTCCCGATCACTCCCTCCCCTCGCATTCGCCCATGCTTCTCTTCGTCTCCCCTCTGCTCTGCCATGGCCGCCGCTCCCTCGCCGCCGTAGCCGCTGCTCCAGCCGCTCCCCCTCACTCCCAAGCCGCTCTTCCTCTCTGCCTCGACCTGCTGCTGCTCCCCGTCGAGCAAAGCATTGCCGGAGGCCCCCCAGTGACGCCCCCGAACTCTTCTTCATCCTCGGCCACCGGAGATCGCTGTCATCGATCCGCCGCAAGCAGAGCCTCCCCAAGCCCGATTCCGACGCCGTCGTGATCGCCATGAGCCCCTGGTCCCGTTCCCCCTCTCTTCTCCATTGTTAGCGTGTCGTAGCCTCGTTTTGGCTCGAGCCTGAGAGCTCCTCACCGCCGACGAGGACGCTGTCGTTGCCACAGTGGCTCAAGCTCGGACCTGAGCACGTATGCGTGCTCAGGAGGGCCCCAGGGAGACGTAGGAGCCAAGAGCCGGCCCTTTTGTGCTTTGGTTCGTCTAGCCCGTGCTCGGCCGAGCTCTGGCAGCCACCGAGCTCGTCGCCAGCCGCGCTCCAGGCCATCCCTACCGCTAGGATGTGCCCCGTTGCACGTGCATGAGTGCGGGCGCTCAAATGAGCCGCTCCGCCATTGCTTTGGTCGACAGAAGGTGATTTCTGATCCCCTCCGCCATCCATGGTGTCGGCGGCGGCTCAACACCGGCGAGCCCGACCAGTTTGACCACGGGGTTGACCCCCCTAGGTCACTGGCAAGTAAGCCATCCTTGGTTAGTTTAGGTTAATTAAAAAGTTAATTAAGTTAATGACCTACTAACAGGTGGGCCCAACCCTGTTAATTAGTAATTAACAATTAAATTAATTCATGTTAGTGTCTGGGTCAGTCATTAGTGGACCCCACTGGTCAGGTTTGACCTGGCAACGGCCAGTTGACCAAGTGACGTCATGCTAATGTAATAATTGATTTTCCGATTTAAATTAATTCCAGAAAATGCTGAAAACTTTAGAAAATCATAGAAAATAATATGTAACACAGATTGAAATAAATTATATATGAAAATTTATCAGAAAAATCCAATGAATCTAATGGTGCTATTATCATGCATGCTAGAGCAACCTAAATAGGAAAACATTGACATTTTTCAATAGGCCACTGTTTGGAATTTCATATGGAGAACAATTTTCAATGTATATTCAAATCCACTCCATCTGACTCTAATGATAGTTGCATTAGCTCATCCATTCATGTTGCCATGACATGATCATGCATCATATTGCTGCACTTGCTATGTATTGATTGTTACTCAGTATTTGTCGCGGTAGGTTCTGCTCCATCAGATACCCTCGAGTATCCCCCGGCAGGAGAGTACCTCCTAGTTAGTCAACAAGGCAAGCAACCCCATTGATCATTCCGATATCATCCCATTCTCTCACTCTTTCTCTTGTTTAATGCATTAGGATAAACGTTCAATTGTCTGTCATTTGCGGTAGTTGAACCCATTCCTTTGCATGACCTGACATTGTCACTGTAAATAGCTAAACCTTGAAACCTAGCATACCTGGTAGATGCTTGAGCCATGATGTGCTTTTACCTGCTTTGCTTGCTATGCTTAGAGTTGTGTCAGGTTTGATTCATCTGGGTGATGAACTGGAGTGGAACAGTGTTGTCCTGATGTGATGAGCTAAACGATGAACCCGATTTGGTAAAGGTAGCGATGAGAGGATATGTAGGAGTACATAGCAGATTGTCTCATTGGGACCATTCTTAGGAACTGAGTTCCGTGTTTGTGATCCAAGACTAGTTACTACCACATGTTGGGATACTTAATTGACCCTCTCGACTTATCAACCGCCTAGTCCTTGGTCTAGGAGTTGCAAGTAGTTTCTGGTGTTTGTAGCTATGCTAGAGGTCGTGCGTAGTGCTGACCCTAGGGGTGGGCTACGATGCGGTAGGCAGTGGCACGGTGTATTGAGGGTCACCTGAGTGGTGGGCTTGGGAACCCTACGCACATCGTTTGGGGTCGTATCGGAAACTTCGGTCGGACTTCCATGTGGGTTTAGTCTCAAATAGGCGATAGCCTAGACTAGAGGTCTTGTGTGATTGACGGTCGTGGCCGACTCCCTTGCTAGGCTTCCACTTGAAGGTTGTCGAGGTGCCTTTTTAAGTGCACATAGCAATAAATTGTGAGAGCGTGTGTGAAGGAGTACACCCATGCTGGGTATGAATCTGTTCGAATAGCCACATCCTCGGATATGGACTACTTGGAGAACTTATGTTGTTCATAGATAACTTGATGGTTACTCATGAAATTATCAAGACAAGTGTGAGTACCATGGATGGCACTCTCGTAGGTGACAGAAGTGAATCCATGGTGGTGTATTAATGTGGTGTTAGTGGGCTCGTGTGCGGTACCTAAAAACTTGAATAAAGAATTAATATGTGTAGTATAGGTTAGCCAAGAGTCAAAGTTGGCATTGCTACATAAACTGCACCACTCCCCTTGTTGATACATGAGCATGACTAGGTCTATTTTAAAGACTTGATGAGTACGTTTGTACTCATGTTTGCTTAATAAATGCTGCAGATGAGACTCGGGACCCATCCGGCCGGTTCTACCTAGATGTCGATGATGCCGAATAGCTGGTATCCCAGCTATGACCCTATGCCCTGTGGCGGGTTGTAGATAGTCAGGCCATGTGCCTTTTTACCCTTTCATTTGTCTGTACCCAGACAGATTTAAGCTTCCGCTTGGTTTGTATTAACTTGTTTGTATGACTTGAGTGTCGGGTCTTGTGACCCCTACCTGTAAGAACATATTATGTCCCACGGCTACGCCTATTTGAGAGTCTCTGTAGCCTGCTACGACTCGTCTATGTGCAGTGATGACATTTATGTCCCACGGCGTAATGGAGTCCTTGTAGCTTGCTAGACTCGTCTACACACGCTTGAGCCCCACACCTGCATTGTTGGGTTATATATGCATGTCCCTGTACGGATGTGCCACTTGGGTTCTATGACTAGTCATGTTGACTCGGGTTCTCTGTTGTTTGAATGCTAGCGACATATTTGCATACGTGAGCCAACATACGCAAATGGTCCCGGCCCAGGTAAGGTGGCAGCCGTGGAGTTGACCGTGCGTGAGGCCGCAAAGTGATGTGATGTGTTACAGGCTGGATTCTTATGACTTAGGATCGGGGTCCCGACATGTCCGGACATCGTGAATAGGTCAGCCTTGAAGGCCAAACGTCAAGGGGTAAAATAACATCCCCTGACGACCTTTCTGACGAAAGGTCACGGCCCACCACGACTGCAAGGCCAGTGGAAAAAACTCGGTTCGCGGTTTGAGGTCGTTTCAATCAACACAATCTATCAATGCACAGATCATGCCCCGCTTTACACGGGATACGTTCAATCATGCGTGCACAACGGTACGCATGTCTCGGGAAGCGGAGGGATCCACGATGCAATAGAGGGAGGCCAAATAGCGATAAGCTCATAAAAGGGAAAGAAAACCCTAGGGCCTAAGCACACCCCTCATTCGCCTCCTCTGCTTCCTCATTCCTCTGAGTCTCCGATGTGTAGATCTAGGTTTTCCACTCCTCCCCCTTTGAGCTCATCCATGGCGGGCTCCAATGGCAAGTGGGAGGATTCCACGATCACCGACCGGGATATCCTAGACCTCAAAAAGGCTGGCTACCTTCCCGCAAACATCCCTCACCACACACCGGAGGTGGGCCAAGTGATCCCCACTCCCAGGCTAGGTGAAAGGGTGGTCTTCATCCCCCACTTTACTCGGGGACTGAGTTTCCTGCTCCATCCCTTCGTTAGGGGGCTTATGTTCTTCTACGGCCTTGACTTCCATGACCTCCTGCCGAACTCCTTCATGCGTACATCGGCTTTCATCCTCGTCTGCGAGGTGTTCATTGCTGGTCGAGCCACACTTTGGGCTCTTGCTCAAAGTGTTCAACGTCAAGCCAAAGTGCGTCGGTGGCAAACACACAGACTGCGGCGGAACTGTCATCGGCAAGCTCACCCGTGTTGTATGGCCATCTGGCACCTTCATCGACACCATCAAGGTATGGCAGAAGGAGTGGTTTTACATCACCGAGCCACATGAGGATGGCCAGATTGCCCTCGCCGAATTCAGACCTGGTCCCCCCACGAGATTAACTTCATGGCTCCGTAAGGGCCTCAGTTGGGGACCGAACAAGGAAGTGAGCGACCTGCAGAAGTGCATCGGCTCTATGATCAACAACAACATTGTGCTAACCAACGTGGTCCAGGTTATGCTCCGGTGGCACATGCTCCCCTGCCAGCGCTGGGATACTCCCGTGTGGGATCGTCAGCTTGACGACGCACCCATAGTTATGCACCTCTTCCGCACTATGCGAGAGAAGTTGTGGAAGGCGCTTTTCAAGTCACAAGAGGATTGGCCATCGGTTGAGGAAGATCGGGGTCTGCACGCCGCCAAGCCCGCTTCCAAGGTACGGAATAATTTCTATTGATCGGCTTTGTCCTTCATAGAGAATATCTCTAACATCTTTTCCGAGCACTTCACAGAAATGGCTGAGCAAAGCCATGGGCATCGACTGCCCGGCGCCTCAGCCCGAAGACCCTAGGTACGGGCTGTTAGCAGAGATGCTCAAGGAGGCGCCTAACGAGGTGCCTGAGAAGAAAGAGACGAAGAAGAAACCAAGCCGAGAAGGCCTGTGCATCAGGGACCAGTCAGAGGCTGCGTCCGAAGAAACCCATTCCTCTTCGAATCAAGAGGAGCATGAGGAAGAGGATGAATATGAGGGGGAGGGTGATTCCCTCCTCGCAAGAAAGAGAGCGGCGTCATCGGACGAAGTGGAGGTGGCACCCTCTCCTGCCCCGAAGAGGGTGCGTCGGTCATAGGTAATCCTGTCCGCCGAGTCCGATGACTTCGAGAGGGCTCCACAAAGGACCCTAAGGGTCAAGCCCCCTGCTCGAAGGTGAGAATCCAAAGTCTCCTTTAGTTATCATTAATAAGTTCATAGTTTAATAACATGCGGGCATTTATTGACTTTGCAGCCCCTCGTGCGTGCTCCCCACCGACCAAGTCTCGGACGGGGAGACCCCGCTCGCCGAACTAGCGGAGAGCGGGAATGCGTCGCATCCTGCCACTCCAGATGCCGCAAAGGACACCATGGAGGTGTCATCCCAGCATGCTCTTATGGAGCCGGGCACTGGCGGCAGGGGAGACGACATCATGGCCGAGGCTAACACCTCAGTCACCGAAGACCGGGGGGAGGTAGCCCACCCAGATACTGAGGAGGCCGGACGAGTGGCCGCTCAGTCCCCTCCGAGGGCATCTCTGGAGCGCACTATACCTCCGGAGGTACAGATTCAAACCCCGATTGGTGATCGGGTTATCCGATCACCATCGGCGCCACCGACCAATGGGTGGTCGGTCATGGAGGAGGCTTTATCGAGCACCTCCATCTCCGAGGAGCACCACACCCTTATGGGTGTGGTATTACAGAGCATTCAGTTCGTTGACAACAGACTGAAGGAGGCCTTCAAGGGTCTCCTGACGGGCTTTCAAGTAAGTCACGTGACACTCTTAACTGCAAAAATGTTTATTTATTTGTATGATTGTGTACATGGCAGCCCTCGAGCCCTAGGTGAGTTTTAAAAAACTTGCCTAGGGGTCAATCATGTACCCGATTCCGAACTATATACATAGTATGTGTTCGGAACCTTACTATAGCCCCTAAGAGGGCCGGTCATATGATGGGGTTGACGACAATTCGGGAGTACATAACTCATGCAACCTGACAAATATTTGTGTGTTGCAGGCTTCATCATCGGTGGCGGCCGTGAATGGCATTGAGATGGACGAGCTGAATCGGAAGCTCAAAAGCTCCGAAGACGAGCTTGATGCTCTTAACAAAGATTCGATGAGGCACAAGGTAAGTCTGAATCCACATCCGGACAACTTTGTTGTAATAATGTACATGTAGTTTTCCATACTGTTAATGATCAAACAACCTCAGCGAAGGAGGTGGAAAAGCTCAAGGCCGAGATGCGGCAGGCCAAGGACGAGGCGGCAGTTGAGAGGGCGGAGGCCGGACAAGCAACCACCGTGCTTTCAGCTTTGAGGGCCACCAGCGACAAACACGAGGTGCAGGTGCAAGAGATCCAATAGGAACTCAAGGACGCCAGCCACAAGTGTGAGGTCCTTTAGCAAGAAGGCAAGGAGCACGCAGTCGAACTATTCACCCTAAAAGCCGATCACCAAAAGAAGGGGGTGGATAGACGGTTCTTCGAGGAGTAGGTCCGCCAAGCGAAGGACATAATGGGTGGTAAGCCATACTTACTACAGTGTGTCTTCGGGGATAGCAAGTTCAAATTGCTTACCCAGGTGTGGCATTCCTCGGGCGCTTCCTCTGACCTCCAAAAGAGCGTAACGGATGCCAATCAGCTGTACTCGTCGAGGGAAGAAGGAGATGAAGCTCGTCTGTTCTCGGTGCAGTTTGGAGCCCCCGAGTGCTCTGCTCTTCTTTTCGAGCAACCAAAACAGCTGATGGAGCTGCACTAGATGGCGGAGCCGGCCATGAAGGACCTCTGCATTCGCTTATGGCCCGACAAGCCGCTGCCAGGCAGCTACTTTGGCCTGGTGCAGAAGTTGATCGCCGCTTCACCCTGCCTTGACACTGTGAAGCACTCCTCCTGCATCGAGGGAGTCCGGATGGCCCTTGCCAAGGCCAAGGTGCACTGGCCAGGACTAGATCCAATGAAGATAGCCACCGCCCCGCCGCCTCCCGGGAAGGAAGATAGACGCCCCGAGCTGTACTTTGCCGGAGTAATGGAAGGTGCTCGGACGATAGCGTCATAGTGTTCGAAAGATAACATGCATGTATAAATTTGTAATGTGTCCGAAGACATTTTAAAGCTTTAATATTATAGTCTATCATGCTTTCAATATTTTGCATTCCTTTATAACTCCTGTGTGGCCATTTGAAACTGAAAGATGTTAGTCGTCGACTTCAGCTCCCTTGTAGATACTACATGGGGTGTATGTGCCAATGCACTATGTCCCTTAGCCGACTGATCGGAACCCGAAGGCGGTAGAGTACGACGGACTAAGCAATCAGACTATAGTGCTTTATTTCTTTCACTTAGCCATAGGGGCGCGAAAAGGACTGCGGGGGACTGATGACTAGCCCCAGGAGTGTTGTGATGTTCGGATCAACCGCGGCTAAGGCCAGCATCACATGGTTTGCATGTAGAGCAAACCCCTCGGATAACGCGGAATATCCTCTGGCGAGGATTTAAGTATAACACTTTAAGCTCGGATTCACATACCGGCTCTCACATACTATGACAGTTAGTTTTCGGCTTTCTCCCCTGAGGTGCTTGACTAGACTATCCGAAAACAGAACCGCAGGGGTTCTCCCTTTGCCCTTTTAGCCGAACGAGCGGAACGTAAAGGGGCAAGCACAGGAGCCGGGCAACCCAACTATTGACCCAAGACATAGTTCGAAACCAATGCATATAAAGTGACTTCCAAGACGCTGAACACATAATAAGTTGTACGTAAGGCGATTTAATTGTAAGCTCGAGGCCCGGCTCCTCACGGTTGTGTCGTAACAAACCGAACTGTTTCACGAGAAGAAGGAGAAAAGGAAAATATGTGCCAAAAAGGACAACAAGACAAACATGTATAATGACGCTAAATTCTCCTCAACAACTCTTATTACTCGGAGTGTCGAAGCAACTGCTTACATGTATGTGAAGAAAAAGAAGTTTTACAGGAGTGGCCATACCAGGGGTCTTCAATTTGTGACCTTAAGTCTTCAGTGTGCCCTGATGCTTATGTACTCCTGCGTATTGGTGCACCATAATAGGTGATATTGTTCGTCGAACGGATCTTGCAAACAAGGTCTTGAGAAGTCGCCAAATTGTGGATGAGCTTTATGCCACTGTCAAGACTTTCAATTGAACCTGCGTTGTGTTCAAAAACATGTTAATGGTAGTGGTTCGGTCCAGCTGGACACCCACCTTTGTTTCCCTACCGCTAGCCATGGAATTTAAAGTGCAAAGTTGTGCCTCCTTGGCGAGTACTTCGTTGGTCCTAGGGTTGTGCGATGTGGGTGAGTCTCTATTTAAGGGGGGAGGAAGGCTCCAAAAGTTCGGACTGAAGCCGAGCTCGCTTCCCAGTCTTACGTGCCTTTACGATAGATATCAGAGCTTGTCGATCATCTTTGTAGTTAAATTCGGCCGCCAGGGCCAACGCATGTTCCTCGGTTCGTAGAGAGCGCTCCTCGGTTCGTATCATTGGCATCAATGTTATTGTGCCGGCACTTGTTCTTATTGCGCTTGGGTTTCCTGTTGCCCTCCCTAACTTCGGAGGTTCCAGGGTCTTCGGAGTTGTGGCTGCGTTGTGCTAGCCAATTATCTTCACCCGCACAAAAGCGGTTCATGAGGGGTGTAAGGGTGGACATAGTCCGAGGTTTATCCTGGCCGAGCTGGCGAGCCAGCCATTCATCCCGAATGTTATGCCGAAAAGAGGCTATTGCCTTAGCATCCGGGCAGTCGACAATCTGGTTCTTCTTGGTCAAGAACTGATTCCAGAATTGTCGCACAGACTCTCCGGGCTTTTGTACGACGTTGCTTAAGTCAGAGGGATCCGGCAACCGAACATAGGTGCCCTGGAAGTTAGATCGGAATGCATCCTCTAAGTCTTCCCAGCATCCTATCGATTTTCGGGGAGGTTGTTTAACCAGTGCCGAGCTGGCCCCTTGAGTTTTAGGGGGAGATATTTGATGGCATGGAGATCATCTCCTCGTGCCATGTGTATGTGGAGGAGGAAGTCCTCAATCCATATAGTTGGATCAGTTGTCCCATCGTATTGTTCGATGTTCATGGGTTTAAACCCCTCTGGGAACTGATGTCGCATTACCTCATCTATGAAGCACACAGGGTGAGCGGCGCCTCGAACCTGAGCTATATCGCGCCTGTATTCGGCGTCTATTCTAGCCCGGTTGCATTCCTGGTCTCTGTTATTGCTTCGGTCGAGCCATGGTTTCTACCCATCCCGTCTATCGGGTGAGTAGCCTCTAGATCCATAGATGGATCTTGTGCGACCTGCTCTATATTCTAGGTCATTTCGTAGGTCGAACCTATCATTGGGCTCTAGCGGCTCCTTTCCCCGTCTTTAGGACATAGCCGGTCTGTAATCGGCATCGTCAGCCGTCCTGTCACGCCTGCGGGGAGGGCGGTATGGCTTGTCATATGGGGTATGTTTGGGAGACGGGTATCAGTGAGCTCGTCATCAAATTGCAGCAGCAGCCTTCTACGTGGATAACTCTTAGGTTGGTCCGACAGACCGGTACCGTATCCCTCCTCAGCTGAGAGGACTCTCGTCCATCGATCGTTGAGGTCGCCTTGTTCGTCTTTAAGTTGTCGTTCATTCGCTTTCAGGCTGTGGGCCGTTGCTATGAGCTGTTGTCTAAACAGTTCCTGATCTTCAGAGTTATCAGGAATGTCTATGTCATCGACTTCCGAGATGTCCTCCTCCTCGACGGGAGTGAGGTAGTTGTCATCCTCGGAATCATTGAAATCGTCGGGGTTGCTCTGGTTTTCAGGCCTTTCCTAACCCTCTAACTAGTGTTCGGGGATATCGGGATCGCCACGGTCCTCAAGGATATCTCTGTCCTAGGTGCCGATAATAGGTTTCCTTCCCTTTTTGCCTTTGGACCGTTTATGCGGTTTCCGGCGCCTTGACGGTGTGTCTCCTGACTTGTCGCCGTCATTATTAGGCATTGTGTCACCATTAGCAGCAGGGGTGTCCACCATGTGGACGTCATATGTAGTAGTGGCAGCCCATCCCCCGGTATTAACAAGGGTTGGAGCACAGTCCTCTTCATCCATGTATTCTGCCTCGTCGGAGGCATAGTCCAACATGTCAGTTAAGTCTTTGACTGTGGCTATGAAGTGGGTGGTGGGTGGGTCGAAAAAATCGCCCTGACCCTCTTTGTGGCCGACCCGAGCATCGATCGGGTTTGGATCGTCAGTAATTTTCATCAACGTGATTCAATCTAAGGCCTCGTTCAATGCCGAGAGCTCGATCGGATCAAACCGTGCGGAGTTGTCAAAGTTGATCCCCGACGTGTCTAGACGAGTGGAGTGTTCGGCAAGAACATGTATCCTGTGCTCTGGCACTATGACCGGACCCGGACTAAGAGTTGGGCCATCGCCAGTTAATCTCATGGACGTGACCGAAAACGGAGCTCGAGGTTAAAGCCTCAGAGTCTTCGGGCATGGTAGGCGAGACTGTGAGCCCGGTTAGTGACAAGTCACCCCTAGGATTCACGGAGAACTCTAGGTTCCCGAATCTGATTTCTTCACCAGGGGTGAAGCTTCTGACACGACCTAGATGGCCGGTCTGGTTGGCGTGCAGCACAACGCTACCAAAGGCAAAGATCTATCCGGGGACGAAAGTGTCCATGTTGTGGACCTCTTCGTTGATGACAAGGCGAGACATCGATTCCTTGGGTGCTCACAGTGGAACTCTCAACGAAAGCACCAATGTCGGTGTCAAAACTAGCGGATCTCGGGTAGGGGGTCCCGAATTGTGAGACTAGAAGCGATGGTAACAAGAGACGAAGGGGACAAGGATTTACCTAGGTTCGGGCCCTCCTATGGAGGTAATACCCTACATCCTGCTTGATTGTATTGATGATATGGGGGTTACAGAGTTGATGTACCTCGAGATCGAATAGCTAACCCCAGATGAGTTGTTCTCTATCTACAACATAAGACCCTCTGGCTTATATAGACGCCGAGGGTATCTAGGGTTTACACATGGTCGGTTACATGCCGAAGAGATAGTCTTGCCTATTTGCTACATTAACCGTGGAGGACAAGCCACGATTCCCGAAGCTTCCTTTCCTGGAGACAGGGCCTTCGATCGATCCAATGTTCGGTAAGCGGCCCATACAGTCCGGCCCATAGAAATAGGTCGGCCTCCCGAGGACCCCTTAATCCAGGACTCCCTCAGTCGGTAAGAAGGAAAACACCAAGTACAAAATAGCCCAAGATCAACAAAACAAGAACTTACAAGCAAGAAGTCGGTCGATGTAGTGCACCTCCTCCATCATCGCTTGGTCCTTCTGTGACCATGCACTGGCACGATGGTCGTAGTTATCCTTTAGCTAGCCAGTCTCTTCAATGGCCATACCCAGTCCCTCGTCCTTCATGGCCAGCACCTGGTGGTGCTCCTCTACCAGCAGACCCAACTCCTTTTGATGGGCCGCCTCTAGCTTCCTTTTCTCCATCGACAGCCGATCCGCCTGCTGCACTCCATGGACAGGAGGTCACGCTCCTGGCCGCCTCGAGCCAGCCGGCGTGGGGATTCGTCCGACTCAACAGCGGTGGCTGCACGACAAGAATATGCCTCGGTTAGCCCTCAGGCAAAAGAAAACAAGACGTAGGGAAGATCCGACCCGCCTGCTGCGTAGTCGGCCCGAATCTCGGGGGCTACACCCAGTGGGTGCGCTAGCGCGCTCCCACTAGAAAGCCGCCGGTTCTGTACCTCGTGCACACTGCAGGTCTGCCTCCGTGGCCACTAGTCGGGCCTGGGTCTCCCTGTGCAAGGCCAGCAGCTTGTTGAAGGCCACCACCCGACGGTCATGAGGAGCCTGCGGCATAGGGTTCAGGATAAGAAAGAAGAAAAGAAACGCTTAATAAGACTCGACCCGGCTGCCTCGTAGTCGGCCTGAGCCTCGGGGGCTACACCCAGTGGATGCGCTGGCGTGCCCCCACTGGAACGCATCTCAGAAGAAAGATCAAAGCTAGGGCGAAAGGGTACTAACCACCATGGACTACTCAAGGTGGACTAGTCGGCCCTGCCCTTCAGCGAATTGTTGTAGTTGGCCGGCATAGCCGGCAAACTCAGCATGCACCGTGTTCACTACAGCCCCTAGAAGGCTTAGCATGCCTCCGCTAGTGGCCTCGCTGGCGCTTGCCCAGTCCTCCTGTGGCTAGGTTCTGGAGCCGATGTTGGTTCCGCTCACGCATGGCCGTGTTGTGGCCACCATGGCGCGGGGTCCCTCCGACATGGAGGCAGAGCCGGGTTGTGGCATCCCTCGCCTCTCCTCCCATCATGATGGCTCCACCTCTTGATCCGCCTTCGCTGCCCAGGCCGACTCCTCCGCCTTCAGTACGGCTCGTGTCAAGATCCTCGGCTTGGATGAAGGCCGGCTCCGGGGGCGCTCCCATGTCAAGCTCGGATGCGTCGGCCGCCTCCTGCGCATCAACATTCGCCCATGCATCGGCCTCGGCCCGACGGGTCGGGTCGTGCACCCGCTTTGAGCAGACCTCCCATGGCGGCGATGGTGGGGGCGAGTTGTGCTCCCACGCCATCCCATCGGTCCCGCCCGCTCCATCTCGAGCCGTCGCAAGGCCTTGGGCCTTCACCGCATCCTCCCAGCGGCGCATCCCCTCCTCCTCCAGTGCCTTCATAGCGTGCTCCTGGTCCTTCCAAGTGTGATGCTCCCGCTCCGCCTCCGCGACGGCTGCCTTCCAGGCCACCTCCTCCTCTACGACGACCTCACCTGGCCCGGGCATGATGGTGTCTCCGCCTGCGGCCTTCTCTGACGTGACCATGCTCCCAAGGGCGTGTAGGCACCTGCAGGACGCACGAAGTCGATTACGGAAAAGAAGGAGCAGAACAGGAAAGAGAACAAGGCAAATTGTAGAAAGGGACAAGCCGGCTCACCCGACACTTGTGGGGATCGCCTGCCTAGGGGCCGGGGCCGAGGCGACGATGCGCTCTTTCTTCCTGCCTCCTCCTTGCCCGCCGCCTGGCGGCGCCCCCGCCGCATGCTTCCGAGTCGGCCTGGGCTTGGCCACCTGCTTCCCTAGTGCACGCTCTGCCACAGCCGGACCAGTGGGTGCCGGGGCATCGCCGACTCGTCGGAGTCGCCTCCTCAGAACATAGGTGTCACCCTCTCTATCCGCCGGCTCCGCTACATCGAGCCCCCCGCTGAGTTCATCGTCGTCGTCCGTCCAATAGCGCAAGGGACACAAGGGGAGATACTCACCGGATGAACTCGACCTGCAAACTCTGACGTCGTAGTTCGCCTCGAGATCCTCCTCCTCCTATGATTCCATGTATTCATTGATAACCCACAAGTATAGGGGATCGCAACAGTTTTAGAGGGTAGAGTATTCAACCCAAATTTATTGATTCAATACAAGGGGAGCCAAAGAATATTCTTGAGTATTAGCAGCTGAGTTGTCACTTCAACCACACTTGAAAGACTTAATATCTTCAGCAAAGTATTTAGTAGCAAAGTAGTATGGAAGTAACGGTAACGATGGCAAAAGTGACAGTAGCAGTTTTGTGGTGATTGTAACAATAGCAACGGAAAAGTAACTTAGCAAAGATCAATATGTGAAAAGCTCGTAGGCAATGGATCAATGATGGATAATTATGTTAGATGGCATTCATCACGCGACAGTTATAACATAGGGTGACACAGAACTAGCTCCAATTCATCAATGTAATGTAGGCATGTATTCCATACATACGTGCTTATGGAAAATGTAACATCCCAAAATTCCATTTTGGAATGTTATGAATATAGCTATGCATCTATTATCATCATTGCTTGATTGTATGAACTAGTTGAAATGCCTCTTCTGGTTTTCAGAAAGTCCCCTTCTACTTTTCCCTATGTTGCTTCCTCTATTTAAAATTTTTGGTTAAAAGTTCAAATAAGAGAGGAGGAACATGACACTCCACACCAGGGTCTAATTGGTGAATTATTTGAACAAAAATAACCAGGAGTTATTTTGAAAATATTTGCAAAAAGGGTTTAAAAACAATTAGGACATTTCTGAAATAATATTTTTTTCAAAGTGTTCAAATGACAGAATAGAAATGTTCATTAAATAGCATTTATTATTCTGTTAATTTTGATATATAATACCCCTATATTTACAAACGATTTGAATGCTTTAAAAGCTTTTGAATGTCTCCGGAAATTATTAAAAAGAAACGGTAACCGTTTCCGGTATTAAACGGGCCGGCCCACCGGCTTTAAAAGCCGAAACCGTTACCGGTCGGCCGACCGAGCGCAGTAATGCTCCCGCTCTCTCACTGACACCGGGTCCCACCCCGTCCGACCGTTGCCCCGGAACGGTCATCGTCTTCACTCCCCGCGCTCGCCGGATCCGACGCCGGCCGTTACTCCCCCTCACCGGATCTCTCCCCTCTCTCCTCCCCGCACCCCCCCGAGCGCCTATATAAGAGCCCCACGGCCCCGCATCCATTCCCCCCCCGAGCCCCCTTCTCTCTCTCGCCGAGACGCCGTCGATTGCTCGTCGGAGTTCCACCACCACCGGAAGTCGCCGTCGATCGTAGCCACCACCTCCGACCATCATTCGCCACGCCGTCGCCACCAATCGCCTCCGGAGGACCGTCCCCGTCGCCAGGACCACTTCCCCGTCCTCCCCGACCACCGGAACACCTCGCCGTCGCAATCGCCGCTACCGGACTCGCCGGAGTACCCCGACGCCGGCAACCTCCCTCCGTAAGCCCCCTCGACCGTCCGATCCAAATCCCACGGTCCAGATTAGAACGAACTTAAGTCCGAACCGTTTTCTTCTACCGAACGGTCGCCCGCTCTAATTCACCTACCGAACGCCCCCCTTAGCCAATCGGATCGCGCCACGTAGCCCCCTGACCGACGCAAACTTTTTTTCATTTTCTGTTTTGTTTTAATTAACAGAATGTTTTCCAATTTTGTTTTGCTTATATCTTTTAATCTGTTTAGAGTTTTGAGTTGATTCTTTTTGCAATAGCTCACAATTTTCATGTAGTTTCACCCTGTACTTTTAAATTTCAAATTTGAACTATGAAATTTGAATTGAATCAAATTTGCTTAAAATCTTCAAATCTGAATAACTAGAGTTTGAAAATAGATTTTGATATGAATCTTTTTGCTACTGTTTGGTATTAGTTAGGACTATCTTCAGGTATAGTTTGAGGATTTTCATGATATATTTGATTACTGTTTTACCCAAAAAACAGAATCTGCTTATTATTATAATATAGTTTTATAAACTTAATTTTGATTAGTTTGATTTAGAATTTGGTTTTATTTGTTTATTAGGTTCTGTTAGTAAACATTTAGTGTTTTCACTTACTGTTAATAAAAATATAAATTTGCCTAGTTTAATTTTATTTAACATAGGAATCAAAATTTCTTTTCAATTAGGCTTAATTTGACTAAAACAACTAACTAGTAATAGTTTGTTTTCAAACAAAGTTTTCTATATTTTGTTTCTGTTTTCTAAGACAGATTTAATAGTAAATTATTATTTTTCTGTCAAGAACATGTTTTGTTAACAAATTATAAGTTTAGTTTTACATTCTTTTGTTAATATAACTATAGTTGATTCATATAGTGTTTATCAAAACTTGTATAAACTTCACTAAACTTTTCCCAACAAGCTTAAATTGATTATTCTGTTTATTAATAAAATATTCTATTGTTTTCCTTGTTGTCAACAATTGTTTTGCTATTTCAAAATAGTTTTATTATGTAGTAGTGTTTTCATCATCCCCTTTGGAAAAAACAAAACTTTGTGTGTTTTACTTGCTAGAGACTTTTGTGCATTGTTTGCCTTGTTTGTTTAGTACTTCTTTGCTGAATGTTATGAGTACTTATTTTGGTTGTATGCTTATTTAAGTGCATTGTTTGTTTCGTTAGATTATCCGGAGTGCGAAACTTGTTACCTAGAGTTACTCAAGTACGAAGATCATCAATCAGGCAAGTCACTTTGATCATGTTTTACCCATGTTTTATATGCATTAGTTCTACCATCTCCCCAGTTGCATGCAAGATAGGTTAGTTGGAAACTTGGTTACATAGTAGTAGTATCATGTGGTAGATACCCCTCTCAACCCCTTTGACAACATTGGCCCCGGGAAACGTTGTTTTACCTTTTGCTATGCTATTAGTAGACGGGGTTGGTTGTGTGATTCATGAGAGTTGAGAGAGTTAATAATTTCAAGACCTACATAATGATCAAGATTTCAATACTCCAAGTTTTCAACATACCTCTGGGTGGATGATGGTTGAACGGCGCCCTGGAGAAACCAGTGGTTAGCCTAGGTGATGCTGGAGGTGGCCAGTATTCACGCGGAAAGGTCCACCCAGGCACAAAGGGATGGATGGGTGCTTCAAGACCCAAGGCTTACCTGCACAGCCACAAGTCATTATGGGCTCTGGCTTGGTTGGATATCGTGGTGACCCTGGACAGGCGGTGCTACGAGAGGTAGAAGAACGGTAGGAAAGGATGGGCATCGTCAGAGTCGCAGGGAAACCCTTTGGAAGACCATGTTTTGGTCATCCGTTTCTCAAACACCCTGAAGTGCGAGAAATCAAACGGAGGCGACCAAATCTTGTGGGGAACGTGTGCAAAAACTCTGCAGAGTACTTAAACCTAATCGATTAGCCGTGTCCACGGTTATGGACGACTTGAGCCAAAGGGATTGGAACTTCCGGAACTCTCAACACAAATAATATGATGATGTGGGAATTTAATAATTTTGGGTATGAGAATTGGTTGATGGAACCATCTCATTAATCAACCAACTTAGTAATGCTTTGCTTAGCCCTTTTTCTAGATGTAGGAAAAATTGGCTTTACGCAAAACTTACCACCCCACCTGCCATATAAGCATATAGACTAGCTGATTATTTTCACCCCTCTCTTGTGACTTTGCCGGCATACTCCATATGCTGACCTACACGGCTGCAACGTATCATGTTGCAGAGTATTTTTCCGACCAGGAGTGAGGACACGTTCTATGCTCAGTGAGATGCCCTTGGAGTCGGATGGACTCATCTACCTTCGACGCTTCCGCAAGATTTAGATATTCTCATGAGTTGGCCTTTGGCCACTTTATTGTAATTTTTATCGTAATAAAGAACTCGATATGAGATTTCGATTAATATAATGCTGTGTGATTTACCTTTGATATATACATTGATGTACCGTGTGTGTACCAGCATGATCTTGGGATGGTACGGAAACACCGGAGACTTGACCTTCCAGGTCGGGTCGTTACAGAAATGGTATCAGAGCACACGCTGACCGTAGGACGTAACCTCTAGGATTGGAAAGCCTTAGGATTGTTTCTCTTTGTCTTTAAATATCTTATACTCTCATCTATTCGTTTCTGACTCCTCTCCGATTATTTCAAAATTTATAGATGGCCACCTTCATCCCAGTGTTGATCACAGAGTTTTGCCAGCCTGACGCAACGATGCCCTTTGGTAAGGAGCTGATGAGGATCGTCAAGGACATAAGGATTGCTTTGCCGAGCATCACCGGGATTCCTATCATGTCATTTCCCCAAGATGGACGCTACAGGATCGAGGTGCATATTCCAGGGAAGACCTTTGGGAATCGGAAGGAACCCATAGATCTCAAGTTCGTGGCACCCAGTTGGATACTTGGAAGAGACATGGCCATTCATCGTGCCCTTGGACGTATCCAGGAGGAATACAGAGGTGGAACCATTTCACCAGGACTCAGCATGGTTTGCCGCAGAGATGCCCATGGCAACATCATCACCAATCCCACTGCAGACACCAATATCTCCTATATCCAGACCTTGGAGACTCACATCAGGACTCTGGAGCTTCGAGTTCGTGCTGACACGAAGACTATCAAGAATCTGATGAATCGTGAGCTGGACCTTGAAGCTGATCTGCGAGAGGCCAACTATGAACACGAGCATGAAGTGAAGGACTTCTTAGAGAGGATTGATGAGCAGAATGCACGCATCGCCACTCTGGAGGAGCATCTAGACATGGGAGAAAACCTTCACCCCGAAGGAGACATGGCACCCTTCATCAGCGACGATGAAGACTATGAGGAAAGCACCACCGGAGGACCTACGACTATGCACTTTTGAGGAGAACATTAGTTATGCCCTCCAATGTATCTTTATTTTAGTCGTTAAAGCGTAGGTCGATGTTTAGTTGTCTGAGATTTGTATTTTCCGATGTTTGACATTGATTGAATAAATGAATGAGTGTTTCGTGTGATATGTTTGTTGCATTGCATATGGGTAGTGAATTTCTTCCAGACCCTTGTTCTATTCTAATTCTCATCCCTCTGAAAACAGCAAGATGCCTCCACGACGTGAGACCGATTTCACTTTTCCACCGGAACTCACCCAACTCCTTCAGCAACAGAATGCACTGATGCAACTATTGATTCAGAATCAGACCAACAACCAGAACAACAACAACAACCACCATCCACCCCAGACTGACAATCTCACCCGTTTTCTGAGGTTGAACCCTCCAACTTTCTCCAGCAGCACTGAGCCCATTGTGGCAGATGACTGGCTCCGCAAGATGGAGAGAGAACTTGTCACCGCTGGATGCACTGACGCTGAGAAAGTGCGATTTGCCGCACATCAACTGGAAGGACCAGCAGCATCATGGTGGGAGAATTATACCACCACTTATCCTATTGCAGATGTGACTTGGGAGCAGTTCAAGCTTGCTTTCCGCACCGCTCATGTTTCAGCTGGAGCCATGAGTTTAAAGAAGCGCGAGTTTCGCAACTTGCGCCAGGGTAATCGTTCCGTGGCCCAATATGTGGACGACTTCAACACATTGTCACGTTATGCCCCAGGAGATGTGGCCGATGATGCGGCCAAGCAAGAAAAGTTTCTGGAAGGACTCAATGATGAGTTGAGCATACAGCTGGTAGTGGCTAATTTCAACAACTACCAAGAGCTGGTGGATAAGGCACTTATTCTGGAAGGTAAACAGCAGCAGATTGAGAACCGCAAGCGGAAGTACACTCAGGGGAAGTTCAACTCTGGAGCTCATCAGAAGCCTCGTTACTCCCCGTACTCCGGGAATACCGGATCAGGAAATGGTAAGTTTGGAAAGCACACTCATACTGTGCACAACCATGGAGGTCACCATCATGGAGGAAATGGGAATAACCGTCTCAACCATGGTAACTTCAAGAGTGACAATGGGAATGGGAACAACAACCAGCACCGTCAAGTTCCTGCTCAGAAGGATCTGAGTCACATTACCTGTTTCAAGTGCCAGAAGACAGGGCACTATGCTACTGAGTGTCCCCAGAGTAAGCAAGGCACTGGAAACGGCACTAACAACGGCAACTCCACAGCCAAGAAGCCCAATCCGTTTCCCCGTGCTCACGTGAATCACATCAACGTGGAAGAAGTCTATGATCAGCCCGAGACTGTGGTTGGTAAGTTTTTATTGCATTCACGTCCTGTTACAGTACTTTTTGATTCGGGTGCAACTCATTCATTCATATCAAGGGTAGTTGTGGATAAGTATGGTTTGCCCACCAAAACCCTTAGTCAGCCAATTCAGGTTAGTTCTCCAGGAGGTATGATGATGGCAGGGATAGGATGCCATGCCTTGAAACTCAATATAGGGAACCATGTTTTTTCCACCGACCTCATCGTCTTAGAGTCACACGGATTGGATGTAATCCTAGGCATGGATTGGATGACCAAGTATGAAGGAAATCTTGATTGCCCTAGCAAGTCTGTTTCACTCACCACCCCGGAGAACAAGAGGATTAAGTATGTATCCCGACGCACACGTATGAGTGCTCGGTTAAATTCTCTCACAGGAGTTGTTCAGGAGGAAGTACCTGTGGTAAAAGAATTTCCAGATGTATTTCCGGAAGAATTACCAGGAATGCCACCAGATAGGGAGATTGAGTTCTTAATAGAGCTACAGCCAGGGACAGCCCCAATTTCCAAGAGACCCTATCGGATGCCCGCAAATGATCTGTTGGAAATCAAGAAGCAAATTAAGGAGTTATTGGACAAAGGTTATATTCGCCCAAGTTCTTCACCTTGGGGAGCCCCAGTTCTTTTGGTGGAGAAGAAGGATAAATCTTTGAGAATGGTAGTGGACTATCGTGCCTTGAACGAGGTGACTATCAAGAACAAGTACCCTCTACCGATGATTAATGATTTGTTTGATCAGCTCGTAGGAGCCAAAGTATTCTCCAAGATCGATCTTCGATCAGGGTATCACCAGTTGAAAATTCGTGAACAGGATATACCCAAAACAGCTTTCACCACGAGGTATGGCTTGTATGAGTATACGGTCATGTCTTTTGGATTGACTAATGCTCCTGCCTACTTCATGAATTTGATGAACAAAGTATTCATGGAATACCTAGACAAGTTTGTTGTGGTGTTCATCGATGACATTCTGATATTCTCCAAGAACGAGGAAGAGCATAAGCAACATTTGCGTTTAGTTCTGGAAAAGCTAAGAGAGCATCAGTTATATGCCAAGTTCAGCAAATGTGAATTTTGGTTGACGGAAGTCGGATTCCTTGGACATGTTATTTCCGGAGAAGGAATAGCCGTAGACCCCGCTAAGGTTGAAGCCGTCACCGAGTGGAAGTCACCCACCTCAGTTAAGGAGATCCGCAGTTTCCTTGGACTTGCTGGATATTACCGGAGGTTCATTGAAAATTTCTCCAAGGTTGCCAAGCCCATGACAGAGTTGTTGAAGAAAGAATCCAAGTATGTTTGGACTGTGGAATGTGAAGCCAGTTTCCGGGAGTTGAAGGAACGTTTGGTCACAGCCCCAGTGTTGATCTTGCCCGATATTCGGAAGGATTTCCAGGTTTATTGTGATGCTTCACGTCAAGGACTTGGAGGAGTACTTATGCAGGATGGAAAAGTTGTAGCCTATGCTTCCAGACAGCTACGACCTCATGAGTTGAATTATGCCACGCATGACTTGGAGCTAGCAGCCGTAGTGCACGCACTCAAGACTTGGAGACATTTCCTTATCGGAAATAGTTGTGATGTTTACACCGACCATAAGAGCCTGAAGTATATCTTCACGCAGAAAGAGTTGAACCTCAGACAGAGGAGATGGTTAGAGTTAATCAAGGACTATGACATGAGATTACACTACCATCCAGGTAAGGCTAATGTTGTAGCCGATGCCTTGAGTCGGAAAACTTATGTGAACACACTCACAGCTGGAGGATTACCTCAAGAGTTAGTCGATGATCTCAGAGAGCTCAAGCTAGAGATAGTTCCAAGAGGATATGTTGCTACACTGGAAATTCAGTCCACCTTGACCGAAAGAATTCGAGAAGCCCAGAAATCGGACAAGGAGATAGCTGAGATTAAACAGAGAATGAAAGATGGTAAAGCTAAAGGTTTTCGTGAGGATGAACACGGAACTTTGTGGTTTGAGAACCGAATCTATGTGCCCAATGAACCAGAGCTCAGGAAGTTGATACTTCAGGAAGCCCACGATTCACCTTACTCGATACACCCAGGCAATACCAAGATGTATCTGGATTTAAAGGAAAGTTATTGGTGGACAGGTATGAAGAAAGATATTGCAGAGCATGTTGCGATATGTGATGTTTGTCAGCGAGTAAAGGCAGAACATCAGAAACCAGCAGGGTTACTCCAACCTTTGCCGATACCCGAGTGGAAATGGGAAAAACTTGGTATGGATTTCATCACAGGATTGCCCAGGACCCGTTCAGGTTATGATTCCATCTGGGTAGTGGTAGATCGCTTGACCAAGGTAGCACACTTCATTCCAGTAAAGACCACCTATACCAGTGCTAAGCTAGCCAAGATATACATGACCAGGATCGTATGTCTGCATGGAGTTCCGAGGAGTATAGTGTCAGATAGAGGAACACAATTCACTTCAAAGTTTTGGCATCAGTTACATGAGACTTTGGGTACGAGACTGGAGTTTAGTACAGCTTTTCATCCGCAGACAGATGGCCAGACTGAGAGAGTCAATCAGATTCTGGAAGACATGTTGAGAGCTTGTGCGCTAGATTATGGATCTAGTTGGGACGAAAACTTGCCTTACGCAGAATTCTCATACAACAACAGTTATCAGACCAGTCTAAAGATGGCCCCTTTCGAAGCTTTATACGGAAGAAGATGTAGAACACCACTGACGTGGGATGGTGTTGGAGACCGACAACTTTTTGGTCCCGACCTTATCCGAGATTCTGAAGAGAAAGTCAAGTTGATACGTGACAGACTCAAAATAGCTCAATCTCGACAGAAGAGCTATGCTGACAACAAGCGCAAGGAAGTGACGTATGAAGTGGGAGACCGAGCATATCTTCGTGTGTCCCCGCTTCGAGGAACCAAGAGATTTGGTGTTAAAGGAAAATTAGCACCCAGATTCATAGGCCCCTACAAAATTCTTGAACGTAGAGGTGAAGTTGCATACAAACTGGAATTGCCGGAAGGATTATCCGAAGTTCATGATGTGTTCCATGTTTCCCAGCTGAAGAAATGTCATGCTGAGATGGTTGACATCCCTTTGCGAGACACCGTGCCCCTAGAGGCCATACAGCTTGAAAGTGATCTGACTTATGAGGAGAAGCCTGTCAAGATCCTCGAGACATCCAACAGAGTTACCCGCAGCAAGATTATCAAGTTCTGCAAAGTTTTGTGGAGTCACCATACTGAGGAAGAAGCCACCTGGGAACGCGAAGAAGATCTTCGTAGAGACCATCCGCACCTATTTTCTAGCCAACCCGAATCTCGAGGGCGAGATTCATCTTAAGGTGGGTAGGTTTGTAACATCCCAAAATTCCATTTTGGAATGTTATGAATATAGCTATGCATCTATTATCATCATTGCTTGATTGTATGAACTAGTTGAAATGCCTCTTCTGGTTTTCAGAAAGTCCCCTTCTACTTTTCCCTATGTTGCTTCCTCTATTTAAAATTTTTGGTTAAAAGTTCAAATAAGAGAGGAGGAACATGACACTCCACACCAGGGTCTAATTGGTGAATTATTTGAACAAAAATAACCAGGAGTTATTTTGAAAATATTTGCAAAAAGGGTTTAAAAACAATTAGGACATTTCTGAAATAATATTTTTTTCAAAGTGTTCAAATGACAGAATAGAAATGTTCATTAAATAGCATTTATTATTCTGTTAATTTTGATATATAATACCCCTATATTTACAAACGATTTGAATGCTTTAAAAGCTTTTGAATGTCTCCGGAAATTATTAAAAAGAAACGGTAACCGTTTCCGGTATTAAACGGGCCGGCCCACCGGCTTTAAAAGCCGAAACCGTTACCGGTCGGCCGACCGAGCGCAGTAATGCTCCCGCTCTCTCACTGACACCGGGTCCCACCCCGTCCGACCGTTGCCCCGGAACGGTCATCGTCTTCACTCCCCGCGCTCGCCGGATCCGACGCCGGCCGTTACTCCCCCTCACCGGATCTCTCCCCTCTCTCCTCCCCGCACCCCCCCGAGCGCCTATATAAGAGCCCCACGGCCCCGCATCCATTCCCCCCCCGAGCCCCCTTCTCTCTCTCGCCGAGACGCCGTCGATTGCTCGTCGGAGTTCCACCACCACCGGAAGTCGCCGTCGATCGTAGCCACCACCTCCGACCATCATTCGCCACGCCGTCGCCACCAATCGCCTCCGGAGGACCGTCCCCGTCGCCAGGACCACTTCCCCGTCCTCCCCGACCACCGGAACACCTCGCCGTCGCAATCGCCGCTACCGGACTCGCCGGAGTACCCCGACGCCGGCAACCTCCCTCCGTAAGCCCCCTCGACCGTCCGATCCAAATCCCACGGTCCAGATTAGAACGAACTTAAGTCCGAACCGTTTTCTTCTACCGAACGGTCGCCCGCTCTAATTCACCTACCGAACGCCCCCCTTAGCCAATCGGATCGCGCCACGTAGCCCCCTGACCGACGCAAACTTTTTTTCATTTTCTGTTTTGTTTTAATTAACAGAATGTTTTCCAATTTTGTTTTGCTTATATCTTTTAATCTGTTTAGAGTTTTGAGTTGATTCTTTTTGCAATAGCTCACAATTTTCATGTAGTTTCACCCTGTACTTTTAAATTTCAAATTTGAACTATGAAATTTGAATTGAATCAAATTTGCTTAAAATCTTCAAATCTGAATAACTAGAGTTTGAAAATAGATTTTGATATGAATCTTTTTGCTACTGTTTGGTATTAGTTAGGACTATCTTCAGGTATAGTTTGAGGATTTTCATGATATATTTGATTACTGTTTTACCCAAAAAACAGAATCTGCTTATTATTATAATATAGTTTTATAAACTTAATTTTGATTAGTTTGATTTAGAATTTGGTTTTATTTGTTTATTAGGTTCTGTTAGTAAACATTTAGTGTTTTCACTTACTGTTAATAAAAATATAAATTTGCCTAGTTTAATTTTATTTAACATAGGAATCAAAATTTCTTTTCAATTAGGCTTAATTTGACTAAAACAACTAACTAGTAATAGTTTGTTTTCAAACAAAGTTTTCTATATTTTGTTTCTGTTTTCTAAGACAGATTTAATAGTAAATTATTATTTTTCTGTCAAGAACATGTTTTGTTAACAAATTATAAGTTTAGTTTTACATTCTTTTGTTAATATAACTATAGTTGATTCATATAGTGTTTATCAAAACTTGTATAAACTTCACTAAACTTTTCCCAACAAGCTTAAATTGATTATTCTGTTTATTAATAAAATATTCTATTGTTTTCCTTGTTGTCAACAATTGTTTTGCTATTTCAAAATAGTTTTATTATGTAGTAGTGTTTTCATCATCCCCTTTGGAAAAAACAAAACTTTGTGTGTTTTACTTGCTAGAGACTTTTGTGCATTGTTTGCCTTGTTTGTTTAGTACTTCTTTGCTGAATGTTATGAGTACTTATTTTGGTTGTATGCTTATTTAAGTGCATTGTTTGTTTCGTTAGATTATCCGGAGTGCGAAACTTGTTACCTAGAGTTACTCAAGTACGAAGATCATCAATCAGGCAAGTCACTTTGATCATGTTTTACCCATGTTTTATATGCATTAGTTCTACCATCTCCCCAGTTGCATGCAAGATAGGTTAGTTGGAAACTTGGTTACATAGTAGTAGTATCATGTGGTAGATACCCCTCTCAACCCCTTTGACAACATTGGCCCCGGGAAACGTTGTTTTACCTTTTGCTATGCTATTAGTAGACGGGGTTGGTTGTGTGATTCATGAGAGTTGAGAGAGTTAATAATTTCAAGACCTACATAATGATCAAGATTTCAATACTCCAAGTTTTCAACATACCTCTGGGTGGATGATGGTTGAACGGCGCCCTGGAGAAACCAGTGGTTAGCCTAGGTGATGCTGGAGGTGGCCAGTATTCACGCGGAAAGGTCCACCCAGGCACAAAGGGATGGATGGGTGCTTCAAGACCCAAGGCTTACCTGCACAGCCACAAGTCATTATGGGCTCTGGCTTGGTTGGATATCGTGGTGACCCTGGACAGGCGGTGCTACGAGAGGTAGAAGAACGGTAGGAAAGGATGGGCATCGTCAGAGTCGCAGGGAAACCCTTTGGAAGACCATGTTTTGGTCATCCGTTTCTCAAACACCCTGAAGTGCGAGAAATCAAACGGAGGCGACCAAATCTTGTGGGGAACGTGTGCAAAAACTCTGCAGAGTACTTAAACCTAATCGATTAGCCGTGTCCACGGTTATGGACGACTTGAGCCAAAGGGATTGGAACTTCCGGAACTCTCAACACAAATAATATGATGATGTGGGAATTTAATAATTTTGGGTATGAGAATTGGTTGATGGAACCATCTCATTAATCAACCAACTTAGTAATGCTTTGCTTAGCCCTTTTTCTAGATGTAGGAAAAATTGGCTTTACGCAAAACTTACCACCCCACCTGCCATATAAGCATATAGACTAGCTGATTATTTTCACCCCTCTCTTGTGACTTTGCCGGCATACTCCATATGCTGACCTACACGGCTGCAACGTATCATGTTGCAGAGTATTTTTCCGACCAGGAGTGAGGACACGTTCTATGCTCAGTGAGATGCCCTTGGAGTCGGATGGACTCATCTACCTTCGACGCTTCCGCAAGATTTAGATATTCTCATGAGTTGGCCTTTGGCCACTTTATTGTAATTTTTATCGTAATAAAGAACTCGATATGAGATTTCGATTAATATAATGCTGTGTGATTTACCTTTGATATATACATTGATGTACCGTGTGTGTACCAGCATGATCTTGGGATGGTACGGAAACACCGGAGACTTGACCTTCCAGGTCGGGTCGTTACAGAAAAGAACTTGCATGACATCTTTTGGCCTACCCTCCCGTGGCGGCAGGGTCCTAATGGAAACTAAAGGATATTAAGGCCTCCTTTTAATAAAGAACCGTACCAAAGCATTAGCACTTAGTGAATACATGAACTCCTCAAACTACGATAATCACCGGAAAGAATCCCAGTTATTGTCACCCTGGGGATGCAGATCATAACTCGTAATAGGTGTCTACAACTTGTAAGATAGGATCAAGAACACATATATATTCATGAAAACACAATAGGTTCAGATCTAAAATCATGGCACTTAGGCCCTAGTGACAAGCATTAAGCATAGAAAAATCGTAGCAACATCAATCTCGAAACATAATGGATACTAGGTATCAAACCCTAACAAAACTAACTCGATTACATCATAAATCTCATCCAAACCATCACCGTCCAGCAAGCCTACGATGGGATTACCCACGAACAGCGTAGAGCATCATGGAATTGGTGATGAAGGATGGTTGGTGATGACGACGGCGTTGATTTCCCCTCTCCGGAGCCCAAAACGGACTCCAGATCTGGCCTCCCGAGGAAGAACAGGAGGTGGTGGCAGCTCCGTATCGTGAAACGCGATGAACTTTTCTCTCCAATTTTTTCTTCGCAGATGTGAATATATGGAGTTGGAATTGAGGTTGGTGGAGCTCCAGGGGGGCCACAAGCCTGCTAGGCGCAACCAGGGGGTGGTCATGCCCCCTGGCTTGTGGCCTGTGGATGGCCCCCCTCCGGTTGATTCTTTCGCCAGTATTTTTTATTAATTCCAAAAATAATCTTCGTAAATTTTCAGGTCAATTCGAGAACTTTTATTTCTACACACAAATAACACCAAGGCAATTCTGCTAAAAACAACGTCAGATCGGGTTAGTTCCATTCAAATCATGTAAATTAGAGTCCAAAACAACGGCAAAAGAGTTTGGAAAAGTGGATACGATGGAGACGTATCAACGCCCCCAAGCTTAACCCATTGCTTGTCCTCAAGCAATTTAGTTGATAAACTAAAAGTGATAAAAAAAACTTTTATAAACTCTGTTTGATCTTGTTGTTGTAAATATGTCCAACTGATGTTCAGATTTTCAGTAATGATTATAGACTAACCACGTTCACAATAACATTTAGGTCTCACATTTACTCATATAAACAGCATAATCAACTAGCGAGCAATAATAATAACTCTCAGATGACAACACTTTTATCAAAACAATCATGATACAATATGATATAATGGTATCTCGCTAGCCCTTTCTGGGACCACAAAACATAAATGCAGAGACCCCTGAAGAGCAAGGACTGACTGGACATTGTAATTCATGGTAAAAGAGATCCAGTCACACTCATACTCAATATCAATTAATAGCAAAGCATACAAATGACGGCAGTGCTCTCTAACTGGTTCTTTTTATAAGAGGATGACTCAACAGTAAAGTAAAATAGATAAACCCTTCACATAGGGAAGCATTGATTTGTAGAGGTGCTAGAGCTCAAGCTTTTAAAACATGCATAAATAACAATTTTGTGCAGTATGCTTTCATTGCCGACATAACGACCAAGAGATTTCATCATCTTCCAAGATAGATACATTATAGGTGGTTCCCAAACAAAATTATAAATTTTTTACTCCCCCTCCACCAATCAAACACACTCCACGGCTAGCCGAATCCACGGGTACCGTCCATACAAACACGGTCCTGGGGAGTTTTGTATCATTATATTTTGATTTGATTTTGAGCATGGAACTGGGCATCCCGAATACCAGCCACTTTCTTGTGAATGATAGTGAATCAACACATATCGTGAGAATAACCCACCTGGCATGGAAGATACTGACCGCCCCTAGTCGCTACATGAGCGATTTGGGCATATAAAACAGAATATTATCTCAAGGTTTACAGTTTGGCACATGCAAATTTACTTGGAACGGAAGGTGAATACCACATATAGGTAGGTATGGTGGACTCAGATGGAACAACTTTGGATTTAAGGAAGTGGATGCACAAGCAATATTCCCGCTTAGTACAGGTGAAGGCTAGCAAAAGACTGGGGAGCGACCAACTAGAGAGCGACAATATTCATCAACATGTTATGAGATTAACCAACATTGAATGAAAGCATGAGTAGGATATAAATCACCATGAACATAAATATCGTCGAGGCTATGTTGCTTTTGTTTCAACTACATGCATGAACATGTGCCAAGTCAAGCCACTTGAATCATTCAAAGGAGGATACCATCCTATCATACTACATCACAACTATTTTACTATGCATGTTGTTGGGGAATGTTGCATGGGAAACAAAATTTATCTACGCACACGCAATATCTATCCATGGTGAGGAGCATCTACGAGAGGGAGAGTGGATCTACATACCCTTGTAAATCGCTAAGCAGGAAGCGTTAAGAAACGCGGTTGGTGTAGTTGAACGTCTTCGTGATCCAAATCGCCGAGCGTCCTGCGATCTCATCATGATCCGTCCCGTGATCCAATCATGACCCGTCCCATGAACTCATCACAATCCATCCCGCGATCTCATCACGATCCGTCTCGCGACCTTGATCACAGTCCTTCCGATCTAGCGCCGAACGGACGGCACCTCCGCGTTCAGCACACGTACGGCTCGATGACGATCTCTGCCTTCTTGATCCAGCAAGAGAGAGTAGATAGGTAGACGATTTCTCCGGCAGCGCGATGGCATTGCGGCGATGGTGGTGGAGGAATTCCAGCAGGACTTCGCCTAAGCACCGCTGAAAACCGATCTAGAGGAGAAAACGATCTAGAGGAAGAAGAGGGCAGCACGTGGCAATTGGGTTAGCTTTTTCCTCTAAATCCTCTAGTATATATAGGAGGGAGGGAGGGGAGGAGGCAGCCTCAAACCCTCAAGGTTTAGTCGAAATTGGAGGTGGAGGAGTCCTACTCCAATCCTATTAGGAGTAGGATTCCTCCTTTCCACTTGGAAACTCTTTCCACCTCTCCACCTTTCGATTTTTTCCTTCTCAAACCACTACAGCCGCATGGGCCCTTAGAGGAGGCTTCAAACAGCCCACTAGGGTCTGGTTTACCTCCTCCCACAGCCCATGTAGCCTCTTGGGTCGAGACACCCCTCCCGATGGTCCCCCGGTACCCTCCCGGCACTCCCGGTACACTACCGACGAGCCCGAAACTTTTCCGGCGACCAAAACAGGACTTCCTATATATCAATCTTTACCTCCAGACCATTCCGGAGCTCCTCGTGATGTCCGGGATCTCATCCGGGACTCCGAACAACCTTCGTTCACCACCATACATAACTCTATACTACCGAAACGTCAACGAACCTTAAGTGTGCAGACCCTATGGGTTCGAGAACTATGTAGACATGACCGAGATACCTCTACGGTCAATAACCAATAGTGGGACCTGGATGCCCATATTGGTTCCTACATATTCTACGAAGATATTTATCGGTCGAACCTCTATGTCAAGGATTCAGTTAATCCCGTATGATGTTCCCTTTGTTCTTCGGTATGTTACTTGCCCAAGATTCGATCATCGGTATCTCCATACCTAGTTCAATCTCGTTACCGGAAAGTCTCTTTACTCATTCCGTAATACAAGATCCCGTGACTAACACTTAGTCACATTGCTTGCAAGGCTTATTCTGATGTTGTATTACCGAGTGGGCCCTGAGATACCTCTCCGTCACACGGAGTAACAAATCCCTGTCTTGATCCATGCCAACCCAACAGACACCCTCGGAGATACCTGTAGAGCACCTTTATAGTCACCCAGTTACGTTGCAACATTTGATACACACAAGGTACTCCTCCGGCGTCAGTGAGTTGCATGATCTCATGGTCATAGGAACATATACTTGACATGCAGAAAACAGTAGCAATAAACTGACACGATCATATGCTACGTTTGTAATTTGGGTCTTGTCCATCACATCATTCTCCTAATGATGTGATCCCGTTATCAAATGACATCTCATGTCCATGACTAGGAAACCATAGCCATCTTTCATCAACGAGCTAGTCTATTAGAGGCATACTAGGGACATGGTGTTGTCTATGTATCCACACATGTATCTGAGTTTCCGATCAATACAATTATAGCATGGATAATAAACGATTATCATGAGCAAGGAAATATGATAATAACCAATTTATTATTGCCTCTAGGGCATATTTCCAACAGTAAACAGACTAGAAGGTAAATCTATAACTAATTTTTTTTGGATTTTATCAAGGTTAACTAAGCACACAAGAAGAAAGCGGAAAGAAGAAATAAACTACCATGGATGGTACAATGAAAATGTATGAACACCGACTACTAAGATGAGTGTGTGAACATGAATGTAATGTCGGTGAGAAATACGTACTCCCCCAAGCTTATAATTTTAGCCTAAGTTGTTCTAGGGCCATGGCTGGCCCGGATGATATCCCAAGTCATAGTTGGGGTTGTACTGGGCTGCGGTGGGTACTGGCTGAACGGCTGCAGCTTGGGCGAGCAACTTCCGTCTTTCTCTCGTACTCATTTGCCTCCTCTCTGGTTATAAAGTGTCTCCGCTTTTCCTGAAAGTTAAAGAAGGAAGGAGAAGGAAGGGTAATATGGACAGCACGGTGTCTATCAAAAATTAGTCGGTACAGGAAGGACTGTTCGTTCCTCTCAAGAAACTGGTAGCGCACCAAAGCCTCATAGTCAAGAAAAGCAGGTGTTAATTCAATATCATTCCCCCTTATGGGTACCCCAAGATAATTAGCTACACGAGTGGCATAAATCCCGCCAAAGAAATCTCCATCCTTAGCATTTTTGTGTAGCCTCCTAGCAATAATAGCCCCCAAGTTATATTGTCTATCACCCATTACCGCACTATTAAGAATACTAAGATCAGGTGCACAAAGGTGGCTATGATCAGTTTTACCGTTAATACATCTACCTATGGAGAGAGCAAAATAATGTGTAGCAGGAAAGTGAATGCTCCCCAAGGTAGCCTGTGTAATATTTCTATTTTCTCCCATAGTGATTGCGGCAATAAAGTCCTCCATGTCTCTAGGACGTCGTTCACTGATGCTGCCCTCATATGGTATTTTGCAAACATTGCAAAAATCATAAAGTGTCATTTTCTTAGGCACATCATACAAGTAAAACTCTACCATGGGAGGATCCTTCCTAGGGTAAAAGTGAAAGTTTTGCACAAAGATATTAGTGAGTAAGAGGTACTGGTCACACTTATCGTTGAGTAAGTTGGTGATGCCTGCATTCTCTACCAAATAATAGAAATCTTCATAAATTCTGGCCGCCCTCAAGAATGTATCACTTGGCCATTCACATGGTCGACCTTCTGCGACGCGAGGAAGATTGTATTTGGACTTCTTCTTCACCTCATTTTCATCCTCTTTCGAGCCCCGGCTTGAAGAGCTTCTTAACAATCTCCTCATCATTTCTTTCTCTGAAAAAAATTTGAAATTTTTAGTGACTCAAAATAAAGATGAACAAAACTCAACAAAACTTATAGAAACTACTCCCACAAGTGCCTAGAGCCTATATCAGCATCAAAACTACTTGGGACCATACAAATGTGACATGCAAGCTCAAGAACAAGGTCACCACGGCAGCAAAAATTTGCAATAAATAAAGCACTAGAACAAAAACTAATTGGACCATTGGAGGAGTCACATACCGAAGATCAATCCCCCCAAAACAGTTTTGCAATTGAAGCTTTGCACAAGGAGATCGAAAATGGTAGCAAAATGACCTAGAACATGGGTTTGAGCAATGATGGGATGTTTTCTGGAGGAAGACGAAGTGGATGGTTGCTGGAATAAGTGAGGGGGGTTACGTGGGACCCACAAGCCACCTGGGCGCGGCCAGGGGGTGGCTGTGCCCTGTGAGCTTGTGGCCCACTCATGCAGCCCCCTCCTATGTGCTCAGTGCCAGATATTATTAAATATTCCGGAAAAAATCATACTACATTTTCATGGCATTTGAAGAACTTTATTTTTCAGGTCATTTTTCTATTGCACAGAAAACTCAGAAAACAAAAAATTAATAGCATTTTATTTACTCTAACTAACAAAAAGTCAAAGTTGGGTACAGAAAATTATGCTTTCTAAATTCATCCATCTCATGCTCATCAAAAGGAATTCATTAACAAGGTTGATCAAGTCTTATTAACAAACTTCTTTCGAGTAACATGAAACCGGAGAATTTTCGAATAACACTAAGTTACCTCAATGGGGATATGCATATCCCCAATAATAAGTATATCATATTTCTTCTTGACGGTAGGGAGAGGGAATTCAAAGCCTCCAATAATAATCGTTGAAATTTTTTCAATGGAGTTGATATTATGAACTTGAGGTTAGTGCACCGTACTCATTACCATTAACATGAAAAGTGGCATTTCCCTTGTTGCAATCAATAACAGCCCCTGTAGTATTCAAAAAAGGTCTACCAAGGATGATCGACATACTGTCGTCCTCGGCAATATCAAGAATAACAAAGTCCGTTAGGATAGTAGCATTTGCAACTATGACATACACATCCTCACAAATACCGATGGGTAAAGCAGTTGATTTATCTGTCATTTGCAAAGAGATTTCAGTAGGTGTCAACTTATTCAAATCAAGTCTACGATATAAAGACAAAGGCATAACACTAACACCAGCTCCAAGATCACATAAAGTAGTTTTAACATAGTTTCTCTTAATGGAGCATGGTATAGTTGGTATTCCTGGATCTCCTAATTTCTTTGGTACTCCACCCTTAAAAGTATAATTAGCAAGCATGGTGGAAATCTCAGCTTCCGGTATCTTTCTTTTATTTTTCACAATATCTTTCATATACTTAGCATAAGGAGACATTTTCAGAATATCAGTCAAGCGCATATGCAAAAAGACAGGTCTAAGCATTTCAACAAAACACTCAAAATCCTCACCATCCTTTTTCTTGGATGGTTTAGGAGGAAAGGGCATGGGTTTCTAAACCCATGGTTTCTTTCTTTACCATGCTTCCTAGCAACAAAGTCTCTTTTGTCATATCTTTTATTCTTAGGTTGTGTGTTATCAAGATCAACAACGGGTTCAATCTCCACATCATTATCATACTAGGTTGAGCATCAACATGAACATCATCATTAATATTATCGTTAGGATCATGTTCATCACCAGATTGTGTCTCAGCATCAGAAACAGAAATATCAATTGGGTTTTCAAGTGTATCTATAACAGGTTCACTAGTAGCATGCAAGGTCCTATCATCATTCTTTTTCCTTTTATTAATGGTATGACTAGGTGCATGAGTATTAATTCCCTGAGAATCTTGCTCAATTATCTTAGGATGGCCCTCGGGATATAAAGGTTCCTGAGTCATTTTACCACCTCTAGTCACAACTCTAACAGAATGATCATTGTTCTTACTATTCATCTCGTTAAGCAAATCATTATGTGCCTTAAGTACTTGTTCAACTTGAGTAGTTACCATGGAAGCGTGTTTACTAATAAGCTTAAGATCATTAATAGTCCTACTCATATAATCACCTAAGCGATCAAGCATGTAATCGTTATGTTTCAATTGTCTACTAACATAAGCATTGAAATTTTATTGCTTAACAATAAAGTTATCAAACTCATCCAAGCATTGGCTAGTAGACTTATTATAAGGAATATCACCTTCATCAAATCTGCAGTGAGAACTTACCTCTACTACCTGTGTTGGGTTATCAAGACCATGTATTTCTTCAATAGGTGGTAGATTCTTAACATCTTCAGTTTTAATACCTTTTTCTTTCATAGATTTCTTTCCCTCTTGCATAACTTCAGGACTGAGAAATAGAATACTTCTTTTCTTCGGAGTGGGCTTTGGAGGTGGTTCGGGAATAGTCTAATCATTATCATTGCTCAATATATTATTCAATAGTAGTTTACTTGTTCAATAGTTTGTTCCTTGAAAACACAACCAGCACAACTATCTAGGTGGCCCCTAGAAGCATTGGTTAGTCCATTATAAAAGATATCAAGTATTTTGTTTTTCTTGAGAGGATGATCAAGCAAAGCATTAAGTAATTGGATAAGCCTCCCCCAATCTCATGGGAGACTCTCTTCTTCAATTTGCACAAAGTTAAATATTTCCTGCAAGGCAGCTTGTTTCTTATGGGCAGGAAAATATTTTTCAGAGAAGTAATATATCATATCCTGAGGACTACGCACATAACGAGGAGCAAGAGAACTAAACCATATCTTAGCATCACCCTTTAATGAGAAAGGAAACAACTTAAGAATATAGTAATAACGAGTTTTTGCCTCATTAGTAAATAGGGTGGCTATATCATTCAATTTAGTAAGATGTGCCACAACAGTTTCAGATTCATAACCATCGAAAGGATCAGATTCAACCAAAGCTATTAACTTGGGATCGACAGAGAATTCATAATCCTTATCAGTAACAAATGTAGGTGAAGTAGCAAACTTAGGATCATATTGCATTCTAGCATTCAAAGGTTTTTCCTTCCACTTGCATAGCAATTTCTTAAGATCATCTCTATCCTTACAAGCAAGAAAGTCTCTAGCTACCTCTCCCTCCATAACATAACCCTTAGGTATATCAGGCAATTCATATCTAGGAGAGCTAGGTCTAACAGGTGTCTCATAGTGTTCATTTTCAATAATTTCATCAGTTTCAGAAGTACCATCAGTTTCAGCATTGAATCTAGCAATTTGTTCATAAAGAAATTCACCCAGTGGCATAGTATTATCAAGAAAAGTATCATCATAAGCATCATGCATAGCAGAAGTGGCATCATCAATTACTTGTGACATATCAGAATCAATAGCAGGTGGTGGTGTCGCAAATTTACTCATAAGAGAAGGTGAATCAAGTGCAGAGCTAGATGGTAGTTCCTTACCTCCCCTCGTAGTAGAGGGATAGATCTTGGTTTTTGGGTCTTTCAGATTCTTCATAGTGATCAACAGATATAAATCCCAAGTGACTTAGAGAATAGAGTTGTGCTCCTCGGCAACAAAACGAGAAAAAGGTCTTGATAACCCACAAGTATAGGGGATCGCAATAGTTTTCAAGGGTAGAGTATCCAATCCAAATTTATTGATTCGACATAAGGGAGCCAAAGAATATTCTCGAGTATTAGCAGCTGAGTTGTCAATTCAACCACACTTGAAAGACTTAATATCTGTAGCAAAGTATTTAGTAGCAAAGTAGTATGGAAGTAACGGTAACAATGGCAAAAGTGACAGTAGTAGTTTTGTACTGATTGTAACAGTAGCAACGGAAAAGTAACTTAGCAAAGATCCGCCTCCTCAAGCCGACGGGGATCCACGGCTTCGGGGACTACTGTTGGGGGGATGACCCCTAGGTAGGCTTAAGGACACTTGTCCCTTCTTAAAAACATTGGGGCTGCCTGTGCCCTCAGTCCGGCTCGCCCTGGCCAGCTCCCACAACGCGGTCCGACTCGTCTTAGAGTCACCCCGTGGGACGGCTCCGGGGGCGATCCGGCATTTGGCGGGTCAGCGCCCATCCCATCGGTCCATGCGACAAGACCTCACCCCGGCATGGAGGCATGGCAACAATGGCCCCGGTATCGCTAACCGCGACACTCGTGGCTACAATGGAGGTGGGCGTACCGCCGACCCCGATGGGGCGTCTCGACCCTGTAGCGGTGTGCACTACCTACTCCATGACTCCATTGACGCGTGGCTACAGTGGCGGGTAGCTGCGGGCCCCTCGAGTGACAGGACCCTATAGCCGGCAGGACCTACCAATGACAAGACCCTGCAGCTAGTGGGCCCCATGGTCGGGTAGATAGGCTTCTAGTCGGGGCCCACCCCAATTATCCTGGTATACTGTAAGTTGGGGTTTGGGCCTATAAAACTCTCGGTAGCCTCCCATGCAGGGGGTTGGACAGACTCGACTCCCTCTAGTTGGTTAGCTCACACACCCACACCCAAGAAGGAGAGGTAGAGAGAGCAAGCTAGCCTCTTCTCCCTTGTCCGATTAATAGCTCAAGGAGCACCATTGTATTACCATCATCTCATATGCTCAATCCGGCAGGACTAGGAGTCTTGCCTCCCCCAGAGGGCCCCGAACCTGGATACATCTTGTGTCTCGCACCGCTTCCCAATCTCGCCTCCGGAACCCACCGACGTCTTTTGGCCCCAACCACACTCGATAAGCCATCCCATGGCATCTGCCGTAAGAACACCATGACATATGGGTTAAGTACTAAGACAACAAAGGAATCCCATGCCCCTGCTTCATACCAGGGTGCTGATCCCTGGCCAAAATATTAGTTTCACAACATAAGTTCAGACCATCACCGCGAACTACCTAACAAGTTCATACTAACGACTTCATACTAGCTGGAGATCTAGAGCGCGAGAGAAATGTCACCAATGCAGTTGTGCCCTGTGCAGCGCATCCTGCGCATGACCAAGTTGTTGTGGTTGTAGATATGCACCTTCAGTCCAAGGCCGGACATCCGCGGGATGAGGAAGTCGCTAGGGACGATCATGTGGCGGCGGCAGAAGTACTGTCAGCCCCAGCCGAACTCCATCTGCTCCTAGAAGTTCTGGACCTGAACTAAGAACTCGCACCACTTGTTCGTCGATAGCCTGACGACGCACGGGACCTTGACAACCAGCCACTCCTTCATCACCTCCACGAACTTGGGAGGGATGACGAGCATTGTGAGGTCCTCCACGTCCTTGATCTGGACGTAGAAACACAACAGCTCTCGGGACCCCTCCCCGTGGTTGGTCCTCGAAGACCGTCCCCTTGAACAAGGTGACCCTGCCAGGAAGGTCCACCCTCTTGATCCATAGGTTTGTGTGGATCAGGTCCTCGGCGCCCTCGACGCCAACCACGGCCTGGGCTCCTCCATCGGCTACGTCCCACTCCGTCTTCATGATCTTGTTAGGTAAGATGACATGTGTTAGTGCGAGAGCATTGGGATCTGACACTGATCAGTGGCAGTTGCCCAAGAGCAGGTGTCACTGACTTGCTCTCGGGCAACTGCCACTGATCAGTGCAGATTCCTAAACACCAATGGCATGATCTAAAGCTAGCACTGCAAGTAGTGCCCACTTCCCCATTTGGCAGCGTACTACATTGGTAGTAGTAAACGAGCAAACAAATTGGCGTACAACATGTATGAGCATGCACATTTGTCCTACCTACCATGAACACCATGCAGGTAATGAAATCATGCACATACCTTGCCTATGCCAGCACAAATCTACCTTCAACATGAAGCACAAACCCTTCTTATGAACAACATGAACATGAAGCATATGCCCTGCCTATGCCGGCTCCAACCACCATGAACAGCATGAACATGAAGCATATGCCCTGCCTAGGCCTACGATCTACTAACTACAATGTAACTACCTACCTTGCAAGAACCAATCTACCATTGGGGAAGCAACAACAACACCTACTATGCATGAACACCCACTGTAGTGAACGAAGCAACAGTAGCAGGCAAGAAGGAATCAATTGGGTTAATATGGATTCGATTCGAACTGATTCACTGCCATGCCTGATGCAGAAAACCCTAATCTACATCTACGAACAAAGGGGAAATTTGAAACAAACCGGAGCGGGTGACGTTCGAGCGTACGCCGGCTGGGGAGAAAACCCCGGCGGGAAGGAGATGGTGAGCGAAAAGGAGGACAAGCCGGCAATGGCAATGGTCGTTGACATTGCCTAGGTGCTCGTTGCCACGCGGGAGGTCGAGGAAGTGGACGTCGTCGTCCATGGTCATGCGCACAGCCTAGAGAAAACCCTCGAATGGGGGTACCCCCCCCCCCCCCCGCCCGCCGCCACCCGCTCACAAGGGTTGTGAGCAACGGTGCCACTGATGTCCCCTTCGATGGTGCAATTGAACCCAGGACCATGAGGTCCGAATACAGTGACGAAGCCGGAGCGGCCGATACCGCATTGGCCGGACATGGAGGCCTGGTGCAGAATGACGACGACGTACGGAGGACCACCATCAGGTCGACGCCCGAGTTCGCGAGGCCGGCAACTCACCACTCTTGGATGCGGTTGATGGGGGTCAGAGGATGGCGCAGCGGCGGTCGAGCAATCGGATGAAAGGAGAGCAAGAGACGGTGAGAAGAGCGAGGAAGGGTGGTGTGAAAGGAGGCGTGAGCGATGACATGAGAGAGAGACGGGAGTTATGAGACGTCACGTCCGTCTCCCACACTCCCCGAGGCATATGCCGCCAAGAGCCACGCATGGCCATGCTAAGCCTGACTACCGAGAAACTGTTGATTCGACCGTCAGGCGCAAGCCTAGCCAGGACTACTTTAAGTTTCGTGCAGCCTGAGAAGTAGATGCAGCCTAGGTAACTAAAGGTATGTTTTTTTCTCGCACAGGCCTGGTTGGGCCTAATGCGGGCAACCAAACACATTGTATCCCTATGTCTCTAGGTATGTGTATTGTTTTGAAAAAAATGAAACGTATAAGTATGAATTTAAAATTTTCAAAATTAATGCCTCCATTTGGCGTTTCCGTCCGAAGCCAGCATTTGCAGGTGCTCTCACGCCGTAAGGCTAACTAGCTTTGTAACCAAGCACAAACAATATTCGATACTATGAAAGCAGAAGCAGTTCAGCTGAATCTCTCTGATCATGACAAATACGCCCACACTCTTCCGTACAAAACAGAATTGTCTTAAAACTATATACATAAGTTGCCTTCAGTGTTGTAGCTTCAAGATCACATAAAAAGAAAGGGATGCTTTGTAGTAGTACACCTGCAACTGCAGTATAACATTACTTCTCGTATCAGAACTTAATAGGGGGAAGCACCCATCGCGGCTGTGATATGCTGCTTCGTTGTTTTAGCTGTTCAAACCGCATACAGGCGGATAATCTGGTTGATCTTGGCACGACAAATGGGGCACCCCCATTTCTTCGACTCGATATCCTTCAAGCAGGACATGCAACCAGCCATGTGACCACATGGAATGCAGGCTCCTTCCACAGGAGCATCCAAGCAAATCACACAAGTACCAGAGGGAGTGTTGCCACTGCTGCTTGCACCGGCTTCATTTTCTACAGGTTTTGCAGAGCTTAGCGTCGTACCACCACCTTCCGTAGGTGGCATGGTTACATCAACTGGTGTGAAATCTATGGACGGATACTCAATAGGGCCATCGTAGAAGGTTCCTTCAGCAAGTGGTGGCGCAGTTGGTGTTGGAAGAGTTGGAAGTGCAGTTGGTGTAGGAACCGGAAGTGCAGTTGGTGTTGGAAGAGACACAGGTGCCTCAGGTGGAATCACAATCGAAGGGTTGTTGTTCTGACTTTTGTTAGGTTTCAATGAACTTTGGTTAGAGCTTGTTCCAGGTATGTCCCATCCGTTGTATTTGCTGCTGCTTGGGGCATCAACCTGTGCTTGGCCACTCGTTTTTGAAGGCGCTGGAGAATCTGGTGAGCCCCATCCGTTGAGAGAGCTGTTTGTTGATGTCATTGGCTGCACATTGGGCACTCCCTCTGCTATAGCTGATTGGATGGAGGCATTGATAGCCATCGCTAACTCAACATCCTCCTTACTGGGGGTCGATTCCGCTGAAGGTGCCTTGGACGGATTTTGAGTTGGATTTGGACTGGGGGCATTCACTGGTCGTGCAGGAACCATGCTGGCAACCTAAGAAAAGAGGATGTATACATAATTAGATTATTTGTTTTATCTATACTGAAGTTAAAAAAAAATTATTCTCATCAACACAAACCAAACTTTAAATTAGTTCAACATTAGTTAAAAAAATATTTGCATCATAATTATTGGTTACTGAGCGATGTAATGATATACACACATTCTATAAGCGAACGTTTGTCAAATGAAAACTGTGAAAAACTAAAGATTAATGTTCAAAACTAGTTCAGAATATACCATGAATGACTAGAGCCTGTCTCAGATCTTGAGAGACAGAAAAACTGTTAGTAAGGGGAAACATTTCATAAAGTTTAGCTTATATCACCTGTGCCATGCCACAACATGCACTATAAAATGATCGAAGCTGCTGCTTGTCACCTTCATAAGCCGGTAAAAGCTTGTATCGAGATTCTGCAAATATTCAAATGTAAATTAGAACAGCATGACCTGGCAACAACAGTCCGAGTTTAATATTTGCAACATAACATTTTAGTGCAGGCCATCTGACAGAAAACATGTTATGTACATAATAAAAGGTACTTACAGACAGCCATGCAATAAGAATATAAAATGTAATGAAACGTCGCTAAAAAAATGTGAAGTACCTATAGCCTGTTTTCCAACAGAACATTTGCACAGAGATATGCACTTTGTATAAAGAGCAAAAAGAATCACTACATACATGTATGTATGTGTGCACAAGCGTTGTAAAGAGCAGGAGGAATCACTACAACGAAGAAATAACGAACTAGCTTTATGTGAGAGAATTTAATGTTGCAAACAACAAGGGTGATAAAGCATACACGACTATCTGTGTGTGGTTGTAGTAATTTTCGTTCTCCTGTAGGGTAAAACCAAACTCGTGAGTTCATCACTAAGAATAGGTCTCCCGAGTCCTAACTCTAACCTCGTGTTTCCATGCCAAAGAGTGTTAAATAAGAGAATTTGAGTAATTCACCACACAAGAATTCGTGTTCTGCTCTTTCAGCAAATAATTGTTTTTAGTGAGATGGCCATATGATATTAAATTGCACTAAAATGGCAAAGATTGATAAAGCATGTAACCAACAAACAAACATGCAATTCAAATTTGCATAAACTGAAAAGATGAAATATTGCACGTACTTGTAAGTTTGTCAAAAATTGTCATGGAAGGATCAGCCAGATTATACTTCGGTTCCTCAAGTTGAGATTTCCAAAGTTTGACTACAACACGAGGTTTAGCAGCCTGTTTATTAATAAAAAAGTGTGTTACAAATAATAAGAAACTTCATAAAATATATATACAAAAATACAATAAAAATAGCTAATCCAAATATAACAAAATGAAAGTAAGTGTAGGGTTTCCTTCGGGACAAGCTGGTTTAGCAAGATGCAAGTATTGGTTCTCTGGTTGGATGTGTGAGGTGACACTGGCAAAAAATCATTGACTATAATTAAGAATGTTACGAAAACAAGTGAGTATTATGGATTAAAACATTTTTAATATACCTTAACTCATATTTCAGGAATATAATCAATATACATACTAATTACTAGACTGCACATGGGGAAAGCATGTTTCTTTAGACCTTCCTTTTTTGCATCCGTCAATCCGGTTACAAGGTGCAAGCCAACAACCTAATCAAGAGGGGTGCTGCAGGAGCCATGCGAGTGCATGGATTAACCAACCAATCACCCTTCTGAGTATATTGTGCCACAATAACCGTTGTGAATTTCAGTTCATGTGCAAGAAATCAGAAAAAAAAAAGTAGACATTGTCATGTATCAAATAATAAGAGGCCAGTTCATGTGCAATTTTCTCCAGAAACTCAAATTTCAACACAAATAATATGACAAATGCTACTGGTAAGTGATTACTGAACTAGACAATGTGGGAAGCATATACTAGAAACAAATGAGAGGTCAATAATTACATTACTGCTTATCTCATGTTAAATAGAAAAGCTCCATAAAAGAGTTGTTCACTTTGTGGGTGATATGAATATGTCAACATAGCCAACATTATAAACATTACTAGGCTACACCACACCAAAGCAGACTTTAGCAGGCTTTCATACCTGCAAGTCAGGATATATAGCTAACTCAAGCTTGACAGGTCTTGTCGGGCTCCGTGCTTCACGTGGCAAAATCACTGCCCAACTGGGGAGAAGATTCAACTTAGGTTAGAGACACGTAAAACATACTACGATTGCCCTCACATCTATGTAGGTGTTGTACACAATGAAATTTCACGGGAATATTACATCTTTCTAGTCAAGAACTGAGGAGCAAACGCTTCCAAGAAACCAGGGCCATAATTCTCCCTCATCCATCCAGAAAAAAGAGAAATCCGTCCCTGAAAATAATAAAGAATAAAATAGCAACCAATAAACAACTTAAAGAACAAAGAGCAACAAATGAAAATGTGCAAGTCAATTGAAGTATAATAAAGCAAAATTGGACGTGAAGAAAAATATATATACCTCTATGGCCCTTACAACGTTCACATGACCCTTTTCTCTAGCCAGATCAAGTGCGGTATTGCAATCATCATTTGTTATGAATGGGTTAGCTGCAAATAAATCATAAACAGAAGGTTTTTTAACGTACGAAATTCAAAAGGCAAACAATTGACACATGGTGATATATCTACTGCAGCATTGTTAACCTCCATGTGAGAGAAGTAAATGGACAGTTGGATCAAGTCCTTTTTTGGCAGCATGGTGCAATGCAGTCCCAGCGTGTGATCCTACAAACAGAGAAAGAAAAGGGAGGCATTACAACAACGCAACAAAAAATGGCAACCTATTTTATTTAGCATGCATCCAGTAATAATCCAATGGATTCTAGTTTGTTTAATAACATACAAGGATCACATTTCGTTAAAGCAGAGTTGGCGCGGTGCAAGTCAATCAATACTGTAATGTTACAGTTCCCTTGATTGAGTTGATTCTGTTTTGCATAACATGATATACTCAAACCTACTGAAACATAAGCAATATTTGTACTTACACACACATTGTGCTGGTTTTCTATTTGGGTGGGAAATTATAGTTAGAAACCTCAACGTGTCCTTCTCATATCCCAAGGTATGCACAACTATAAAACCTTTGGGCTATGGTCGTGTCAAAATTAACTCACTTTTTTTTTCTCGATAAAACTTACTTTTGGCTGAAGCACCACAATAGACCTGATCTAATTCCTGGATCCAAACTAAGAATAACAACAAATTTGTACTCACTCCTCCACACCATCCAGAAAAATCCCCTGTTATGGATTCTAGGAACAATGGGGATAATAATAATAATCAACTGAAGCAAATACACAAAGTTGGTATGAGCAAAGCATGTATACCAGGCCGATATGCATTCACATTTGCACCCAGTTCAAGCAGAGCTTTAGCCACATTCAGCAGATCAGGGCGCATGCTGGCGACCATCAGGGGCGTCTTCCCTTCCTTGTCAATCCACTGCAGGCAAGAAACCCAACCCCAACAAGAAAAGTTAGCTCGACTGATTCCCAACTTTACCAAGACTATGCTGTAAAAAAAATCGCCGTCGTCCTTGCCTCCACGCCCGCGCCCTGCGCCCGGAGGTTCTGGATCCCCTCGACGTTGCCGTAGTTCACCTGCTGGTACAGCAGCTCCTCCTTGGATTGCTGCAGCCCCATCTGGACCCGCCGGACGGCGCGAATTCGAGGAATGGAGTGGGAGAGCGGTTCCCTTGCCCAAAACTGGATTTTTTTTATTTTTATTACTGGAGAAACAGAGGATTTCGGTAGGGGTTGCTCCAGCTGAGCGTGCAGGAAGGGAATCCCGACCAGCCGCGGCACGGAATCCGAGCGACTCCGAGGCAAGAAGATCGCCGTCTAGGGGGACAAGCCGCCGGGAGCCCCGCCGGCGGCGAAGAGGTCGTGGATGGGGATTGGACTGTACCGCGGCCAGGAAGAAAATTTACGGAAAGCGACACAAAAAGCTCGGAAAGATGATCAAACCAAATAGGGAATCTCCGAGGCAGAGGGTGGCCGGGATGAGATCCCCCGCCGGGGGAGAGAGGAGCGGAGGGCGAGGAGAGTTGGCGGCTGCGGATGGGTTATTTGGTGATTGCGGTGGGACTTAAACGCGTGGTTGTTTGGAGAGACGAAGAAGTTAATGCGGCATCAGCAATTTTTCCCGGTCTCTAGTCTAGGCTTCGGGGCGAAGGGATTGGGAGTGGGGAGAAGCGCTCGCCGACGCGGGATGTGACGGAGGCACGGAGCGCCGTGGATTCTCTGAATCGGAAGGAAGAGGCACGGAGCGCCGTGGTACGCTGACTCTGTTTATTTATTTTCTTACTCTCATATTATTATTATGTATTATGAAGATTCACCGCAATTACAAATCACTTCAAATGTATATAAAATGTGCATTAAGTTCTCTGGACTACCAATAACCATTGCTGCCGTCAGAATGTGTCGCTGACACGACGTAATCGTTGCTTCCATCCGAGTCGACAACTCGAAAGCCTTCATATTGGTATCCCAAGGACCAGCGCCTCGGGGCTACTGCCATCGTCGTTGAACCCTAGAACCATTACGAAGAACCTGACACCAAATCTCATCGGCGCGTACACATGACGAGACACACTAACCTCGTCGCCTCTAGGAGCCGGCATGAATCTACGCTGTAGCTCCGTCAAGTCTATCCTGACTCGTACTCATCAGCATATCAAGTATATAGCGCAATTGTCTATACAAATATCCTCTAACGCGACGAAATATTCGCGTTGCGCTAGATGGATCCAGCAACAAGCATGAGCCGAGATGAATTCAAACTCACATTCATCAGCGTTTTGGGGTCTCCCACCTTCTTCCTCCCAAAACATAAGGCTTCCTTCTCCTTAGCGTGATCTCTTCCTATTTCACATCTTTCACTCATGGTGTAATTCTTAACATATAAAAAGAGAAAGTTGTCAGGTAAGAGACCGTCCCTCCTTTTGTATTTTCGTCTCCCATCATCTCTGCCAAATTTTGCCTTCATCGTCGTGACCCATTTTTGCATCAGACTGAACCTTACTCGCTCGGAACGGCCGATTCAAGTTTTTATTTAGGGGTAAAGCAACTCTTTATTCATCAAAGACCACAGAAATGTGGGATTACATTTGAGTCATGGGGTTGAATAAGCCACATGTGGCGACCTTGACCTAGTGAAAGGGAAAATCTAACTAACTTATGAGCACCCTCATTTACAGACCGACCTTCAAAAGAAAACCTACAATTGAAATCAACCAACCTGGAATTAATCTGTGCAATGATGACTCCATGACGCCCCTTGCTTCCTCTTTCTATATCATTAACTACCTGTTGCGCGTCTGATGCGACAATGACATTCTACATCCCAAGATTTGTTGTAAGTGCAAGGGCTTCGCGACATGCAATCGCCTCTAATGTTTTGACATCTGGCAATTTGTAGGTTATCAATGTTGAACTTCCCAAGTAATTATCATGTTGATCGTGACAAACCGATGGTGCTGCTCCTCTCGAAGGGGATAGCCTTGTGTCAACATGTATCTTGGCGAAACCATGGGGTGGTGCTCTCGGTCTAACTCGAACATCTCTGTTTACCGATGCTCCTGTTCTTACATTCGATTCCTTGATTATTTCCAGTTTCCTGAAGAAGCGATCATTGAAGGAATGAGTTGCTCCCGGGCTCTAGAATATACCCTCGTGGGTCGCTTGTCTCCTGACGAACAGATCGCCCAAAGGGTCATTGTCGCCTTTACAAAACTGCCATTCGATAATGAATGTTGGATGGTGAACAACCACTGTTTCGGTTGTTGCGATGAGTTGATCCACCATCTCCGCATCTAACAGAGTCCATACGCATCGGGACATTGTGCATTCCAGTAGCGAGTGTCTCCACGAGTCATCTTGCCCACACATTCCGTGACAGTTTGTTGTCAACCTATTTAGGTGTGTACAAATATCTTCCGTCGGGATTGAGTGTTTTGCTAGGCGCCAGAGGAACATCTTGATCTTCACTGGAACATGAGTGTTCCATAATTTCTTCCACGGTCCCTCCTCTGCAACATTGGATGAAGACCCAGTCCCTTCTAACTACACCCAATCATTGGTCGGGTCGGGTTGGGTTCGGGCCGGGCTTTGCAAAGCCCAAAAAAATCCCAAGCCCGAACCCGGCCCGAAGCCCAAAATGCACTCTTTTTTCAAGCCCGAACCCGACCCAAAGCATGAAATGGACTCTTTTTTCAAGCCCGAAGCCCGACCCGAAGTCCGAAATCCCGGTCCGATTATTGTCTTTTATTGTTTGCACATGTAAGCCCGGCTTGAAATCCTTAAAAAGAGAAGCCCGAGCCCGGCCCGAACTATCTTTCGGGCAGGAAAATGAAGCCCGAGTCCGGCCCGAATACCAAGCCCGAAGCCCGGAGCCTGGTTTTATCAGGCCGGGCTCGGGCCTGGTCGTCGGGCCGGATTGTCCATGCACAGGTTTACTTCTAACCATGCCTCTCTCCTCTGCCTGGTGTGGACAAGCATGTTGTAGGCTGATCTCACTGTAAAGGAGCCATTTTTCTCAAAGTTACAAGCCCAACTATCCTTGATATCGGCTATACTCAAAGGTATTTGCATTATATGTGCGATATCAATTGGAAGAAAAACCCGTTGCAGCCGCTTTGTCCCAGGTTGCGGACGTCACGTTGATCAGTTCGGCTGTTGTTTGAGGTGGGTTCGTGCTCAAGCAACCATAGGGTTTCATCATTTCATCCATAGGAATCCAATTCTCTTCCCACACTCCGGTTTCCGCACCATTTCCAATTCGCCTGATCAGCCCTTGTTTAAGAACATCTTTTCCTTCCACTATGCCCCTCCAGGTTTGACTTGGGTGTGACCCCAACTCAGCTTGCAATATAGTAGTGTTGGGAGAATAGACACTTCTTAAAATTCGACAGGTTTGACTTGGGTGTGACTCCAACTCAGCTTGCAATATAGTAATGTTGGGAAAATAGACACTTCTTAAAATTCAAGCATTCAATGACTCCGGGTTCTGAGGGTTCGCCATGCTTGCCTTGCTAGTAAAGATAAGTTTAAAAGCTCGGGCGCCGGTTTTGAACGGCCGATTCAAGTGTTCCTACTGAGTCAGGCTATAGGCTAACTGGGTTTTTTCTCGAATTCACTAGGCCTGTCTGACTATGTGGAGATAATGGTGTCGGACCAGCTATTCATCCAGCTTTCGGCTATTCATCCATTTCGAAAACATGGTGTCGGACCAGCGCTCCAGGACCTCTGGTGAAGCTCGAGCGAATGGATTTCATGTGAACTGGAGCTAAAAACAGAATTTATGCTTCAGCGTGATCGTACGAGTAGCCAAAGAATTTGTACATCAGCAGCTTTGACTATTGTGTGCTACAGGCCACAGCACCCTCTGGGTTCACGTCTCCATGGGGGCCCGAGCCATGTCCTGCAGGTCCTCCTCCGTCAACAGCGTCTTCTTCCCGCCGCTCCCAGCCTTGTCGTATGGCTGCGCCATCCTCCGGAGGAACTGCCACAGAACAAACACATCTTTATTTATTTTCTGAACACAAAACAGATGGCTAGTTGAACTGAAGTGAGAAAATCCTCCAGAAAAAATATGACAAATGCAAACAAAATAAAATGAATGCAGACATGGAAAATGATGACAATATGCTGAGTTGTAACAAGTTGCGTTGCAAACAGTTGGAAGCATGGAAACTGCGCATGTTTAGGCATTGCTGCTTGACTGGAAGATGGCAGCATTGCCTCATCCGCAACCAAGACGGCTTGCTCTTTTAAAAGCATCCACGTTGTAATATCCCGAAGCAATTGCTAACTGAGTAGAGCGATGTAAGGGAACATACCTCGCGGGCTGTATGCAGAGCCATGTCGGTGCTCAGATTCAGGTGCGCTTCGTGCAAGTGTTTCAGTATCCATCCTGGCAGTTTGGACCGTTTATCATGTCGACTGTATCTGCGAGTCACAAATGGCATGGCACTTAGCAAGCAGTAGTAGTATGACTGCATGACTGATATGGGATGAAATTATGAACTTAAAAGACCTCGGCCCCAAGCATCAAATGAAGCAATGACTATAACTACTCCCTCCATCCCATAATATAAGACGTTATTACATCCAATATGTAACGTCTTATATTATGGGACGGAGGGAGTAGTTCTGTTCTATTTGCCACAACCATTGACTAAAAGTACACCATTTAGTAGCAAAGCCCAATTTTATGCAGCATATATATATAATAACTCCCAAGGGAATTTCACTAAATCAGATTAAACTAAGCAGTTTCTTGCTAGTTGGCCACTAAGTCCATCACGTGTTCAATGCAACAAACTTTGAACTTGTTATTTAAGAAAGAAATATACAGATTGAAAATTGCTTGGCCAATCTAAAGGGCACAAGATTTGAGTTTCCTCTAAGCTCACTCCGACTCTCATGTCAAGGCAGTATCAAGTACCTCTTGTCAGCAAATATCATCATTCCATAATCTGCTTTCGAACGAATGACACGGCCAACACATTGAGCAGCTTGCCTCTGACAATCACAAAATTTCAAAATGTAGAGAAAACTTTGTTAGAAGATCTTTACAGAATATATAAAATAGTACTCCCTCCGTTCCTAAATATAAGACCTTTTAGAGATTGCACTATGAACTACATACAGATATATGTAGTCACATTTTAGAGTGTAGATTCACTCATTTTGCTCCGTATCTAGTCTATAGTGAAATCTCTAAAAGGTCTTATATTTAGGAACGGAGGGAGTATGTTTTACTCCCTTATAACCGAAGTAGGATTAGTACCAATGCATCAAATGTCAGAAAATCACCCTCCTTTATCTGAAAAGTTTCTCTTAGGTACTCCAACCTAGCACGCAATATCCTGCTCATAGACATAAGACATGTATAAAACATGGCTGTTATGAGGTAACCATCACAGGCCAAAACATTGGGACATAAATGTCATTCAATCGACACAGCATTATTATCATGTGTATGAATATGATGAACCAAAAGTAATGCTATCTTATAGGACAAGACCAAGGGGTGCAGAAAACTAATCCAAATGTATAAAAACACAGTTGATCCTCACTTGCTGAGTGTGTACTGGAATGGAACTCCAAACATGATCACAAGTCTGCCATAGTGTCGGTCAAAATCAATACCTTCAGCAACTTTTCCCCTGAAAAGATCATACTGTTAGCAAGAGTGACTTGTTGTTATGATAATTTATTATTATGTGTGTACATATTATAGCTCATAGTGCTAACCGAGTAATGCTTAATTGCTTATTATAACCTCCTAATCACAAGAAAATGAGCTAATAATGAGATCATTCTTTTATGACAATTCAAGTAAGCCTCTTTGATTCACATAATTCCGAAAAAACGGGTAAAGGAAAAAACATAGGATTACAATGGCATGCCCTCTTGAATCGTATAAGGGTTTGCACCAAAATTTGTTTGGTTGCACTGCAGGAAAAACAAATGGTTTTTTTTATGAAATTTCCTACGAAATGTAATGTAGCGGAGTCCTTGGGAAAAGTCCCATTGAGATACAAAATCTTATGAAATGAACAAACACCATAGAGAAAATTCTAAGGATTCCAATCCACCAAAATTCCTATAAAACCCTTTGAAGCAATGAGGCCCAATGAAAACAATTTTGCATGCGAACTTACAGTGCTAGAAGAGTCCTTCATATTTACACATAAACACGCATGTTGTTTGCTGTTTGAGTGGCTGAATGAGATAGTTTGCTTGATTTGGGTCTGGCAGTAGACTTGTTAACAAACTGGAAGTTCTGACATGCATCTTAATGAGTTACAGGTCATCTAATTGTTTTGTGAATGCATCTTACTCTCTTTCTAATATTCCCTAGGTAGTATTTTAATATAGTTGGATATAGAAAACACTACTGATCAAAATATCACCATATAACACCACTAAGGTAGTAATAACTACTTTGATCGGTGTCGAAAGTCAAAACGAAATTATATGCTGCAAAATTTTCAAGCAATCCATAACGAGTTCAACTGTAGACTGATAGTGAATTTTGAAGGGTGGTCTCAGACTACAGTTAAAAGAACAAACCTGGCAACTGAGAAGAATATAGCACCTCTACCACAATCACATGCTTTTCTGTAATTATCAAGGGCCAATGTTGTCTCAACAACATCTGGTGTTTCGATGAATACCAACTTGTGCTGCATAATATCCTGCACAATAACATCATAAGATGGCCATTCTTAGAGAACCATTACGTTGTATTTATCTTCGCAACATGAGGCAAGTCCAGGATCATACAAGAGGAAGAAGGAATGGATGCCATCAAGATGCACAGAATGTATAGAAACTTAACGGAGCAAGATTTTAATAAAGTTTCATCTCTACACGTACACGACGAACACAATTATTATTCTTTGCTGAGACATTACACATTATCTGTGTAGTGGCTACTACCTATCCAACTTCATATGCATGCTACTGATAGTAAGACTACAGAGTAAAAGATACTCTTTAATCTCAACCCAGCTCAACAGATCATTCACTGCTTAATGATATACAGGTGCGTGAAGAACTTTGCATGTCATTACGAAAATATGACACTAGAACGTTTAAACAGTAAACACTGTTTAGATTAATACATTGTTCCAGAAGATCTAGTCTACTTATCCAATTGAGATGGTCAATTTACAAAGTTGCATTACAATCTAAAGCCTAAATTCTAGACATCTTCACATCAGAATAATGTGCTGGTGAGGGAAATAACCTGCAAAATACCCATTTCATTCCAGCTGTTGACAATGCCATCCATATAGCTGTAACTGACAAAGAAACAGACGATGCCGTCAGGAACAGAAGAAGCCATTTCTAGCAACAGGCGGCCATAATTCCTCACAACACCAGGATCACTGCGCATGTCGAACTTTGTACTCACAGGTAGCTGATCACTGAAAATGATCGAATGGTTAACATTACAAAACTGGATTCATATAATTAACATAAAAGGTAAAACAAGAATTTCGAGAGACAACTAAACCAGTTGCATAAATTTAGCACTAGCATCATGTTATTCTACTAGCATAAGGAGCATGCCATATGTGTGTTTCCAAATTATACAAAATTGAAATATGAAAGCACAAATGGATCCAGATCATACCTTCCTCGTGTCAACACCATGGGACATATACAATCCCTAGTTAGGGACATTGTGAAGCTCCTGCTTATAACAGGCTGAAAATTCAAAAGACGAGGGTACAGATCGATTGGGCTCAGAGTTCCCGAAGTGATGACAACAGTTTGGAAACGTTCGAAAACAGGCTGTATTGCGAGTGAAGCGTCATGACAACTGAGCTGCAACACACACAACCACATTAGCACATTGACACTGCAGCTTGTAACAACTGCACCACAATCTTTTAGAGTAGGTTGGATACCTGAATCACGGGATCACGAATTTCCGGCATTCTATCATCATAGGGTTCTATTATGATTGAAAAACCACGTGAATAAGTTCCGATCAATGTGGCAAAGTCACAAATGGTCTGGATGTGCATGAATTCATCTGTGTCGGTTATCTCCAATGTAAGCAATAGAGAATGTAAGCGGTCATAACAAAACCTCAACATTCTCTGGTCAATTCCAGCCTGGGAATGGATTGAAGCAACAAACGAAACAGGCATTTCATTCTCAACATTCTCTGTTTCAAGCCGCCCATCTAAGAATTTCACTAGTCTCTTCAAGACAGCAAGAAAATGTTCAGCCTTCCTGATATTTCCAGGTACAGCCTCCTTCAGAATGTCATCAGGCAAGGATGGATTTGCAAGCCAAGCATCAGATACTGCATCACAAGAAACACATTATTGCAAACTGTCCCGGTAAGACCACATAATCAACAATGTAAATCAGATGGTGAGGAGGAATAAAGATACTCACTTGGCAGATTTCCCCTCTGTGCTAATCCATCCACCAGTCTATTGTATTCAGCACGAAGCCTATTGGCATCAGTGGCCTTGAACCTTCCTACCAAATAAATCAGTTAGTGAGCAACCTTTACCAATACATCTAAACTTTTGATGATTCTAAAGGAAACACCCACAATCCTGAAAAGAGCAAGTATTTACTTCTTCGATGCTCAGTACCTATCGATCTCTTGCGAGATGCGCCTCAAGTTTCGCTCGGCGCCATCCAGTGTCTGCTTGCGAACGCTGACGCTCAGCGCCTCAATGCAGACGTTATCGATGTTGTGCGCCTCATCAAACACAACCACGCACTCCTTCTGCATCTCCCGGGACACAATGCTGGCCACCTTAGGGTCGAGGAGGTACTGGTAGCTGTAGACAACCACATTGGCGTACTTGACCATCTGCCTGGCGAGGAAGTAGGGGCATATCCGGCGCTCACGGCCGAGCGAACGGAGGTCGGCGAGAGTGTAGACCCCAGGGGGCATGAAAGAAGAGAGGTCGCCCGCGGCCGCGGCCCGGTCGAATGACTCGAAGAATTCGCAGAGAGGGGTGGACTCCGGGTCGGAGGCGGCCTTGTCGCGGACCCAGGACGCGGTGAGGCGGCGGCAGGCTGTGTCGACGGAATCGCGGGCAGCGGAGGCGGAGGCCTGGGGGTGGACGCAGAGGTTCTTGCGGGAGGAGAGACCGAGCGCGAGGAGGGAGCGCGAGGCGGCGGGAGGGAGGTGGGAGAAGAGGAGGCGGAGCTCGGCGAGGGTCTTCTCCATCTCGTGGACGGTGCGGGTGCAGTAGATGAGCCGGAGCGGGCGGGAGGGGTTGGCGAGGGAGTAGGAGGTGATGAGGGAGATTAGCGCCGCCGTCTTGCCGGTGCCCGTCGGCATCTCCAGCACCGCGTGGCCCCGCGCGTCCAGGGCTCGCTTGAGCTCGCCCATGTACGCGTGCTGCTCCGGGTAGATCGCCGCGTACGGGAAGTGCACCGTCAGGCCTTCAAGATCGAACTTCATCGTGGTGGCTAGGAGGGTGGAAGCAGCGGGATTGGGAGTCGCCGGAGCCGGAGCCGGCGCCGGGAGTAAAGCTCGGGAGGTGTTCGGTGGAATTCCGCAGGGCGGAGGAGGGGACTGCCTCGACCTAAGAAGGCCTGCGGGCGCTTCTGGACTGGGCCGATAACCGACTATATTTCCGAGAGCTCCCATTTCTAAGTTTTCCCTTATTTTCGTATATCTTTTTATTTAAAATATTTTATCTCTTAAATCATGCGTTTAAATCTTGAACCGTTTTTATTGTTGGATTACTTGCGGATATGTTTAAGAAGTTTTTTTTTCTAAAAAACGAACCAGGAGCACATTTTTTCCATTTTCGTGAGGCACGATCATGCCTCTCGCTAAAGCAAATCCATACCTCACGCGAAAGAAAAATGAAAGAAAACATGTTTTTTATTCGTTTCTGAGAGGCACGTTCGTGCCTCTTACGAAAGAAAGTTCATGCCTCTCGTGAAAGCAAAATCGTATCTTTCGTGAAAAAAAATAAAAATAAAAATCCGTGGAATAACCAAAAAACAAAAAACCCATCTAAAGAGCCAGAAACGCGTGCGGAAAAATAAAAATAAAAACAAAGAAAACATCCAGAGTGCAATACGTGATGGCGCCTGAGAATGCGCCAAGTGACGCGCTCTCAACCCACCTTCGAGTGAACCTTGGGGAAGTTTCCAACGGAGCCCTCCTTCGTTAGTTGATCCCCTCTCTCTCCTTCACCGGCGGTGTTATTGGGCTGGCCCCGTACTGTATCTGCATGAGAAAAAATCTTTGCTTTTTATTTTACAATTGTGCATCATGCATCAGTTTTCTTCAGGTTTTGTTCTTTTTCTTTTCTTTATTTTCTTCCAATTGCACCTGCTTTCTTTGTTTCTTAGCTTCTTGCTTTTTTCCTCCTTTTGTTCAATACATGTCGACATTTTTCATACACAATGTATATTTTTCACATGCATCATGAATACTTTTTATAAAAAATAACATTTTTCAACAACATTTTTAATATTACTAGGCATGTGCCCATGCGTTGCCACATGGGGCCAAATACTCTTTAACACAATAAAAGGACCATACGGGACAAATTTTGATGCAAAGCAAATAGACAAAACAAAATTATGTTTTGGTTATATAGTATAGATTTATCAGCTATTTCTTAAACTGATAAAAATAGGTACGTGTCCATACCATAGATTGATCTAGTTTATTTGCTTTCCAAAGATTGGTTTGATGAAAGGACGCCTTTATCTGGCAACTAGACCCTTTTTCCTGGTCCGCTAGCAAATAGCCTAGCTCGACACGCCCCCCACCCCCACCCCCGCACGCGCAACCCACAAGGCTCAGTTAAAGTGTTTTTTTGCTTACAATTGCCACATTACAACTTTAGACCCAACGAAGACTGAGTGATCTGTTTTTTTTCATAATAAACTTTAAAATTGTCATCCTCTAGATAAAAAAATACCATCCTCTAGATTAAAAATAAAAAGAGGTAAAAGCACTGAATCTCCTAAAAGTTTGATCGGGGGTGTCACTTTAGTCCTGTTTTTTTCAAAATGCGCCTTTATGTCTTAATTCTTTAGTAAGTGGTTCATCCAAGGTTCTTTTTTCACGAGCGTTCATTGACCTGCCCGCATGGCACGTTGACCCATGCCACGTCGGTAGAGGGTCCAACCGCCTGGCGAGAAAAATACACTGGAGGTCCTAAAAGTATCTGGGCGGTGTCACTTTAGTCCTACTTCTTTCAAAATGCACATTTAGGTCCTAATGCTATAGTAAGTGGTTCACCCGAGGTCCTTTTTTGCATGATTGTTCGCTGACTTGCTTGATTGCGTTCTAACCCACACCATGTTGACTTAGGGTCACTAGCAGATGGGGAACATTGCAAAAAAAACTAATTTTAGCCGTTATCATCACGTACCTATGTGAGTTCCTCTACTTTGCCACAATCACTAGTTGTAGCCATTGATTTAGCTCGATTTGCAGTTTTTCATCAAGTTTATCAAACCGCTTGCTCTGATTTGAGATTAGGCGCCAGGAGCTTGGGGAGGAGGCAGCGCCGCCGACGATGCTGCAACATTCGTCTTCTTCACCCGCTTACTTGCCGAGGAGCTTGTTGCCCCAGTCATGGTTACGATGTGGCACGAGAGAGAGAGAGGGAGGGAGAGAGGGGGGGAGGAGAATGTCAAGAGAGGGTTTACAAGGGGCTTTCTGTAAAAAAGAGCAATCGCAATGGCCTCTAAGTTGACGTGGCATGTGTCAACACGTCACACAAGCAGGTCAGTGAACGATTGTGCAGAAAAGGACCTTGGGAGAACCACTCACTATAGAATTAGGATCTAAATGTGCATTTTGAAAGAAGTAGGACTAAAGTAACACCGTCCAGAAACTTTTAGGACCTCTAGTGTATTTTTATCACCTGGCGGTTGGTCCCTCAGTCGACGTGGCATGGGTCAACGCGCCACGCGGCGAGGTCAGCGAGCACTCGTGAAAAAAGGACCTCGGGTGTGTTGGAAATATGCCCTAGAGGCAATAATAAAGTGATTATTATCATATCTCCTTGTTCATGATAATCATTTATTATCCATGCTAGAATTGTATTAACCGGAAACTTAAATACATGTGTGGATATATAAACAACACCGTGTCTCTAGTGAGCCTCTACTAGACTAGCTAATCAATGAAAGATGGTTAAGGTTTCCTAATCATAGACATGAGTTATCATTTGATAACGAGATCATATCATTAGGAGAATGATGTGATGGACAAGACCCAACCATAAGCATAGCATTTGATCGTATCACTTAGTTTATTGCTACTTCTTTCTTCATGTCAAGTATTTGTTCCTAAGACCATGAGATCATTGATATGTGTCCATTGTGTCTACTTTTCCTAACGCTTTTGCTTTTGTTTTGGACTCTAATTTGCATGATTTGAATGAAACTAACCCGGACTGGCGTTGTTTTCAGCAGAACTACTATGGTGTTGTTTTTGTGCAGAAATAAAAGTTCTCGGAATCGAACGAAACTTTTTGGAGAATTATTTTGGAATAAATAAAAAATATTGGATCCAAGAACCACTCGAGGAGGCGCGCTGGCTAGGCATGATACACCAGGGCATGCCAGCCCCCAGGCGCGCCCTGGTGGGTTGTGCCCACCTCGTGGCCCCGCTAATCCTAATTCCGACACTATAAATTCCTATTTCCGGAGAAAACAATCAGAGAGGAAGTTTTATCGCATTTCATGAGACGGAGTTGCGACCACCTCCTATTCTTCATTGGGAGGCCAGATCCGGAGCCCGTTCGGGGCTCCGGAGAGGGGAATCTTCGGTCTTCGTCATCATCAACCCTCCTTCATCGCCAATTCCATGATGCTCCCCACCGGGAGTGAGTAATTCCTTCGTTGGCTTGCTCGTCGGTGAGGAGTTGGTTGAGATTCATCATGTAATTGAGTTAGTTTTGTTTGGGCCTGATCCCTAGTATCCATTATGTTCTGAGATTGATGTTGCCATGACTTTGCCATGCTTAATGCTTGTCACTAGGGCCCGAGTGCCATGATTTCAGATCTGAACCGTTTATGTTGTCACCATTATATCTATGTTCTTGATCCAATCTTGCCTAGTCATATGCACATATTACGTGTTATGATCCGTAAACCCCAAGGTGAAATAGTTGGGATACTTTCCGGTTGTAAGAGCACATTTCTCCATGTGTGGTTTTGGGTAATTGATGACACCCCTATGGACTAATGGTTGCCTTGAGTTATATTCGAAGGATTTGTCCATAGGCACTTCTTGAAGTCCATCTATTGGGTTTCAAGGAGTTTATATGATGACCAAGGTGGTATTCAGGGTTTATCCAAAGATTGGTCATGTGAGAGTTGAGCTTATTGCAAGCATGTCTTGAAGAAGGAGATCGTGTGAGCATTCATGATTACCTTCAAGACATCATCTTTATGAAGAGAGAAGATAAGATACAAGGTTGATCAAGACTAAGTCAAAGAGTGGATCAAGTGATCAACACACAAAGAATGCAAGATGTACCGAGAGGGATCAAGTGATCCCATGGTATGGTAAGCATTATACATTACGCTCTGTGTACTAACCCATGTTCCTTGTGAGAGTTCTTTGTGGGGTTAGGCATATTTCCATGGGATTGCATCAACAGTAAGATCCCATACAACCCATGGAATATGACATCAAGTGGTGATCGTTATCAAGGTTGCAGTGTGCAAGTTCAAGTGAAGCATCATGGAGAGATCAAGCTTGAAGCTTGCCGTCCATTATGGTGTCAATGGACTTGTGAAGATGTGTTGAAGAGTAGCTCACCCATAGTGGAGTATGGGGAGCAATCATCTAGTCTTCATCAAGCGAACGCAATCAAGAAAGGTGGTCCATCTTGAGGAAGTCAAGATCATCATCATCTAGCTCAAGTGGACTATGCGCAAGGCTAAGCTTTGACCTTGATAGGTTTTTCTATTTTACCAGTCTCGTAAGTGGTCGTTGGGAGACTGGGTTATAGGATAGGTAGCCGTACTATCAAGGGTCTCTCAAGTGAGTAGCTTGATCGTATCGTTCATTGAGGGCTCAAACCATTGCATTCTTGGCATCATCATCTTTCTTGGTTCTTGGTTAGTTTTTCTCTTTGAGGTTTCTTGAGCTTATGGTCAATTTCATGACAAGCTCAAGTTCATAAAAAATGGAGTCCATATGCATCTTCTATGATGTTTTCGATGTTGGAGTTATTGCCGATTCTTCATTGAATGAGGTTTCTCATCTCTATACCTTTGGCATTTTTATACTGCCTCTTCTTAATAAAACCTGAATCCAGCAAGCTTGAGTTTGCTCAATTCGGAGCTCATTTGCAGAAGTTGTAGCAGTTCTGGTTTTATTGTATCCTTTTGTTTTCATAGCTGAGTAGTTGAAGGTGCTGCAGTACAGTGGCTAGCAGTAGTACCGCTCCTCGGAGCGGTAGTACCGCAAGTTGCATGAAAGTAATTTTTTACTTTTGCCCCGAGGACGGTAGTACCGCAAGTGGCACGGAAGTAATTTTTTAATTTTGCCCCTTGGGCAGTAGTACCGCAAATGTCTTCCGGTACTACCGTGCCAGATATTTTCTCGAAGCTAGCTCCAGTGGATGTAGCCCGGAAGTAATTTTTTACATCCGTGGACGCACGGTAGTACCACTACCCCGAGCGATAGTACTGCTGCCTCACGGTGTCTCCTGCCGTGTGCTGCACCTGAGTGTCCGTTGAATACCACCCCATGGTAGTACCGTGAGGGCAGGTGGTAGTACCGCTCCAGCAGTACTACCGCCATGTTGCCTCATTGCAGTAGTGTTTCATATGGCTACTACCGCCCTAGCGGCAGTACCGCTCCTTGGAGCGGTAGTACCGCTCTGTGCGGGCTGTGAGATAACGGTTGGATTTTTTCCCCACATATAAAAGGGGGTCTTCTTCCCCAATGGACTTCATCCTTTGAGCTCGAGTTTGCCCCCCATTGTTGACCTTCTTCAAGCTTGCTAACTCTCAATCCCTCCAATGATTCTTGTTAGTTCTTGAGGGAAAAGAGACAGGAGATCTAGATCCAAATTTCCACCAATCACTTTCTCCTCTAAGTGAGGGGAACCCCTTGGATCTAGATCTTGGAGTTCTTCGTGTTCTTCTTCGTTCTTCCTCCCATTTTCCTCCCTAGCATTAGTTGCTTTGGTGGGATTTAGGAGAGAAGGACTTGGGCACTCCGTGTGCCCTTGCCATTGCATTTGGTGCATAGTTTTGAATTATCCACGGTGATACGTGGAAGTGAGAAGTTGAGAAGCTTATTACTCTTGGGTGTTTGAGCACCCTAGAGCTTGTTCCTCTTTGGTGCTTTGGCGCCCTAGACGGTTGGTGGTGCCTCGGAGCTCAATCATTGTGGTGCAAAGCTCCGGGCAAGCTTCGGGGTCTCCAATTAGGTTTTGGAGATTGCCCCAAACATTTGAGGTCACCTCGGAGCCACAATCCACTGCGGTGAAGCTTCGCGGTGTCGTTGGCAGCCTCCAATCAAGTTGTGGAGATTGCCCCAACCTTGTTTGTATGGGTTCGGTGACCACCCTCAAGGGTCCCTTAGTGGAATCACGACATCTTGCATTGTGCGAGGGCGTGAGGAGATTACGGTGGCCCTAGTGGCTTCTTGGGGAGCATTGTGCCTCCACACCGCTCCGAATGGAGATTAGCATCCGCAAGAGTGTGAACTTCGGGATACATCGTCGTCTCCGCGTGCCTTGGTTATATCTTACCCGAGCCCCTTTACTTATGCACTTTACTTTGTGATAGCCATATTGTTTCTTGTTATATATCTTGCTATCACTTAGTTGTCTATCTTGCTTAGCATAAGTTGTTGGTGCACATAGGTGAGCCTAGTTGTTTTAGGTTTTGTGCTTGAATAATTAAATGATGGTTTTATTCCACATTTGTTCAAGCCTAAACCATAATTATTTTAAAGCACCTATTCAACCCCTCTCTAGGCGACATCCACGTCCTTTCACCGATGATGACCGTAGTTTGAGGAGTTCATGTATTCACCATGTGTTAATGCTTTGTTCCGATTCTCTATTAAAAAGAGGCCTTAATATCGCTTAGTTTCCTTATGGACCCCGCTGCCACGGGAGGGTAGGACAAAAGATGTCATGCAAGTTCTTTTCCATAAGCACGTATGACTATTTACGGAATACATGCCTACATTACATTTATGAACTGGAGTTAGTTCCGTGTTGCTCGATATAACTGTTATATGATGAATATCACCCAACAAATACACCGATCTAGTGCCTACAAATTTTCCACATATTGTTCTTGCTAAGTTACTATTGTTGCCGTCGCTGTTGCACTTGCTACAAAACCATCGCTACTGTTGTTACCGCTACTATTACTATTATCATTGCTACCAAAACAATCATATTACTTTGCTACTGATCACTTTGCTGCATATATTTAATCTCTAGGTGTGGTCGAATTGACAACTCAACTGCTAATACTCTCAAGTATTCTTTGGCTCCGCTTGTGTCGAATCTATAAATTTGGGTTGAATACACTACCATCAAAAACTGTTGCGATCCCCTATACTTGTGGGTTATCAAGACCTTTTTGTAGCGCCGTTGCCGGGGAGCATAGCTATATTTGCTGAGTCACTTGGGATTTATATCAATTTACCACTATGAAGAAACTGGAGGATACAAGACCCAAGATCGTTCCCTCTAAGACGGTGGGAGGTACCAATTTTTCATCACGCTCTACACTTGATTCACCTTGTGTTATGAGTAGAATTGCAACACCACCACATGATATTAATCCTGATATGTCACAAGTTATTAATGATGCTACTTCTACTATGAATGATGCTAGTACCTTGCCCGATGATATTGTGCCACTAGGTGAATTTATTGATGAACAAATTGCTAGATCTAAAGAGAATGAAATTATTGAAACCGATGAAACTACTGAAACTAATGAGGTCCTTGAAACTGAGAATTATGAAACACCTATTAGACCTAGCTCTCATAGATTTGAAATGCCTAAGATACCTGAGGGTTATGTTATGGATGGAGAAGTAGCTAGATACATTCTTGCTTGTAAGGATAGAAATGATCTTAAGAAATTATTATGCAAGTATAAAGAAAAGACTTTGAATGCTAGAATGATATGTGATCCTAAGTTTGCTACTTCACCTATCATTGTTACTGATAAGGATTATGAATTCTCTGTCGACCCAGAGTTAATTACTTTGGTTGAATCTAATCATTTCCATGGCTATGAAACTGAAACTGTAGTGGCACATCTTACTAAGTTGAATGATATAGCTACCCTTTTTGCTCATGATGAGAAGATTCGCTACTACTATATCCTCAAATTATTTCCGTTCTCATTAAAGGGTGATACTAAGATATGGTACAATACTCTTGCTCCTAGTTGTGTGTGTAGTCCACAAGATATGATTTACTACTTCTCTGATTTTTTTTCAAAACTATGACATATTTTATAGCAAATTCAGAAACTATATGCCCGAACGCAAAAATTTCAGAAATGGTACCCCGTCGGCCTCTAGCTGGCCGAAGAGGGGCTTGTCGGCCTCCAGGCGGCCGTAGAGCCCTGGTCGCCTCCAGGCGGCTGGAGAGCCCTGGGCGGCCTCCAGGGGACCGAAGTGTCCTTGGATAAGGCCGACCACTCCTTCCCTATATGGACTTGGTTCAGATTATATTGCCATGGAGTCTCATGGCCATCGTTGACAGTAATGCCGGTGGATATGTCCTGATCCCATGCAGAAGGAATCGATACCTCCACTTCATCCTCAGAATTTTCAGAATCCAGATCCTCCGCAAATCCATCCTCGTCCTCTTCCTCCATCACCCTCTGCATTTCATCGCCTTCCTCATCCCCATCAACAACACCAGAACCAGCTAATACCATCGACTAAATACTCTGCCCAGTATCATGACCACAAACATTGTGTGGCACATAGTCTGATTCTTTCTCGGCTTAGCTAGCATCCACATCCGGTGCCTGTGACCCGGATAAATAAATCTCGTTAGCCACTTGACTACCTTGGCCTGGTTCATACCCCACATGGAGTTGTACGATATTCTCCTCTTTCGCCACTGGTTGCACTAGGGCAGATGGATGGATTCTTCGGTCTCGGCAAAGACTTAACATGGTCACCCAATGTTGGTTCCTATCTATCGGCATCAACTCCCACTTGTCATTTTTGCAAGATTTGGTCCACAATGCATGAATACTGACGGAACATACTTCAGGATCCAACCCAAAACTAGTAGTCAACCAGTACTTCAACTGTCTAATGTCCAGTCTGTCCGGGTCTAAAAGTGTCATGACGCCATTTTAAAACTCGCTAAGATCAACCCCCATCTCATTATATCAAACATTACCAGGGCCGTAATAAACAGTCAAATTTACTGATTCAGGCATTTTCACCTATCAGACATTGCCACCTTCTCATTAATCGCAACGAACAAAATTATCCGCAAAAATGACTACATACACTAACTATGCGCTAAAATGACTACGTACACTAAATGAAATGACTACATACACTAGCTATGCGCTAAAATGACTACGTACACTAAATAAAATGTACAACTCATAGAAAATTTGTGACGACATTGGTATACCTTCGTCGTGTGTGTCTCCTTCTTCTTCTTCTCCATCCCACCACCTCCTCTCCATCTCACCACCTCCTCACCAGCCACACCTCCTCCACCCCACCATGGCTCCTCCTCAAGCACAAAAAACTACCCCATGGCAAAAAATACCATAGGCCGGTGGAGAATGCGGAGATCTATTGTTTCTGTGGACTGGATAGGAAAATGGGTGGACGAGGGAGGAGATCGGCGTGGGGGTGGAAAATGGCTGAGAAACGCGCGCGTGCGAGAGAGAGAGGAGGCAGCGACCAGAGGAGGAAGAAGCTGTCGGTCGGGCTTATCCAGGGGCTCTTTGGCCTCCTGGAGGCCGACGGGCACTCTTCGGCCGCCCGTAAGCCGATGACCGCTTTTTGGCCACCTGGTGGCCGACGGGCTCTCTTCGGCCACCCGCAAGCCGACGGGCCCATCTTCGGACGCCCACAGGCCGAAAGGCCCCTCTTCGGCCCACCAGAGGCCGACGAGGTCACATTTCTAAAATCTTTGCATTTGGGCCTACAGTTTCCGAATTTGCTATAAAATACGTCATAGTTTAAAAAAAATCTCTTTAAAAAATATTTTGCTGCTCTTAAGAAACAAGCCGCCTTACAGGAAATATTTAACTTTGTGCAAATTGAAGAAGAGAATCTCCCACATGCTTGGTGGAGGCTCCTCCAACTGCTTAATGCTTTGCCTGATCATCCTCTTAAGAAAAATGAAATACTTGATATCTTCTATAATGGACTAACTGATGCTTTAGGGACTTCCTAGATAGTTGTGCTAGTTGTGTTTTTAGGGAACAGACTATTGAACAAGTCGAGGAACTATTGAATAATATATTGAGGAATTATGATGATTGGACTCTCTCTCAACAATCACTTGAACCCACTCTGAAGAAGAGGGGTATCTTATTTTCCAGTCCTAAAGATATGCAAGAGGCAAACAAATGTATGAAGGAAAAAGGTATTAAAGTTGAGGATGTTAAGAATTTACCACCTATTGAAGAAATACATGGCCTTGACACACCACCAACTCCACAGGTGGTAGAGTGATACGTCTACAACGTATCCACTTTTCCTAACACTTTTACTCTTGTTTTGGACACTAATTTGCATGTTTTGGATGAAACTAACCCGGACTGACGCTGTTTTCAGCAGCACTACCATGGTGTTGTTTTTATGCAGAAATAAAAGTTGTCGGAATGGAACGAATTTTTTTGGAGATTTATTATGGAATAATTTGGGGAATTATGGAGCCAGAAGCCACCTGATAGGGGGCCGAGGGTGCCCACGCTCCACCAGGGCACGCTAGCCCCCCCTGGCGCAACCTGGTGGAGGGTGGACACCTCGTCGGTCCCTTGACCCTAATTCTAACGCTATAAATTCACATTTTTCCGGAAAAATCAAAGAGAAGGTTTTACCTTGTTTCACGATATGGAGCCGCCACCACCTCCTGTTCTTCATCGGGAGGCCAGATCTGGAGTCCGTTTGGGGCTCCGAAGAGGGGAATCTTCGGTCTTTGTCATCATCAACCCTTCTCCATCACCAATTCCATGACGCTCCCCACTAGGAGTGAGTAATTCCTTCGTAGGCTTGCTGGTCGGTGAGGAGTTGGATGAGATACATCATGTAATCGAGTTAGTTTTGTTAGGGCTTGATCCCTAGTATCCACTATGTTCTAAGATTGATGTTGCAATGACTTTCCCATGCTTAATGCTTGTCACTAGGGCCCGAGTGCCATGATTTCAGATCTGAACCGTTTATGTTATCATCATTATATCTATGTTCTTGATCCGATCTTGCCTAGTCGCATGCATCTATTACGTGTTATGATCCGTCAAACCCATAGTGACAATATTTGGGATACTTCACGAGATGATCGTAGTTTGAGGAGTTCATGAATTCACTATGTGCTAATGCTTTGTTCCGGTTCTTTATTAAAAGTAGGCCTTAATATCCCTTAGTTTCCTTATGGACCCCGCTGCCACGGGAGGGTAGGACAAAAGATGTCATGCAAGTTCTTTTCCATAAGCATGTATGACTATATATGGAATACATGCCTACATTACATTGATGAACTGGAGCTAGTTCTGTGTCGCCCTAGGTTATGAATGTTATATGATGAATATTATCCAAAAAATACTCCGATCCAGTGCCTACGAGCTTTCCACTTATTGTTCTTGCTAAGTTACTACTATTGCTGCTACTGTTACACTCGCGACAAAACTATCACTGCTACTGTTACCGCTATTGTTACTGTTATTACTGCTGTCAACCTATCATATTACTGTGCTACTAATCACTTTGCTGCAGATATCTATCTCCAGGTGTGGTTGAATAGAAAACTCAACTACTAACAGCATCTCCACTCGCCCCCCCCAACAACCCCAAGGCCCTTTTTATTGCTGACGCGCGAAAATCGGCCCAGTCGCGCCCCCAGGAGCCCAATTTTCACCGGTTAGGGCCGAAATTGGCCCCGGCGAACCCAAGCTGAACCCGGCGCGCCGGGGGCGCCGGGGGAAATGTTTTTTGGTGCGAAAACGGTGGGTCCTCTGAGTCAGCGAACCGCGATGCTTCGTCGTCCTCATCGCCACGGTTTCCCGCGGGGAATCAATGCAAGGCTTCCCGGCGGTCAGCCTTCCATTGATGCTTCACGGGGCGACACGTTCACGGTCGACACAGTCAGGCTGGGTGACGCGCGTCCACACCTTTCCCTCCACGCGTCCGCCCATTGTCGCCGCTCGCCGTTATAAAAGCCAACCTCCTCGTCGATAGCCCGCCACTCCTCGCCACAGTTCCTCTCCTCTCTTTCGCCACCGACGCCCACAACTACCCTCTCCCCCGACGATCTTCTCTTCTTCTCTCTTTCTCCCGTTGGCAGCGCGCTACCCAGGCAATGGAGTGGCCACCAACGGATTCGGATGCCACCACCTCCACGAGGACAAGGCCCGCCTTCTGTATGAGGCGGACTACCCGGCGCCACCGGACATGTGGGTGTCGGACATGTGGAGGCTGAGCGCTGGTGGAGTCCTTGTGCCAATCAGAGCCGAGCGGTGAGCCAAAATAGCAAGGATCCGGTCATCGCTCACCAAGGCGGTGCGCCAGCAGCCGAGGTATGCCACCGACAGCAACACGATGTGGACGGCGTACTTCGAGCGCCGCCGCGAGGAGCAGATCGCCTCCACCAACGGCGGCCCAAGGCGCGGGCACCACAACTCCGAGGGGCACCGCCTATGGTGGGGCATCCCCAGGCGCACGCTCGACGCCATCCTCGAGCACATCGAGGGCGGTGACTCGCTGAGGCTCGAGTACCCCGAGCCGGCCTCCATCTCACGTTGGAGTGGCTCCTCGTGGCAGCCGAGGCGGATGGCCACGCCGTCGTCTGGCTCTCACTCTTCTGGCGCATGCATGCCGCTCGTCTCCATGAAGCCCGAGCCCAGCGAGACACTTCTCCATCGCAGCAGGTACAGCGGTGGTGACAGCATCACGATCAACGAGGGCCGCTGCCGTCAGCCTTCTCCCCTCCCCGTGGCCACCTTCGTCTTGTGAGGCCCAAGATAGAGCCTGACACGGCAGCGGCGACGCCCATAGAACAGGAGCACCTCGTCATGGCCGCCGCTGCCGAGACGACCCTCAAATGGGCGCGCAATGATTACATCCGCGAGGAGATGGAACGCCATTGACACGCCCTCGAGGAAATCATCGCTTGTCTCTGCGGCCGCGAGGAGGGAGGCGTCATCGTCCTCGACAGTGACGACGAGGAGGCGCTGGGGTCCTCCAACCTCGAGCTGGATCGCCACGGCAACCGAGGGTAGGGGTGCAGCAGGGTCAGTGGCGGCACGCAGGAAGGCGACGACGATGGTGGCGATGATGATGAAGACGGCGGCGGCGGCGACGACGACTACATGGCCTTCTACAGGCTTCTCGGCATGTAGAAGACGGTGCGGCGGCGGCGGCAGGAGCGACGATGTAGACTTATCTAGTTTTCTTTTTCTTTTTTGTCTATTTTGTAAAAAAAGTTTGAATTTAGTCGTAATTTTGCCGAAACTTGTCATGTATTCGCCGTTTTTAAATGTTGCATTCAAATTGTCGTGTGTGTGTGTGTGGGGGGGCGTGGAGCGGCGACTGGGAACCGGTTGCCCCCCATGCCGATTTTTTCGTCGGTTGACCCCTAGACGGCGCTATTTTCACCCTTGGGGCACCTAACGGCTGGAGATGCTTTAATACTCTCAAATATTCTTTGGCTCCCCTTGTGTTGAATCTATAAATTTGGGTCGAATACTCTACCCTCGGAAACTATTGCGACCCCCTGTACTTGTGGGTTATCAAGACCTTTTTCTGGCGTCGTTGTCGGGGAGCATAGCTATATTTGCTGAGTCACTTGGGATTTATATCAATTGATCACTATGAAGAAACCGAAGGATACCAAAACCAAGATTTTTCCCTCTAATACGAGGGGAGGTAAGGAACTCCCATCTAGCTCTGCACTTGATTCACCTTCTGTTATGAGTAAACTTGCAACACCACCACATGCTATTAATCTTGATATTAATGCTGCTACTTCTGCTATGAATGATGCTTATGATGATGCTAGTACCATGCTTGATGATACCGTGCCATTGGGTGAATTTCTTGATGAACTAATTGCTAGAGCTAAAGAGAATGAAATTATTGAAATAGCTGAATCTACTGAAACTGATGAGAACTTTGAGACTGATGATTATGAAACACCTAATAGGCCTAGCTCTCCTAGATTTGAAATGCCTAAGATACCTGAAGGTTATGCTTTAGATGGAGAGATAGCTAGAGAGATTCTTGCTTGTAAAGATAGAAATGATGTTAAGAAATTACTATGCAAGTATAAAGAAAATACTTTGAATGACAAAATGAAATGTGATCCTAAGTTTGATACTTAACCTATCTTTGTTACTGACAAGGATTATGAATTCCCTGTCAACCCAGAGTTAATTACTTTGGTTGAATCCGATCCTTTTGATGGCTATGGAACTGAAACTGTGGTAGAACACCTTACTAAGCTGAATGATATAGCACCCTATTTGCTCATGATGAGAAGATTCGCTACTATTATATTCTCAAATTATTTCTGTTCTCATTAAAGGGTGATGCTAAGATATGGTACAATACTCTTACTCCTGGTTGTGTGCGTAGTCCTCAGGATATGATTTACTACTTCTCTGAATAATTTTTTCCCGCTCATAAGAAACAAGCTGCCTTACAGGAAATATTTAACTTTGTGAAAATTGAAGAAGAGAGTCTCCCACAAGCTTGGGGGAGGCTTCTCCAATTGCATAATGCTTTGCCTGATCATCCTCTTAAGAAAAATAAAATACTTGATATCTTCTATAATGGACTAATTGATGCTTCTAGGGACTTCCTAGATAGTTGTGCTGGTTGTGTTTTCAGGGAATGAACTGTTGAACAAGCTGAGGAACTACTGAATAACATATTGAAGAACTATGATGATTGGACTCTCCCTGAACCACCAATTTAACCCACTCCGAAGAAGAGGGGTATCTTATTTCTCAGTCCTGAAGATATGCAAGAGGCAAAGAAATGTATGAAGGAAAAAGGTATTAAAGTTGAGGATGTTAAGAATTTACCACCTATTGAAGAAATACATGGGCTCAGCACACCACCACCTCCACAAGTGCAGAGGTAAATTCTTTATTAAAGTTTGATGAAGGTGATATCCCTCACAATAAACATCCTAGTCAATGCTTATAGGAGTTTGATAACTACATTATGAAGCAAGAGCACTTCAATGGAAATGTTCTGAAACACTTGAAATATAATTTTGATATGATTGCTCGCTTGAGTGACTTGTTATTTAGAATCATTAATGATGTTAGAGGTGTAGGAAAACATCAATTAGAACAAGTTGCTAAATCTCAAAGAGAATTGCTTGATGAAATGAATAATATATGAATAATCATGCTATTAGAGTGGTAACTAGAGGAGGTAGAATGACCCAAGAACCTCTTTATCCTGAAGGTCATCCTAAAAGAATTGAACAAGAATATCAAGGAATCAATACTGATACACCTAGTCCTTCTAAGAAGAAGAAGAAAAAGAAAAATGATAGGACTTTGCATGCTTCTAGTGAACCCGAGATAGAAAAACCTCCTGATGATAATAATGATGTCTCTATTTCTGATGCCGAAACTTAGTCTAGTAATGAACATCCACCTAGTGATAATGATAATGATAATTATGTTCATGAGGATACTTAACCTAGTAATGATAAAGAACCAAATAATGACGTAGAAATAGAACCTGCTGCTGATATTGATAACCCACAACCTAAAAATAAACGATGTGATAAGAAAGACTTTGTGGCTAGAAAACATGGTAAAGAAAGAGAGCTATGGGTTCAGAAACCCATGCCTTTTCCACCTAAACCATCTAAGAAAAAGGATGATGAAGAATTTGAATGCTTTGCTGAAGTGATTAGGCCAGTCTTTTTGCGTACATGTTTAAGATATCTTAAAGATGCCACCCTATGCTAAGTACATGAAAGACATCATCACTAATAAAATAAAGATATCGGAAGTTTAAATCTCCACCATGCTTGCTAATTATTCTTTTAAGGATGGAGTACCTAAAAAACTTAGAGATCCTGGAATACCAACTATACCTTGCTCTATTAAAAGAAATTATGTCAAAACTGCTTCGTGTGATCTAGGAGCTAGTGTTAGTGTTATGCCTTTCTCTTTATATAAAATACTTGATTTGAATAAACTCACACCTACTGAAATATCATTGCAAATGGTTGACAAATCAACATTTATACCTATCGGTATTTGTGAGGATGTGCCCGTTGTTGTTGCAAATGTTACTATCGTAACTGACTTTGTTATTCTTGAGATGCCCGAGGATGACAACATATCGATTATCCCTCGTAGATCCTTTTTGAATACTACAGGGGCTATTATTGATTGCAATAAAAGCAAGGTCTTTTCGTATCAATGGTAATGAGCATACGGTCCACTTTTTGAAGAAACAATTCTAAGTGAATGGTGTGAATGTTATTGAAAATTCTTCGACACTCATTATTGGAAGCTTTCAATTACCTTTACCTAATGTCAAAAAGAAATATGATATTATTATGGTTGGGGATATGCCTATCCCCGTTGAGGTAACCTAGTGTTTTATGAAAGTTCTTAGGTTTCATTATAACTGAAAGTGGTTGTTAATAAGACTCGATCAACCTTATTGATGAATCATTTTTGAGAGGTATGAAGCTTATGAATTTAGTAGACACAACTCTCTGTATCCACCTTTTGTTTTCTGTTTTTCTTAGTTAAATAAAATTAAATGCCATGCTTATCTAGTTTTTTATTTTTCCCGTGCAATAAAAAATGACCCAAAAATAGAAGTTCTCACAATGCCCTGAAAATTTAACATGAATTTTTATATGTAATTATGAATTTCTGGTACAAATAATACCAGAGCGGGTGCACCAGGTGGCCACGCTCCACCAGGGCATGCCAGACCCCCCTGGCGCGGCCTGGTAAAGGGTGGGCCACTGGTGGGTCCCCTCACCTGTCCCTTTAGCCCATGTCACCTCCTACCTCCTGAAAAAATTCACCATTTCTCTCTCCCTCGTGTTCTTGCTCAAGAACCCGTGGATTTCGATCTCTTTGCTCAAAGCTCCATTTTCGGAACTGTTTTAGGGGATTGCTTCTCGGTATGTAACTCCCCCATTGCTCCAATTAGATTTTGATTTAGTGGTTTATTTTCAGAATAATTAGCTACTCTTGGTGCTGCTGTAGATGAGATTGCATGTTGAATTCTTAGAGTTCTAAGTATTTTGAATGCTTGATATGGCCTCTATGCATCCTTAGGAGTAGTTGCTCTCAATCTTATTTTGTTTTGTTAACAAAATTTTGTGTCACAATTTTTTTCAGAAATTGTTCGCAAATAAAATGCAATTCTTCGGGATTTCTTCGAGGAGGAGATCCTTGGGAGCATCCTCAAGTGAAATCTCTATACCATAATCTTATGTTGAGCCAAGTGCAAGGTCGATACGGGACACTCAAACTAAATCATGCCTTTGGCCGTGTAACACTTTCATGGAAAGTGGAGGTATTAAGGAAGAATTTGAACAGTACGCTCACAACGCCGATGTGGTTCCCTTCATCAAAGATAAGTGTACTCAACACCTCACTCTCATGGAGACATTTACTAAGAAATTCAAATATTTTCCTCGTGAGTCAAGAGTTTCATTTAGTATGTATGATAATGCTTTCACCATGCCTTTACATGTATTTTGTGACGCATGTAAAATTCCGTATTGGGGTTCGCTAGACGAACCAACAAAACATGAGTTTGAATCATTATTGAGAAACCTTTGTTGTGGTGAAATTAGAGGAGTGACACAAGGTAGGATAAAAAGCATCCATTTCCGTCTATTCAATAGCTTGCACTTTTTAACGGTAAATGCATTGTAGGCAAGCAGGATTGTAGCACGCTTTGTGCTCATGATTTGAGTCTTATATACACTGCTTTAACTAGAATTAAAGACTACAACTTAGGAGGAATTTTTGCACGAAGATTGACTCTCAATGCTTCTAATGGCAATATATATGGAGGGATTTATGCCTCTCGCCTCACTACGAGGTTGGGAGTGTCCCCTTGGCCTAATGATCCTATCTTACCTAACCAGTACTTAGACTTTGATGCCATGAAACGCCATAGATTTCTTATAGGCACAGTTAATAACTATACCTATAACTTGAGGTTTGATAACGGTCCCATTGTGCCTATTGTATTGCCTGCTCCTGCTCTCTTTGATTTTAACAACAAGGGAAGATACTTCATCTATGAGAGCGAGGCCCGTGCGTACAATGCAGAAGTTGAAGCTGCCAGGAGGGCTGAGGTGGTTGCACCAAGAGCCTCGGTAGGCTATCACTCAGGCCATTACCCAGACCACGGATGGTGACTACCAAGCTAGGCCAAAAGCCTAAGCTTGGGGGAGTACGTATTCCCACCGACATTACATTCATTTTCACACATTTCATTTCAGTTGTCGGTGTCCACACTCTTTCATTGTACTATCCATGCTAGATTTATTTTTCTTGTTTTATTCTTGCGTGGTTGGAAAACTTTGAGAAAATCCAAAAATACTTCTTGCTTCTTTTCGTTTTTTCCAGTTTAGTTAGTTGTAGTATTAAAAGAAAACCCAAAAATATTTCTCTTTTCTTCTTTTGCTTGTTGGGAGTTCTCTAGTGTAAATAGGTTTCTCATTTTTATTTTCCTTCTCTTATTTGCTTTCTTCAAGAAAAACTAAAGACTCTAAAAATATTTTAGTGTTTTTCTCTGAAATTCTTTTTCTTTTACCAGTCATACCAAGGGGAAAACCACAATGAAAATATTGAGTGTCTCTCATATGCATTGTAGTTGATCTAAAACAGAGCCCATATTACTTTATCTTGTCCTCTTGAATAAAATGTTTGCAGATTCCAGCTTAGTCCATGTCACTCTTGCACTATTATTATTTTCATATCATTCGATTGTGCAAGTGAAAGGCAATGATGACGACATTTGATGAATTGACTGTGACAGAGAAAAGCGGGTATGAACTCAACTTGTTCTTGTTTTTGTACATATGTTTAACCTGGTATCCATCATTCAACATATTATGATTGAACATGTTTGCAATGACAATTAGAGATTAGAGTGGTTCATGCCATGCTCAAATAGCTAGGAGTGGATACTAATTTATCTTGGTTGTTGATACGTCTCCAACGTATCTATAATTTTTGTTTGTTTCATGTTTCTATATTATCATTCTTGGATGTTTTACAATCATTTTACCACAACTTTATATTATTTTTGGGACTAACCAATTAACCTAGATCCCAGTGCTAGTTCTTGTTTTTTCCTTGTTTTGGGGTTTTATAGAAAAGGAATATCAAACGGAGTCCAAACAGAATAAAAATTTACGATGATTTTTTTGGACCAGAAGAGACCCACGGAGCATCGGAGTTGGGCCAGAAGACCCATGAGGCAGTCACAAGCCTCAGGGGTGCGGCCACCCCCTGGCCGCACCCTGTAGGCTTGTGACTCCCTCATGGCCCATCCAGACTCATTTCCACGGCCATAAATTCCTATAAATACCAAAGGCCCCAACATAGAACCTAGATCGGGAGATCCGCCGCTGCAAACCTCCAGAGCCACGAAAAACCAATCGGGAGCCCGTTCCGACATCCTGCCGGATGGGGAAACCATCATCGGAGGCCATCTTCATCATCCCGACGGTCTCCATGACGAGGAGGGAGTAGTTCACCCTCGGGGCTGAGGGTATGTACGAGTAGCTATGTGTTTGATCTCTCTCTCTCTCGTGTTCTTGAGATGGCACGATCTTGATGTACCGCGAGCTTTGTTGATATAGATTGAATCATATGGAGTTTTCCCTCTCTATCTATTTGTGATGAATTGAGTTTTCCCTTTGAAATTTACTTACCGGATTGAGTCTTTAAGGATTTAAGAACACTTGATGTATGTCTTGCGATGGGATATCTGTGGTGACAATGGGATGTTCTATTGATCTACTTGATGTATGTTTTGGTGATCAACTTGCGGGTTTCGTGACCTTGGGAATCTATGCATAGGGGTTGGAACACGTTTTTGTCTTGACTTTCCGGTAGAAACTTTGGGACACTCTTTGAAGTTCTTTGTGTTGGATTGAATATAATGAATCTGAAATTATGTGATGCATATCGTATAATCAAGCCCACGGGTACTTGTGGTGACATTAGGGTATCTAGGTGACATTAGGGGTTTGGTTGATGTGTATCTTGAGGTGTTATCTAAGTACGAACTCTAGGGCTGTTCGTGACACTTATAGGGATAGCTCATAAGATTGATCAGAAAAGATAACTTTGAGGTGGTTTGGTACCCTACAATGATTCATTAGTTCTCCACTATTTGTGACTTTGAAGTGAACTCTTTGTCGCACAAGAGGTATTTACATATGATTCGACTATGCCAATATTGTTGAGAGAAATTGCACTAGTGAAAGTATGGACCCTAGGCCTTGTTTCCAAGCATTTATACAACGTTTTGCTCACCGTTTACAATTTTTTACCTTGATGTTTTTATATTTTCAGATTACAAAAACCTATATATACCATCCATATTGCACTTGTATCACCATCTCTTCGCCGAACTAGTGCACATATACAATTTACCATTGTATTGGGTGTGTTGGGGACACAAGAGACTCTTTGTTATTTGGTTGCAGGGTTGCTTGAGAGAGACCATCTTCATCCTACACCTCTCATGGATTGATAAACCTTAGGTCATCCACTTGAGGGAAAATTTCTACTGTCCTACAAAACTTTGCGCTTGGAGGCCCAACACGATTCTAAAAGAAGAAGGTTCTGTAGTAGACATCAAGCTCTCTTCTGGCGCCGTTGCCGGGGAGGTGAGTGCTTCAAGGTATATCTTTAGATCTTGCAATAAAATCTTTTAGTTTATTGTTTTATCACTAGTTTGGTTTTATAAAATAAAACTACAAAAAATGTAATTGAGGTTGCCTCATATGCTTAATCTTTTTAATGTCTTTCGTGAAAATGATGGAAAGGAAAATTGTGCTCAAGTGTTAGAAGAAGAAGTTATTAAAATGTTTGGCAGTAAATATTGGAGTGATGAGCATGATAGTGATATTGTTAGTATGAATTCTCTGAATATTCATGATGCTAATGATATGCAAAGCCATAAGCTTGGGGATGCTATGTTTGATGAAGATGATATTTTTAGCCCCCCAAGTTTTGATGAGCAAAACTATTATGATTATGATATGCCTACTATCTATGATGATTATTGTGATGACACATATGCTATAAATAGTAATGGTAACCATGAAACTTGTCATCATGATTTTAATATTCAAAGTGGTTATGTCAATCAAGTATGTCATGGTAGTTATTTTGTTGAGTTTGCTCCCACTATTTTGAATGAGAAGAAATTTGCTTATGTGGAGAGTAGTAAAATTTCTATGCTTTTAGATAATGAAAAGAATGATTTATGTGATGGTTATATTGTGGAATTTCTTCATGATTCTACTGGAAATTATTATGAGGGAGGAACATATGCTTGTAGGAATTGCAATAATGTCAAGTTTCCTCTCTATGTGTTCAAAGTTTTGAAGTTATGCTTGTTTTGCCTTCCTATGCAAGTTAATTTTTGTTCCCATGATTTGTTTGCTCACAAAATAACTATGCATAGGAAGTGGGTTAGATTTAAATGTTCTTGTCATGAGATTCATGATGCTCTTTTGCATGTTTCAACTATTATTCCTATATGAGCATCATTGAAATCATCATGCCTAGCTAAAAGGCATTAAAGAAAAGTGCTTGTTGGGAGACAACCCAATACTTTTAATTTATTTTTTGATGTGTTAACATGATTAAGATACTGTAGTAATCATGTTTTGTGTCTTCTATTCCAATAAAGTGCCAAGTAAAGCCTTTGGGACAGTATGGAAACTTGTTTGTTTGATTCTGTGCAAAAACAGAAAGTTTTGCGTCCAGTATATGAATTATCTGATTTATTAGAGCGCCAAAAAATTCTGAATTTTTTACAAAAACTTTATATGCAAATTAATTGTTTTTTCCTAATTTTTAAGAATTTGTAGAGTCAGGAAAGTTTGGTGATCATTCGGATCTTTACAGACTGTTCTGTTTTTGACAGATTCTGTTTTGCATGCATAGTTTGCTTGTTTCAAGTGTTCCTATAGCTTATATTGAGTAATATAAATCATGGGAATGATGTAACACAGTAGTTATCATGTGGGAACAATTATGAATCTTGTCTTGACAGTAACTAAGTGAATGATCTATTTTTACTATACTAATCCGTCTCATGAAGTTCCGTTAAGTTTTGTGTGATTGAAGTTTTCAAGTTTTGGGTGAGACACCGATATGAGAAGAATAAGGAGTGACAATAACCTAAGCTTGGGGATGCCCAAGGCACCCCCAAGGTAATATCCAAGGAAGACTCAAGCGCCTAAGCTTGGGGATGCCCCGGAAGGCATCCCCTCTTTCGTCTTCAACACTATCGGTATATCTTACTTGGAGCTATATTTTTATTCGTCACATAATATGTGCTTTGATTGTATCATCATTATATTTTGTTACTTTATGTTAGGTGTTATTTATAATCTTTTTTTTCAATAAAAAGTTCCAAGAATTGCCTTTAGGATGCTTGCATTGCATGTTTTGATGAGTGTTGTGTAAAAACAGAAACTTTGGCTGTAGTGTTTGAATTTTCATATTTTACTGGAACGTAGAAAGTTTCTGAGATTTTTACACAGTGTTTTCATATAAATATTATAGCAGGTCCTAAATTTCATAATTGTCTGAGTTACAGAAGTACACTAATTTCATAAATTGCTACAGACTATTCTGTTTGGGCAGATTGCTGTCATAGCTTTGTTATCTACTTATCCTATAGTTTTCATAGCCTATATTGGTAGATATAAATTGTGGAAATTATAGTATACAGTACCTAATGTTTTAAAATTATTATGCAACTTGTCTTGGCAGTACATAAAGAGTTGATTTATTATTATGTGTACTAACCTATCTCACGAGTTCTTTTTGAGTTTTGTGTGGATGAAGTTTTTGAGAATAGGTGAAACCGTGGTATGAGAGGATTGAATGAGATACAAAAGCTCAAGCTTGGGGATGCCCAAGGAACCCCAAGTAAATATTTCAAGAAGTCTCAAGCATCTAATCTTGGGGATGCTACGCATCCCACCTCTCTTCATCAACAATTATCGGTTAGCCTATGTTGAGACTAAATTTTTATTCGTTCACATGATGTGTGCTATTCTTGGAGTGCTATTTTTCTTTTGATTGATGTTTGAATAAAGTACTTAAGATCTGAAAATATTTATTGAGGGAGAGAGAGTCTTCACGTAGCTACTTAATTGTTTGACTACTCATTGATCTTCACTTATATCTTTTGAGCTAGGCAATGTTGCTCTAGTGCTTCACTTATATCTTTATAGAGCATGGTGGTCTTATATTTATAGAAATTATTGAACTCTCGTTCCTCACTTATATTATTTTGAGAGTTTCTTAAAACAACATGGTAATTTGTTTAGGTTATGAATTTAGTCCTAATATAATGGGCATCCAAGAGGGATATAATAAAAACTTTCATATTAAGTGCATTAAAAACTATGAGAAGTTTGATTCCTTGCATATAGTTTTGAGATAATAGAGATGGTAATATGAGATTCATGCTAGTGAGTAGTTGTGAATTGGAAGAGATACTCGTGTTAAAGCTTGTGATTCCCGTAGCATGCACGTATGGTGAACAGTTATGTAACGAAGTCGGAGTATGATTTGTTTAATGATTGTCGACCTTTGTGTGAGGGGCCAGAGCGCGCCATGGTTAACTCCTACCAACCTCTCCCCTAGGAGAATGCATCTAATGCTTTGTTTGATAACTAATAGACTTTTGCAATAAGTATGTGAGTTCTTTATGACTAATGTTGAGTCCATGTATTATATGCACTCTCACCCTTCCACCTTTGCTAGCCTCTCTAGTACCGCACAACTTTCGCTGGTACACCAAACCCTCCTTCCTCAAAACAGCCACCATATATTCCTCAAAACAACCACCATACCTACCTATTATGGCATTTCCATAGCCATTCCGAGATATATTGCCATGCAACTTCCACCATGTAGTTTTTCTATGACTTGCATCATCGCTTCATATTGCATATAGAGTCATATTTTGTCATAGGAATTGAGTTGTAATTTCTTTTTCTTTTGAGTTATAAGTAAATAAAAGTGTGATGATTTTTTCATTAATAGAGCATTGTCCCGTGAGAGAAAAGGATGATGGAAGCTATGACTCCCTCACAAGTTGGGATGAGTATCTAGACTTTACAAAAAAATAAAAGAGGTCAGCGAAGCCCAAACAAAAAAAGAGTCCAAAGAAGCCCACCAAAATAAAAAAAGAAATAAAAGAAATAAAAATTGAGAGAAAGAGAGAAGGGACAATTGCTACTACCTTTTTCCACACTTGCGCTTCAAAGTAGCACCATGATCTTCATGATAGAGAGTCTCCTATTTTGTCACTTTCATATAACTAGTGGATATTCATTTTGCACGACCACTTTGTTTTTTTGAGCTTTCATACACTTATAGCTCTAAGTGCATTTGTTGCATGGCAATCCCTACTCACTCACATTGATATCTATTGATGGGCATCTCCATAGCCCGTTGATACGCCTAGTTGATGTGAGACTATCTTCTCCTTTTTCTCCTTGCACCTCCTCCATATTCTATTCCACCTATAATGCTATATCCATGGCTCACGCTCATGTATTGCGTGAGAGTTGAAAAGGTTTGAGAACACCCAAAGTGTGAAACAATTGCTTGACTTGTTCATCGGGGTTGTGCATGATTTAGATACTTTGTGTGGGGAAGATGGAGCATAGTCAGACCATATGATTTTGTAGGGATAAGTTTCTAAGTCCATGTTATTTCGAAAGGACATGACTACCTTGTTGGTGTGCTCGAAGTATTACTGTTTTTATGTCAATATTAGACTATTGTTTTGAATCTTACGGGTCTGAATATTCATGCCACAATAAAGAACATTACATGGACAAATATGTTAGGAAGCATCCCACATCAAAAATTCTGTTTTTATCATTTACCTACTCGAGGACGAGTAGGAATTAAGCTTGGGGATGCTGATACGTCTCCAACGTATCTATAATTTTTTGCTTGTTTCATGCTGCTATATTATCATTCTTGGATGTTTTACAATCATTTTACCACAACTTTATATTATTTTTGGGACTAACCTATTAACCTAGAGCCTAGTGCCAGTTCCTATTTTTTCCTTGTTTTGGGGTTTTACAGAAAAGGAATATCAAACAGAGTCCAAACGGAATAAAAATTTACGGTGATTTTTTTTGGACCAGAAGAGACCCACAGAGCATCAGAGTTCGGCCAGAAGACCCACGAGGCAGTCACAAGCCTCAGGGGCGCGACCACCCCCTGGCCGCGCCCTGCAGGCTCATGACTCCCTCGTGGCCCATTCAGACTTATTTCCCCCGCCATAAATTCCTATAAATACCAAAAACCCCAACGCAGAATCTAGATCGGGAGTTCCGCTGCCACAAACCTCCAGAGCCATGAAAAACCAATCGGGAGCCCGTTCCGGCACCCTGCCGGATGGGGAAACCATCACCGGAGGCCATCTTCATCATCCCGTCAGTCTCCATGACGAGGAGTGAGTAGTTCACCCTCGGGGCTAAGGGTATGTACTAGTATCTATGTGTTTGATCTCTCACTCTCGTGTTCCTGAGATGGCACGATCTTGATGTACCGCGAGCTTTGTTGATATGGACTGAATCATATGGAGTTTTCCCCTCTCTATCTAGTTGTGATGAATTGAGTTTTCCCTTTGAAGTTTACTTATCGGATTGAGTCTTTAAGGATTTAAGAACACTTGATGTATGTCTTGCAATGGGATATCTGTGGTGACAATGGGATGTTCAATTGATCTACTTGATGTATGTTTTGGTGATCTACTTGCGGGTTCCGTGACCTTGGGAATCTATGCATAGGGGTTGGCACACGTTTTTGTCTTTACTTTCCAGTAGAAACTTTGGGGAACTCTTTGAAGTTCTTTGTGTTGGATTGAATATAATGAATCTGAAATTATGTGATGCATATCGTATAATCAGGCCCACGGGTACTTGTGGTGACATTGGAGTATCTAGGTGACATTAGGGTTTGGTTGATGTGTATCTTAAGGTGTTATCTTAGTACGAACTCTAGGGCTATTCATGACACTTATAGGGATAGCTCATAAGATTTATTAGAAAAGATAACTTTGAGATGGTTTCGTACCCTACAATAATTTATTCGTTAGTTCTCCACTATTTGTGACTTTCGAGTGAACTCTTTGTCGCACGAGAGGTATTTACATATGATTCAACTATTCCAATATTGTTGAGAGAAATTGCACTAGTGAAAGTATGGACCCTAGGCCTTGTTTCCAAGCATTTATACAACGTTTTGCTCACCGTTTACTATTTGTTACCTTGCTGTTTTTATATTTTCAGATTACAAAAACCTATATCTACCATCCATATTGCACTTGTATCACCATCTCTTCGCCAAACTAGTGCACCTATGCAGTTTACCGTTGTATTGGGTGTGTTGGGGACACAAGAGACTCTTTGTTATTTGGTTGCAGGGTTGCTTGAGAGAGACCATCTTCATCCTACACCTCTCATGGATTGATAAACCTTAGGTCATCCACTTGAGGAAAATTGCTACTGTCCTACAAAACTCTGCGCTTGGAGGCCCAACACGAGTCTACAAGAAGGTTGTGTAGTAGACATCAGATGTCAACATGCATTAAAATGGTTGTGATGTAGTATGATGATATGGTATCCTCCTGTGAATGTTTCAAGAGGCTTGACTTGGTACATGTTCACGCATGTAGTTGAATCAAAACCAACATAGCCTTCATGCTATTTATCTTCATGGTGTCCATATCCTACTCATGATAGCATTCAATGTTTATTATTCGTAATGCATGCTTATGACCGTAATTGCTCTCTAGCTGGCCGCTTCTGAACCTATTTGCTAGCCTTCACCTGTACTAAGTGTGAACTCTTCTTGTGCATCAAAATCCTTAAACCAAAGTTATTCCAGATGAGTCCACCATACCTACCTATATGCGATATTACCCTGTCGTTCCAAGTAAATTTTCATGTGCCACCTCCAAAATTTCAAATGAACATCTATTTTGTGTGCCTGAACCACTCATGGAGCGATAGGGGGTGGTCAGTGTCTTTCATGTTAAGCGGGTTACTCTCATGATGAGTGTTTATTCACTCGTCCTTGCACGAGAAGGGCGGTAATAGGGATTCCCAGTCCCGAAATAAAAAAAATGCAAATAATTAAACAAAACTCCCTCAGGAATGTTGTTGGTTTGGATGACACCCGTTGATTCGGCTCGTAGTGGAGTGTGTTTGTTGGTGGAGGGGGAGTAAACATTTACTTTGACCGCTTAGGAACCACCACTAATTTGTTTAACATGGAAGATATTGATAGCTCTTGGTCGTAATGTTGACAGGAAGGGTGTACCTCTCAAAATTATACTTATCTCTTATTTAATCCTTGAGCTTTGGCACCTCTGCAAATCCATGCTTCCCTCTGCGAAGGGACTATCTATTTACTTTAATGTTGAGTCATCACCTTCTAAAATAAGCGCCAGATCTCAGAGCACTATTGTCATCCTCATGCATTGTGTATAGTGAATGTTGGATGCATCATGACTGGATCTTTTCTACCATTAATTATAATGTTTAGTCGCTCCTTGAACTTTGGAGGTGCTCTACATTTATGTTTTGCGGTCTCAGAAAGGGCTAGAGATACCACTATTGTCATATTATATCATGATTGTTTTGATAATTGTTTGCACCCGAGATATCTTATTATTGCTCACTAGTTGCCTTGTGTCATTGATATGAGTTAATATAGTCTTTAAGAGTTATTATTGACATGGTTAGTCATGATCTTTCTGAAATCCTGGGTGCTACTTAAGCATATGTATGTAAACAAGAACAAAAGAGTTCGTAAAAGTTTTTCTTCCTCACTTTCAGTTTGTCAACTGAATTGCTTGAGGACAAGAAAGGGTTTAAGCTTGGGGGAGTTGATACGTCTCCAACATATCTACTTTTCCTAACACTTTTGCTCTTGTTTTGGACTCTAATTTGCATGATTTGAATGAAACTAACCCAGACTGACGCTGTTTTCAGCAGAACTACCATGGTGTTGTTTTTGTGCAGAAATAAAAGTTCTCAGAATGGAACGGGTTTTTTTGGAGATTTATTATGGAATATTTGAGGAATTATGGAGCTAGAAGCCACCTGATAGGGGGCCTAGGGTGCTCACGCTCCACCAGGGCACGCCAGGCCTCCTGGCCCGGCCTGGTGGAGGGTGGACACCTCATGGGTACCCAACCCTAATTCCAACACTACAAATTCACATTTTTCCGGAAAAAATCAGAGAGAAGGTTTTACCTCGTTTCACGATATGGAGGTGCTGCCACCTCCCGTTCTTCATTGGGAGGCCAGATCTGGAGTCCGTTTGTGGATCCAGAGAGGGGAATCTTTTGTATTCATCACCATCAACCCTTCTACATCACCAATTCCACGATGCTCCCCATCAAGAGTGAGTAATTCCTCGTAGCCTTGCTGGTCGGTGAGGAGTTGGATGAGATTCATCATGTAATTGAGTTAGTTTTGTTAGGGATTGATCCCTAGTATCCACTATGGTCTACTACCTCTGTTCAATAAATGTCTTATATTATTGAACAGAGGGAGTAAGATTTTTGTTGCTATGACTTTGCCATGGTTAATGCTTGTCACTAGGGCCCGAGTGCCATGATTTCAGATCTAAACCGTTTATGTTATCATCATTATATCTATGTTCTTGATTTGATCTTGCCTAGTCATATGCACCTATTACGTGTTATGATCCGTCAACCCCATAGTGACAATATTAGGGATACTTCACGGTGATGACCGTAGTTTGGGGAGTTCATGTATTCACTATGTGCTAATGCTTTGTTCCGATTCTCTATTAAAAGTAGGCCTTAATATCCCTTAGTTTCCTTATGGACCCCCCGTGCATGGGAGGGTAGGACAAAAGATGTCATGCAAGTTCTTTTCCATAAGCACGTATGACTATATACGAAATACATGCCTACATTACATTGATGAACCGAAGCTAGTTCTGTGTCGCCCTAGGTTATGACTGTTATATGATGAATATCATCCAAAAAATACTCCGATACAATGCCTACGAGCTTTCCACTTATTGTTCTTGCTAAGTTACTACTATTGCTTCTACTGTTACACTTGCTACAAAACTATCACTGCTACTGTTACTGTTACTACTTCTATCAACCTATCATATTACTGTGCTACTGATCACTTTGCTACACATATCAATCTCCAGGTGTGGTTGATTGACAACTCAACTGCTAATACTTTCAAATATTCTTTGGCTCCCCTTCTGTCGAATCTATAAATTTGGGTTGAATACTCTACCCTAAAAGACTGTTGTGATCCCCTATACTTGTGGGTTATCAAGACCTTCTCATACCTCTAGTAAACTTGAGATAGAAAAACCTCGTGAAGATAATGATGTCTCTATTTTTGATGCTGAAACTCAATTTGGTAATGAAAATTCACCTAGTGATGATGATAATGATAATCATGATGTTCATAAGGCTACTCATTTGAACAATGATAAAGAACCAGATAATGATGTAGAAATAGAACCTGTTGTTGATCTTGATAACCCACAACCTAAAAATAAACGATATGATAAAAAAGACTTTGTGCCTACAAAGCATGGTAAAGAAATAGAGCCATGGGTTCAGAAACCTATGCCTTTTCCACCTAAACCATCCAAGAAAAAGGATGATGAAGAATTTGAACGCTTTGCTGAAATGATTATGCTATTTTTTGCGTACCTGCTTAATTGATATCTTAAAGATGGCCCCTTATGCAAAATACATGAAAGACATCATCACTAATAAAAGAAAGATACCTGAAGCTGAAATCTCCACCATGCTTGCTAATTATTCTTTTAAGGATGGAGTACTTAAAAACATGGATATCTTGGAATACCAACTATACATTGCTCCATTAAAATAAGTTATGTCAAAACTGCGTTGTGTGATTTGGGAGCTCGTGTTAGTGTTATGCCTTTCTCTTTATATAAAAGACTTTATTTGAATAAATTCACACCTACTGAAATATCTTTGGAAATGGCTGACAAATCAATAGTCATACCTATCGATACTTGTGAGGATGTGCCTGTTGTTGTTGCAAATGTTACTATCTTAACATACTTTGTTATTCTTGATATGCCCGAGGACGGCAACATGTCGATTATCCTTGGTAGACACTTTTTGAATACTGCAGGGGCTGTTATTGATTGCAATAAAAGTAAAGTCACTTTTCATATCAATGGTAATGAGCATACGGTGCACTTTCCGAAGAAAAAATTGCAATTGAATGGTGTAAATGTTATTGAAAATTCTCTCACGCTCATATTGGAAGTTTACATCTACCTCTACCTACTGCCAAAAAGAAATATGATATACTTATGGTTGGGGATATGCATATCCCCGTTGTATAACCTAGTGTTTTACGAAAGGTCTTTGGTTTCATGCTAATCGAAAGTGGTTGTTAATAAGACCTGATCAACCTTATTAATGGATCACTTTTGAGAGGTATGAAGTTGATGAATACAGTAGACACAACTTTCTGTATCCACTTTTTCTTTTATGTTTTTCTTAGTTAAATAAAATAAAATGCCATGTTTATCCTATTTTTTGATTTCCCCGTCCAATAAAAATGACCCAAAATAAAAGTTCTTAGAATGTCCTAAAAATTTAAGATGATTTTTTGCTGAATATTTCTGAATTTCTGGTGCAAATAACATCAAAGGGGGGGGTGCACCTGGTGCCCACAAGACATCAGGGCGCGCCAGCATCCCCATGCATGGCCTGGTGGGTTGTGGTTCCCATGTGGGTCCCCTCACTTACTTCCTTAGCCCATGTCATCTCCTACCTCCAGAAAAGAAATCACCATAGCTCTCTCTCTCTCTTATGTTCTTGATCTCAAACCCGTGGATTTTGATCTCTTTGCATGAAGGTCCATTTTCGAAACTGTTTGGGGGGATTGCTTCCTGGTATGTGACTCCCCCATTGCTCCAATTAGTTTTTGACTTAGTGGTTTATTTTCATAATAATTATCTACTCTTGGGGCTGCTGCAGTTGAGCTTGAATGTTGAATTCTTAGAGTTCTGAGTAGTTTGAATGCTTGCTATGGCCTCTAGGCATCCATATGAGTAGTTGCTATCAATCTTGTGAATTTTTGTTAACAAAACTTTGTGTGCCAAATTTTTTTAGAATTTTTTAGCAAATAGAAATTCAATACTTTAGGAGTTCTTCGAGGAGAGGGCCCTCGGGGGCATAATCAAGTGGAAGCTCGATCCATCAATCTTATGTTGAACCAAGTGCAAGCTCGATGCGGGACGCTGACACCAAATCGTGCCTTTGGATGTGTGATAACCCACAAGTATAGGGGATTAGTTGTAGCCTCATTCGATAAGTAAGAGTGTCGAACCCAATGATGAGCTAAAGTTAGAACAAATATTCCCTCAAGTTCTATCGACCACCGATACAACTCTACGCACGCTTAACATTCGCTTTACCTAGAGCAAGTATGAAACTAGAAGTATTTTGTAGGTGTAATAGGATAGGTTTGCAAGATAATAAAGAGCACATAAATAAAAACTAGGGACTGCTAAGATAAAGTAACAATTTAAGTTAGTTTAACGAGTGTGGGAAAGTGGTGGTAGGAGTTGTGGAATTGTCCCTAGGCAATCGATAACTAGACCGGTAATCATTATTGCAATTTTATATGAGGGAGAGGCATAAGCTAACATACTTTCTCTACTTGGATGATATGCACTTATGATTGGAACTCTAGCAAGCATCCGCAACTACTAAAGATCATTAAGGTAAAACCCAACCATAGCATTATAACGTATCACGTCCTCTTTACTCCCATATGCAACAACCCACCTGTTCGGGTTTATACTTCTGTCACTCCAGCAACCCACCATAGGCGAATCATGAACACATTGCAACACCCTACAACGAGGATCACCCATGCTTGCGCGACACAAATAGCACCAATAATAAAATATGCAACTCAAACCAATCATGATCATCAATCAACCCATAGTACAACAAAAATCTACTCAGACATCATAGGATGGCAACACATCATTGGATAATAATATGAAGCATAAAGCACCATGTTCATGTAGAGGGTACAATGGGTTGTGGGAGAGTGTACTGTTGTAGATAGCTGGGGAAAGGTGATGGAGGTGTTGGTCAAGATGAGGGAGTTGTTGGAGTAGATCGTCGTCATGATGATGGCCCCGACGGTGTTCCCATGCCACCGGGAGAGAGGGGGAGAGAGCGCCCTCCTTCTTCTTCTTCCTTGACCTCCCCCTAGATGGGAGAAGGGTTTCCCCTCTGGTCCATGGACTCCATGGCGGCGGAGGGGTGAGAGCCCCTCTGAGATTGGATCTCTCTCTCTTTGTTTCCTTCTGTTTCTGTGCTCCTTGATTCTGGCCTTTCACCGTTTCTTAAATACCCGGAGATCCGTAACTTCGATCGGGCTGAAATTTTGAAGGAATTTTTATCCGGATATTAGCTTTCTTGTGGCGAAAGAAGGGCACCAACCACATTATGGGGTGACCACAAGGTCCCAGGGCGCGGCCAGGGGGTAGGTCTCTTGGTAACCTCGGGCATCGTCTCACATTGATTCTTTTTTCCCAAAAATCAAATATATTCCAAAAAATCTCCATAAGTTTTTATCGCGTTTGGACTTCGTTTGGTATGGATATTCTGCGAAACAAAAAACATGTAACAAACAGGAACTGGCACTGGGCACCAAAAAATAGTATAAAAAGTTGCCAAAAGTATATGAAAGTTGTAGAATATTGGCATGAAACAATCAAAAATTATAGATATGACGGAGACATGTCACTGTGTAATACATTCATGGATGGTGCAGGTATCAAGGAAGAATTTGAACAATGTGCTCACAACACCGATCTCGCTCCTTTCACACCCAACATCTTGACCTCACAGAGACGTTTACTAAGAAATATAAATATTTTCCTCGTGAGTCTAGAGTTCCATTTAGCCTTTATAATGATGCTTTCACCATGCCTTTAGACGTGTTTTGTGAAGCGTGCAAAATTCCATATTGGGGTTTGCTAGACGAACCACCAACTTCTGAGTATGAGTCATTTTTGATTAATATTTACTATAGTAAAGATAGAGGAGTGACACAAGGTAGAATAAAAAGCATCCATTTTCCATCTATACACTACTTTGCACTTTTTAATGGCAAATGCATTGTAGACAAGCAAGATTGCAGAACATTGTGTGCCCCTGATTTGAGTCTTATACACATTGCTATAACGGGAATTAAGTTTTATAATCTAGGAGCAATTGTTGCATGGAGATTGAATCACAATGCTACTAGTGGTCACTTTTATGGTGGGATCTATGTCGCCCATGTAGCTTGATAACCCACAAGTATAGGGGATCAGTTGTAGCCTCTTTCGATAAGTAAGAGTGTCGAACCCAACAAGGAGCTAAAGGTAGAACAAATATTCCCTCAAGTTCTATCGACCACCGATACAACTCTACGCACGCTTAACGTTTGCTTTACCTAGAACAAGTATGAAACTAGAAGTACTTTGTAGGTGTGATAGGATAGGTTTGAAAGATAATAAAGAGCACGGAAATAAAAACTAGGGGCTGCTAAGATAAATAAACAACTAAGTTAGTTTAACGAGTGTAGAAAAGTGGTGGTAGGAGTTGCGGAATTGTCCCTAGGAAATTGATAACTAGACCGGTAATCATTATTGCAATTTTATATGAGGGAGAGGCATAAGCTAACATACTTTCTCTACTTGGATCATATGCACTTATGATTGGAACTCTAGCAAGAATCCGCAACTACTAAAGATCATTAAGGTAAAACCCAACCATAGCATTATAAGGTATCAAGTCCTCTTTATTCCCATACACAAACAACCTACTTACTCGGGTCTGTGTTTCTATCACTCATGCAACCCACCATAAGCGAATCATAAGCATATTGCAAACCCTACAACGGGGATCCCTCAAGCTTGCGCGACACGGAGAGCACCATAGGACAACACCAATAATAAAACATGCAACTCAAACCAATCATGATCATCAATCAACCAATAGGACAAAATAGATCTACTCAGACATCATAGGATGGCAACACATCATTGGATAATAATATGAAGCATAAAGCACCATGTTCAAGTAGAAGGTACAACGGGTTGTGGGAGAGTGGACCGCTGTAGATAGATGGGGGAAGGTGATGGAGGTGTTGGTGAAGATGACAGAGTTGTTGGAGTAGATCGCCGTCACGATGATGGCCCAGGCGGCGTTCCGGCGCCACCGGGAGAGAGGGGGAGAGAGCCCCCCTCCTTCTTCTTCTTCCTTGACCTTCCCCCTAGATGGGAGAAGGGTTTCCCCTCTGGTCCATGGCCTCTACAGCGGCAGAGGGGCGAGAGCCCCTCCGAGATTGGATCCCTCTCTGTGTTTCCTTCTATTTCCGCGCTCCCAGATTCTGGCCTTTCACCGTTTCTTAAATATCTGGAGATCCATAAACTCCGATCAGGCTGACATTTTTAGGGGATTTTCCTTATAAAAATATATTTCTTGCAGCGAAAGGACATCTCCAACAGACCTAAGGGGTGGCCACAAGCCCTCAGGGCGCGACCAGGGGTGTGGGCCGCGCCTAGCAGGCTTGTGACCTCCTTGGGCATCGTCTCTCGTTGATTATTTTTCCTAAAAATCACATATATTCCAAAAAAATCTCCGTAAGTTTTTATCGCATTTGGACTTCGTTTTATATGGATTTTTTGCGACACAAAAAACATGCAACAAACAGGAACTGGCACTGGGCACTGGATCAATATGTTAGTCCCAAAAATAGTATAAAAAGTTGCCAAAAGTATATGAAAGTTGTAGAATATTGGCATGAAACAAACAAAAATTATAGATATGACGGAGATGTGTCAGCATCCCCAAGCTTAATTCCTGCTCGTCCTCGAGTAGGTAAATGATAAAAAAGATAATTTTTGATGTGGAATGCTACCTAGCATAATCTTGATCATATAATCTAATCATGGCATGAGTATTAAGATACGAGTGATTCAAAGCAATAGTCTATATTGACATAAAAACAATAGTACTTTGAGCACACCAACAAGGCAATCGTGTCCTTTCGAAATAACATGGTCTTAGAAAGTTATCCCTACAAAATCATATGGTCTGGCTATGCTCCATCTTCCCCACACAAAGTATCTAAATCATGCACAACCCCGATGAACAAGTCAAGCAATTGTTTCACACTTTTATGTTCTCAAACCTTTTCAACTCTCACGCAATACATGAGCGTGAGCCATGGATATAGCACTATAGGTGGAATAGAATATGGTGGAGGTGATGAGGAAAAAGGAGAAGATAGTCTCACATCAACTAGGCATATCAACGGGTTATGGAGATGCCCATCAATAGATATCAATGTGAATGAGTAGGGATTGCCATGCAACGAATGCACTTAGAGCTATTAGTGTATGAAACCTCAAAAATAAAACTAAGTGGTCGTGCAAACAATTCCACTAGTTATATGAAAGTGACAAAATAGGACACTCTCTATTATGAAGATCATGGTGCTACTTTGAAGCACAAGTGTGGAAAAAGATAGTAGCAATTGTCCCTTCTCTCTTTCTCTCATTTTTTATTTTTATTTTTTTATATATTTTGGTGGGCATCTTTGGCCTCTTTATTTATTTATTTGGGCTTCGCTGGCTTCTTTTATTTTTTGTAAAGTCCGGAGACTCATCCCAACTTGTGAGGGATTCATAGCTTCCATCATCCTTTTCTCACATGGGACAATGATCTAATAATGAAAATCATCACACTTTTATTTACTTACAACTCGATACCTAGAACAAAAATATGACTCTATATGAATGCTTCCGGTAGGATACCGGGATGTGCAACGATCTAGCCTAGCAAATGACATCAAAAAACGGACAAGCCATGAAAACATCATGCAAGCTGTCTTACAATCATGCAAAGCAATATGAAAATGATGGTGCATGTCATACTAAGCGGAATGGTGGAAGTTGCATGGAAATATATCTCGGAATGGCTAAGGAAATGTCATAATAGGTAGGTATGGTGGATGTTTTGAGGAAAGTATATGGTGGCTGTTTTGAGGAAGGTGGGTTTGATGCACCGGCGAAAGTTTTGTGGTACTATAGAGGCTAGCAAAGGTGGAAGGTTGAGAGTGCGTATAATCCATGAACTCAACCTTAGTCATAAAGAACTCACATACTTATTACAAAAGTCTATTAGTTATCAAACAAAGCATTAGACGCATACTCCTAGGGGAGAGGTTGGTAGGAGTTAACCATCGCGCGCTCCCGACCCTCACACAAAGGTTGACAATCATTAAACAAATCATGCTCCGACTTCGTTACATAACGGTTCACCATACGTGCATGCTACGAGAATCACAAACTTCAACACATGTATTTCTCCAATTCACAACTACTCACTAGCATGAATCTCATATTACCATCTTCATATCGCAAAACTAATGCAAGGAATCAAACATATCGTATTCAGTGATCTGCAAGTTTTATGTAGGATTTTATGACTAACCATGTGAATGACTAGCTCCTGTTAACTCTCTAAATAGATATAAGTGAAGCATGATAGTTTAATTCTTTCTACAAAATATATGCCCATGCTCTAACAAATAAAAGTGAAGCAAAAGAGCATTCTACAAATGGCGGTTTTCTATGTGTGAGAAACAGGCAATCCAAACTTCAAATGATATAAGTGAAGCACATGAAGCATTCTATAAAGCCATACTCAAAAGATATAAGTGAAGTGCATGAAGAATTCTATAAATCGACCAAGAACTATCTCATACCAGCATGGTTCATTATTAAAATAAAAATAAAAATCACACGATGCTCCAAGATTTACGCATATCATGTGACGAATAAAAATATAGCTCCAAGTAAAATTATCGATGGTTGTTAGAAGAAAGAGGGGATGCCTTCTGGGGCATCCCCAATCTTGGTTTCTTGGGAGTCCTTGAATATTACCTTGGGGTGCCTCGGGAATCCCCAAGCTTAGTCTCTTTCCACTCCTTATTCCTTCATCCATTTTGATCTTACCCAACACTTGAAAACTTCAATCACACAAAGCTTAACAAAACGCTCGTGAGATCCATTAGTATAATAAAGCAAATCACAACTTTAAGTACTGTTGCAAACCAATTCATATTTGTTTTTTGCATTGTAGCTATTGTATTATAATTTTTCGATGGCTTATACCACCGATACAATCTATAGTTTCATCAAAACGAGCAAAACAATGCATCAAAAACAGAATTTGTCTTAAATAGGACAGTCTATAGCAATCTGAATATTCACCATACTTCTGTAACTCTATTTTTTTTGAAAAAATAGGATTTTTTTGCATATAAGTATTGTGTAATTTTTGTAGAAACTTTTGACATTCCAGTAAAAAAATGTAAATTCATGCACTACAGCCAAAGTTTCTTTTTTTGCACTACACACACCAAACAAGCAATCTAATCACCCTAAAGGCAAATCTTGGCACATTATTTTTATAATACAATGGATTTATACAAGGGGATAATTAATTTTGTTGAAAAGTTTCTGTAATCAAGATTTGCAAAGTTTCCATGGGCATGAACAAAGTTCAAGGCTAGCTCCCACTTTCACAATGCTCGTCTCTCTCACTTTCACTTTTCTTTTTGAAAAAGATTTAGGCTCCCCTCTTTATTTTTTGGTTTTAAACTATATAAAATCACACAAAAGAATTAAATGACTCTCTAAAACATCCGGGTTGTCTCCCTGGTAGCGCTTTCTTTAAAGCCATTAAGGTAGGCATAAAGTGATCAAGTAATGGATCCACCCGGATCCCAAGGTATATCAAAGCCAATTTTAATTAACAATGATTTTTAATTTAGTATTGAGCACGAAGTAACATATATCATGCAACAACGAATTCTAACTCTCTTCCTATGCATCGGAATTGCATAAAAGAACAATTCACGCACACAAAGTAAAGGCCAATACATAGCATAAGCAGTTTCTTGCAATTTTATCATATTGGAAACATAGAGAGGTGGAGATGTAGTTCCTCTCTCATAATAATTGCAAGTAGGAGCAGCAAGCACATGCATATTATATTCATCAATATCATCATGTGTAATAGTAAAAGGCAACCCATCTATATAATCCTTAATAAGTGCAAACTTCTCCGATATAGTGTAGTTGGGAGAATTCAAAAAGATAATAGGACTATCATGCGTGGGTGCAATAGCAATAATTTCATTATTAACATAAGTAACTATAGCAAGTTCATCTCCATAAGCATCTTTCATATTGGCATCATGGCCACAAGCATAGCAAGCATCAAGTTCATCAAAAAGGGATATTTCAAATGAATCCAAGGGATCATAGCAATCAACATAGAATTCATCCTTCGGTAAGCACGAAGGGAAATTAAACAATGTATGAGTTGAAGAGTTACTCTCATTAGAAGGTGGGCATGGGTAGATAATCCACTCTTCCTCCTTTTGTTCTTCGCTCTCCTCCTCATCTTTTTCATCTAATGAGCTCACAGTTTCAGCAATTTCTTCTTCCATAGATTCCTGCAAAATATTAGTTGCTTCCAAGGTAGCAGTCATTCTCTCAATAAACTTTTTGACATAAGCTTTAGAAGCATAGTTTTCATAGCAATATTTAAGTATGGCAAAATTTTCAGATTCATAAAGAGTAGCATCATACTTTTCAATGAAAGAAGCAATTTCATAGGCACCCTTAAAAGCAACAAATTCTTCAATTTGTTCAACATCATTATAGCAATAGGCCTCCTTGGCATAAGAGGATAATATTTCATTATCATTAAACACGCATTGGTAGGGAAGGTGTTTTCTAGCTTCTTTAGAACAACAAGAAAAATCATAAATTTCACATAGATTCCAAGCATAGCAACACAAAGTATTAATTTGATGCCACAAGAGTTTTCCTTTTTGAGATATGCGGTGTCGCACATAATGAGCATGCTCATTTAATGATTTTTCCTCAACTAAGCTAGTTGGGTTTTCGGCATGAGCACAAGTGGATCGAAGATGACCCAAGTAATATTCTTTAGTGGTACGGAACACTAGTGGTTCCTCAACTTTTGGAGCAGCAAGTACAACTATTTTTTTGGCATTTTGCGTTTCCTACCCATATCTAAAGATAGAAAGCAAGTTAAAATAGAAAATAAAAATTACTTAGTGATAAAGCAAACAAGCACACACGAGAATATTCACACCACGCTATTGCTCCCCGACAACGGCGCCAGAAAAAGGTCTTGATAACCCACAAGTATAGGGGATCAGTTGTAGCCTCTTCCGATAAGTAAGAGTGTCGAACCAAACGAGGAGCTAAAGGTAGAACAAATATTCCCTCAAGTTCTATCGACCACCGATACAACTCTACGTACGCTTAATGTTTGCTTTACCCAGAACAAGTATGAAACTAGAAGTACTTTGTAGGTGTGATAGGATAGGTTTGCAAGATAATAAAGAGCACGGAAATAAAAACTAGGGGCTGCGAAGATAAAGAAATAACTAAGTCAGTTTAACGAGTGTGGAAAAGTGGTGGTAGGAGTTGCGGAATTGTCCCTAGGCAATTGATAACTAGACCGGTAATCATTATTGCAATTTTATATGAGGGAGAGCCATAAGCTAACATACTTTCTCTACTTGGATCATATGCACTTATGATTGGAACTCTAGCAAGCATCCGCAACTACTAAAGATCATTAAGGTAAAACCCAACCATAGCATTATAAGGTATCAAGTCCTCTTTATTCCCATATGCAAACAACCTACTTACTCGGGTCTGTGTTTCTATCACTCAAGCCACCTAGCATAAGCAAATCATAAGCATATTGCAAACCCTACAACGGGGATCCCTCACGCTTGCGCGACACGGAGAGCACCATAGGACAACACCAATAATAAAACATGCAACTCAAACCAAACATGATCATCAATCAACCAATAGGACAAAATAGATCTACTCAGACATCATAGGATGGCAACACATCATTGGATAATAATATGAAGCATAAAGCACCATGTTCAAGTAGAGGGTACAGCGGGTTGCGGGAGAGTGGACCGTTGTGGATAGATGGGGGAAGGTGATGGAGGTGTTGGTGAAGATGACAGAGTTGTTGGAGTAGATTGCCGTCACAATGATGGTCCCGGTGGCGTTCTGCTACCACCGGGAGATCTCCAACCGACCTAAGGGGTGGCCACAAGCCCTCAGGACGCGGCCAGGGGTGTGGGCCACGCCTAGCAGGCTTGTGACCTCCTCGGGCATCGTCTCACGTTGATTCTTTTCCCCAAAAATCACATATATTCCAAATAAAATCTTCGTAAGTTTTTATCATGTTTGGACTTTGTTTGATAAGGATTTTCTGCGAAACAAAAAACATGCAACAAACAGGAACTGGCACTGAGCACTAGATCAATAGTTTAGTCCCAAAAATAGTATAAAAAGTTGCCAAAAGTATATGAAAGTTGTAGAATATTGGCATGAAACAATAAAAAATTGTAGATACGATGGAGACGTATCATAGATAAGAAGTTATGTGTATCACCTTAGCATAAAGATCCTATTTTACCTACTCAGTGCTTAGACTCTGAGGCCACGAAACATCATAAGTTCCTTAAGGGCACAGTCACTAACTATACATACAACTTAAGGTTCAATAAAGGTCCGATTATACCTATTGTATTGCCTGCTCCTGCTCTCTTTGATTATCACAGTAAGGGGAGATACTACGTTCTTTAGAGCGAGGACCGCACGTACAATGCGGAGGTTGAAGCTGCCAGACAGGCTGAGGAGGCTGCGCCAAGAGCCTCGATGGGCTATCACTCGGATTAGTATCCAGGCTACGGATGGTGATTACCAAGCTAGGCCAAAAGCCCAAGCTTGGGGGAGTATGTGTTTCCAACCGACATTATATTCATGTTCACACATTTCATTATAGTTGTCGATGTCCACACTTTTCCATTGTATTATCTATGCCTGATTTATTTTCTCACTTTATTTTTGTGTGTTTGAAAACTTTGAGAAAATCCAAAAATATCTCTTGCTTCTTTTCGGTTTTTCTTCTTAGTTTAATTAGATGTAGTATTAAAAGAAAATCCCAAAATGATTTCTTGTTTCTTCTTTTGCTTGTTGGGAGCTCTCCCATGTAAATAGTTTTTCTCGTTTTTGTTTTTCCTTCTTTTATTTTGCTTTCTTCAAGACAAACTAAAAACTCCAAAAATATTCAGTGTGTTTCTCTGAATTTCTCTTCCTTTTATTGAGTCATACTAAGGAGAAGACCATGATGAAAAGGTTGAGTGGCTCCTATATGCACTACTGTTGATCTAACAAAGATCCCATATTACTTTGTCTTCTCCTCTTAAATAAAATGCTTGTAGATTCTAGGTTAGCCCACGACACTCTTGCACTATTATTATTTTCATACCATTTATACTTGCAAGTGAAAGGCAATAATGACGATATTTGATGAAGTGACTCTGGCCAAGAGAAGCGGGTATGAACTCAACTTGTTTTTTTTTGTAAATATGTTTAACCTAGTATCCACGATTCAACATATTATGATCAAACATGTTTGCAATGAAAATTATAGATTAAAGTTACTCATGCCATGCTTAAGTAGCTAGGAGTGGATAATGATTTATCTTTGATGTCAACATGCATTAAAATGGTTGTGATGTAGTATGATGATATGGTATCCTCCTCTGAATGCTTCAAGTGGTTTGACTTGGCACATGTTCACGTATGTAGTTGAATCAAAACTAACATAGCCTTCACGATATTTATGTTCATGGTGTCCATATCCTACTCATGATAGCATTCAATGTTTATTATTCACAATGCATGTTCATGACCGTTTTTGCTCTCTAGTTGGACGCTTCTCAACCTATTTTATAGCCTTCACCTATACTAAGTGGGAATACTACTTGTGCATCAAACCCTTAAACCAAAGTTATTCCAGATGAGTCCACTATATCTACCTATATGCGGTATTACCCTGCCGATCCAAGTAAATTTGCATGTGCCACCTCTGAAATTTCAAATGAACATCTGTTTTGTGTGCCTGGACCGCTCATGGAGCGATAAGGGGTGGTCAATATATTCCATGTTAAGCGGGTTATTCTCATGATAAGTGTTTATTCACTCATCCTTGCACAAGAAGGGTGATAATAGGCATTCCCGGTCCCGAATCAAAAGAAATGCAAATAATTAAATAAAAATCCCCCAAGAAAGTTGTTAGTATGGACAGTACCCGTGGATTCGGCTAGCCATGGAGTGTATTTGTTGGTAGAGGGGGAGTAAACCTTTACTTTTACCGCTTGGGAACCGACGCTAATGTGTTAACATGGAAGATAATGATAACACTTGGTCGCAACGTTGACATGAAGGGTGCAACTCCCAAAATTATACTTATCTCTGATTTAAGCTTTGAGCTCGGGCACCTCTGCAAATCCCTGATTCCCTCTGTGAAGGTACTATCTATTTATTTTCATGTTGAGTCATCATCTTCTCAAATAAGCACTAGAGCTGAGAGCACTATTGTCATCCTCATGCATTGTGTATAGTTAGTGTTGGATGCATCATGGTTGGATCTTTTCTACAATGAATTAAAATGTTTAATCGCTTCTTGAACTTTGTAGGTGCTCTGCATTTATGTTTTGCGGCCTCAGAAAGGGCTAGCGAGATACTACTCTTGTGATATTATATCATGATTGTTTTGACAAAGTATTTGCATTTGAAATATTTTATTATTGCTCGCTACTTGCTTACGTCATTGATATGAGTTAATATAATTTTTAAGAGTTATTGTTGACATGGTTAGTCATAATCTTTGCTAAAAAACTGGGTGCTACTTACGCATATGTATGTAAACAAGAACAAAAGAGTTCGTAAAAGATTTCCTTTATCACTTTCAGTTTATCAACTGAATTGCTTGAGGACAAGCAATGGGTTAAGATTGGGGGAGTTGATATGTGTCCACTGTATCTACTTTTTCTAATGCTTTTCCTCTTGGTTTGGACTCTAATTTGCATGATTTGAATGAAACTAACCTGGACTGATGATGTTTTCACCAGAACTACCATGGTGTTGTTTTTGTGCAGAAATAAAAGTTCTCGGAATTGAACGAAACCTTTTGGAGAATTATTTCAGAATAAATAAAAAATACTGGATCCAATAACCACCAGAGGAGGGGCCCTAGTTGGGTATGATACACCAGGGCGCGCCAGCCCCCACCCTAGGCGTGCCCTGGTATGTTGTGCCCACCTAGTGGCCCTTCCAACCCTAATTCCGGCACTATAAATTCCTATTTCCGGAATAAAAAATCAAAGGGGAAATTTTATCACATTTCACGAGACAGAGCCACCGCCACCTCCTGTTCTTCATTGGGAGGCCATATCTGGAGCCCGTTTGGGGCTCCGAAGAGGGGAATCTTTGGTCTTCGTCATCATCAACCCTCCTTCATCGCAATTATATGTTGCTCCCACCGGGAGTGAGTAATTCCTTCATAGGCTTGCTGGTCGGTTAGGAGTTGGATGAGATTCATCATGTAATCAAGTTAGTTTTGTTAGGGCTTGATCCCTAGTATCCACTATGTTTTGAGATTGATGTTGCTATGACTTTGCCATGCTTAATGCTTGTCACTAGGGCCCGAGTGCCATGATTTCAGATCTGAACCATTTACGTTATGTCCATCATATCTAAGTTCTTGGTTCGATCTTGCCTAGTCATATGCACCTATTACATGTTATGATCTGTAAACCACAAGGTGACAATAGTTGGGATACTTTTCGGTGATGACCGTAGTTTGAGGAGTTCATGTATTCACCATATGTTAATGCTTTGTTCCGGTTCTCTATTAAAAGGAAGTCTTAATATCCCCCAGTTTCCTTATGGACCCCGCTTCCACGGGAGGGTAGGACAAAAGATGTCATGCAAGTTCTTTTTCGTAAGCACGTATGACTATTTACAGAATACATGCCTACATTACATTTACGAACTGGATCTAGTTCCGTGTCGCCCTTAGTTATAACTATTATATGATAAATATCATCCAACGAATACTCCGATCAAGTGCCTACGAGTTTTCCACATATTGTTCTTGCTAAGTTACTATTGCTACCGTCACTATTGCACTTGCTACAAAACCATTGCTACAGCTGTTACCACTATTGTTACTATTACTACTGCTACCAAAACTATCATATTACTTTGCTACTTATCACTTTGCTACAAATATTTAATTTCTATGTGTGGTTGAATTGACAACTCAACTGCTAATACTCTCAAATATTCTTTGGCTCCCCTTGTGTCGGATCTATAAATTTGGGTTGAATACTCTACCCTCGAAAACTATTGCGACCCCTTATACTTGTGGATTATCAATCATGCAACTCCCAACTCCTTGACAAGGGAGGAATTCCTTGTGTGTGTCAATTGCCACTTCGTAACTGGCTAATCATAAAGGTACTCTACAGGCATCGCCGAGGGTGTATGTTGGGTTGGCATAGATCGAGACTGGGATTTGTCACTCCGTATGACGGAGAGGTATATTTGGGCCCTCTCTGTAATACAACATCACAAGAAGCTTGCAAGCAATGTGATTTAGGAGTTAGTCACAGGATCTTATATTACGGAACGAGTAAAAGAGACTTACCAGTAAGGAGATTGAACTAGGTATGGAGATACTGACGATAGAATCTCGAGCAAGTAACATACTGATGGACAAAGAGAACTACATACGTGATTGACTAAATCCTTGATATCGTGGTTCGACCGATAAAGATCTTCGTGGAATATGTTGGAACTAATATGAGCATCTAGGTCCCGCTATTGGTTATTGATCGGATAGGTGTCTCGGTCATGTCTACATGATTCTCGAACCCGTAGGGTCCGCACGCTTAACGTTCGATGACGATACATTATTTGTTAGTTATGTATCTTGGTGACCGAATGTTGTTTGTAGTCCCTGATGAGATCTCGGACATGGAGAGGAGCTCCGGAATGGTCTGGAGGTAAAGATTCATATATGGGAAGTTGGTATTCATGTTCTGAAATAGTTCTAGGACTTACTGGTTTTATATCAGGGATGCCGGAAGGGTTCCGGGGGTCCACCAGGGATGTCCACCTGCCCCGGAGGGCCCCATGAGTTGAGAGGGATGGCAAACCAGCCCCTGGTGGGCTGGGTGCCCCACCTCCCCAGGGCCCATGCGGCCAAGGTTGGGGAAACCCTAGGGTGGCCACCGCCCCCTTGCCTTGGGGGGGGGGGGGGCAAGGCGGCCCCTAGGGCACCACCATCACCTCTAGGAATACTCTAGAGGGGTCGTCTTCATCCCCTTTCCCCCTATATGTAAATGAGAGGAGGGAGGGGCTGCCCACTCATTATTCCCATGCCCTGGCAGCATCCCTCCCTCTGAAAGCACAATATGCTCCCTTGGTGGTTTTGATAATTCATGACAACATACATTGTCTCTTGGACTAATACTTTCATCTAGTGTATTTCAGATAAAGTCCATAGAGAGAGATGGGTTGGCAAAAAGGAGTGTTGAGAGTATCCCCATGAAGAAGAAGGAGAAGATATAGCATTGGCAAAGCTCAAGGAAGAGGAATCTACATTTTACTTTGTGAGAAATCACTTTGAGTCCATAGGAAAGACAATACTATTGAAAGGGGGTAAGGTAATGTTGCTGAACAAAATGCTCATACATGCACAAGTGATAGTCACCCAAAACACCCACAATCTCTTCCACAAAAGTTTGTCCAAAGCCAAACACTAAAATCTGTGCAACCAAAAACTCCCACTCGGTGCCACCGATTCCTAGACTCAGACAGACTCAAGCCAAACCCTAACCTTTGGGTGCAACCGATTCTGCTTCGGCGCCATTGAGTTTGGGTTGCCAACATTCTGTTACCCAATTTCACAAAATCGGTCCCGCCGAGTTTGTTGAATTGGCGTCATCGAGTTTGGCAATCTGACCTTTGGTCACCTAATCGGTGCAACCGAGATTTATATATCGGTCTCACCGAGATTCAAAAGTTGCTACCTTTGTAGCAACTCGGTACCACCAAGATTCATACATCGGTGTCACCGAGTTGGTCACTTAAGGTGTAACGGTTGGATTTTTGGAGATGCATATATATACCCCTCCACCACCACTCACTCGTAAAAGAAGCACTCAGAACAGATCCCCACTCATACCAACTGATTTTTTGAGAGAGAGCCACCTACTCATGTGTTGAGATCATGCCATTCCATTCCATCCATATGAATCTTGATCTCTAGCCTCCCCAAGTTGCTTTCCACCCAATCAATGTCTTCCACCAAAGCCAAATCTGTGAGAGAGTGATTGTGTGTTGAGGAGTCTATCATTTCAAGCACAAGAGCAAGGAGTTCATCAACATTATCGAGCCTATTATCTTTTGGAGGGTGGTGCCTCCTAGATTGGTTAGGTGTCACTTGGGAGCCTCCTACTTCGTGTTGTGGAGTGAACCAAGAAGTTTGTAAGGGCAAGGAGATCCCCTACTTCGTGAAGATCTACCCCGAGTGAGGCTAGTCCTTCGTGGACGGAAGTCGTTATGGAATAGTCAAGGTTGCTCCTTCGTGGACCCTTATGGGTGGAGCCCTCCGTGGACTCTCGCGACCGTTACCCTTTGTGGGTTGAAGACTCCATAAACGTTGACGTACGATAGCACCACCTATCGAAACCACGGGAAAAATTCTTTGTGTCCTTCATGCGTTTGATCTTCCTATCTCTACTCCTTACTTACATGTGCAATGTCTTTACATTCCACTGCTATACTTGATGACTTGCATGTGTAGGGTGTGCTAGACTTGCTATATATGCTAAAATCTTCCAACACTTAACTTTGCACCTCGTGTAGATTTTAAATTCCTGCTAGTAGTCTATTCACCCCCTCTAAACATATTGAAAATCCCTATGTGCTCCCCATTGATGAATTGCATCGCACACATGAAGAGGAAATTAACATGGTTGGTAACCTTAGAACTGTCACTCTAATTGTTAGAGGTTTACCAAGATTTGTGCTTTCTCAATTGAAAAACTTTGCATGTGCTTACACTTTGTGGAATGATTTGGAGAAACGATATCCAAATCTTACATTAAGTAATCTTGATTAAATTCTTCATAAACCTTTTCACAAAGTATAGCCTAGTGATCCAAACTTCGATAAATGCCTATTTGAGCTTCGTGATCTTATGTGTGCTAAAGGATATGCCACAACTATCAACAACATTATTATTGAACATTGTCATGGTTACGATTCTAACGAGTCTCTTGGTTTCTATGACGAGGAGATTCCACAAAATGATGACAATGAAGAACATGGCTACTATGATGAAGATGAGTTGTTCGACATCGAGCATGAAAAGATCATGAAGAATCTAAGTCTAATGACAAACTTCAAGTATTATATGTCCGGTGGAAAAGAATGGATTCTCGACGGTGGATGCACAGATCACATGACTAGTGATAAAGACATGTTCCAAGAGATCACGCCTAATCAAGGTCCTTGGAGGTACGTGACCTTTGGAGACAACTCTAAGGGTAAGGTACTTGGCCTTGGTAAGGTGGCCATATCTCATGATAGCTCTATTTAAAATGTGATACTTGTTGAATCCCTTGGCTACAATCTTCTTTCTGTATCTAGACTAGCAGACTTCGGTTTCAATTTGCTATTTACCAACGTAGATTGCCAAGTGTTTAGCTTTTATAATCATAAAATTTCTTTACCGGTATTCTTAGAGGTGATCTATTAATTATCGATTTCACTAAAAAGGCCCAACCTCATACTTGTCTTATTGCAAAATCATCTAAAGGTTGGCTATGTCATAGAAGGCTAGGCCATGTAGGCATGCGTAATCTAGATAAGCTTATCATGGGCGATCACATTCTTGGTGTAAAAGATGTCATCTTTGTCAAAGATAGGCTTTGTAGCGCTTGTCAAGCCGGAAAGCAAGTAGCTGGAAGTCATCCAGTCAAGAACATCATGACCACTAGGAGACCACTTGAGTTACTTCATATGGTTCTTTTTGGTCCCAATGCTTACAAGAGTCTCGGTGGAAACTCTTATGGTCTAGTTATAGTTGATGATTTTTCCAGATTTACGTGTGTATTCTTTCTTGATGATAAGTCGCAGGTACAGAAGATCTTCAAGAACTTTGCATGCAAAGCGCAAAATCAATTCGAAGTGAAGATCAAGAAGGTTCAAAGCGATAACAAATCGAAGTTCAAGAACACCCATGTGGATACCTTTCTTGATGAAGAGGGTATTTCACATGATTTCTCGGCTACGCACATGCCTCAACAAAATGGAGTTGTTGAGAGAAAGAATCGAACCCTCATTGAGATGGCAAGAATGATGCTTGACGAATACAAGATGCCAAGACACTTTTGGTCAGAGGTCGTGGAAACAACATGTCATACCACAAACCGACTCTACTTGCACAAGCTTCTCGGTAAAACGGCATACGAGCTTCTCACCGCTAACGAACCCCAAGTTGGATACTTTCGGGTATTCAGCTCCAAGTGTTACATTCTTGATAAGCATCGCCATGCTAAATTTGCTCCTAAATCTCATGAAGGTTTCCTACTTGGTTATGGATCGAACTCTCACACCATCGTGTCTACAACAACTTCACTCGAAAAGTTGAAGAGACGGTAGATGTGTAGTTTGATGAGTCTAATGGTTCGCAAGTCGAACAATTGCCAAATGATGTAGGTGATAAAGATCCTTCGAAAGCTATCCAAGATTTGCCCATCGGCAAGATTCGACCCATGGAGGTGAAGGAAAGTACTTCATCAACCCAAGTGGAAGCTCCTACTTTGAATCAAGGCTACCGAAAAACGACATGGAAGCATCCACAAGTGGTACACAACAAGATGAAGGGGATGAGGAAGTACATCATGAAGATCCACCACAACCTCCTTCACCCCCACCTCAAGGAGATGACCACTTCGACCACAACGGAGATGAAGGAGGTGATGAATAAGAAGCTCCACCAACTAACAAGCCAAAGGTACCCCAAGTTTGAGCACAAGTGACCAAGAACCATCCCCTAAACCAAATCTTTGGTGATATACAAACTGGGAGGATCACTAGCTCTAAAACCCGCTTGGCTAACTCTTGTGAGCATTATTCTTTCATCTCTAGCATTGAACCCTTGAAGGTTGAACAAGCTCTTGAAGACGCGGATTGGGTGAATGCTATGCATGAAGAGCTTCACAACTTCGAGAGGAACAAAGTGTGAACACTCGTGGAGAAGCCCAAGGACGAGCAAAACATCATCGTCACGAAATGGGTACTTAGGAACAATCAAGATGAAGACGGTCAAGTCGTACGCAACAAGGCTCGCGCCGTATCCCAAGGATATATGCAAGTCAAAGGTATGGACTACGGTGAGACCTACACCCCGTTGCTAGACTAGAAGCCATTCGAATTCTTCTTGCTTATGCCAATCACCATGATATCACACTTTATCAAATGGATATTAAAAGTGATTTTTAAATGGTGAGATTGAAGAAGAGGTCTATGTTAAGCAACCGCCTGATTTTGTAAATCCTAAGAAACCTGACCACGTTTACAAACTTCGCAAAGCTTTATATGGTCTTAAGGAATCTCCTCGTGCTTGGTATAAATGTCTCATGAAGTTTCTTATTGAAAAAGGTTTTGAAATTGGAGAAATTGACGCAACCTTATTCACAAAGAGATTTAATGGTGAATTATTTGTGTGCCAAATTTATGTGGATGATATTATCTTTGGATCTACTAACGCAAAATTTAGTGAGAATTTTGGAAGGTTGATGTCAGAGAAGTATGAGATGTCTATGATGTGTGAGCTGAAATTCTTCCTTGGTCTACAAATCAAGCAAATGAGAGAAGGTACATTCATCTCTCAAACAAAGTACACCAAGGACTTGATCAAGAAGTTCAACATGCAAGAGTGCAAAGGTATGAAAACTCCCATGCCCACTAGCGGACACGATGATCTCACTAATAAGGGTGAATCGGTTGATCAGAAGGTTTATCGATCAATGATTGGTTCATTACTATATGTATGTGCCTCCCATCCCGATATTATGCTTAGTGTGTGCATGTGTGCCCGATATCAAGCTGCACCTAAAGAGTGTCATCTTAAGGCTGTGAAATGCATTGTGAGATACTTGATACACACACCAAACTTTGGCATTTGGTATCCCAAGGGATCTTGTTTTAATCTTGTTGGCTACTCCGACTCGTACTGTGCCGGTGACAAGGTTGATAGAAAATCCACCTCAGGTACATGTCAATTTCTTTGTAGATCTCTTGTGTCTTGGTCCTCCAAGAAACAAAACTTGGTATCTCTTTCTACCGCAGAAGAAGAGTATATTGCTACTGGATCATGTTGTGCGCAATTATTATGGATGACACAAACGCTTAAAGATTATGGAATCTATGTTAAAAATGTGCCATTACGTTGTGAAAATGAGATTTATATTAAGATTGGTCATAATCCCGTGCAACATTCTCGAACCAAGCATATTCAAGTTCGACACCATTTCATCCGTGATCATGTTGCCAAAGGAAATATTAATCTTAAGCATGTTCGTACTAACAAGCAATTAGCCGATATCTTTACTAAGCCACTTGATGAAAACGTGTTTTGTCATTTGAGTGAGGTGAACATCATTGATGCTTCAAACTTGAGCTAAGCTCACTCAGATGCATGCAAGGGGATGAACTTACTTAACCATTCCATGCTATTATTATCTTGAATGGTCATATATCTTGGAATTCTATGCCCCCTTGTCTGGCATCTAACCCTTTTGTAGGTACTTGGAAGAACAACACTCCACAAGATTTCCAACAACTCATACCTTAAGCAATCTTGTCATGAACAAGTATCCACAACTTCTCTTTGATGATGAAAGGAAGAAGACAACAAAACATATCATTGACATATATTTCTCAATTGGTATCAACTCACAATTGGTATCTTGTCATTTGGATATATCATGTTCTTCCTTGCGTGACTAACCTATGTAGGTGAAAAGTTAACGAAAACAACAAGGATTGCTCCCAACTCAAGATGATCTTCAACTTCGAGCATCCTCATCAAGTTCACCTACAAGATACATCATCAACATCACTCAAAGGTATGTACTCATATCCTTGATATAGCTTTACTCCAAGATATGAGATAAAGCAACTCAAGAGATATGAAGACATTAAAATGCTTAATCAAAAAATGGTAACCCCATTTTGAGCTTAATGATTAGTATGACCTATGATCAAGTATTCTTGCTTGGATCCTAAGTCAATATACTCTAATATAGGTGACCTAGTCACTGCCCATCATCTAGTTAAGAATCTTGTTTGGTTCATCCTCTATTTTGCAAGATTTCTTGGAACCATTCAAATCTTCTCTAGTTGATATCTCTGTGTAAATTCTTTTTGAATTTCCTTTAAAAAATTGTTTTGACACCTTGTTACAATTTTTCAAATAAATTTGCAAGTTTCTAAAACATTGCCAAGCTTCTGTTTATTGCCTCCAAGCCTCCGATACAAAAGACTCGGTTCTACCAATTCAGCAGATGAGCTGCATAACGCCATATCGGTACCACCGACTAGTTTGTCTCGGAGCCACCGCCTTAATATCGTTTTTCAGTCTGTGTTCATATCCATAAATCTTTGTGATCCTTCTATGCTATTTTCAATTCTTCGATGATCCCTTATTTAAGGGGGGGGGGAAATAAATTCAAGGATCCCTAACTCAAAGGAGGAGAAGTTCTACAAATTCTCAGTTTACCCAAAGGGAGAGAAATTACTTTCAATGCTTCCCTCACTTTTCCCATGATTTTCATATTCTATGAAACCTACATTCTATGACCCTTGTTCTCTAGGATCCCTTCTTAATCAATGACCCATATATCTGACCTTTTTGGACATTAATGCCAAAGGGGGAGAAACACCAAAGTTTCAAAGCTAAAGGGGGAGATATATGCTTATGCAAAGGGGGAGATATAACTTAGGGGGAGAGGATAATATCAAAGTTTATACTTATATAGACAAGGGGAGAATACCAAAGTAGGGGGATAAAATATGCTTGGGAGAAAGATGTATTTATTACATTTGATTATTCATGTTAGACTTTTCTCACCCTATCCAATCCCAATATCTACATGCTAAGATTCAGGGGGAGAGGATGACATACCATTTCATATATAGGGGATAAAATTCTAAATGATCTTGGATACATATCAACCTTAAGGAATACTATCTTTTATATGTTCTCCATATCTTGGTACTTTTGAGTTCTATTGCTTTTGATTGGTAGAATACTCTTGTGTTTCCTAACATTGTTTTCTCAAGTGTATCTCTACTACTCGAATGCTAAAGAACTCAAGGTAAGTATATGCATCATATCCCTGATCAAGATGATCTCTTGCTTTTTGCACATATTGTTTGCAAGAGTGAAGTCTTGAACAAGGATACACCTCATTCTTATACATTTGATGCATACAACCAAGATACACATGCCTCATTATATCCCTTCTACTACATGTGTGTCTATGCATTCCAAAGCAATTATCCTTTAAAGGCATTGCACACATTTAGGGGGAGCAAGTCTAAGTCATGTGTATCTCAAAGTCTTCATAATATACATGCGTATCCTTATTTGAAGCTTTGATTGTATGTTGTCATCAATTACCAAAAAGGGGGGAGATTGAAAGCACAATATGCTCCCTTGGTGGTTTTGATAATTCATGACAACATACATTGTCTCTTGGACTAATACTTTCATCTAGTGTATTTCAGATAAAGTCCAGAGAGAGATGGGTTGGCAAAAAGGAGTGTGGAGAATATCCCCATGAAGAAGAAGGAGAAGAGATGGCATTGGCAAAGCTTCAAGGAAGAGGACTCTACATTTTACTTTGTGAGAAATCACTTTGAGTCCATAGGAAAGCCGATACTATTAAAAGGGGGTAAGGTACTGTTGGTGAACAAAATGCTCATACATGCACAAGTGATATTCACCAAAAACACCCACAAGATCTTCCACAAAATTCTGTCCAAAGACAAACACTCAAAATCGGTGCAGCCAGCAACCCCCACTTGGTGCCACCGATTCCTAGACTCAGACAAACTCAAGCCAAGCCCTAACCTTTCGGTGCAGCCGATTCTGCTTCGGTGCCACCGAGTTTGGGTTGCCAACATTCTGTTACCCAATTTCAAAAAATCAGTCCCACCGAGGTTGTTGAATCGGCGTCACCTAGTTTGGTAATCTGACCGTTGGTCACCTAATCAGTGCAACCGAGATTTATATATTGGTCTCACCGAGATTCAAAAGTTGCTACCTTTGGAGCAACTTAGTACCACCAAGATCCACACATCGGTGTCACTGAGTTGGTAACTTAAGGTGTAACGGTTGGATTTTTGGAGATGTCTATATATACCCCTCCACCACCACTCACTCGAAAAACAAGCACTCAAAACAGATCCCCACTCATACCAACTGATTTTCTGAGAGAGATCCACCTACTCATGTGTTGAGATCATGCCATTCCATGCCAACCATATCAATATTGATCTCTAGCCTCCCCAAGTTTCTTTCCACCCAATTAATCTCTTCCACGAAAGCAAAATCTGTGAGAGAGTGATTGTGTGTTGAGGAGTCTATCATCTTGAAGCACAAGAGCAAGGAGTTCATCGATATTATCGAGCCTATTACCGTTTGGAGGGTCGTGCGTCCTAGATTGGTTAGGTGTCGGTTGGGAGCCTCCTACTTCATGTTGTGGAGTGAACCAAGAAGTTTGTAAGGGCAAGGAGATCACCTACTTCGTGAAGAACTACCCCGAGTGAGGCTAGTCCTTCATGGACGGAAGCCGTTATGGAATAGTCAAGGTTGATCCTTCGTGGACCCTTATGGGTGGAGCCCTCTATGGTCTCTCGTGATCGTTACCTTCCGTGGGTTGAAGACTCCACAAACGTGGACATATGATAGCACCACCTATCGGAACCACGTGAAAAATTCTTTGTGTCCTTCATGCGTTTGATCTTCCTATCTCTACTCCTTACTTGCATGTGCAATGGATTTACATTCCGTTGCTATACTTGATGACTTGCATGTGTAGGGTGTGCTAGACTTGCTATATATTCTTAAATTTGCCAACACTTAACTTTGCACCTTGTGTAGATTTTAAATTCCTGCTAGTAGTCTATTCATCCCCCTCTAGACATACTCTTCTAGTGATCCCACACTGACGGGGTTATTACCCCTGGGTAGGCTAAAGCACCGGGGTTCTCTCCCCCACTTCAAGTGCGTGGACGGCTCCTTACGGCCGGCTGGCGCGCAGCCGGCAGACTCGTTGCCGGCTGGGTCGAGGCCGGCTGGTCGAGCTGACTAAGCACGACCGGTTGCCTTTGAGCCGGTTCCCCCGTTGACTCTTGGGCGGACAAGCACCTGTCCCGTCCTTCTGCGCGTGGGGACAACGACACGACGTGACCGCCACGACGGACGACAATGTAGCCACAATGGCCTCTGACGCACATGCACGCGTGGCTACAATTTAGTCATCCGAGCTGCTGACCTTGGCGATCACGACCGGGTGGGGGAACAATGTCGTCACGCCCCCGCCCACTCGATTACCTCCTCCGGCATGGCTATAGTGCAGCCGGCCGTACCGGAGACTTTTGCCGGCTGGCACTAGACGACGCCACCCGAGCGGCCCGTGCCGTAGTAGGTGGGTGGGGGCCAATCACGGAGCCGGCTGGCGGGCCCCAACGGGCGATGGGACCGCTCAGCTAGTGGACTGTATGGGCGACGAGACGGCTCGAGGGGCGGGACCCCTTGGTCAGCCGGAGAGGCTGCCAGCCGGGCCCCTCATTTATGTACCTTAGGAGTATTGTAAGCTAGGGTGTTGGCCTATCAAAACCCCTGAGCCCCCCATGCAACGGGGACGACGAGTCTCACGCACACACACCTACAGTACACTTCCCTCACACTCACACTTTGTAGCAGAGGAAGGCGAGCCGGCTGCTCCCTCTTCCTCCTCCAGACACAGCTCCAGGAGCAACCTTGTGAACATACCCATCCATCAACTAGACCAAGCAGGACTAGGGGTATTACCTCCCACGGAGGGCCCTGAACCTGGGTACATTGTGTGTCACCACCGCTTCTGCCTAATCCCGCACCCGGAGCCCATCGGCATCCTCCGGCCCCAACCACCTTCGATAAGCCTACCCATAACATCTGTCATGAGAAAACGACAACTCTCTCTCTCTCTCTCTCTCTCTCTCTTTGCTCCTCCATCCTAGTTCTAGCAGCGCTTGGTGAAGCCATGTTAGATTAGCTCCACCACCACCGCCACCATGCTGTTGTGCTGGCGGAGAACTCATCTACTACTTTGTCCTCGCTCGCCGGATCGAGGAGGCAGAGACGTCATCGATATGCACGTGTGCTAAACGTAGAGGTGCCGTCCGTTCGATGCTGGATTAGGACGGATCACGATTGGATCGTTAAGACATACGAGTACATCAACCGCATTTTTAACACTTCCACTTAGTGATCTTCAATGGTATGTATACACACTCTCCCTCTCATAACTATGCATCTCCACGGATAGATCTTGTGTGTGCATAGGATTTTTTTGGTTTGCCATGCAATGTTACCCAACAGCGGCATCATGAGCTAGGTCTATGCATAGATGATATGCACGGGTAGAACACAAAGAAGTCGTGGGCGTTGATGTTCAAATTGCTTATCTCCCATTTCTTATCTTAATTCGGCGGTATTGTGGGATAAAGCGACTCGGACCAACCTTACTTTTCCTCGCACAAGAGATTGGTTCCACCATTTGATAAGCAACTTGTTTTGCATAAAGGTGGCTGGAGGGTGTCTGTCTCTCCTAGTTTAGTTGAATTGGGTTCGACAAAAGGGGTTCTTGTAGAAGGTTAAAAGGCAACTTGATTATCACTGTTGTGGCTTTGCATAGGTAAGAATGGTTCTTGCTTTTTTCCCATAACAGCCACGTAAAACTTGCAACAACAAATTAGAGGACGCCTAACTTGTTTTTGTAGGGCATGTTGTGATGTGATATGGCCAACACGTGATTTGATATATGTGATGTATGATATGATCATGTTTTGTAATAGTTATGACGACTTGCATGTCGATGAGTATGACAATCGACAGGAGCCATAGGGTTGCGTTTCATTTATTTTATGCCATTTGCTTTACTTTATTGCTATGATTTAGCAATATTTGGCGCGACAACCACATGACGATTCGGTGATGGTGATCATGATGATAGAGATCATGATATCATGCCGGTAACGATGGAGATCATGTCGGCGCTTTGAAGATGGATATCGGAAGCACAAGATGATGATGATGGCCATATCATGTCACTTATTTGATTTACTTGTTATATTTCTCTTTTTTGTGCACCTTATTTTTCTTAGGAAGACGGTAGCATTATAAGATGATCCCTCACTTGATTTTAAGATAAAATTGTGTTCTCCCCAAGTATGCACCATCATGAAAGTTCGTCATTTAAAAGCACCTTGATATGTCTCCATCTCCCTCAAAATCTCAGCGCCATCGGAGTTACGGGTCTCCGGGAATATAAGAAACGGTTTTGGCAAGAAAATAGGAACGCAAAACAGAAGAGAACAAAGAGGGAGATCCAATCGCGGAGGGGATCCTGCCCCTCCACCGCCATGGAGGCCATGGACTAGAGGGTAACTCTCCTACCATCTAGGCGGGAGGCCAAGGAAGAATAAGAAGGAGCGGGGCTCTCTCTCCCTCTCTCCCAGTGGCGTCGGAACGCCTCCGGGGCAATCATCGTGATGGAGATCTACACCAACAACATCGCCACCGTCAACACCAACTCTCTCCCCCTATATGCAGCAGTGTAACACCTCTCTTCCCCACTATAATCTCTACTTAAACATGGTGCTCAACTCCGTATATTATTTCCCAATGATATGTGGCTATCCTATGATGTTTGAGTAGATCCGTTTTGTCCTATGGGCTAATTGATGATCGTGGTTGGTATGAGTTGTATGTTTTATTTTGGTGCTGTCCTATGGTGCCCTCTATGTCACGCAAACGTGAGGGATCCCCTCTATAGGGTGTTGCAATATGTTCATGATTTGCTTATGGTGGGTGGTGTGAGTGACAAAAGCACAGACCGGAGTAGGTGGGTTGTTGCGTATGGGAGTAAAGAGGACTTTATACTTAATGCTATGCTTGGGTTTTTACCTTAATGATCTTTGGTAGTTGCGGATGCTTGCTAGAGTTCCGATGATAAGTGCATATGATCCAGGTACGGAAAGTATGTTAGATCATGCCTCTCCCTCATATAAAATTGCAATAACGATTACCTATCTAGTTACCAATTGCCTAGGGACAAATAACATTATTGTTTGACAAAATCTTTCTACTAAACAGCTAACTTTTATTATCTTGCAATTTACTCGTAGTTTTATTCCCACAAAGTACTTATAGTTTTATTCGTGCAAACTATCCTATCACCTACAAAATAGTTTCATACTTGTTCTAGGTAAAGCAAACATTAAAGTGTGTGTAGAGTTGTATCGGTGGTCGATAGAACTTGATAGAATATTTGCTCTACCTTTAGCTCCTTGTTGGGTTCAACACCCTTATTTATCGAAAAAGGCTACAAACGAGCGCCTACACTTGTGGGTTATCAAGACCTTTTTCTGGCATCGTTGTTGGGGAGCAACAGCGTGGGGTGAATATTCTCGTGTGTGCTTGTTTGCTTTATCACTAAGTAACTTTTATTTTATGTTATTAGTTGTTTTATATATTTAGTTATGTAGATGGAACACGAAACACCCAAAAAATAGTGGTACTTGCTACTCATGGAGATGGGGAACCTCCTAAAGCCCTCGATGCTAGTTATGTGAAACGCGTTAATTACTCCCTTGATAATCCTGAGAAATCCTCATTGATCTTTATAATGGGAGGCACACTGTATCAACATGAGTACTTTAGGGATTATCGATTTTCTCAAAAAGGGAAACACTTATGGGATCAAATTAGAATATTGCAATGGTTTGCTTGGGATGCATGCTTGAGATGTGATTTTACTTGTTACTCTAAGATAAAGGCTCCACACCTTCCCTTTCAATGTTCATTTAACGATACTGAAACGTTAGCTTCTTATTCTAATGGTATATATGATTACTATGATGTGGAACGAATAGAAGAATTTGTTGCTTTTAAAGGTGCTTATGAAATTGCTTCTTTGATTGAAAAGTATGATGATGTTCGTTAAAAATATGAAAATTTATCCATACTTCAATATTTCTATGATAATTAAGAATACAATAATGATATTATTTAATTTATTGAAAGAATGTCTGTTGCCTTGGAAGAGACTAATATTTTGGAGGAATCTATGGAAGAGGAAGTTGCTGTAATTGTGAGCTCATTAGATGAAAAAGATGAGGAGGAGAGTGAAGAACAAAAGGATGAAGAGAGGATTAGCTACCCGTGCCCACCTTATAATGAGAGTAACTCTTCAACTCATACATTGTTTAATTACCCTTCGCACATACCGAAGGATGAATGCTATGATGATTGCCATGATCCCGTTGATTCTTTTGAAATATCTCTTTTTGATGAACTCAATGCTTGCTATGCTTGTGGCCATGATGCCAATATGAATTATGCTTATGGAGATGAACTTGCTATAGTTCTGTATGTTAATCATGAAAGTTTTGCGATTGCATCCACACATGATAGTCCTATTATATTTTTGAATTCTCCCAACTACACTATATCGAAGACATTTGCTCTTATTAAGGATTATATTGATGGGTTGCGTTTTACCACTACACATGATGATTTTGATGAATATAATATGCATGTTCTTTCTGCTCCTACTTGAAATTGTTTTGAGAGAGGAACTACATCTTCACCTCTCTATGTTTCCAATACTATAAAATTGCAAGAAACTGTTTATAATATGCATTGGCCTTTACTTAATGTGTATGAATTGTTCTTGTATGGCATGCCGATGCATAGGGAGAGAGTTAGACTTCGTCATTTCATAATATATGTCACCTTGTGCTCACTACTAAATTACAAATCATTGTTAATTACAATTGGCTTTGATATACCTTGGGATCCGGGTGGATCCATTACTTGAGCACTTTATGCCTTGCTTAATAGCTTTAAAGAAAGCGCTGACAGGGAGACAACCCAGAAGTTTTAGAGAGTCATTTTATTCTATTGTGTTCTTTTATAAAGTTTAAAAACAAAAAAATAATATAGAGGGGAACCTAAAACTTCACAAAAAGAAAGGTGAAAGTGAGAGAGATGATGAGCATCGTTGAAGTGGGGGCTAGCCTTGAACTTTGTTCATGCCCATGGAAACTTTGTGAATCTTGAATCACAAAAACTTTTGAAAAATAATAATTATCCCCTTGTACCAATAAATTGTATTATAAAAATAACATGCCAAGATTTTCCTTTAGGATGATTAGATTGCTTGTTGGTATGTGCGGTGTAAAAACAGAAACTTTGGCTGTAGTGCGTGAATTTACATTTTTTTGCTGGAACATCAAAAGTTTCTGAAATTTTTACACAGTATTTCTATACAATTTTTTTATTTCTTCCTAATGTTTCAGAATTTTTGGAGTTACATAAGTATGGTCAGAGTTCAGGTTAGTACAGACTGCCCTATTTTAAGACATATTCTGTTTTTGATGCATTGTTTTGCTTGTTTTGATGAAACTATCGATTATCAGTCATATAATCCATGGAGAATTTATAATACAAAAGGGTTAATGCAAATATAAAATATGAATGGGTTTACAACAGTACTTAAAGTAGTAATTTTCTTTATTATACTAACGGATCTCACCAGTTTTCTGTTAAGTTTTGTGTGGATGAAGTGTTCAAAGATCGAGGAGGTCTCGATATAAGGAGAATGAGGAGAGGAAAGAGTTGAAGCTTAGGGATTCCCAAGACACCCCAAGTAAATATCCAAGGATACTCAAGTGTCTAAGGTTAGGGATGCCCTGGAAGGCATCCCATCTTTGTTCAACAAGTATCGGTATGTTTTCGTTTTTGTTTCGTTCATGTGATATGTGTAAATCTTGGTGCGTCTTTTGTGTTTAGTTTTCACTTTTATTTTATGAACCATGATGGTATGATATAGTCCATGGTTGATATATAGAATGATCATTGCACTTCACTTATATCTTTTGAGTATGGCTTTATAGAATGCTTCATGTGCTTCACTTATATCATTTGAAGTTTGGATTGCCTGTTTCTCTTCACATAGAAACCATTATTTTTAGAATTCTCTTTTGCTTTACTTATATTTATTATAGCATGGTCTTTTGTCGAAATAATTAAATTCTCTTGCTTCACTTATATCTATTTAGAGAGTCAACATGAATTGGTCATTTGCATGGTTAGTCATAAAATTCTACATAAAACTTATGGATCACTGAATATGATATGTTTGATTCCTTGCAATAGTTTTGTGATATAGAGATGATAATATGTGGGAGGTACTAGTGGATGATCGTGTTTAGTAAGATATTGGTGTTAAGGTTTGTGATTCCCAAAGCATGCACGTATAGTCTCCCATTATGCCAGGAAGTTGGAGCACAATTTATCCTTGATTGTCTATCTTTGTGTGAAGGTAGGGGGCGCGTGATGGTTAACTCCTACCAACCTCCCCCCTAGGAGCATGCGTAGTAATACTTTGCTTAGAGGTCTAATAAACTTTTGCAATAAATATGTGTGTTCTTTATGACTAATGTGAGTCCATGGCTTATACGCACTCTTACCTTTCCGCAATTTGCTAGCCTCTATAGTACCGTGCATTGCCCTTTCTCACCTCGAGAGTCAGTGCAAACTTCGCCGGTGCATCCACATATCGTGATATGATACGCTCTATCACACGTAAGCCTTATTATATCTTCCTCAAAACAACCACCATACTAGCCTACTATGGCATTGCCATAGCCATTACGAGATATATTGCCATGTAAGTTCCACCGCTTCCCCTTCCATTTTGATGACTTGAGCATTCATTGTCATATTGCTTTACATGATCGTAAGATAGCTAGCATGATGTTTCCATGGCTTGTTCCATTTTTTGATATCTTTTCTATGCTAGATCATTGCACATCCTGGTACAATACCAGAGGCATTCATATAGAGTCATACTTTGTTCTACTATCGAGTTGTAATATTGAGTTGTAAGTAAATAGAAGTATGATGATCATCATTGTTCATTATTAGAGCATGTCCCAGTTTGAAAGGATGATGGAAACTATGATTCCCCCACAAGTTGGGATGAGGCTCCCGATAAAGGAAAAAATAAAAAGCAAATAATAGAAAAAAAGGAAAAAGAAAATAAAGAGACAAAGAGATAAGGGGCATGCTAATTCCACACTTGTATTTCAAAGTAGCGCCATTTTTTCATGTAGAGAGTCTCCTATGTTGTCACTTTCATATACTAGTGGGAATTTTTCATTGTAGAGTTAGATGCACACCCACTTAGTTTTCATATTGGGCTTTCATACACTTATAGATCTTAGTGCATCCGTTGCATGGAAATCCCTAATTCTCACATGGATATCAATGGATGTGCATCTCCATGGCCCGTTGATTAGCCGCTTCGATGTGAGACTTTCTTACCTTTTTTTCTTCTCTATATTTACCCCTATCATCATACTCTATTCCACCCATAGTGCTATATCCATGGCTTGCGCTCATGTATCACATGAGAGTTGAAAATGCTGAAGCGCGTTAAAAAGTATGAACCAATTGCTTGGCTGACACTGGGGTAGTACAGGATTTATACTTGTGTTAAGAAGACAGAGCATGACAAGGCTATATGTTTCATGGGGATAGCATTCTTTAGCCATGATATTTTGAAAGACATGATTGTTTGTTGGGATGCCTGAGTATTAAAGTCTTTATGTCAAATTATAGACTATTGCTTTTAATCACTCATGTCTTAATATTCATGTCATGATTAGATATATGATCAAGATTATGTTAGGTAGAATTCCACATCAAAAATTATCTTTTTTATCATTTACCTACTCGAGGATGAGCAGGAATTAAGCTTGGGATGCTGATACGTCTCCGCCGTATCTATAATTTTTGATTTTTTCATGCCAACATTATACAACATTCACATATTTTTGGCATCATTTTATATTGGACTAACCTATTGATCCAGTGCCTTGTGCCAGTTCCTGTTTGTTGCATGTTTTTTGTTTCGTAGAATATCCATACCAAACGAAGTCCAAACACAATAAAAAAGTACGTAGAATTATTTTGGAGTATTTGTGAATTTTGGGAGGTGGAATCAACGCAAACGGAGGCACACAGCCACCACAAGACACCAGGGCGCGGCCAAGGGCCCTGGCGCGTGGTGATGGGTTGTGCCCACCTCATAAGTCGGTTGGAGCTCTCCTTCGTCTACAACAAAGCTATTTGCTAGATAAATAGCCCCTCCAAATCTTAGTAGAATCGGAGATACAGATCTCCGGAATATAAGAAACAATTTTCGGTCGGAAAACAGGAACGCGAAATAGAAGAGAACAGAGAGGGAGATCCAATCTTGGAGGGGCTCCTGCCCCTCCAATGCCACAGAGGCCATGTACGAGAGGGGGAAATCTCCTACCATCTAGGGGGAGGACAAGGAAGAACAAGAAGGAGCGGGGCTATCTCCCGCTCTCTCCTGGTGGCACCGGAACGCCATCGGGGCAATCATCATGACAACGATCTACACAAACAATTTCCCCCACCGTCAACACCAACTCTCACCCCCTCTATGCAGTGGTGTAACACCTCTCTTCCCTGCTGTAATCTCTACTTAAACATGGTGCTCAACTCCGTATATTATTTCCCAACGATATGTGGCTATCCTATGATGTTTGAGTAGATCCGTTTTGTCCTATGGGCAAATTGATGATCGTGGTTGGTATGAGTTGTATGTTTTATTTTGGTGATGTCCTATGGTACCCTTCGTGTCATGCAAATGTGAGGGATCCCCACTGTAGAGTGTTTCAATATGTTCATGATTTTCTTATGGTGGGTGGCGTGAGTGACAGAAGCACAGACCGGAGTAGGTGGGTTGTTGCATATGGGAGTAAAGAGGACTTGATACTTAATGCTATGCTTGGGTTTTACCTTAATGATCTTTCGTAGTTGCGGATGCTTGCTAGAGTTTCGATGATAAGTGCATATGATCCAAGTATGGAAAGTATGTTAGCTCATGCCTCTCCCTCATATAAAATTGCAATAACGATTACCGGTCTAGTTATCAATTGCCTAGGGACAAATAACCTTCTTGTTTGACAAAAGCTTTCTACTAAACAACTAACTTTTATTATCTTGCAATTTACTCGTAGTTTTATTCCCGCAAAGTACTTCTAGTTTTATTCGTGCAAACTATCCTATCACCTACAAAATAGTTTCATACTTGTTCTAGGTAAAGCAAATGTTAAAGTGTGCGTAGAGTTGTATCGGTGGTTGATACGTCTCCATCGTATCTACTTTTCGAAACCCTTTTGCCCATGTTTTGGACTCTAATTTGCATGATTTGAATGGAACCAACCCGTAGTGACGTTGTTTTCAGCAGAATTGCCTTGGTGTTATTTCTGTGCAGAAATGAAAGTTCTTGGATTGATCTGAAAATTTACGGAGAATATTTTTGGAATTAATAAAAAATACCGTCAAAAGAATCAACCGGAGGGGGCCACCCACAGGTGGAAAGCCTGCCAGGCGCGACCACCCCCTGGCTGCGCCTAGCAGGCTTGTGGGCCCCCTGTTGCTTCACCGACCTCAATTCCACTCCTATATATTCCTATTCGCGGAGAAAAAATTAAAGGAGAAGAGTTCATCGCATTTCACGATATGGAGCCGCCGCCACCTCCTATTCTTCCTTGGGAGGCAAGATCTGGAGTCCATTTTAGGCTCCAGAGAGGGGAAATCGATGCCCTCGTCATCACCAACCATCCTTCATCACCAATTCCATGATGCTCTCCGCCTTTTGTGAGTAGTTACATCATAGGCTTGCTGGACAGTGATGGGTTGGATGAGATTTATCATGTAATCGAGTTAGTTTTGTTAGGGTTTGATCCATAGTATCCACTATGTTCTGAGATTGATGTTGCTATGACTTTGCTATGCTTAATGCTTGTCACTAGGGCCCGAGTGCCATCATTTCAGATCTGAACCTATTATGCTTTCATGAATATATATGTTTTCTTGATCCTATCTTGCAAGTTGTAGACACCTATTACGATTTATGATCCGCACCCCCAGGGTGACAATAACTGGGATTCTTTCCGGTGATTATCGTAGTTTGAGGAGTTCATGTATTCACTAAGTGGTAATGCTTTGGTCCTGTTCTCTATTAAAAGGAGGCCTTAATATCCATTAGTTTCCATTAGGACCCCGCTGCCACGGTAGGGTAGGACAAAAGATGTCATGCAAGTTCTTTTCCATAAGCACGTATGACTACATACGGAATACATGCCTACATTATATTGATGAATTGGAGCTAGTTCTGTGGCACCCTATGTTATAACTGTTGCATGATGAATGCCATCCTACACAATTATCCATCACTGATCCATTGCCTACAAGCTTTCCACATATTTATCTCTGCTAAGTTACTTCTCCGTTGCTACTGTAACAATCACTACAAAACTGCTACTGTTACTTTTTCCATCGTTACCGTTACTTCCATACTACTTTGCTACTAAATACTTTGCTGTAGATATTAAGTCTTTTAGTGTGGTTGAATTGACAACACAGCTGCGAATACTCGAGAATATTCTTTGGCTCCCCTTGTTTCGAATCAATAAATTTGGGTTGAATACTCTACCCTTGAAAACTGTTGCGATCTCCTATACTTGTGGGTTATCAAGAGTGGTCAATAGAACTTGAGAGAATATTTGTTCTACCTTTAGCTCCACATTGGGTTCGGCACTCTTATTTATCAAAAAAAAAAATCTACAAACGACCCCCTACACTTGTGGGTTATCACACCTCGTGATGAGCGGGTGTGATAGACATTTCGTTCGCATACAACGGGTGTAAGGCAGTTTCGCACATGCATAATACTTGGGTTCAACTTGACAAGCCTAGCATGTACACAAATGGCCTCAGAACACAAGATACTGAAAGGTTGAACATGAGTCATATAGTAGATATGATCAATATGGAGATGTTCATCATTGAAACCACCTCATCTCACGTGATGATCGGGCTTGAGTTGGTGAATTTGGATCATGTAACACTTAGACAACCTGAGGGATGTTGATTTGAGTGGGAGTTCATTAGTAATTAAATTAACTGAACTAATTATGTTGAACATAGTATAAATGTCTTTGCAAATTATGTTGTAAATCAATGGCTCATGCAATAGCTCCCCCGAATTTTAATGCGTTCCTAGAGAAAGCTAAGCTGAAAGACGATGGAAGTAACTATGCGGATTGGATCCGTAATCTGAGGATTATCCTTGATACATCTCCAACGTATCGATAATTTATGAAGTATTAATGCCATATTTTCCTATGTTTACAATACTTTTATACGGTTTTGATGCACTTTATATGATTTACTTAGAACTAACCCGGAATGACGTTGTTTTCAGCAGAATTATTGTAATGTTGTTTTTGTGGAGAAAACAGAAGTTCTCGGAATCACCCGGAACTTTTTTATGATTTTTCGGGAGAAACTAAGAAATATCAAAGCGAAAAACCACCGGAGGGGAGCCACCTGTGGGCCACCACACAACAGGGTGCACCCACCCCCTGGGCACCCCGCGATAGCTTGTGGGGCCCATGTGGCTCTGGTTGACGTGATTCCAATGCTGAAAAATCCTATATATACAGAAACCTCCAAAAGTTAACCTTGAACTTCCGCTCTTCCGCTGAAAAGAGCTTGATGTCCACTACGCAACTTTATTCTTGTCGACTCGTGTTGGGCCTCCAAGCATAGAGTTTTGTACGACAGTAGCAATTTTCACTCAAGTGGATGAGCTAAGGTTTATCAATCCGTGGGAGGTGTAGGATGAAGATGGTCTCTCTCAAACAACCTTGCAATCAAATACAAGAAAGCTCTTGTGTCCCCAACACACCCAATACAATGGCAAATCGTATAGGTGAACTAGTTCGGCGAAGAGATGGTGATACAAGTGCAGTAATGATAGTAGATGTTGATTTTTGTAATCTGAAAATATAAAAACAGCAAGGTAGCAAGTGAGAAAAGTGAGCACAAACGATATTGCAATGCTTGAAAACAAGGCCCGCGGTCTGTACTTTCGCTAGTGCAATCTCTCAACAATGCTATTATAATTGGATCACATAACCATTCCTCAACATGCAACGAATAATCACTCCAAAGTTCTTATCTAGCGGAGAGCATAAGAAGAAATTGTTTGTAGGGTATGAAACCACCTTAAAGTTATCCTTTCCGATCGATCTATCCAAGAGTTCGTACTAAACTAACCAAGTTATCCTTTCCGATCGATCTATTTAAGAGCTCGTACTAGAATAACACCATATGATACACATCAACCAACTCTAATGTCACCTAGATACTCCAATGTCACCACAAGTATCCGTGAGTTAATTATACGTACGCATCAAACAATTTTAGATTCATAATACTCAGTCCAACACAAAGAACCTCAAAGAGTGCCCCAAGATCTCTACCGGAGAAGCTAGGACAAGAACGTGTATCAACCCCTATGCATTGATTACCCCAATGTCACCTCGAGAATCCACAAGTTGAGTACCAAGACATAGATCAAGTGAACCACTTGAATACCCCAATGTCACTATGGGTATCCACATGCAAGACATATATCCAGTTCTCTCAAATCCATAAAATTATTCAATCCGATAATAACAATATCTCAAAGGGGAAACTCAATTCATCACAACAAGATAGAGAGGGGAAAACACCGTGTGATCCAGCTATATTAACAAAGCCCGTGATACATCAAGATCGTGTCATCTCAAGAACACGAGAGAGACAAAGAGATTGAAGACATAGCTACTGGTACAGACTGTCAACCCTGAGGGTGGACTACTCCGTTCTCATCATGGACTCCAACGGGATTATGAAGATGGCCGCCAGATTTGAGAGACTGTTTTCTCTCTAGATTGGTTTTTCGTTGATACAGAGGCCTTGCGGCGGCGGAACGAGGAGTCGCTGGTTATTTATGATGGTTTCTATATTTATAGGAATTTTTTGCGTTGGTTTCAGGCGAAGATGGGCCACGAGGTGAGCACCCTCCACCAGGGCACGGTTTGGGGGCCTGGCGCGCCCTGTTGGAGGGTGGCCACCTCATGACTCTTCTGTCCCTCCCATGAAGCGTAGAATGCCTCTTTCGTTCCAAAAAAATCGTCAAAAGTTTTGGGCGATGCCGAGAACTTCCATTTTCCGCACAAAAAACAACACCACGATAGTTCTACTAAAACAACATCAGTCCGGGTTAGTTCTAAATAAATCATATAAAGTGCATCAAAACCTTACAAAAGTATTATAAACATAGGTGAATATGGCATGAATACTTCATAAATTATCGATACATTGGTGATGTATCAGCATCCCCAAGATTAATTCCTACTCCTCCTCGAGTAGGTAAATGATAAAAGTAATAATTTATGAAGTGTGAATGCTAGTATAGTGCATAAGTTTGATCAATGATAATTTCAATCACTTTTCCTAGCATCATAACTAGCAACATTTTCTCATAAAACTCATCATGATAAAGTAGCAACCAATGCACATGTTATGGTTCAAACAATGAATTCTCTTGAAAATTAACAACCTATGTTCTTAGTCACCAAAAAATTGTAATTCAACTTATTCTCAACAAAATCTAAGTAAGAGCTCCACATACTCAATCATCATATAGTCTTCTATGATTGCTTGTACTCAAAGCATATTTTTAGAAAAAAATGGCATCCATCGAACACATAGAAAGACATGGGCTTAATATTTCGCCTCCCGACATACTTATCATAAAGATAATTGTCAACAATAATAAGTCATGATCAAATATATTCGACTGGCCATATGTGCCTAGAATGATTCTTGCCAACTAATAGAAGTGGGTTGGAATAATAATTTGACTCAACGTGAAAAGTAAATAACATGAAAGTAAATAGGTTGTCCCTTCGCAGAGGGAAGCAGGGATTTGCATATGTGCCAGAGCTCGTTGTTTAAAACAGAGATAAATATAATTTTGGGAGGTGCACCCTTCCTGTCAATGTTACGACCAAGAGTTATCAATATCTTCCATGTTAAACACATTAGCGGCGGTTCCCAAGCGGTAAAAGTAAAGGTTTACTCCCCCTCCACCAACAAACACACTCCATGGCTAGCCAAATCCACGGGTACCGTCCATACCAACAACATTCCTCGAGGAGTTTTGTATAATTATTTGCATTTTATTTATTTTTGGGACTGGGAATCCCTATTACCGCCCTCTCGTGCATGGACAAGTGAATAAACACTCATCATGAGAATAACCTGCTTAACATGGAATATACTGACAGCCCCCTGTCGCTCCATGAGCGGTCCAAGCACACAAAACATATGTTCATTTGAAATTTTAGAGGTGGCACATGCAAATTTACTTGGAACGGTAGGGTAATACCGCATATAGGTAGATATAGTGGACTCTCATGGCAAGAAACTGGGTTTAAGGGTTTTTGGATGCACAAGTAGTTTCTCTACTTAGTACGATTTTTTGGCTAGCAAAAGGTTCTAAACAAGCACCACATGTTGGAGGATCCATAACAATATAACTTCTATGGAAATATACACAACCATAACTCATTATATTATCTTCCTTGTCCAACTTCAACTAATTTGCTCAAGTTTGAAAATAATTAATGGGTATTCACAATCATAGAAGATTCCCAAAATAATATATTTGTATGTGAAAGTTCTGTTCCTTATACTAATCATGCACGAATTGCTTGTATGACCAATATTGTGATTGTCAAACTTCAATAGATTTTACTTTCTAAACCAGATGTGAAGCTACTACTAAGCATAAAACACATTTAATATTTATGATATTTTATTGATTCACAATTTACTATTTGGATATAAGTGAAGCGCAAGAGTAAACATCACACTACTCTCAAAATATATAAGTGAAGATCAATGAGTAGGTAAACAATAAAGTAGCTATGTGAGGGCTCTATCTCAATAAAGATTTTCAGATCTAGGTATTTAAACAGTGAGCAAAAGAAAACAAAATAGCATTCCAAGAATAGCACACATCATGTGGACAAATAAAAATTTAGGCTCAACATAGGCTAACCGATAATTGTTTGATGAAGAGAGGTGGGATGCGTAGCATCCCCAAGCTTAGATGCCTGAGACTTCTTGAAATATTTAATTGAGGTGCCTTGGTCATCCCCAAGCTTAATATTTTGTATCTCGTTCAATCCTCTCATATCACGATTTCACCTATTCTCAAAAACTTCATCCACACAAAACTTGAAAAGAACTCGTGAGATAGGTTAGTGCACATAATAATAAATCAACTCTTTATGTACTGCCAAGACAAGTTGCACAATAATTTCCAAACATCATCTACTATTTACTATCATTTCCACAATTTATATCAACCAACATAGGCTATGGAAACTATAGGAAAAATATATAACAAAACTATGATAGCAATCTGTCCAAACAGAGCAATCTATTAAACCAATGTACTTATGTAACAAAAAATTATGAAAATTTTGGACATGATAAAGAATTTATATGAAAATACGCTGTACAAATTTCAGAAACTTTCCATGTTCCACTAAAATATGAAAATTGAAACACTACAACAAAAGTTTTTGTTTTTACACAGCACATACCTAACATGGAATGCAAGCATCCTAATGCAATTCTTGGAACTTTTCATTGAAAACTAAGATTATAAATAAAATCTAATAGAGAACAACAAATTATAATGATGCTCCAAGCAAAACACATATCATGTGACGAATAAAAATATAGCTCCAAGTAAGATGTACCGATAATGTTGGAGACGAAAGAGGGGATGCCTTCCGGGGCATCCCCAAGCTTAGACGCTTGAGTCTTCCTTGGATATTACCTTGGGGGTGCCTTGGGCATCCCCAAGAATACTTGCTTCCTGCTCCTTATTCACCTCATATCGGTTTCTCACCCAATACTTGAAAACTTCAATCACACAAAACATAATGGAACTTCGTGAGATGGGTTAGTGTAGTAAAGATAGATCATTCACTTAGGTACTGTCTATACAAGATTCATAATTTTTATCACATAACACCTACTGAATTCCATCATTCCCACAATTTATATCACCAAGTATAAGCTACTAAAACACTTGAAACAAGCAAACTATGCATGCAAAACAGAATCGGTCAAAAATAGAATAGTCTGTGAAGATCTGAATGATCACCATACTTCCCTGACTCTAAAAATGCTGAAAAATTAGGAAAATGCATAGCATTTGCATAGAAATTTTTGTGAGAATTTCAGATTTTTTTGACCCTGTAGTAAAATCAGATAATTCATATACTGGATGCAAAACTTTATGTTTTTGCACAGAATCAAACAAGCAAGTATCCACACTATCCCAAAGGCTTTGCTTGGAACTTTATTGAAATAAAAAACACAAAACATGATTACTACAGTATCTCAATAATTTTAACACACAAAAACATAAAGTAAAAGTGTTGGGGTTCTCTCCCAACAAGCACTTTTCTTCAATGCCTTTTAGCTAGGCATGATGATTTCAATGATGCTCACACAAAAAGTAGTAATTGAAACATGCAAGAGGGCATCATGAATCTCATCACAAGCACATTGAAGTATAACCCACTTACTATGCATAGGGATTTTGTGAACAAACAATTTATGGGAGCAAGAATCAACTAGCATAGGAAGGCAAAACAAGTGCAACTTCAAAACTTTCAACACATAGGGAGGAAACTTGATATTAGGGAAATTCTTACAAGCATATGTTCCACCCTCATAATAATTTTAAGGAATATCATGAAGGATTTCAACAATATAACTATCACATACATCCTTCTTTTTATGATCTACAAGCATAGAAAATATTGGGTATACCTTATACCTTAGATCCGAAGGCAAAGTCTTTGTTGCCAAGAATGGATCCTTTCTAGAGAAAGAGTTTCTCTTGAAAGAAGTAAGTGGGACAAAAATAGAACTTGATGAGGTAATTGTACCTCCGCTCGAACCAGAGAGTAGCGCAACACAGGAAGTTGTTTCTGTGGAGCCTACACTGGCTGGAGAGGAAGTTAATGATGATGATCATGAAACTTCAGATCAAGTTACTATTGAACGTCGAAGGTCCACTAGGACACGTTCCGCACCAGAGTGGTACGGCAACCCTGTCCTGGAGATCATGTTGTTGGACAATGGTGAACCTTCAAACTATGAAGAAGCGATGGCGGGCCCGGATTCCAACAAATGGCTTGAAGCCATGAAATCCGAGATAGGATCCATGTATGAGAACAAAGTGTGGACTTTGGTGGACTTGCCTGAAGATAAGCGAGCCATTGAAAATAAATGGATCTTTAAGAAGAAGACTGACGCAGATGGTAATGTGACCATCTATAAGGCTCAACTTGTCGCTAAGGGTTATTGACAAGTTCAAGGAGTTAACTCCGATGGGACTTTCTCACCCGTAGCGATGCTAAAGTCTGTCCGAATCATGTTAGCAATTGCCGCATTTTATGATTATGAGATCTGGAAAATGGACGTCAAAACGACATTCCTTAATGGATTCCTTAAGGAAGAATTGTATATGATGCAGCCGGAAGGTTTTGTCCATCCTAAAGATGCTAACAAAGTATGCAAGCTCCAGCGCTCCATCTATGGGCTGGTGCAAGCATCTCGGAGTTGGAACAGTCGCTTTAATGAAGTGATTAAAGCGTTTGGGTTTGTACAGGTTTATGGAGAACCCTGTATTTACAAGAAAGTGAGCGGGAGTTCTGTAGCATTTCTCGTATTATATGTGGATGACATACTGATAATGGGAAATGATATAGAACTCTTGGAAAGTGTAAAGGCCTACTTGAATAAGTGTTTTTCAATGAAGGACCTTGGAGAAGCTGCTTACATATTAGGTATTAAGATCTATAGAGATAGGCGCCTCATAGGTCTTTCACAAAGCACATACCTTGAAAAGATATTGAAGAAGTTCAATATGGATCAGTCCAAGAAGGGGTTCTTGCGTGTGTTACAGGGTGTGAGATTGAGTACGACTCAATGCCCGACCACGGCAAAGGATAGAGAAGAGATGAGTGTCATCCCCTATGCTTCAGCCATAGGGTCTATTATGTATGCCATGCTGTGTACCAGACCTGATGTGAATCTTGCCATAAGTTTGGTAGGGAGGTACCAAAGTGATCCCGGAGCGGAACACTGGACAGCGGTCAAGAATATCCTAAAGTACCTGAAAAGGACAAAGGACATGTTTCTCGTATATGGAGGTGCCGAAGAGCTCGTCGTAAAGGGTTACGTCGATGCTAGCTTCGACACAGATCCGGATGACTCCAAGTCACAAACTGGATACGTGTATATTTTGAACGGAGGGGCAGTCAGCTGGTGCAGCAGCAAGCAAAGCGTCGTGGCGGCATCTACATGTGAAGCGGAGTACATAGCTGCTTCGGAAGCAGCAAAGGAAGGAGTCTGGATGAAGGAGTTCATCACCGACCTAGGAGTAATTCCAAGTGCGTCGGGCCTGATGACTCTATTCTGTGACAGCACTGAAGCTATTGCCCTTGCGAAGGAGCCCAGGTTTCACAAGAAGACAAGACACATCAAGCGCCGCTTCAACTCCATCCGTGATTACATTCAGGAGGGGGATATAGATATTTGTAAAGTTCATACGGATCTGAATGTCGCAGATCCGTTGACTAAACCTCTCTCACGAGCAAAAATGATCAACATCAGAATGCTATGGGTGTTCGATTCATCACAATGTAACTAGATTATTGACTCTAGTGCAAGTGGGAGACTGTTGGAAATATGCCCTAGAGGCAATAATAAAATGGTCATTATTGTATTTCCTTGTTCATGATAATTGTCTATTGTTCATGCCATAATTGTGTTAACCGGAAACCATAATACATGTGTGAATACATAGACCATAACATATCCCTAGTAAGCCTCTAGTTGGCTAGCTCGTTGATCAATAGATGGTCACAGTTTCATGACCATGGACATTGGATGTCGTTGATAACGAGATCACATCATTAGGAGAATTATGTGATGGACAATACCCAATCCTAAGCATATCACTAGATCGTGTAGTTTGTTTGCTAAAGCTTTTCAATGTCAAGTATCGTTTCCTTAGACCATGAGATTGTGCAACTCCCGGATACCGTAGGAATGCTTTGGGTGTGCCAAACGTCACAACGTAACTGGGTGGCTATAAAGGTGCACTACGGGTAGCTCCGAAAGCGTCTGTTGGGTTGGCATGAATCGAGACTGGGATTTGTCACTCCGTGTGACGGAGAGGTATCTCTGGGCCCACTCGGTAAGACATCATCATAATGAGCTCAATGTGACTAAGGAGTTAGCCACGAGATGATGTATTACGAATTGAGTAAAGAGACTTGCCGGTAACGATATTGAACAAGGTATAGAGATACCGACGATCGAATCTCGGGCAAGTATCATACCGATAGACAAAGGGAATTGTATACGGGATTGATTGAATCCCTGACATCGTGGTTCATCCGATGAGATCATCGTGGAGCATGTGGGAGCCAACATGGGTATCCAGATCCCGCTGTTGGTTATTGGCCGGAGAAGTGTCTCGGTCATGTCCACGTGTCTCCCGAACCCGTAGGGTCTACACACTTAAGGTTCGATGACGCTAGGGTTATAGGGAAATGGTATACGTGATTACCGAAAGTTGTTCGGAGTCCCGGATAAGATCCTGGATGTCACGAGGAGCTCAGGAATGGTCCGGAGGTAAAGGTTGATATATAGGAAGTCCAGTTTTTGTCACCGGAAAGTTTTCGGGCTCATCGGTAGTGTACCGGGAGTGCCGGGAGGGTGCCGGAGGACCCCGGGAGGGGTGTGACGACCATAGGACTTCGTGGGCCCTTAGAGGAGTTGTGCTATCCCTTATTGGGCGGGACAAGACCTTCTAGAAAGGCCCATGCGGCTGGAGATCTAGAGATAAAGGGCAAAGGGTTTTAAAAAGAGGAGATCCACCTCCCTTGTGGGAGGTGGACTCTATCCCCACTTCGGCTGAAGCCCTCCTCTTTGGAGGAGGGGCCAAGGCAGCCCTCCCTCTCCCTCCTCCTATACATACTTGAGGTTTTGGACTTTTGAGAACAGATCTAAACTCTCTCTCTCTCACGGCATAGCCCTACCTCTCTTCGTCCTCCTCCGCAGCGCTTAGGCGAAGCCCTGCCGGAATACCTTGCTACTCCACCACCGCCATGCTGTCGTGCTGCTGTTGGAGCTCTTCCCCAACCTCTCCTTCCTCCTTGCTGGATCAAGGCGTAGGAGACGTCACCAGGCTGCACGTGTGTTGAATGCGGAGGCGCCGTTGTTTGGCGCTGAGATCGGAATCCACCACGATCTGAATCGCCGCGAGTATGACTCCACCAACCGTGTTCTTGTAACGCTTGCACTTAGCGATCTTCAAAGGTATGAAGATGCAACCTCCCCACTCGTTGCTGGTTTCTCCATGGATAGATCTTGGTGATCGTAGGAATTTTTTTGATTTACTACTACGTATTCCAACAGTGGTATCAGAGCCAAGTTCTATGCGTAGAATCTATGCACGAGTAGAACACAAAGCAGTTGTGGGCATCGAGCTTGTTAATTTTTTACCACTACTAGTCTTATCTTGATTCGGTGGTATTGTGGGATGAAGCGGCCCGGACCGACATTACACGTACGCTTACGTGAGACTGGTTCCACCGCCTGACATGCACTTGTTGCATAAGGTGGCTAGCGGGTGTTTGTCTCTCCCACCTTAGTAGGATTGGATTCGATGAAAAGGGTCCTTATGAAGGGTACATAGCAATTGGCATATCACGTTGTGGTTTTGGCGTAGGTAAGAAACGTTCTTGCTAGAAACCTATAGCAGCCACGTAAAAACTTGCAACTACAAATTAGAGGACGTCTAACTTGGTTTTTGCAGCATATGCCTTGTGATGTGATATGGCCAAAGAATGTGATGTGATACATTGTGATGTATGAGATTGATCATGTTCTTGTAATAGATTTCACGACTTGCATGTCGATGAGTATGACAACAGGCAGGAGCCATAGGAGTTGTCTTATTTTATTGTATGACCTATGTGTCAATCATAAATGCCATGTAATTACTTTACTTTATTGCTAAAACGTTAGCCATAGTAGTAGAAGTAATAGTTGGTGAGACAACTTCATGAAGACACAATGATGGAGATCATGATGATGGAGATCATGGTGTCGTGCCGGTGATAGTGATGATCATGGTGCCCCGAAGATGGAGATCAAAGGAGCAAGATGATATTGGCCATATCATGTCACTATATTGATTGCATGTGATGTTTATCATGTTTACATCTTATTTGCTTAGAACGGCGGTAGTAAATAAGATGATCTCTCAATAAAATTTCAAGAGAAGTGGTCACCCTAACTGTGCACCGTTGCTAAGGATCGTCGTTCCGAAGCACCACGTGATGATCGGGTGTGATAGGCTGTAACGTTCGCATACAACGGGTGTAATCCAGATTTACACACGCGGAACACTTAGGTTGACTTGACGAGCCTAGCATGTACAGACATGGCCTCAAAACACGGAAGACCGAAAGGTCAAACATGAGTTGTATAGAAGATACGATCAACATGGAGATGTTCACCATGGATGACTAGTCTGTCTCACGTGATGATCGGACACGGGCTAGTTGACATGTATCATGTGTCACTTGGATGACTAGAGAGATGTCTATCTAAGTGGGAGTTCATTGAATAATTTGATTATGTGAACTTAATTATCATGAACTTAGTCTAAAATTGTCTTTACAATCTATATTGTAGATCCAATGGCCAACGTGAATGTCACCCTTAACTTCAACGCGTTCCTAGAGAAAACCAAGCTGAAAGATGATGGAAGCAACTATGCGGACTGGGTCCGTGGCTTGAGGATCATCCTCATAGCTTCCAAGAAATTGTATGTCCTTGATGCACCACTAGGTGACCCACCCCTTCTCCCAGAAGAGCAAGACGTTGCGAATGCTTGGCATTCTCGCTGCGATGATTACTCCCTTGTTCAGTGCGGCATGCTTTACAGTTTAGAACCGGGGCTCCAAAAGCGTTTTGAGCAACACAGAGCATATGAGATGTTCCAAGAGCTGAAACTGGTTTTCCAAGCTCATGCTCGGGTCGAGAGATATGACGTCTCCGACAAGTTCTTCAGCTGTAAGATGGAGGAGAATAGTTCTGTCAGTGAGCACATCCTCAAGATGTCTGGGCTACACAACCGCTTGACTCAGCTGGGAGTTAATCTCCCGGATGACTCAGTCATTGACAGAATCCTCCAGTCGCTTCCACCTAGCTACAAAAGCTTTGTGATGAACTACAACATGCAGGGGATGGAGAAATCCATTCCTGAGTTGTACTCGATGCTGAAATCAGCGGAGGTCGAGATCAAAAAGGAGCATCAAGTGTTGATGGTGAATAAGACCACTAGTTTCAAGAAAGGCAAGGCTAAGAAGAACTTCAAGAAGGATGGCAAAGTTGTTTCCACGCCCGGTAAGCAAGTTGTCGGGAAGAAGAAGAACAAGAATGGACCCAAGCCTGAGACTGAGTGTTTTTATTGCAAGGGTACCGGTCACTGGAAGCGGAACTGCCCCAAGTACTTAGCGGATAAGAAGGACGACAACATTAAAGGTATATGTGATATACTTGTTATTGATGTGTACCTAACCAATGCTCGCAGTAGCTCCTAGGTATTTGATACCGGTGCAGTTGCTCACATTTGTAACTCCAAGCAGGAGCTGCGGAATAAGCGGAGGCTGGCAAAGGACGAGGTGACGATGCACGTCGGGAATGGTTCCAAGGTCGATGTGATCGCCGTCGGCACGCTACCTCTACATCTACCCTCGGGATTAGTGTTAAACCTTAATAATTGTTATTTTGTACCAGATTTGAGCATGAACATTGTATCTGGATCTCGCTTGATGCGAGATGGCTACTCATTTAAATCTGAGAATAATGGTTGTTCTATTTATATGAGAGAAATGTTTTATGGTCATGCTCCATTGGTCAATGGTTTATTTTTGATGAATCTCGAACATGATGTTACACATGTCCATAGTGTGAATACCAAAAAGTGTAAGGTTGATAACGATAGTCCCACTTACATGTGGCACTGCCGCCTTGGTCATATTGGTGTCAAATGCATGAAGAAGCTCCATGCTGATGGACTTTTGGAGTCGCTTGATTCCGAATCATTTGACACGTGCGAACCATGCCTCATGGGCAAGATGACCAAGACTCCATTCTCCGGAACAATGGAGCGAGCAACTGACTTGTTGGAAATAATACATACCGATGTATGCGGTCCAATGAGCGTCGAGGCTCATGGTGGCTACCGTTATGTTCTCACCCTCACTGATGACTTGAGCAGATATGGGTATGTCTACTTAATGAAACACAAGTCTGAAACCTTTGAAAGGTTCAAGGAATTTCAGAGTGAGGTAGAGAATCAACATGACAGGAAAATAAAGTGCCTACGATCTGATCGTGGCGGAGAATATTTAAGTCACGAGTTTGGCATGCACCTAAGGAAATGTGGAATTGTTTCACAACTCACGCCGCTTGGCACACCTCAGCAAAATGGCGTGTCTGCACGTCATAATCTCACTCTATTGGATAAGGTGCGATCTATGATGTCTCTTACCGACTTACCTCTATCATTTTGGGGATATGCATTAGAGACTACCGCATTCACTTTAAATAGGGCACTGCCAAAATCTGTTGAGACGACACCGTATGAATTATGGTTTGGAAAGAAACCTAAGCTGTCGTTTCTAAAAGTTTGGGGATGCGATTCTTATGTGTAGAAACTTCAACCTGAAAAGCTCGAACCCAAAGTGGAAAAGTGCGTCTTCATAGGATACCCCAAAGAGACTATTGGGTATACCTTCTACCTCAGATCTGAAGGCAAAGTCTTTGTTGCTAAGAATGGATCCTTTCTCGAGAAAGAGTTTCTCTCGGAAGAAGTAAGTGGGAGGAAAATAGAACTTGATGAGGTAATTGTACCTCCGCTCGAACCAGAGAGTAGTGCAGCACAGGAAGTTGTTTCTGTGGAGCCTACACCGGCTGGAGAGGAAGTTAATGATGATGATCATGAAACTTCAGATCAAGTTACTATTAAACGTCGAAGGTCCACTAGGACACGTTCTGCACTAGAGTGGTACGACAACCCTGTCCTGGAGATCATGTTGTTGGACAATGGTGAACCTACAAACTATGAAGAAGCGATGGCGGGCCCGAATTCCAACAAATGGCTTGAAGCCATGAAATCCTTGATAGGATCCATGTATGAGAACAAAGTGTGGACTTTGGTGGACTTGCCTGATGATAAGCGAGCCATTGAAAATAAATGGATCTTTAAGAAGAAGACTGACGCGGATGGTAATGTGACCATCTATAAGGCTCGGCTTGTTGCTAAGGGTTATCGACAAGTTCAAGGAGTTGACTATGATGAGACTTTCTCACCCGTAGCGATGCTAAAGTCTGTCCGAATCATGTTAGCAATTGGTGCATTTTATGATTATGAGATCTGGCAAATGGACGTCAAAACGGCATTCCTTAATGGATTCCTTAAGGAAGAATTGTATATGATGCAGCCGGAAGGTTTTGTCGATCCTAAAGATGCTAACAAAGTATGCAAGCTCCAGCGCTCCATCTATGGGCTGGTGCAAGCATCTTGGAGTTGGAACATTCTCTTTAATGAAGTGATTAAAGCATTTGGGTTTGTATAGGTTTGTGGAGAACCCTGTATTTACAAGTGAGTGGGAGTTCTGTAGCATTTCTCGTATTATATGTGGATGACATACTGATAATGGGAAATGATATAGAACTCTTGGAAAGTGTAAAGTCCTACTTGAATAAGTGTTTTTCAATGAAGGACCTTGGAGAAGCTGCTTACATATTAGGTATTAAGATCTATAGAGATAGATCGAGACGCCTCATAGGTCTTTCACAAAGCACATACCTTGAAAAGATATTGAAGAAGTTCAATATGGATCATTCCAAGAAGGGGTTCTTGCCTGTGTTACAGGGTGTGAGATTGAGTACGACTCAATGCCCGACCATGGCAAAGGATAGAGAAGAGATGAGTGTCACCCCTGTGCTTCATCCATAGGCTCTATTATGTATGCCATGCTGTGTACCAGACCTGATGTGAACCTTGCCATAAGTTTGGTAGGGAGGTACCAAAGTGATCCCAGAGCGGAACACTGGACAGCGGTCAAGAATATCCTAAAGTACCTGAAAAGGACAAAGGACATGTTTCTCATATATGGAGGTGCCGAAGAGCTCTTCGTAAAGGGTTACGTCGATGCTAGCTTCGACACAGATCCGGACGACTCCAAGTTGCAAACCGGATACGTGTATATTTTGAACGGAGGGGCAGTCAGCTGGTGCAGCAGCAAGCAAAGCATCGTGGCGGCATCTACATGACAAGCGGAGTACATAGCTGCTTCGGAAGCAGCAAAGGAAGGAGTCTGGATGAAGGAGTTCATCACCGACCTAGGAGTAATTCCAAGTGCGTCGGGCCCGATGACTCTATTCTGTGACAACACTGGAGCTATTGCCCTTGCGAAGGAGCCCAGGTTTCACAAGAAGACAAGACACATCAAGCGCCGCTTCAACTCCATCCGTGATTACATTCAGGAGGGGGATATAGATATTTGTAACGTGCATACGGATCTGAATGTCGCAGATCCGTTGACTAAACCTCTCTCACGAGCAAAACATGATCAACACCAGAATGCTATGGGTGTTCGATTCATCACAATGTAACTAGATTATTGACTCTAGTGCAAGTGGGAGACTGTTGGAAATATGCCGTAGAGGCAATAATAAAATGGTTATTATTGTATTTCCTTGTTCATGATAATTGTCTATTGTTCATGCTATAATTGTGTTAACTGGAAACCGTAATACATGTGTGAATACATAAACCATAACATGTCCCTAGTAAGCCTCTAGTTGGCTAGCTCGTTGATCAATAGATGGTCACAGTTTCATGACCATGGACATTGGATGTTGTTGATAATGGGATCACATCATTAGGAGAATGATGTGATGGACAAGACCCAATCCTAAGCATAGCACTAGATCGTGTAGTTCGTTTGCTAAAGCTTTTCAATGTCAAGTATCATTTCCTTAGACCATGAGATTGTGCAACTCCAGGATACCGTAGGAATGCTTTGGGTGTGCCAAACGTCACAACGTAACTGGGTGGCTATAAAGGTGCACTATGGGTATCTCCGAAAGTGTCTGTTGGGTTGGCACGAATCGAGACTGGGATTTGTCACTCCGTGTGACGGAGAGGTATCTCTGGGCCCACTCGCTAAGACATCATCATAATGAGCTCAATGTGACTAAGGAGTTAGCCACGGGATGATGTATTATGGAACGAGTAAAGAGACTTGCCGGTAACGAGATTGAACAAGGTATAGAGATACCGACGATCGAATCTCGGGCAAGTATCATACCGATAGACAAAGGGAATTGTATACGGGATTGATTGAATCCCCGACATCGTGGTTCATCCAATGAGATCATCGTGGAGCATGTGGGAGCCAACATGGGTATCCATATCCCTCTGTTGGTTATTGGCCGGAGAAGTGTCTCGGTCATGTCCACGTGTCTCCCGAACCCGTAGGGTCTACACACTTAAGGTTCGATGATGCTAGGGTTATAGGGAAATGGTATACGTGATTACCGAAAGTTGTTCGGAGTCCCAGATGAGATCCTGGACGTTATGAGGAGCTCCGGAATGGTCCAGAGGTAAAGATTGATATATAGGAAGTCCAGTTTTGGTCACCGGAAAGTTTTCGGGCTCATTGGTAGTGTAACGGGAGTGCCGGGAGGGTGCGGGAGGACCCCGGGAGGGGTGTGACGACCATAGGACTTCGTGGGCCCTTAGAGAAGGGGTGCCAGCCCTTATTGGGCTGGCCAATACCTTCTAGAAAGACCCATGCGGCTGGAGATCTAGAGATAAAGGGCAAAGGGTTTTAAAAAGAGGAGATCCACCTCCCATGTGGGGGGTGGACTCTATCCCCACTTTGGCCGAAGCCCTCCTCTTTGGAGGAGGGGCCAAGGCAGCCCTCCCTCGCCCTCCTCCTATATATACTTGAGGTTTTGGCCTTTTGAGAATAGATCTAAACTCTCTCTCTCTCTCTCTCTCTCTCTCTCTCTCGGCGTAGCCCTACCTCTCTTCTTCCTCCTCCGCGGCGCTTAGGCGAAGCCCTGCTGGAATACCTTGCTACTCCACCACCACCACACCGTTGTGCTGCTGTTGGAGCTCTTCCCCAACCTCTCCTTCCTCCTTGCTAGATCAAGGTGTATGAGACATCACCCAGGCTGCACGTGTGTTGAACGCGGAGGCGCCGTTGTTCGGCGCTGAGATCGGAATCAACCTTGATCTGAATTGCTGCAAGTACGACTCCACCAACCGCGTTCTTGTAACGCTTCCGCTTAGCTATCTTCAAAGGTATGAAGATGCAATCTCTCCCCACTCGTTGATGGTTTCTCCATGGATAAATCTTGGTGATCGTAGGAAATTTTTTGATTTACTACTACGTCTTCCAACAGTATTTTCATAAATTCTTCCTCTACCAATTGAGCACAATTTCCCGAACCATAATTTTCACGAAAGAAATTAAAGTGACGAAACAATTGATGCAACCTAAACTTCATTTTCTTGTAGTTTTATTTTACAAAACTAAACTAGTGAAAAACAAGAAACTGAAAGATATGATTGCAAGATCTAAAGATATACCTTCAAGCACTCACCTCCCCGGAAACGGCGCCAGAAAAGAGGTTGTTGTCTTCTATGCAACTTTATTCTTGTAGACTCGTGTTGGGCCTCCAAGCGCAGAGTTTTGTAGGACAATAGCAATTTTCCCTCAAGTGGATGACCTAAGGTTTATTAGTCCGTGGGAGGTGTAGGATGAAGATGGTCTCTCTCAAACAACCCTGCAATCAAATACAAGAAATCTCTTGTGTCCCCAAGACACCCAATACAATGGCAAATTATATAGGTGCACTAGTTCGGTGAAGATATGGTGATACAAGTGTAGTAATGATAGTAGATATTGTTTTTTGTAATATGAAAATATAAAAATAACAATGTAGCACGTGACAAAAGTGATCACAAATGGTATTGCAATGCTTAAAAACAAGGCCTACGGTCCGTACTTTTGCTAGCGCAATCTCTCAACAATGCTAATATAATTGGATCACATAACCATCCTTCAACGTGCAACGAATAATAACTCCAAAGTTCTTATCTAGCGGAGAGCATAAGAAGCAATTGTTTGTAGGGTACGAAACCACCTTAAAGTTATCCTTTCTTATCGATCTATCCAAGAGTTCATACTAAAATAACCAAGTTATCCTTTTCGATCGATCTATTTAAGAGTTCGTACTAGAATAACACCATATGATACGCATCAACCAACTCTAATGTCACCTAGATACTCCAATGTCACCACAAGTATCCGTGAGTTAATTATACGATACACATCAAACAATTTCAGATTCATAATACTCAATCCAACACAAAGAACCTCAAAGAGTGCCCCAAGATTTCTACCAGATAAGCTAGGAAAAGAACGTGTATCAACCCCTATGCATAGATTACCCCAATGTCACCTCGGGAATTTGCAAGTTGAGTGCCAAAACATAGATCAAGTGAATCACTTGAATACCCCAATGTCACTATGGGTATCCACATGCAAGACATATATCAAGTGCTCTCAAATCCATAGAAGTATTAAATCCTATAATAACAAAATATCAGAGGGAAAACTCAATTCACCACTACAAGATAGAGAGGGGAAAACACCATGTGATCCAACTATATTAACAAAGCCTGTGATACATCAAAATCATGCCATATAAAGAATAGGAGAGAGAGAGATATTGAACATATAGCTACTGCTATAAACCGTCAGCCCCGAGGTTGGACTACTCCCTCCTCATCATGGACTCCACCGGGACGATGAAGATGGCCATCGGAGATGATCTACCCTCTCCAGCAGGATATTGTTTTCTCTCCAGATTGGTTTTTCAACGATATAGAGGCATTGCAGCGGCGGAACGAGGAGTCTCGGGTTATTTTTGATGGTTTCTACATTTTTAAGAATTTTTGGTGTTGGTTTCACGCAGAGATGGGCCACGAGGTGAGCACCCTCCACCAGGGCACGATTTGGGGCCTGGCGCACCCTGGTGGAGGGTGGCCACCTCGTGACTCTTCTGGCCCTCCCACGAAGCATCAAATGCCTATTTTGTCATCAAAAAGTTTCGGGTGATTCCGAGAACTTTCATTTTCTACACAAAAAACAACATCACGGTAGTTCTAGTGAAAATAGCGGTAATCCGGGTTAGTTCTAAATAAATCATATAAAGTACATCAAAACCATATAAAAGTATTGTAAACATAGGTGAATATGGCATGAATACTTCATAAATTATCGATACGTTGGAGACGTATCAATATGTACCGGTAGCTATGTGTTTGATCTCTCTCTCTCTCTCTCTCTCTCTCTCGTGTTCTTGAGATGTCCCGATCTTGATGTATCACGGGCTTTGTTAATATTGTTGGATCATATGGCGTTCTTCCCTTGCTATCTTGATTTGATGAATTGAATCTTTCCCTTTGAGATCTTGTTATGTTGGATTGAATATTGAATTTGAGATCACTTGATGTATGTCTTGATACTCAACTTACGGATTCCCAAGGTGACAATGGGGTATTCTATGCATATGGGTTGATACACGTTCTTGTCCTACTTTCTCCGATATAAATTTTTGGGTATTCCTTGAAGTTCTTTGTGTTGGATTGAATATAATGAATCTGAAATTGTTTGATGCACCTTGAGTAATTAACCCATAGATACTTGAGGTGATATTGGAGTATCTAGGTGACATTAGGGTTGCTTGATATGCATTATAGGTGATATACTAGTACAAACTCTAGGACTATTTGTGGCACTTATAGAAATAACCCAAAATATTGACCGGGGAGAATAACTTTAAGGTGATTCTACTACCTACAACAATTTCACCTTATGTTCTCTGCTAGATATGAACTTTGGAGTGATTCTTTATCACACGTTGACGGATGATTCTATTATGTTAGCATTGTTTAGAGAATGCACTAGTGAAAGTATGAACCCTAGGCCTTATTTCCAAGCATTTATACAATGTTTTGCTCGATGTTTGCCATTTGCTAGCTTGCTGTTTTTATATTTTCAGATTACAAAAACCTATATATACTATCCATATTGCACTTGTATCACCATCTCTTCGTCGAACTAGTGCACCGATACAATTTTCCATTGTATTGGGTGTGTTGGGGACACAAGAGATTTCTTGCATTTGATTGTAGAGTTGTTTAGAGAGACCATATTCATCCTACACATTCCACAGATTGATGAACCTTAGGTCATACACTTGAGGGAAAATTCTACTATCCTACAAAACTCTACGCTTGGATGCCCAACAGAGTCTACAAGAATGAAGTTGCGTAGTGGACATCAAGCTCTTTTCTGGCGTTGTTGCCGGGGAGGTGAGTGCTTGAAGGTATATCTTTATATATTCCAATTGAATCTTTCTGTTTCTTGTTTTTCACTAGGTGTGTTTTGTAAAATAAAACTATAAAAAAATGTATTTTGGGTTGCCTCAATTGCTTCGTCTTTTTAATGTCTTTCGTGAAAATGATGGTTCGGAAAATTGTGCTAAATTGGTAGAGGAAGAATTTATGAAAATACTTAATGAGAATTCCTTGAAAGATGAGCATGATTGCAATGTCACTGGTATGGATTCTCTGAATATCCTTGATGGTAATGATATGCAAGGCCATAATCTTAGGGATGCTATTGATAAAGATGATCTTTTTAGTCCCCAAGTTTTGATGAGAAAAATTATTATGACGATTGCATGCCCCCTATCTATGATGATTATGGTGATGATGTGTACACTATAAAGAGTAATGATAACCATGAAACTTTTCATCATGATTTTAATATTCAATGTGGTTATGTCATTCTAGTGTCTCATGAGAGTTATCTATGCTTGTGGATGTGGATGAGAAGAATGCTAATGTGGAGAGAATACATTTTCTATGCTTGTGGATCATGAAAATAATGCTTTATGTGATAGTTATATTGTAGAATTCCTTCATGGTGCTACTGAAAATTATTATGAGAGAGGAGCATATGCTTTTACATATCTCTATAATATCAAGTTTTCTCTCTATATGTTCAAAGTTTTGAAGTTACGCTTGCTTTGCCTTCCTATGCAAGTTGATTCTTGCTACGATAAATTGGTTGCTTGCAAAACCCCTATGCATAGTAAGTGGGTTAGACTTAAATGAGCTTGTCATGAGATTTAGGATGATCTCTTGCATGTTTCAGTTACTACTTTGTATGTGAGCATCATTGAAACCATCATGCCTAGCTAAAAGGCTTTAAAGAAAAGCGCTTGTTGGGAGACAACCCAACACTTATACTTTATGTTTTTGTGTGTTCACATGATTAAGCTATTGTATTAATCATGGTTTGTATCTTTTATTTCAATAAGGTGTCAAGTAAAGCCTTTGGGATAGTGTGGATAATTGTTAGTTTCATTCTGTGCAAAAATAGAAACTTTTATGTCCAGTGCAAAATTTCTCTTATTTTAGGAGATTAAAAAAATTCTGAAATTTTTACACGGTTTTTATATGCCAAGATTCCACATTGACATAATTTTTCAGATTTTTTAGAGATAGGTAAATATGAATTTCATTCAGATCTTCACAGACTGTTCTGTTTTTGACAGATTCTATTTTGCATGGATAGTTTGCTTGTTTTAGTGTTTCCATAGCTTCTATTTAGTGATATAAATTATGGGAACGATAGAATACATTAGGCATCATGTGAGAACAATTATGGATCTTGTCTTGACAGTACCTAAGTGAATGATCTATATTTATTATACTAACCCATCTCAGGAAGTTCCGTTGAGTTTGGTGTGATTGAAGTTTTAGTAAGACACCGACATGAGGAGAATAAGGAGTGGAAAAAACTTAAGATTGGGGATGCCCAAGACAGCCCAAGGTTATATTGAAGGAATATTCAAGCGTATAAGCTTGGGGATGCCCCAAAAGGCATCCCCACTTTCATCTTCAACACTACTGTTTTCGAGACTTAGGTGAAACCGGGATTTGAGAGGAGTGAACGAGATACGAGAGCTCAAGCTTGGGGATGCCCAAGGCTCCCCAAGTAAATATTTCAAGAAGTTTCAAGAATCTAAGCTTGGGGATGCTACGCATCCCACCTCTCTTCATCAAAGAAATATCGGTTAGCCTATGTTGAGCCCAAATTTTTATATGTCCACACGGTATGTGTTGTTCTTGGAATATATTTTCCTTTTCTTTGCTGGTTAAAATAAACCTCAGATTTGAAAATCTTTATTGAGAGAGAGTCCTCACATATGTACTTAATTGTTTAACTACTCATTGATCTTCACTCATATCTTTTGAGATTAGTTTGATGTTTACTCTTGTGCTTCACTTATATCCTAAGAGTAAATTCTGAATGAATTGAAAATCGTAAACCTGAAATTATCAATGTGCTACTTGGTAGCAGGTTCACATTTGGTTTAGAAACTAAAATCTATTTAAGTTTGACAATCACAATATTGTTCATACAAGCAATTCATGAATAATTCGAGCAAGAAAGAGAACTTTGACATATAGATATACTATCTTGGACATCTTTTATTATTGTGAATACCCATTAATTATTTTCAACTTTGATCAAATAGTTGAAGTTTGACAAGGAAGACAACACAATGGTTATGTTTGGGTATATTTTCATAGAAGTTATATCGTTATGGATCCTCCAACATGTGGTGCTAGTTTAGAACCTTTTGCTAGACAAAACTTCATACTAAGTACCGATACTACTTGTGCATCCAAATCCTTGATCCAAGTTTCTTCCATGAGAGTCCACCACACCCACCTATATATGGTATTTCACTGCCAGTACAAGTAAATTTGCATGTCTAAACATTCAAAAAAACATCCATTTTGTCGGATCGTACTAATACTCGTGATCTGCGTTGGGTTTTCAGTGAAGAGGAACGGGTTATCGCAACACAAAGCGGGTAAGTATTTCCCTTAGTTATGAAACCAAGGTTTATCGAACCAATTGGAATACCAATCCTCAACCGTCTTCAGCGGCTGCACACAAAAGAACGAACAACTTGCACCCAACGCTGGCAAGAGGGTTGTCAATCCCCTTGATCTCGTTATTTGCAAGCAAGTGAGTTGTGTATATAGTTGTAGATAATTTTAAATTGCAAGATAAAATAAAAGCAAATAAATAACAACAAGGCAATGAAACCATTTGTGAATATATAAGTGAATAGACCAGGGGGCGTAGAGTTCTCTAGTGGCATCTCTCATAGAAATAGCATATGGTGGGTAAACAAATTACTGTTGGGCAATTGATAGAAAAGCGAATAGTTATGCGATTTTCACGGCAATGATCATGTGTATATAGGCATCACTTCCATCATAAAATAGGCCGACTCCTGCCTGCACCTATTACTATTACTCCACCCATCGACTGCTATCCAACGTGCGTCTAGAGTATTAAGTAAAACAGAGTAATTTTTGGAGAACAATGACATGATGTAGACAAAGTAAACTCAATCAATATGAATAAAACCCATTGTTTTATCCTTATTAGCATCAACACAAAGATTCAACTTGTCCCCTTCTGTCACCGGGATATAGAAACTTGCCAGGTTGAACCTACCACAATGCACCACTCTGACCGAAGAAATAACAATCTAGTTGGCCAAACTATCTCAATAGATCAGAGAGATTAGACTCTTGAGTCTCCTTAGAATTTTACTTGGGGTTCCTTGGGTATCTCCAACCTTAGGCTCTTTCTAGTGCTTATTCTGTGGTCCATCGTGATCACAACCAAAATTTGAAAACTTCAATCACACAAAACACAACAAAACTTCATGTGATCCGTTAGTATAAGCAACATATTGCATACTTTAGGTACTATGATAATCTGATACTAAAATCATTTTTTCATAATAGGTACTTTATTTTAATTCTCCTTGGCTTATACCCCCCGATACAATCCATAGCATAATCAAAACAAGCAAACTATGCAATCAAAACATGATCTGTTTAAAACAGAGCAATCTGTAGCAATCTATAAAGAGGCAGTACTTCTATAACTCTAAAAATTCTGAAAACTTAGAAAAACGTAAATAATTTTTATGGAAATGCTTTGTAAAAATTTCAGATCATGATCATGCTCCAGTAAAAAATGAAAATTCCTGCACTTGAGTCAAAGCTTCTGTTATGTTTCAGCTTCATTTCTACGCATCTTGTGAGTTATCCCAAAGGCTTTACTTGGCACAAACACTAAAAAACATGATTATTACATAGTAAACAATCATTTTATCATAAAATAACATAAATTAAAAAAATTAAGATACATATTGGGTTGCCTCCCAACAAGCGCTATTGTTTTATGCCCCTAGCTAGGCATAATGCATAGTTTCAAGTGTTATAATAATCGTGGAGATGATCCATCATGCTATAAGCATATTCCCTTCTTTCAGCAGCAAGTTTTCTAATAGTTAAGCAAAAATAATTTAAGGGACTAAACTTCACAACATAGGGGTCCGAGAGGTCTATTTCTGGAGAAATAGGAGGTTGCTCCTTAGGTTTCTCATAGGTGATGACGATCTCTTCATTGTATAAGTTTCGATAAAGATATTTCCTCAATGGTCTTTCAAGTTAATAACCCGTTACAAAATTATCTATAGCAAACTAATCATTATGTTTAGAAATTTTATCAACCATGACATTAGGTGGAACCTTTTTTCTAAGGTTTTCGCATAAGCAACATAATTCGTGGATCTCAATTTCCTTATACCTTCTAACTCATAAAGGATTCCTTATATTGGTGGGAACTCACAATTAATCCTATAATGTGCAAATATATGTCTAGATTCTAGTGTTATATTGTTAAATTCTTGAACAAGAAAAATAGTTGCTAGACGTTTAGTAGGAGCTTCCTGAATATTAGAGAATTCTAGGAATAACCATTGTATGAAAGGATGTATATGAACAAATTGTCTTTCCAATTGTGTTATAAGCAAAGATATATCATTCGCATAACTTGTAGTTCTAGCAACAATGGAACCCCCTATCAATGGAAATGATCCCGCACAAGTGAAAAAATCTTGAATAACACCTTTCCCAATAATATTTCCACTACCTATGCGGAGTTTCTTGGTTTGCATAATAGGTTCACCTTTAGAAGGGTAATCATCCCCAATGTTATCAAGTTTTTCATTATCAACTTTATAAAAATTTCTTTTACCATTATTAGCACAAGGTGAAGTTGGGAGATCAAGGGCTTCTGCACTAGTGGCGGAAACACCAATAATTTCAACATCATACATGATAGCAACTTTGAAGCAAACAAGCAGCAAAGAAGTAAACTAGTAAGTAGCAAAGATAAATATATTTGTATTTTTGATTTTTATGAGATAAACTAAATATAACAACAAATAAAAAGAAGAACGAGTAAATGAAAATTAGTGCGAAGTTACTTGATAGTTGGGGATGGTATTCCCCGGCAACGGCGCCAAAAATCCTTCCTGATACTCGTGATTTGTGTTGGGTTTTCCATGAAGAGGAACGGGTTATCAAAACACAAAGTGGGTAAGTACTTACCTCAGTTATGAAACCAAGGTTTATCGAACCAATAGGAATACCAATCCTCAACCGTCTTCAGCGGGTGCACACAAAAGAACAAACAACTTGCACCCAAAGCCGGTAAGTGGGTTGTCAATCTCGTTAATCTCGTTATTTGCAAGCAAGTGAGTTGTGTAGATGGTTGTAGATAATTTTAAATTGCAAGATAAAATAAATAAAAACAAGGTAATGAAAGTGTTTGTGAATATATAAGTGAATAGACCCGGGGGCCGTAGAGTTCTCTAGTGGCATATCTCATAGAAATAACATATGGTGGGTAAACAAATTACTGTTGGGCAATTGATAGAAAAGAGAATAGTTATGCGATTTTCACGGCAATTATCATGTGTATATAGGCATCACATCCATAAGCAAATAGGTCGACTCCTGCCTGCACCTATTACTATTACTCCACCCATCGATCACTATCCGGTATGCATCTAGAGTATTAAGTAAAGCCAAGTAATGCTTGGAGAATAATGACATGATGTAGACAAAGTAAACTCAATAAATATGAATAAGCCCCATCGTTTTATCCTTAGTAGAAGCAACACAAAGATGCGACTTGTCCCCTTCTATCATTGGGATATAGAAACTCGCCAGGTTGAACCTACTACAACACAACACTCTGACCGAAGAAATATCAATCTAGTTGGCCAAACTATCTCAATAGATTGGAGAGCATTACGAAGCTATGATGATCATGCTAATAAGAATCTTAGTATTCAGGTTTGACTCAAATACTTTTCATAAATGACCTGAACATAAACTCACAATTCATCGGATCCCAACAAACACACCATACAAAGGGATTACATCGGATAGCTCAAGGGATTACATGCGATGAACATTGTATTGAAGATTGAGAGAGAGAGAGATTGCCATCTAGGTACTACCTACGCACCCGTAGGTCTGTGGTGAAGTACTCACACATCATGGTGAGGGCAGCAAGGTTGATGAAGAGGCCCTCCGTGATCGATCTCCCCTCCGGCAGGGTGCCGAAACGGAGGTGTAGATGGCCTCCCGTTGGAACAGAGACTTGCGACGACAGAAAAAGTGTTTCGGGAGCGCTTCTATTTTTTAGGGTATATGTGAATTTATAGGCCAGAGAGGGGCATCGGGAGGCGCCCGAGGGGGGCAGAAGCCATCATGGCGCGCCCTCTGGTGGCGCGCCCCCTGGTGGCGCGCCCCGTTGGCTCCTGGACCCCTCGTGGCTCCTCCAACCTCTTCCTAAAGCTTCCAGGTCTTCTTTTGGTCCAGAAAAAATCATCAAAAAGTTTCGTGGCAATTGGACTTCGTTTGGTACTGTAAACCTGAAAAGACAAAAACTTGCAGAAAACAACAATTGGCACTAGGCACTGGGTCAATAGGTTAGTGCTAAAAATTATTATATTGGTAAATAAATGCCCAAAAAGTATCCTAGAATAATAATATATTAGCATGGAACAATAAAAAATTATAGATACATTGAATACGTATCATGTACCGCTCATGGAGCGACAGGACATTCATTATCATTCATGATAAGCGGGTTATTCTCAAGATGAGTGTTTATTCACTTGTCATTGCACAAGAGAGGCTCGCAAAAAAGGATTCCTAGTCCTGCCTAATACAAAATAAATTAACAAGAACTTCTCCTAGAAAGTTGATTGTTTGGACGGTACTTGTGGATGCGGCTAGCCATGGAATGTGTTTGAACGGTGGAGGGGGAGTTGTTCTGTTTGGGAACTGTCAATAATATGATTATCATGGAAGATGTTGAAAACTCTGTTGTAACATTGACAGGAAAGACACACCACACAAAATATATTCATATCTATTTTAAACAATGAGCTTTGGCACCTATGCAAACCCCTACTCCCATCTATGAAGGGATAATTTATTTATTTTCATGTTATTTAATTTTCATGTTGAGTCAACTTATTATTCCAACCTCAATCTATTAGTTGGCAAGCACCATGTGGTGGGGAAAGATCCAAACACATATACCCAGTCAAATATATTTGATCATGATTCATTATTGTTGACAATTATCTTCATGATAAGTACGTTGGGAGGTCAAACCTTAAACCCCTATCTTTCTCTGTGTTCGATGGATGTTGTTTGTTCTAAAAATATGCTTTGAGTATTATCAATCATAGAAGACTATATGATAACTGAGTATGTGGAGTGCTTACTTAAACTTGATGATGCATTGAAATTGTTTGATGACTAAGATCATATGTTCTTAAGTTTCAAGAGAATGCATTGTTTGAACCATGACATGTGAATTGATTGCTACTCTATCATGATGATTTTTATGAGAAAAAGTTACTCGTCGTGATGCTAGACAAGTGACTGAAATTATCAATGATCAAAACTATTCACTATGCTAGCATTCACACTTCATAAATTACTTATTTTATCATTTACCTACTCGAGGACGAGTAGGAATTAAGCTTGGGCATGCTGATACGTCTCCAATGTATCGATAATTTATGAACTATTCATGTCATATTTTCCTATGTTTACAATAATTTTATATGGTTTTGACATACTTTATATGATTTATTTAGAACTAACCCGGACTGACGTTGTTTTCAGCAAAATTACCGTGGTGTTGTTTTTGTGGAGAAAATAGAAGTTCCCGGAATCTCCCGAAACTTTTGTATGATTTTTTCTGGAGAAAATAAGAAATACCGGAGCGAAGAACCACTGGAGGGGAGCCACCTGTGGGCCACTACATAGTAGGGTGCGCCCACCCGCTAGCGCTCCTTGATAGCTTGTGGGGCCCGTGTGGCTCCAGTTGACGTGATTCTAATGCTAAAAAAATCCTATATATATAAACCTCCAAAAGATAACCTAGAACTTCCGCTCCACCGCCGCAAAAGAAAACTCACCCGGAGCCTTGTTTTGGCACCCTACCGGAGGGGGCTATCGTTACTGGAGGCCATCATCATCATCCCAGTGGTGTCCATGACGAGGAGGGAGTAGTTCACCCTCGAGGCTGAGGGTATGTACCAGTAGCTATGTGTTTGATCTCTCTCTCTCTCTCTCTCGTTCTTGAGATGTCCCGATCTTGATGTTTCACGGGCTTTGTTAATATAGTTGGATCATATGGTGTTCTTTCCTTGCTATCCTGATGTGATGAATTGAATCTTTCCTTTTGAGATCCCGTTATGTCGGATTGAATATTGGATTTGAGATCACTTGATGTATGTCTTGGTACTCAACTTGCGGATTCCCATGGTGACAATGGGGTAATCTATGCATATGGGTTGATACATGTTCTTGTCCTACTTTCTCCAATGGAAATTTTGGGTACTCCTTGAAGTTCTTTGTGTTGTATTGAATACGATGAATTTGAAATTGTTTGTTGCATGTTGAATAATTAACCCACGGATACTTGAGGTGACATTGAAGTATCTAGGTGACATTAGGGTTGATTTATATGCATCATAGGTGTTATTCTAGTACGAACTCTAGGGCTGTTTGTGACACTTATAGAAATAGCACAAAAGATTGACCGGAGAGAATAACTTTGAGGTGGTTCTACTACCTAGAACAATTTCACCTTATGTTCTCCACTAGATATGAACTTTGGAGTGATTCTTTGTCGCATGTTGAGGGATAATCATGTGATTCTATTATGTTACTCCCTCCATTTCCTTATACAAGTCCACTTCAATTTTTTGTCTAACTTTGACAATTAAGTTTACCAACAAAATGTGTGTCGTATACCACACAAAGTATGTCATTGGATGAATATTTCAAAGATCTTTCCGATGATATATTTTTTGTGGCATATAATTCTTATTTTGTTGACCAAAATTGTAAGTCAAAGGTTGATATGAAAAACGAAGTGGTCTTGTATAAGGGAATGCAGGAAGTAGCGTTGTTGAGAGATTGCACTAGTGAAAGTAATAACCTAATAACCCCATGCCTTATTTCCAATAATTTATACACCATTTTGCTCACCGTTTTCCATTTGCTACCTTGCTACTTTTATATTTTCAGATTACAAAAACCTATATAGGTATACAAGTTCAATATGGATATGCAATAGCTATACTTTTATATTTCCATATTGCAATTGTATCTCCATATCTTTACCGAACTAGTGCACCTATACAATTTGCCATTGTATTGGGTGTGTTGGGGACACAAGAGATTTATTGTATTTGATTGCGTGGTTGTTTGAGAGAGACCATTTTCATCCTACACCTTCCACGGATTGATAAACCTTAGGTCATCCATTTGAGGGGGAAATTGATACTGTCCTAGAAAACTCTACGCTTGGAGGCCCAAAAGAGTCTACAAGCATAAAGTTGCGTAGTAGACATGAATCCTCACGGTAGCACAAAAGGCTTATCTCCTTGATGCGTTAGTTGGTGTGCCACCCCCTCCAGCATCGTCTGTGGACGTTGTGAATGTTTGGCATGCGAGGGCTGATGGCTACTCTATATTTTAGTGCGCCATGTTGTACAACTTAGAACTGGGGCTCCGAAGACATTTTGGGCATCATGGAGCATATCAGATGTTCCAAGAGCTGAAACTGACTTTCCAGACTCATGCCCGGGTCGAGAGGTATGAATCCTCCTGATGTCTACTATGCAACCTCCTTCTTGTAGACACGTGTTAGGCCTCCATGCATAGAGTTTTGTAGGACAGTAGCGAATTTCTCTCGAGTGGATGACCTAAGGTTTATCAATCCGCGGGAGGTGTGGGATGAAGATTGTCTCTCTCGAACAACCCTGCAACCAAATAACAAAGAGTCTCTTGTGTCCCCAACACACCCAATACAATGGTAAATTGTATAAGTGCACTAGTTCGGCGAAGAGATGGTGATACAAGTGTAATATGGATGATAGATATAGCTTTTTGTAATCTGAAAATATAGAAACAACAAGGTAACTAATGATAAAAGTGAGCACAAACGATATTGCAATGCTTAGAAACAAGGCCCAGGGTTCATACTTTCACTAGTGCAAGTTCTCTCAACAATACTGACATAGTTGAATCATATGTAAATCCCTCACGTGCGACAAAGAGTTCACTCCAAAGTCACAAATAGCGGAGAACAAACGAAGAAATTATTGTAGGGTACAAATCCACCTCAAAGTTATCTTTTTCGATCAATCTTATGAGCTATCCCTATAAGTGTCACGAACAGCCCTATAGTTCGTACTAAAATAAGACCTTAAGATACACATCAACCAAAACCCTAATGTCACCTAGGTACTCCAATGTCACCACGAGTACCCATCGGCTTGATTATACGATATGCATCACACAATTTCAGATTCATCATGCTCAATCCAACACAAAGAACTTCAAAGAGTGCCCCAAAGTTTCTACCGGAGAGTCAAGACGAAAACATGTGCCAACCCCTATACATAGATTCCCAAGGTCACGAAACCTACAAGTTGAGCACCAAAACATACATCAAGTGGATCAATAGAACATCCCATTGTCACCACAGATATCCCATCACAAGACATACATCAAGTGTTCTCAATTCCTTAAAGACTCAATCCGATAAGAAAACTTCAAAGGGAAAACTCAATTCATCACAAGAATATAGAGAGGTGAAAACTCGAAATGATTTATCTATATTAATAAAGCTCATGGTACATCAAGATCATGCCATCTCAAGAACCCGAGAGAGAGAGAGATCAAACACATAGCTACTAGTACATACCCTCAGCCCTGAGGGTGAAATACTCCCTCCTCGTCATGGAGACCACCGGGATGATGAAGATGGCCTCCGATGATGGCCTCCGATGATGGCCTCCGATGATGGTTTCCTTTATAGGGTGTCGGAACGGGCTCCCGATTGGTTTTTCGTGGCTACAGAAGCTTACAGCGGCGGAACTCCCCATCTAGGTTTACTTTTAGAGTTTTGGGTATTTATAAGAATTTTTGGCATCGGTGATCGTCAAGGGGGTTCTCAAGGGGCCCACAAGCCCGAAGCACCCTCCCTGGGGCGTAGGGCGCGCCTAGAGGGCTTGTGGTCTCCTCATCCACTTCCTGTCCCAACTCTTGTGCTTCGGGGGTCTATTTTGGTCCATAAAAAATCTCCGTAAATTTTCAGCCCATTTCGAGAACTTTTATTTCTGCACATAAAAATGACACCACGGTAGTTCTGCTAAAAACAGCGTCAGTATGGGTTAGTTCTAATCAAATCATACAAAAACCATATAAAATTGTCATAAACATGACATGAATACTTCATAAATTATAGATACCTTGGTGACGTATCAGCATGCCCAAGCTTAGTTCGTGCTCGTCCTCGAGTATGTAAATGATAAAAGAAATGATTTATGAAGTGTGAATGCTAGCTACATTTTTATCAGTGTAATCTTTTTTATTGTGGCAAGAATATTTAGATCCATAAGATTCAAAACAAGAGTTTAATATTGACATAAAAACAATAATACTTCAAGCATACTCATAAAGCAATCATGTATTCTCAAAATAACATGGCCAAATAAAGTTATCCCTACAAAATCATACAGTTTGGCTATGCTCCATCTTCATCACACAAAGTATTAAATCATGCACAACCCCGGTTTGATCCAAGTAATTGTTTCATACTTTAGTGTTCTCAAACTTTTTCAACTCTCACGTAATACGTGAGCGTGAGCTCTGGATATAGCACTATAGGTGGAATAGAATATGGTGGTTGTGGAGAATACAAAAAGAAGGAGATATTCTCACATCAACTAGGCGTATTGATACGTCCATTTTGCATCATGCTTTTATATTGATATTTATTGCATTATGGGCTGTTACTACACATTTTGGTAAAATATTTATGCCTTTTCTCTCTTATTTTACAAGGTTTACATGAGGAGGGAGAATCCCGACAGCTGGAATTCTGGACTAGAAAAGGAGAAAATCTGAGATACTTATTCTGCATAACTCCAAAAGTCCTGAAAATCTATGGATAATTATTTTGGAATATACAATAAATATTGGGCAGAAGAGATACATCAGGGGAGCCATGAGGCAGTCACAAGCCTGGGAGTACGCCCTACCCCCCTGGGCGCGCCCCTATGGCTTGTGGCCCACCTGACAGCCCTCTGATGCCCATCTTCTGCTATATGGAGGGTTTTGACTTGGAAAAAATCATAATAGAGCTTTCGGGGCAAAGCACCGCCGTCTCGAGGCGGAACTTGGGCATAACCAATCTAGGGCTCCGGCGGAGCTGTTCTACCAGGGAAACTTCCCTCCCGGAGGGGGAAATCAAAGCCATCGTCATCACCAACGATCCTCTCATCGAGAGGGGGTCAATCTCCATCAACATATTCATCAGCACCATCTCCTCTCCAAACCCTAGTTCATCTCTTGTATCCGATCTTTGTCTCAAAACCTCAGATTGGTACCCGTGGGTTAATAGTAGTGTTAATTACTCCTTGTAGTTGATGCTAGTTGGTTTACTTGGTGGAAGATCATATGTTTAGATCCTTGTGTTGGAAATATGCCCTAGGGGAAATAAATAAAGTGTTTATTATTTTATTTATTTCCTTTTTCATGATAATCGTTTATTATCCATGCTATAATTGTATTGATTGGAAACACATTACATGTGTGGGTAAATAGATAACACTTTGTCCCTAGTATGCCTCTAGTGAACTAGCTCGTTAATCAAAGATGGTCAAGGTTTCCTAGACATTGACATGTGATGTCATTTTAAAATGGGATCACATCATTAGGAGAATGATGTGATGGACAAGACCCAAACTACAAACGTAGCATATGATCGTGTCAGTTTATTGCTACTGTTTTCTGCATGTCAAGTATATGTTCCTATGACCTTGAGATCATGTAACTCACGGATACCGGAAGAGTGTATTGTGTGTATCAAACGTTGCAACGTAACTGGGTGACTATAAAGGTGCTCTATAGGTATCTCCGAAGGTGTCTGTTGAGTTGGCATGGATCAAGACTGGGATTTGTTATTCCGTGTGACGGAGAGGTATCTCAGGGACCACTCGGTAATACAACATCCCAATAAGCCTTGCAAGCAATGTGACTAAGTTTTAGTCACGGGATCTTGTATTATGGAACGAGTAAAGAGACTTGCCGGTAACGAGGTTGAACTAGGTATGGAGATACCGACGATCGAATCTCGGGCAAGTAACATACCGAAGAACAAAGCGAACATCATATGGGATTAACTGAATCCTTGACATAGAGGTTCGACCGATAAAGATCTTCGTAGAATATGTAGGAACCAATATGGGCATCTAGGTCCCGCTATTGGTTATTGACCGTAGAGGTGTCTCGGTCATGTCTACATAGTTCTCGAACCCGCAGGGTCTGCACACTTAAGGTTTGGTGACGTTCAGTAGTATAGAATTATGTATGGTGGTGACCGAAGGTTGTTTGGAGTCCCGGATGAGAACTCGGACATCGCGAGGAGCTCCGGAATGGTCCGGAGGTAAAGATTCATATATAGGAAGTCCTGTTTTGGTCACCGGAAAAGTTTCGGGCTAATCGGTAGTGTACCCGGAGTGCCGCTAGTGTACCGGGAGACCACCGGGAGGGATATTTCGACCCAAGAGGCTTCATGGTCTGTGGTATAATAAATACCAGCCTTTTGTGGGCTGGTGGAAGTCCCACACAAGGCCCATGCGGCTAGGGAAGAAAAGCCCAAAGGGAAAAAGGTGGAAAAATGCCAAAAAGGGAGGAATCCTAGTCCTACAAGGATTGGAGGAGGAATCCTCCTCTCCTCCCACTTCGGACGAACCAAGGAGGACTTGGCCCTTGTGCCAAGGCCTCTCCTCCCTCCCTCTTATATATACTGGAGGTTTTAGGGGTTTTGCACAGAATTTTCAGCCACGTGCTACCTGTTCCTCCAGTGCATAGTTTCTCCTCTAGATCGGATTTCTTCAGTGCTTAGGCGAAGCCTTGCTGGAATAGCTCCACCACCATCGCCGGAGCGCCGTCATGCTGCCAGATAACTCTTCTTCCTCTCTGCTCCCTCTTGCTGGATCAAGACGGTGGAGATCGTCATCAAGCTGTACGTGTGCTGAACGCGGAGGTGTCGTCCGTTCGGCGCTAGATTGGAAGGACCGTGATCGAGTTCGTGGGACGGATCGAGATCAAGTTCGCGGGACGGATCGTGATTGGATCGCGGGACGGATCATTATTGGATCGCGGGACGCTCGGTGATTTGGATCGCGAAGACCTTCGACTACACCAACCGCGTTTCTTAACGCTTCCCGCTTAGCGATCTACAAGGGTATGTAGATCTACTCTCCCTCTCGTAGATGCTCATCACCATGGATAGGTCTTGCGTGAACGTAGGAAATTTTTTGTTTCCCATGCAACGTTCCCCAACCCCTTGATCATCATTAATACTCCTCTGATTTTGAACATGAATATTTTTTATGAGTAGTTACGTTCGTTCCCGAGGACATGGGATAAGTCTTGTTATAAGTAATCATGTGAATTTGGTATTCATTTGGTATTTTGATGAGATGTATGTTGTCTCTCCTCTAGTGGTGTTATGTGAACATCGACTACATGACACTTCACCATTGTTTGGGCCTATAGGAAGGCATTGTGAAGTAATAAGTAGATGATGGGTTGCTAGAGTGACAGAAGCTTAAACCCTAGTTTATGCGTTGCTTCGTAAGGGGCTGATTTGGATCCACATGTTTCATGCTATGGTTAGATTTATCTTAATTCCTCTTTTGTAGTTTCGTATGCTTGCGAGAGGGGTTAATCATAAGTGGGAGGCTTGTCCAAGTAAGGGCAGCACCTAAGCACTGGTCCACCCACATATCAAATTATCAAAGTAACGAACGCGAATCATATGAGCATGATGAAAACTAGCTTGACATAAATTCCCATGTGTCCACAGGAGCGCCTTGCTTTATATAAGAGTTTGTCCAGGCTTGTACTTTGCTATAAAAGGATTGGGCCACCTTTTTGCACCTTTTTTACAATTGTTACTTGCTACCCGTTACGAATTATCTTATCACAAAACTATCTGTTACCTATAATTTCAGTGCTTGCAGAGAATACCTTACTGAAAACCGCTTGTCATTTCCTTCTGCTCCTCGCTAGGTTCGACACTCTTACTTATCGAAAGTACTATGATAGATCCCCTATACTTGTGGGTTATCAAGACTCTTTTCTGGCACCGTTGTCGGGGACTGAAGTGCCTTTGGTGAGTGGAACTTGGTAAGGAAAAATTTATATAGTGTGCTGAAATTTACTGTCACTTGTTACTATGGAAAATAATCCTTTGAGGGGCTTGCTAGGGGTATCTTCACCTCGACCAGAAGCACAAAGAGTCGCTCCTTAACCTTCTGCACCTACAGAAAATATTTATTATGAAATTCCTTCGTGTCTGATAGAGAAATTGCTAGCTAATCCTTATGCAGGAGATGGAACACTACATCCTGATTTGCATCTAATCTATGTGGATGAAGTTTGTGAATTATTTAAGCTTGCGGTTTGCCCGAGGATGTTTTCAAGAAGAAGTTATTTCCTTTATCTTTGAAGGAGAAGGCACTAGCATGGTACAGGCTATGTGATGATATTGGATCATGGAACTACATCCGATTGAAATTGGAATTTCATCAGAAGTTTTATCCCATGCATTTGGTTCATCATGATTGGAATTATATTCACAATTTTTGGCCTCGTGAAGGAGAAAGAATCGCTCAAGCTTGGGGGAGGCTTAAGTAAATGTTATATTCATGCCCTAACCATGAGCTCTCAAGAGAAATTATTATTCAGAAGTTTTATGCTCGGCTTTCCCATAATGATCGATCCATGCTCGATACTTCTTGCTTTTTATGAAGAAATATATTGAATTCAAATGGGACTTATTGGAAAGAATTAAATGCAACTCTAAAGATTGGGAGCTCGACGAAGGTAAGGAGTCAGGTATAAACCTTAAGTTTGATTGTGTTAAATCCTTTATAGACACCGATGCTTTTCGTGAGTTTAGCACTAAATATGGACTTGACTCTGAGATAGTGGCTTCTTTCTATGAATCTTTTGCTACTCGTGATGATCTCCCTAAGGAGAAGTGGTTTAAATATCATCCTCCCATTGAAGTGAAAGTAGTTGAAACTATTAAAGTTGAAGAGGAAACTATTACTTATAAAGTTGATCCTGTTATTCCTACTGCTTACATTGAGAAACCACCCTTCCCTATTAGGATAAAGGAACATGCTAAAGCTTCAACTATGGTTCGTAAGAGTTGTATTAGAACACCTACACACCCTGAACAAATTAAAGTAAAACCTAGTATTTCTATAGTTAAAGATCTCTTGGTTGATAATATTGATGGGCATGTTATTTATTTCTGTGATAAAGCAGCTAGAATTGCTAGACCTGATACTAAGAGTAAACATATACCAGTTGTTGGCGTGACTATTGTTTCTGTTAAAATAGGAGATCATTGTTATCATGGCTTGTGTGGTATGGGTGCTAGCGTAAGTGAAATTCCCTTTTCCTTATACAAAGAAATCATGCATGATATTGCACCATTTGAACTAGAGGAAATTGATGTTACTATTAAGCTTGCTAATAGAGACACTATTGCACCGATGGGGATTGTTAGAGATGTTGAAGTCTTGTGTGGGAAAATAAAATATCCTACTGATTTTCTTGTTCTTGGTTCCCCACAAGATGATTTTTTCCCCATTATATTTGGCAGACCCTTCTTGAATAATGTTAATGCTAGGATTGATTGTGAGAAAGAAACAATTACTGTGAGTTTCGAGGATGTGTCTCATGAGTTGAATTTCTCTAAATTTCGTAGACAACCCCATGACAAAGAATTACCTAGTAAATATGAAATTATTGGTCTTGCTTCTATTAGTGTGCCTCCTACAGATCCTTTAGAACAATATTTTCTAGACCATTAAAAGGATATGCATATGAATGAGAGGAATGAAATAGATAAAATTTTCTTTGATCATCAGCCTATTTTGAAACACAACTTACCTGTTGAAATACTTGGGGATCCAACTCCACCCAAGGGTGATCCTGTGTTTGATATCAAACAATTACTTGATACGTTGAAATATGCTTATGTTGATGAAAAGGAGATATATCCTGTTATTATTAGTGCTAACCTTTCAGATCATGAAGAAAGGAGATTAATGAAAACTCTGAGGAAGCACCGTGCTGCTGTTGGTTATACTCTTGATGATCTTAAGGGCATTAGTCCCACACTATGTCGGCATAAAATTAATATGGAGCCTGATGCCAAACCAGTTATTGATCACCAACGATGATTGAACCCTAATATGAAAGAAGTGGTAAGAAAAGAAATACTAAAGCTTATGAGGCGGGTATAATTTATCCTGTTGCTGATAGTAGATGGGTTAGTCCCGTCCATTGTGTCCCTAAGAAGGGAGGTATTACCATTGTTCGTAATGATCAAAATGAATTGATCTTGCAAAGAATTGTTACAGGTTATAGAATGGTAATTGATTTTAGGAAACTAAATAAAGCTACTAAGAAAGATCATTACCCTTTACGTTTTATTGATGAAATGCTAGAAAGACTATCCAAACATACTCATTTTTGCTTTCTAAATGGTTACTCTGGTTTCTCTCAAATACCTGTATCAAGAGAGGATCAAGAAAAAACACTTTTACTTGCCCTTTCGGTACCTTTGCTTATAGACGTATGCCTTTTGGTTTGTGCAATGCACCTTCTACCTTTCAAAGATGTATGATGGCTATATTCTCTGACTTCTGCGAAAAGATTCTTGAGGTTTTCATGGATGATTTTTCCGTTTACGGAACTTCATTTGATGATTGTTTGAGCAACCTTGACCGAGTTTTGTAGAGATGTGAAGAAACTAATCTTGTCTTGAATTGGTAAAAGTGCCACTTTATGGTTAATGAATGTATTGTCTTGGGGCACAAGATCTCGGAAAGAGGTATTGAAGTTGATAAAGCTAAAGTTGATGCTATTGAAAAAATGCCTTGCCCGACGGATATCAAAGGTATAAGAAGTTTCCTTGGACATGCTGGTTTCTATAGGAGGTTTATCAAAGATTTCTCTAAGATTTCTAGGCCTCTCACAAATCTTTTGCAAAAAGATGTTCCATTTGTTTTTGATGATGATTGTGTAGAAGCATTTGAAATTCTTAAGAATGCCTTGATTACCGCACCTATTGTTCAACCACCCGACTGGAACCTACCCTTTGAAATTATGTGTGGTGCTAGTGATTATGTTGTTGGTGTTGTTCTAGAACAAAGAGTCGATAAGAAGTTAAATATTATCCATTATGCTAGTAAAACCCTAGACAGTGCTCAAAGAAACTATGCTACTACTGAAAATGAATTTTTAGCAGTCGTGTTTGCTTGTGATAAGTTTAGACCTTATATCGTTGATTCCAAAGTAACTGTTCACACTGATCATGCTGCTATTAAGTACCTTATGGAAAAGAAAGATGCTAAACCTAGACTTACTAGGTGGGTCCTACTACTACAAGAATTTGATTTGCATATTATTGATAGAATAGGTGCTGATAACCCTATGGCAGATAACTTGTCTAGGTTAGAAAATGTTCTTGATGACCCACTACCTATTGATGATAGCTTTCCTGATGAACAATTAGCTATCGTAAATGCTTTACACAATGCTCCATGGTATGCTGATTATGCCAATTACATTGTTGCTAAATTTATACCGCCTACTTTCACTTACCTACAAAAGAAAAAGTTCTTGTATGATTTAAGGCGTTACTTTTGGGATGATCCACACCTTTATAAAGAAGGAGTAGATGGTATTATTAGACTTTGTGTACCTGAGCATGAATAGGAACATATCTTATGCAAGTGTCACTCCGAAGCCTATGAAGGACACCACGCTCGAGATAGAACTGCACATAAGGTACTACAATCTGGGTTTTATTGGCCTACTCTCTTCAAGGATGCTCGTAAGTTTGTCTTTTATTGTGATGAATGTCAAAGAATTGGTAATATTAGTAGACATTGGGAAATGCCTATGAATTACTCTCTTGTTATTGAACCATTTGATGTTTGGGGTTTTGATTATATGGGGCCTTTTCCACAATCTAACGGGTATACTCATATTCCAGTTGCTGTTGATTATGTTACTGAGTGGGTAGAAGCTATTCCAACTAGTAGCGCTGATCATAACACTTCTATTAAAATGCTTAAAGAATTTATTTTCCCTAGATTTGCAGTCCCTAGATATTTAATGACTGATGGTGGTTCACACTTTATTCATGGTGCTTTCCGTAAACTACTCACTAAATATGATGTTAATCATAGAATTGCATCTCCTTATGATCCTCAGTCTAGTGGTCAAGTAGAATTGAGAAATAGAGAAATTAAATTGATTTTACAAAAGACTATTAATAGATCTAGGAAGAATTTGTTTAAGAAACTTGATGATGCTTGTGTGCTTATACAACTGCTTACAAAAACCCTATGGGTATGTCTCCGTATAAGATGGTTTATGGTAAAGCATGTCACTTACCTCTCGAGCTAGAACACAAAGCTTATTGGGCAATCAAAGAGGTCAATTATGATTTCAAACTTGCTAGTGAGAATAGGTTGTTTGACATTACCTCACTTGACGAATGGGGAACCCAAGCCTATGAGAATGCCAAGTTGTTTAAATAAAAGGTTAAGAGATGGCATGATAGAAGGATACAAAAGCGTGAATTTAATGTAGGTGATCATGTCTTGCTATACAATTCTCGTTTAAGATTTTTTGCAGGAAAACTTCTCTCTAAATGGGTAGATCCTTATGTTATAGAGGAGGTATACCGTTCCGGTGCCATCAAGATTAACAAAGCCGAAGGCACAAACCCGAAGGTGGTGAATGGTCAAAGAATCAAATATTATATCTCAGGTACTCCCATAAATGTTGATACCAATATCATCGATACCATAACTTCGGAGGAGTACATTAGGGAGACTTACCAGAACGTTTCAGACTCCAAAAAGAATAGGTATGTGGTACGGTAAGTAAATAGACTCCAAGACCTTTTCAATGGCATTTTTTATCTATTCTGGAATATTTAAAAAATTAGGAAAATTTAAAGTAGTCCGAATAGTGCACGAGGAGGCGACAAGCCAGGGGGCGCGCCCTACCCCCTAGGCGCACCCCTGAGGTTTGTGGCCACCTAGTGTACCATTCAGATTCCGTTTTATTGTGTTATACTCCTTTGGGTTGGTAAAAAATCATTATATAATCTCCCGAAGGTTTTGACTCTCGTATCACGACAATATCTCTTGTTTTTGTTTTAAGCTGTTTCTGCAGCAGTTTTAGATCAACATGACGTCCCCAAGTGCTTCGAAGGACAAGTTCTTCGAGAAGGTCATCAACCCCTACCTTGCAGAGGTGCTGCAACACCCTCAAACCATTGAGATGCGTGAGGGGGTGCTGCACATCCATGATGTTGAGGGGCTAAAGATGACCGGAAGCATGGAGACAAGGCTCGAAGCAATGGAGCAACAGGTCTTCAAGTGCCAAGGGATGGTGGAACGAGGACTCAATGCCAATCACATGATTATCATGGAGTTTACCAACAAGCACAAGCTGGACGCCAAGGAAATCGAGGAGCACATCTTTAAGCTTTACGAGAAAATCGAGCATCTCCAAGCCCAGATCTATGACCTACAGAACCAAAACTGTGAGTATGAATACAGATTGAAGAAAATGAGTTTGGCTATAGATTTGAAGGTCCCAGAGACTCGTTCATCCTTTTACGATGGTGAGCCTATGCCTTGGAAGACGGAGGACAAGCTTCCAACCTCATCAACAACTCCCAATCACCAACTCCAAAGTAAGACAACTAAACACATGGGTATGGGCACTCCCCTTGCCTTGTGTCAAGCTTGGGGGAGTTGCCCTGGTATCGTATTGCCATCACATAACTTACTTTTATTGTTTTTTAGTTTGATCCTTTTGGTTATATCTTGATCTAGTAGAATAAAGTTTTAGTATGATCTATCTTTGAGTTTTGCTTTTTGCTCCCCTTATGTAAGCAAGTCCGAGAGTTATATAATAAAAATTAGTTTTGATGTGAGGGCTTTGCTTGTTTGGTATGATCTTGATCTTGAGAAAGATGAAGTAGAAAGAAGTATAGAATAAAAGCAAAGAGTATATATGATGATCTTATGGGGAGTGATGACTTCACATATAAGAAGTATGTCGATTGAAACCTGTTGTGGGTTGACAAACATAGCTGTTGGTCATTGGGGCAATTAAAAGGTAGTAATTAAGAAAGAGAGGTTCACATATAAATATATTATCTTGGACATATTTTATGATTGTGAGCACTCATTAAAATATTATATGTTAATAAGTTGATGTGGGACAAGGAAAGGCAACATAATGGTTTATGTTTGCTTATTTCCGAATAGAAGCTATATTGTTATAGATCCCTCAACATGTGTCGCTTGCTTCCACCTCATATCAGCCAAAACTTTCACACCAAGTAGAGATACTACTTATGCAGTCAAACACCCTTAACCCAGTTTTGCCATGAGAGTCCACCATACCTACCTATGGATTGAGTAAGATCCTTCAAGTAAGTTGTCATCGGTGCAAGCAATAAAAATTGCTCTCTAAATATGTGTGATCCATTAGTGTGAGGAAAATAAACTTTATACGAACTTGTGATAGGGAAGAAATAAAAGTGATGGACTGCATAATAAAGTTCTCTACCACAAGGGGCAATATAAAGTGACATTCTTTTGCATTAAGGGATTGTGCATCCAACTATAAAAGCGCATGACAACCTCTGATTCCCTCTGCGAAGGGACTATCTGTTACTTTTATTTTCTAGTACTTACCTTTATGCAAGACTCGTGGTGATCTTCATCACTTTCTCTTTTTTGCCTTTATCTTCTGGCAAGCGTCATGTGTTGGGGAATGATCCAGACACATATATCCACTCAGAAGTGGACGAGCATGAGTTATTACTATTGACATTACCCTTGAGGTAAATAGTTGGGAGGCAATACTATAAGGCCCTATCTTTCTCTGTGTCCGATTGAAGCTTTAACCTCATAGGTCCCTCGTGAGTGTTAGCAATTGTGAACGACTAAAAGATGATTGAGTATGCGGATTTGCTTTACAAGCTCTTATATTGACTCTATCCTACATTATGATAAAATGGAATTGCTTCAATGACTGAGATCGTAGTTTGTCGGTTCTCAATAGAGTTCTTGATTCGTACTTTATCATTGTGAATGAATTGCTACTTTAGCATAAGAAATTATATGCCAATATATGTTGTTGTTGTAAAGATGATCATGATGCCTTCATGTCTGTATTTTATTTTATCGACACCTCTATCTCTAAACATGTGGGCAAATTTATCGATTTCGGCTTTCGCTTGAGGACAAGCGAGGTCTAAGCTTGGGGGAGTTGATACGTCCATTTTGCATCATGATTTTATATTGATATTAATTGCATTATGTGATGTTACTACACATTTTGGTACAATATTTATGCCTTTTCTCTCTTATTTTACAAGGTTTACATGAAGAGGGAGAATGCCGGCAGCTGGAATTCTGGACTGGAAAAGGAGCAAATCTGAGATACCTATTCTGCACAACTCCAAAAGTCCTGAAAATCTACGGAGAATTATTTTGGAATATATAAAAAATATTCGACAGAGCAGTCACAAGCCTAGGGGACGCGCCCTACCCCCTAGGCGCGCCCCTATGGCTTGTGGCCCACCTGGCAGCCCTCTGATGCCCATCTTCTGCTATATGGAGGGTTTTGACTTGGAAAAAATCATAACAGAGCTCTCGGGGCGAAGCGCCACCGTCTCGAGGCGGAACTTAGGAAGAACGAATCTAGGGCTCGGACGGAGCTGTTCTACCGGGGAAACTTCCCTGCCGGAGGGGGAAATCAAAGCCATCGTCATCACCAACGATCCTCTCATCAAGAGGGGGTCAATCTCCATCAACATCTTCATCAGCACCATCTGCTCTCCAAACCATAATTCATCTCTTGTATCCGATCTTTGTCTCAAAACCTCAGATTGGTACCTGTGGGTTGCTAGTAGTGTTCATTACTCCTTGTAGTTGATGCTAGTTGGTTTACTTGGTGGAAGATCATATGTTCAGATCCTTGATCATCATTAATACTCCTCTGATTTTGAACATGAATATTTTTTATGAGTAGTTACGTTCGTTCCCGAGGACATGGGATAAGTCTTGTTATAAGTAATCATGTGAATTTGGTATTCGTTTGGTATTTTGATGAGATGTATGTTGTCTCTCCTCTAGTGGTGTTATGTGAACATCGACTACATGACACTTCACCATTGTTTGGGCCTATAGGAAGGCATTGTGCAGTAATAAGTAGATGATGGGTTGCTAGAGTGACAGAAGCTTAAACCCTAGTTTATGCGTTGCTTCGTAAGGGGCTGATTTGGATCCACATGTTTCATGCTATGGTTAGATTTATCTTAATTCCTCTTTTGTAGTTGCGTATGCTTGCGAGAGGGGTTAATCATAAGTGGGAGGCTTGTCCAAGTAAGGGCAGCACCTAAGCACTGGTCCACCCACACATCAAATTATCAAAGTAACGAACGCGAATCATATGAGCATGATGAAAACTAGCTTGACATAAATTCCCATGTGCCCACAGGAGCGCCTTGCTTTATATAAGAGTTTGTCCAGGCTTGTACTTTGCTATAAAAGGATTGGGCCACCTTTCTGCACCTTTTTTACAATTGTTACTTGCTACCCGTTACGAATTATCTTATCACAAAACTATCTGTTACCTATAATTTCAGTGCTTGCAGAGAATACCTTACTGAAAACCGCTTGTCATTTCCTTCTTCTCCTCATTGGTTTTGACACTCTTATTGAAAGGACTACGATAGATCCTCTATACTTGTGGGTCATCACGTATCAATGGGCTATGGAGATTCTCATCAATAGATATCAATGTGAGTAGTGATTGCCATGCAACGGATGCACTAGAGCTATGAGTGTGTGAAAGCTCAAAAAGAAACTAAGTGGGTGTGCATCCAACTCGCTTTCTCACTAAGACCTAGGGAAATTTGAGGAAGCCCATCATTGGAATATACAAGCCAAGTTCTGTAATAAAAAATCCCACTAGTATATGAAAGTGACAATAAAGAAGACTCTCTATCATGAATATCATGGTGCTACTTTGAAGCACAAGTGTGGAAAAAGGATAGTAGCATTGCCCCTTCTCTCTTTTCTAGGCATATCTGACCTCATTTTTTTATTTGGGATTCTTTGGCCTATTTTATTTTTTTATAAATCTAGAGACTCAGCCCAACTTGTGGGGGAATCATAGTTTCCATCATCCTTTCCTCACATGGGACAATTCTCTATAATGATGATCATCACACTTTTATTTACTTACAACTCAAGAATTACAACTCGATACTAGGACAAGATATGACTCTATATGAATGCCTCCGACGGTGTATCGGGATGTGCAATGACTCAAGAGTGACATGTATAAAAAATATGAACAATGGCTTTGCCACAAATACAATGTCAACTACATGATCATGCAAAGCAATATGACAATGATGATGTGTGTCATAAACGGACGGTGGAAGTTGCATGGCAATATATCTCGGAATGGCTATGGAAATTCCATAATATGTAGGTATGGTGGCTTTTTTGAGGAAGGTATATGGTGGGTTTAATGCATCGGCGAAAGTTGCGCGGTACTAGAGAGGCTAGCAAGGGTGGAAGGGTGAGAGTGCGTATAATCCATGGACTCAACATTAGTCATAAAGAACTCACATACTTATTGCAAAAGTCTATTAGTCATAAAAACAAAGTACTACACACATGCTCCTAGGGGAAGGGTTGGTAGGAGTTAACCATCGCGCGATCCCGACCTCCACACAAAGGAAGGCAATCAATAAATAAATCATGCTCTGACTTCGTCACATAACGGTTCACCATACGTGCATGCTACGGGAATAACAACCTTTAACACAAATATTTCTACCAATCCACAATTACTCACTAGCATGTCTCTAATATTGCCATCTTTATATCTCAAATCAATCATAAGGAATCAAACTTCTCATAGTATTCAATGCACTTTATATGAAAGTTTTTATTATATCCCTCTTGGATGCCCATTATATTAGGTCTAAATTCATAACCTAATCAAATTACCATGCTGTTTAGAGACTCTCAAAAATAATATAAGTGAAGCATGAGAGTTCATCAATTTCTATAAAATGAAACCACCGTCGTGCTCTACAAAGATATAAGTGAAGCACTAGAGCAAAAGATAAACTACTCCAAAAAGATATAAGTGAAGATCAATGAGTAGCCAACAATTAAATAACTATGTGAATACTCTTGCATCTAAGAATTTAAGATCTTAAGTATTTTATTCAAACAGAAAACTAAATAAAAATAGCACTCCAAGAATAGCGCATATCATGTGGACAAATAAAAATTTAGGCTCAACATAGGCTAACCGATAATTGTTGATGAAGGGAGGTGGGATGTGTAGCATCCCCAATCATGGATGCTTGAGACTTATTGAAATACTTACTTGGGGTGCATTGGGCATCCCAAGCTTGAGCTTTTGTATCTCTTTCAATCCTCTCATATCCCGGTTTCACCTATTCTCAAAAACTTCATCCACACAAAACTTGAAAAGAACTCGTGAGATAGGTTAGTGCACATAATAATAAATCAACTCTTTATTTAGAGCCAAGAAAAGTTGCATAATAATTTCAAACATAATCTAAAGTTTACTATTACTTCCACAATTTATATCTAATAATATAAGCTATGGAAACTATAGGAAAAGTAGATAACAAAACTATGACAGCCACTACTGGAATCAGACTGTTTGCCGTCTGCCAGCTCTTTGCCGTCTGCTGGCGGACGGCAAAGAGGGGCTTTGCCATCAGCTACCTAAAAGCAGATGGCAAAGAGCTAGCGGACGGCAAAGAGGGGCTTTGCCATCAGCCAGTTCTTTGCCGTCTGCTAGCGGACGGCAAAGATTCTTTGCCGTCAGCCAGCCGACGGCAAAGAGGTGGGTGGGGCCCAGTTGACGGCACCACCGTACTGGCCCAGCACACCACCTCTTTGTCGTCCGCTCGCGGACGGCAAAGAAGGTGCATACCCTAACCGCTAACGGCGCCCCCCCACGCCTCTCTCTCTTTCTCTCATCTTCCCCGACGTCCCCACCCTCACCGCGCCTCCGCCGCCACCGTTGACCCCCTGCACGCCCGCCGCCGCCGCCCCCAACCCCCCACACGCCAGCCTCCGCGGCCCCTACCCCCCGCCACCCGATCCGCCGCACCGCCGCCTTGCTCCTGCCCCCCCTCCCCCGCCGCCCTGCCGTCGTGGTCCAGCCCTGCCCCCGCCGCCCTCCCCTGCGGCGGCCGCCCGACCACGGCCGTGGGGAAGGCCGCGGCGCCGCCCCCTCCCCTGCGACCCGCCGCCTCCGCCGCCCCTGCCGTCCGCCGCCCTCCCCTCCGGTGAGCTCCCCTGCCCCCGCCGCCCTCCCCTACGGTGGCCGCCCGACCACGGCCGTGGGGAAGGCCGCGGCGCCGCCCCTCCCCTACGACCCGCCGCCTCCGCCGCCCCTGCCCTCCGCCGCCCTCCCCTCCGGTGAGCTCCTCCTCCTCCTCTTTTTTCTTTTTTTAGTTTTAGTTTTAGTTTTAGTTTTAGTTTTAGTTTTAGGTTTAGGTTTAGGTTTACGTTTAGTTTAGTTTACTTTTAGTTTTAATTAGGTTTAGTTCTGGAAAAAAGAAGAAAATAAAAATAATTAGAAAATGAGGAAGAAGAAGAAGAAGAAGAAGAAGAGGAAGAAGAAGAAGAGGAAGAAGAATAGGAAGAAGAAGAAGAAGAAGAAGAAGAAGAAGAGAGGCACACCGACCCCGACGCCACTAACCCCCCAACCTCCGACGCCACGATCCTCAACCCCCGACGCCACCGACCCCAACCCCCGACACGACACCCCGACCCCAACACGGCACCCCCGACACCCCGACCACGACACGGCACTCCCGACACCCCGACCACGACACGGCACTCCCGACATGACAAAGCAGACACCACAACACCCAGACACGACACCCCCGACACCTCGAGACCCCGACACAGCACCCTGACCCCGACACGACACCCCGACACCCCGACACGGCACCCCCAACCACGACACAGCACCCCGACCCCGACACGACACCCTCGACACCCCGACCCCGACACGACACCGACCCCGACCCCGACACCCAGACACGACACCCCGACACAGCACCCCAACCCCGACACCCCGAGACCCCGACACAGCACCCCGACCCTGACACCCCGACACGGCACCCCCGACCACGACACGACATCTCAACCCCGACACGACACCCCGACACCACGACACAACACCCCTGACCCCCGACACCTCTTCGGCCTCCTGTTGACCGAAAGGATGCTCTTCGGCCTTCCAGAGGCCGACGGGGTCATATATGTGCGAATTATGAGTTAGGTCATATAATTTCTGATTTTGTTATGAAAAATATCATATATATAGTTGTGTTGATCGGGTGGATTTAAATGTGCAGTTGTTTCGTCGCTGCGAGGGTTTGGTGTTCGACGACCTCCTCGTGCGTTCAACGAGCTCCGCCCCTGCGTTCGTGGGTGAGCACAAATGACATCTCCTCCTCCCCCTTCATTTTCTCTGTTCCGGTCTTCGTGCCGATGAAACTTGCTAGCTGTAGGTAGATTGAATCATCAGTATGTGTGAACACTATGCGTCTCCCGTTCGGAAGGGTTACATCTATAAATATGCACACATTTGCATATTTATAACCGTGATTCTTTCGAATTGTCCAACGTTATCCATGGACAGCCCGAGTATGTGTAGATTGGGTTCGTTTTCCCATATGCTCTGCTCCGGATCCGATGCAGAATTTTGTCAGTGCCTCCTTGTTGTTCTCCGGGTACACATCCTCTTTGCTTATTGCCGAGACGTGTATCAGGAGAACAGCGGGGAGGTGCTGCCGAAATTTTGCATCGGATCCGGAGTAGAGCATGGGAAAACGAACCCAATCTACACATACTCGGGTGGGATTAGGACCTATCTTTACCTACTAGCGTCTAGGTGGCATCGACGTAATGAATATGGTTTGCTGAATTATGTATATGTTTTGTGTGTGTCCAGTAGCTAGGCAGGATGAGTGATCGTGGGTGGATGTACACCGGTCACACTAGTCAGAAAGACATGACCCGTGAATGGTTAACAAAAACCAAGGAGTTTGTGAGAGTCGCATTTGCAAATGGACAAAAAACAACCTGGTGCCCTTGTGTCGATTGCGACAACTATAAGAAGAAGTCAGAGTTTGAAATGATCAAACACCTACAAAAGTGGGGTTTTACGCCTAATTATACGATCTGGACATTTCATGGTGAGTCTACCCAACGTGCCAGAGCTGAGGTGCTTCGTCGTCGCACCGACGAGCATGGTATCGGGATCGAAGATATGGTGCAAGACTTTGATGATGCTCGGGATTCGGACGATGAGATGGAGGAATCTGCAAAGGCCTTTTATGAAATGTTGGAGTCTTCAAAACGCCCTCTCCACGAGCACACTGAGCTTTGTCAGCTGGATGCCATCGCGCAAGTAATGGCTCTAAAGTCTCAGTTCAACCTAGGCAGAGAATGCTACGACGCGATTATGACGATATTTGGACGCTTTCTACCCAAAGGCCATGTATTGCCACCAAACCTATACTAGTCGGACAAAATCCTGCGTGCGCTTAAGATGCCCTATGAGAAGATAGATGCCTGCGAGAATGGATGTGCCTTATTTAGGCTTCAGTATGCGGGCTTGAACTATTGCCCCATTTGCAATGCTTCTAGGTATGTTCTAGTAGACAACGGTATGGGTGAGAAGAGTCAGACCAAAATCCCCATTAATGTTCTTCGGTATCTGCCAATCATACCAAGACTTACGGCTTTTCATGGTCGAGAGACGGCTAGACAGATGACGTGGCATAAATTGGGCAAAAGAACAGAACTGGATGCAGATGGGAATCCGATGTTGGGACACAGTTCGGATGCTTTTGCGTGGAAGCACTTCGATGCATTACATAAGGATAAAGCGGAAGAACCAAGGCATCCTCGAGTTGCCATCAGCACGGATGGGTTCAATGTGTATGGTATGACGGCAGCACAATACAGTTGTTGGCCTGTATTTGTCATTCCACTCAATCTCCCCCCCGGAGATATTATGAAAAGAAAGAACATTTTCCTGACCCTGATAATTCCAGGGCCCAAATATCCGGGGAAGAATATGAATGTGTACATGCAACCACTTAAGGATGAATTACAAGAAGCCTGGTATAATGGGATCAAGACATACGACACCGCTACAAAAAAGAACTTCAAAATGCATGTGTGGTACATGTACTCGATGCATGACTTGCCGGCATATGCGCTATTCGTTGGCTGGTGTGTGCATGGAAGGTTTCCGTGCCCCACATGCAAGGCAGCTCTTCAGTTCTATTGGCTGGAGGCGGGTCGCAAGTTTTCTTGCTTCGACATGCATACACAGTTCCTGGATCCTAACCATAAGCTCAGAAAAGACAAGAAGAATTTCATCAAAGGTAGAGTTGTCAAAAACATTGCACCACCTGCGTTGACAGGCCAACAGATCCTAGATCAGATAAACGCTCACGAGCCGGATCCAAATCGTCCAGGGTATTTCAAAGGGTATAATACGGAACACGCCTGGACTCACAAGATATGTTTGTGGGATCTTCCTTACTTCAAAGACCTCCTTTGCCCACACAACATCGACGTGATGCACACTGAAAAGAATGTCGCGGAGGCCCTTTTTGGTACATTGTTCGGCATAGAGGGGAAGTCGAAGGATAATCCTAAGGCTAGAGTCGACCAAGAGGCTCTATGTGATAGACCTTTACAAAACATTCGACAACCGAAAGGAAAGAAGAACTAGAGGAAGCCAAAGGCATGGTTCAATCTTGGAAGGCTAGCTATGAGGGAAATGATCTTGTGGGTGCAAATGCAGTTGATGTTCCCCGATGGGTATGCAATGAATCTAAAGAGGGGAGCGAGTCTTGAAAAATTGAAAATATTTGGTCTCAAGAGTCATGATTGGCACATATGGATTGAGCGGGTAATGCCGGTGATGTTGCGTGGCTTTATCCCTGAGGATGAATGGCTAGTACTGGCAGAGCTGAGCTATTTCTTCCGTGCTCATTGTGCAAAAGAACTATAGCCTGACGTGCTAGACGAACTGGAAGAGTTGGCGCCGGAGTTGATCTGCAAGTTAGAAAAGATCTTTCCACCGGGCTTCTTTAATCCAATGCAGCATTTGATTTTGCATCTCCCGACCGAGGCAAGATTGGGGGGGCCCGTGCAAAATCGTTGGTGCTTCTCAACTGACAGGATGCAGAAGACACTTCGAGCAAAATGTAAAAATAAACATAGAGTTGAAGCATCGATGGCCGAGGCATTCATTACTGAGGAGGCGGCAAACTTTGTCACAGCACACTACACAGCCCAGAATCGTCATTTGCATAATCCGAAGCCTCGATACAATGATGGCGACCGTGAAAAAGGCCGATCCAACCTCAGCCTATTCAAAGGGAAGCTCGCACCAGCCGGTGCTTCGAAATCATTAGGGTTGGATGTCGAAGAATGGCGGACCATTTCATTGTATATCCTCCACAACCTAACAGAAGTGCGGCCGTACATCGAGTAGGTTCTCGGTACATTGTTTCGCAACTTCTAATTCCTTTGAAATGCTCTTATTCCCGGATATGTGATACAGTCGATACGTCGCCAAATTCTCGGCTGGAGCGGTGATCCAAAAGGATTCCATCGAAGAGTATGAGCTTCTGGCAAAGCATGGAGGCGGCTATCCCGGTTTCATCTCTTGGTTCAAGCAAATGGTAATTTCCATTAATTAGACGATTTCATTTCTGCGCCTAGTTTGCGGCTAATGCAACAATCCTTTGGTATTAAACTTGTCGGCTAATGCAGAGTCTATGGACTCCGAATTGTGACAAGTCGCTAATGGTTTTGCCTTTAAGGTCCGTTCATTTGACAAATACGACATCAATGGGTATCGCTTTCGTACTTTTGGCAAAGAGCTATCTATGGCCGACCGAAAGACTACAAATTGTTGTGTCTCTGCTGTCGGCGAAGGAGGGGTCGAGTATTATGGAAGAGTTGAAGCAATTTATGAACTTACATTCTTTGGTGAAAACCCACCAAACATCATAGTCTTCAAATGTTATTGGTTCCAGCTGAAGGAGACTAGAAGGACTCATGAACATATAGGGTTAGTCGAAATCAAACAAAGCACCCATTTGGATGTTCCTGATGTCTATATTACGGCTCAATAGGCGACCCAAGTTTTCTATCTACCATGGGCCTGCCAAACAGATCCAAATTTGAAAGGTTGGGATGTCGTTTATGATGTGCCGCCACATTTTAGACCACCTCCCCTCAATGAAGATGATTATGAACCTCACATTAACCCAGACACATATGAAGGAGAATTCTTCCAAGAAACATGTGTTTCCAAAAAACGCTTCAAGAACCGCTCTACTTCACCCCAGAACATTGAGGTCGACGGCGACAGTGAACCCGACTTCACCCCTGAGCAGGAACAAGAAGAGACGGAAGAAGAAGAGGTTACTGCTATGGATGACCTGACAATGCTTGACCGATTACATAGAGGCCTTCCACATGTTGATGCATTTATTGATGATGCTGATGAGCACGTCATTACTGATAGTGATGATGATTATGCATTTATTGATCCCGGAGCATATATAGACGATGAAGATTAATATTAGTAATGTGAGGTATTCAATTATTATTATGTACATATATATTATTAATTAGTTCATGTTATTAGGTATTCAATTTTTTTATGTTGAACTAATTTCATTCAATCTTTGTCATTGCAGGTGTTGACAGATGGTGGGCGGGGGTCGAGAGCGCTCTGAGCCTCCTTCCTCGGCACGTGCTGGGAGGGGTGCTATTATTCCACCCCAGCAACTCCGGAGAGCGCTGGTACACAGCATGCAGACACCAGCGGGCACTTCTTCTTCGACCGGGAGAGGTTGGGGGAAGACGAAGAGAGGTGCTAGAGGTAGGAAGGCTGTTGCGCCTTCCTCGCCGCCACCCCGAGCTGATTCTCCCGACCATAGGAGTGCTCCGTCTCGGGTGGACCCGTCTGACTTGGACCCGTCTCAGACTCCGGTCCACGAGCCTCGGGTCAACGAGCCTTCGTCCCCGGAGACTCAGGTCCTAGAGTCTTCGTCCCAGGAGACTCGGGTCCCAGAGTCTTCGTCCCACGTGACTCCGGAGGCTAGTGGCCATGCTGATGGTGGCGAGGACAATTACTTGTCTGAGGACACCTATAGCGAGAGCGAGCTGGTAGAGGAGGGCAAGAAGGTCTACTAGCGTGGTTGTACAAAGTTGCCTCCTGTGCCGACGACCCGCGAGCAGAGGTGGTTGATTGCGCCTAATGCGGAGAAGTAAGTGCATTTACTCTTTTTTAACCTTTTGCCTTCATGTTTCTTCAAATTAATATCTAATGTGTTGGCCTTGTCCTACTGCAGGGGTTGGAAATACGAGCGTGGTGGTGTCCGCAGGCCCAACCAGGTCCTTGGTGTGCTTCTCCGGCACCACTTCCCGGGGAAGGTCGAGTTGCCCGGTGAGGGTGAGTCTCCACAGGTAGCACTGACCTGGGAGCTGTGCAAGGCTGCCTTGGCCCCGCCGGAGGAGATGGTCGATGGTGTCTTGTTCGAGACGGTGGCTGACATTGTGATCCGTCGCTTTTGGGTAATTTCTCCTTTACAGAATTAAAAATCAACAACACCTAGTGATTGTACTAATCAGTGTCTAATGTGTTGTCTTGTTTGATTGTAGACCTTCTATAGGTGTCTTGTGGAAGACGAGGCGAGAGCGGCTGTTGTTCTCGAAGCCGAGTGCAAGCGCCTACTTCAAAACTTACGGCACGAGGCTCAGGTGCAGGCTATTCGAGACTACTACACCTCGAGTAACATTAAGAGGGCCAAGAAGAAGTGCCGCGAAAATTATCTAAGTAAGGAGAAGTTTATGAAGGTAATTATCTATTCTTAAGGCCTTGTACTTAGTTTCTTTGATTTCATTCGTTGGCGTAGCGCTGAAATTTCTCTTGTCTAACTTAGGTGCCCCCGAGATGGTGTGCGAATAGGATGGACTGTTGGGAGGCATTGGTGGATGAGTGGTGCTCTCCCGAATGGCTAGCCGAACACAACAAGGCCAAGGAGAAGCATGCCCAAATGAGAGGTGTGCCACACCATCAAGGGAGCTCCAACCTATTTGAGTACACGGATAACTGGGTATGTGGTTTGCTTCATGATTCATGCAATTTCATTCTTCATGCTAGCTTGAGCCCTTAACTAATATTTTGTTCACCTCTTTTAGGCGCGAGAAAACAAGAAGGAGGTGCCACCTCTATTCGACCTCTATGCCATGGCCCATACTGCCTCGTACAAGAAGGCCATGGCATTCTCTGAGGATGACCTCGATCATCCAGAGAGCTTCAGCAACATCTCCTCCCACAACAAGCTCGTGAGGTACAGAGATGAGGGGAAGGCGAGGAAACGGGAGGACTTCAACCCGAGCCAGAGTCCTTTTGATCCAGAGCTCGTGATGATATGTGGTGGTGGGAGGCCTCATGGCTCGATAGCCATTGGGGATGGACTGATACGTTGTCCTAGAACTCTCCCAGAGATCAAGAAGCGCCAGACGAGCTCTGATCCTGAGATAAGGCCTCGTCCACAGCTAATGGAGCTCGCCATTGAGGCTAGGGCCCAGGAGCTTCTGGCGGAGGCAAATAGGCAGGCGGCACAGAGGGAGAGGGAGATGGAGGAGAGGACTAATAGGCTATTGGAGGAGGAAAGGAACCGGAACGACGCGTCTCACCGGGCCCTATACGAGCTCCTCGTGGTAAGTTTCTCCTGAATATTAGCCAAATCATGCACGTAATGTTCGTTTCATCACTAACTAATATGAATGACTCATGAAAACGAAATGTGCAGATCGTGTGCCAGAACAATGGTCAGACCCCTCCGTCGATGCCCCATATTCCTATAGCACCCATGGTGAGTTTCATTTAAATGGTCATTAGTGACTAGTATTCACATTTGAGTTGCATCATGCTAAGGAGACATTGCAAATGATCTTTGGTGCAGCGTACCTCGCGACAAGCATCGACCGATCCTTCTGCATCTGCCACAACCCCGACCGGTCCTTCTACGTCTCATCCTGGCCCAAACCCTACCGGTCCTTCACCTCCATGCTGATGGTAAGTTTTCCCAAGTGTTTTCATTAACAAATGCATACTTAGCTTAAGAAATGAACTACTTTTAGCTCCAAAATGACCTATACTTAGCTTATTTTCATCAAAAATGACTTGATATGCTTAGTTAGCTAGAAAATGGTATATTCTACCTAAGATAGCTATAAAATGACCTATACTTAGCATTTTTTTCCTCCAAAATGACTTGATATGCTTAGTTAGCTAGAAAATGGCATTAGTAGCTAGTATAGCTCAATAATGATCTATAGCTAGTTCATTTATGACATAATTAGCTCACTTAGGTACAAAATGGCATAACTACCTAGGATATCTCAATAATGATCTATAATTAGCTTATCTAGTTCATTTATGACATAATATGCTCACTTAGGTAAAAATGGCATAATAACCTTGGTTTACCTCCAAAATGACCTATACTTAGCTTATTTTCCTCAAGAATACATAATAACCTTACTTACCTCCAAAATGATATATTCTACCTAGGATAGCTATAAAATGACCTATACTTATCTTATTTTCATCAAAAATGACTTGATATGCTTAGTTAGCTAGAAAATGGTATATTCACCTAGGATAGCTATAAAATGACCTATACTTAGCATTTTTTCCTCCAAAATGACTTGATATGCTTAGTTAGCTAGAAAATGGCATTAGTAGCTAGTATAGCTCAATAATGATCTATAGCTAGTTCATTTATGACAGAATTAGCTCACTTAGGTACAAAATTTCATAACTACCTAGGATAGCTCAATAATGATCTATAATTAGCTTAGCTAGTTCATTTATGACATAATATGCTCACTTAGGTAAAAAAACGGCATAATAACCTTGGTTTACCTCCAAAATGACCTATACTTAGCTTATTTTCCTCAAAAATACATAATAACATTACTTACCTCCAAAATGATGTATTCTACCTAGGATAGCTATAAAATGACCTATACTTAGCATTTTTTCCTCCAAAATTACTTGATATGCTTAGTTAGCTAGAAAATGGCATTACCACCTTGGAGAAGAGGAGAGAAGAGTAGAGGATAAAAAGAAATAGAAGATAAATTCTTCTTCTTCTTTTTTTCTTCATTTTCTTCTTCTTCTTCTAGTTAGTTTTCTTCTTCTTCTAACTATATCTTCCCTACTTTGCAGATTTGCTATAGATGAGGAAGAGTGCATTGATGGACTGTACTCTTCTACTTCTGCTACCTTTATGTTTATGGAAAACTTGTTTTGGATACATATGTATGGATATGTTGTTTGAAACCATATTGTGTGTTGTTGGAAACATGTATATATGTTGGACTTGTATGTTGGAACTTAATTATTGGTATATATATGCTTGTTTCAACTTATTTGGTATGCTTGTTGGAACTTGTTGAATGATATGTATGTTCTGGATATGTATATGTTGGATATATATGAATATTCTGTCAAATTGAATGATTTTAAGAAAAAACAAAAAATAGGGGCTATATAGCCACTTTGCCGTCGGCTGGCGGACGGCAAAGAGCTTTGCCGTCAGCCAGCAGACAGCAAAGTGGCCACGTGGCAGCTACCTGTGCAAACTGGGCTGGCCTAGGTGGGTTCTTTGCCGTCCGCCAGCGGACGACAAAGAACCCACCTAGGCCAGCCCCAGCTATAAAAAAGGTATTTTGCCGTCCGCTGGCGGACGGCAAAGCACGCCGTTCAGCCCCTAACAGAGCTAAGTGCGCACGTGTGCCGTCCAGGCTCTTTGCCGTCCGCTGACGGACGGCAAAGAACCTAAGGTCTTTGCCGTCCGCCAGCGGACGGCAAATCAGCCTTTACCGTGGATTGTTTAGCCGGACGGTTTGCTGTCCGCTGGCAGACGACAAAGCCTTTGCCGTCCGTGTTTCATGCCTTTGCCGTCCGAGATGGCGGACGACAAAGTACCTGCTAGCAATCTATCCAAACAGAAGAGTCTGTAGCAATCTATTAAACCAGTGTAATTATGTAACTCAAAACATTATGAACATTTAGGACATGCTAAATAATTTATATGAAAATACTATGTAATAATTTAAGAAACTTTTCACGTTCCAATAAAATAATAAAATTCAAACACTACAGAAAAAGTTTCTGTTTTTACACAGAACATATCAAAACATGCAATGCAAGCATGCTAATGCAATTCTTGGAAATTTTTCTTGGAAAACTAGATTGTAAATAACATCTAACAGAGAAAAACAAATTATAATGACGCTCCAAGCAAAACGCACATCGTGTGAGGAAAAAAATGTAACTATGTGAATACTCTCGCATCTAAGAATCTAAAAATATAACTATGTGAATACTCTTGCTCCAAGTAAGATGTACCGATAATGTTGGAGATGAAAGAGGGGATGCCTTTCGGGGCATCCCCAAGCTTAGAAGCTTGAGTATTCCTTGGGTATTACCTTGGGGGTAACTTGGTCATCCCCAAGCTTAGGTCCTTGCTGATCCTTATTCACCTCATATCGGTATCTCACCCAAAACTTGAAAACTTCAATCGCATAAAATTTAACGAAACTTCGTGAGATGGGTTAGTGTAGTGAATATAGATCATTCACTTAGGTACTATCAAGAGAAGATTCATAATTGTTCTCACATAATACCTACTATATTCCATTATTCCCACAATTTATATTACCACATATAAGCTATGGAAACACTTGAAACAAGCAAACTATGCATGCAAAACAGAATCTGTCAAAAAGAGAACAATCTGTAAAGATCTGAATCATCACCATACTTACCTGACATTAAAAATTCTGAAAAATTAGGAAATATCACAGAATTTTAATGGCAATGTTGTGTAATAATTTCAGAGGTTTTTACTCTCCAGTAAAATCATATAATTCATATACTGGACGCAAAACTTTCTGTTTTTGCACAGAATTAAACAAGCAAGTATCCACACTATACCAAAGGCTTTACTTGGCACTTTATTGAAATAAAAGACACAAAACATGATTACTAAAGTATCTTAATCATGTCAACACATAAAAACAGAAGGTAGAAGTGTTGGGTTGTCTCCCAACAAGTGCTTTTCTTTAATGCCTTTTAGCTAGGCATGGTTATTTCAATGATGCTCGCATAAAAGTAAACAATTGAAACAAAATGGGAGCATCATGAAGCATATGACAAGAATCTTTAAGTCTAACCCACTTCCTATGGATAGGGATTTTGTGATCAAACAATTTATGGGAGCAAGAATCAACTAGCATAGGAAGGCAAAACAAGCATATCTTCAAAAATTTGAACACATAGTGAGGAAACTTGATATTATTGCAATTCCTAAAAGCATATGTTCCTCCCTCATAATAATGTTTAGAAGCATCATGAAGGAGTTCAACAATATAACTATCACACACAACATCCTCTTCATGATGCACAAACATAGAATTTTTATCACTCTCCACATAAGCAAATTTCTTCTCATTCATAATAGTGGGAGCAAACTTAACAAAATAACTCTCATGAGTTACTTGATAGACATAACCACTTTGAATATTAAAATCATGATAACAAGTTTCATGGTTACTATCACTTTTTATATCATACATGTCATCATCATAATCATCATAGATATGAGGCATGCCATCATCATAATAGTTTGGCTCATCAATACCTGGGGGACTAAAAATATCATATTCATCAAACATAGCATCCCCAAGCTTGTGGCTTTGCATATCACTAGCATCATGAATATTCAGAGAATTCATACTAGCAATATTTCTACCATGCTCATCATTCAAGGAATTCTCATCAAGTATTTTCATACATTCTTCCTCTACCAATTGAGCACAATTTTCCGAACCATCATTTTCACGAAAGACATTAAAAGAGACGAAACAATTGATGCAACCTAAACTCCATTTTTTCTAGTTTTATTTTATAAAACCAAACTAGTGAAAACCAAGAAACTAAAAGATTTGATTGCAAGATCTAAAGATATACCTTCAAGCACTCACCTCTCCGGCAACGGTGCTACAAAAGAGCTGGATGTCTACTATGTAACCTTCTTCTTGTAGACTCATGTTGGGCCTCCAAGCGCAGAGTTTTGTAGGACAGTAGCAAATTTCCCTCAAGTGGATGACCTAAGGTTTATCAATCCATGGGAGGCGTAGGATGAAGATGGTCTCTCTCGAGCAACCCTGCAACCAAATAACAAAGAGTCTCTTGTGTCCCCAACACACCCAATACAATGGTAAATTGTATAGCTGCACTAGTTCGGTGAAGAGATGGTGATACAAGTGTAATATGAATGGTAGATATAGGTTTTTGTAATCTAAAAATATAGAAACAGTAAGGTAACTAATGATAAAAGTGACCACAAATGGTATTGCAATGCTTAGAAACAAGGCCTAGGCTTCATACTTTCACTACTGCAAGTTCTCTCAACAATATTGACATAGTTGAATCATATGTAAATCCCTCACGTGCGGCAATGAGGTCACTCCAAAGTCACAAATAGCGGAGAACAAATGAAGAAATTATTTTAGGGTATGAAACCACCTCAAAGTTATCTTTTTCCAGTCAATCTTATGAGCTATCCCTATAAGTGTCACGAGCAGCCCTAGAGTTCGTACTAAAATAACACCTTAATATGCACATCAACCAAAACCATAATGTCACCTAGATACTCCAATGTCACCACGAGTATCCATGGGCTTGATTATATGATATGCATCACACAATTTCAGATTCATCATGTTTAATCCAACACAAAGAACTTCAAAGAGTGCCCAAAGTTTCTACCGGAGGGTCAAGACGAAACATGTGCCAACCCCTATGCATAGATTCCCAAGGTCACAGAACCCGCAAGTTGATCACCAAAACATACATCAAGTGGATCAATAGAACATCCCATTGTCACCATGGATATCCCATTGCAAGACATACGCCAAGTGTTCTTAAATCCTTAAAGACTCAATCCGATAAGAAAACTTCAAAGGGATAACTCAATTCATCACAAGAAGATAGAGAGGGAAAACTTCCATATGATTTATCTATATTAATAAAGCTCGCGGTACATGAAGATCGTGCCATCTCAAGAACACGAGAGAGAGAGATCAAACACATAGCTACTGGTACATACCCTCAGCCCCGAGGGTGAACTAGTCCCTCCTCATCATGAAGACAACCGGGATGATGAAGATGGCCTCCGGTGATGGTTTCCCCCTCCGGCAGGGTGCCGGAACAGGCTCCCGATTGGTTTTTCGTGTCTATAGAGTCTTGCGGCAGCGGAACTCCCCATCTAGGTTTCTTTTCGGAGGTTTTGGTATTTATAACAATTTTTGGCGTCAGTCTCATGTCAAGGGGGTGCCTGAGGGGCCCACAAGCCCGAAGCACCCTCCCTGGGGGTAGGGCGCGCCTAGAGGGCTTGGGGCCTCCTCATCCACTTCCTGGCCCAGCTCTTGTGCTTCGGGGTCTCTTTTGGTCCATAAAAAGTCACCATAAATTTTCAGCCCATTCCGAAAACTTTCATTTCTACACACAAAAAAGACACCACGGTAGTTTTGTTGAAAACAGTGTCAGTCTGGGTTGGTTCTAACCAAATCATACAAAAACCATATAAAATTGTTATAAACATGGCATGAGTACTTCATAAAATATAGATACGTTGGAGACGTATCACCTCCGACAAGTTTTTTAGCTGTAAGATGGAGGAGAACAACTCTGTCAATGAATACGTGCTCAAAATGTTTGGGCTACTATAATCGCTCAAGCCAATTGGGAGTTAATCTTACGGATGAGGTAATGGTTTACAAAGTTCTCCGGCCACTGCCACCTGGCTACAAGAGCTGATATAGACCGAACCTCGACGGTGAGATCAGATGTGTTCTTGCTGCCTGATCTTTCACGACACTCCACCACCAGTAGTAGGGACTTCTCACCCGCACACACAATGTACACGAAGTAGAAGGTTTGAACCTTGCGACTCAGCACGAGAAAACCAATCTCGATGACGATACTCACGCACAAAACAATTTCTATGAAGAAATCACAACACAGAGGTTTTCTAAAGGTCCCTCCAAACTAGATACGGGTGTCTATCCTGAAAACCACATCGTGTCTATTTCATAAAAAAATCAACCTCCAAGTCTTGACAGATTGAGGGATCTTCCTTTTACGTGGAAGTGGCATGAATAGAAACAAATTCCTTTTCACGATTTTATTGGCCAAGTTAAATAAACCATAGATTCCATACTCCCACGTATCTATGTACACACCTTCTCTTATAATCAATCTCTTGTCGGCCCCACTTGCATGCATGGTAACTAACTGATTTTCTGATGCATGTAGACATGGAAATATTGCACCATGCATTGGTGTAAAATCATGCAAACATATATCTTGTATATCCATGGCATGGTTGCACGTGATGCCTACTAATTCATCTTCATACTTTGAAACATGTATATCATGGGCATGAACATTTTTTTTTCCAAGTTGGACATAACAATATAGTCCTTTTTCTTTAGTGTTTTCCATGGACGTATCAAGAGCTTTGGGATGGAGAAGACGATCCCTGAATTGTACGCAATGCTTAAATCTATGGAAGTAGAAATCAAAAAGGAGCATCAAGTGCTGATGGTGAACCAGACCACTAATTTCAAGAAAGGAAAGGGCAAGAAGGGAAACATCAAGAAGAACGGCAAGCCAGCTGCCGCTCCTGTGAAGAAACCCAAGGCTGGACCTAAGCCTGAGACAGAGTGCTTCTACTTTAAGGAAACTGGCCATTGGAAGCGGAACATCCCCAAGTACCTGGCTGATAAGAAGGCTGGCAACATCAACAAAGGTATATTTGATATACATGTTATTGATGTGTACCTAACTAGCTCTCGTAGTAGTGCATGTCTATTTGATACTGGTTCGGTTGCTCATATTTTAACTTGAATCATGAACTACGAAATAATGGAGGCTAGCAAAGGACGAGGTGATAATGTGTGTTGAAAATGGTTCCAAGGTTGATGTAATACCCCCGGCACACTCACTCTTTGATTGCCACCAGAATTAGTTTTAAACCTAAATAATTGTTATTTGGTGCCTGTGTTGAGCATGAACATTATATTTGTATCTTTTTTATTGCAAGACGGTTATTCATTTAAATGAGATAATGATGGTTTTTCTATTTATATGAGTAACATATTTTACGAGCATGCACCCAATGTGAATTGTTTGTTCTTGTTGAATCTTGATCATAGTGATACAAGTGTTCATAACATTGATGCCAAAAGATGGAAAGTTAATAATGATAGTAGCACTTACTTGTGGCACTGCCGCTTATGTCATATTGGTGTAAAGCGCATGAAGAAACTCCATGCTGATGGACTTTTGGAATCACTCGATTTTGAATCACTTGATACATGCGAACCATGTTGTCGTGGAAACGAGCCTGACAGTAGATAGTAGGGGTACGAATGGAGAGGGCAGAGTCCTAGCTACGATGAGGGTGTACACGCAAGTGTATGAGTTCAGGCCCCTCTCGTGGAGATAACAGCCCTACGTCTCAGTGCTCGGGAGCTCTTATGTCGAGTGGAATGTAGAGATTACAATAGTTGCTAACCCTTGTGCCGGAGGGGAGGGGCGTCTTATATAGAGTTCGCTGCCCCTCATAATGGTCCCGCATCAAAGGGTCTGGTCGTGGCGTGTAAAGTCTGCCGTTACAGGTAACGTACGCAGTAAAAGCTATTAAAGACCATTAAGCCAGCGTCTGCCCGTTGGGCTCTTGATGATGGCTCCTGGTCTTCTGGCGTCGAGTGAAGCGAGGTCTATCGAGTGACACGCGACTGTCGAGTGAGTGCGGGAGTCTCCGAGTGGATTACTGTCGAGTGACTTTGAACGTCTCCAGGGATCCACTCGGAAGTTCATGCTTGATCTTCAAGTCCTCCCATGTGGTGTCCGTAGGGTAGGGTATGCGGGCCTTTCCTAGGACCCTACCCTAGGTACATATCCTCGTCATTAGCCCCCGAATGGATCGGGGTTTGAGTGGTGGAAGGAGGTATCAACAAAGACCTTGAGTTGGTATATCAAATCCTCTGAATGACATTTGAGATTTCCATGGAACTTGCGTCGATTGAACTCTGAGCCTTAACATTCATTCAGGATCGACACGCAAAATCTTCCGAATGATATTCGGGTCTTCAACGAAATTTACGTTGATTGAATTCTTCTCCGCTCGCCTGGATCCATTCAGTCTTAAAAGTGTCCGAGTGAATCGAGCGCATCTTGGGGGGTGACGGGTCGGTCTGACGGGCCCGGATTCTCCGGGATACGAAAATTTGGGAAGCGCGCACGTGCGCGGAGATGACGCCATGATCAGGGCTAGTGGAGGCACGATGCCTCGATTCTTGCGCCGGTCAAACCGCCACACACGGGGCGCCGTCGGCGGTTGGCGTGTGCAGTTATCTCGCGGGCCCACCGGTCAGTGAGACACTCGGTAGCATATAAAGCACTCTGAGCCACGGATTGCATAGTACCTTCCGCCAATTCTCCCTCTCTTCCTCTGCCTCCTCTTCTCCCCAGCACAGCACACCGCTCTCCTCCAACCAGAGCCACTGCTCCGATGACGAAGAACGCGATGGAGAAGCTGGAGCGTGCAAAGAAGGGGACGTCAAAGCTCAAGGGCAAGAAGCCCTCGACCGCTCGGTTCACCGCGCCCGCGGGTTGGATGCATGGGGATTTTCTCCCCTCTGTTTTCAGCCGCGAGGACCTCGAGGGCCTCGTCTCCGACGGGCTGGTGGCAGACGGCGCCTGGAGGTTGCCGGGGGAGGAGCGCGAGCCGGAGCCGCGCGACGGAGAGCGGGTTCTTCTCCTCTCCCATGTAGAAAGAGGTTTCTTCATGCCCCCTCACCCCTTCTTCCGGGGATTTCTGAATTTCTTTGGGGCGCAGCTGCATCACTTTCCGCCGAACACCATGGCATACTTGTCTGCATTTGTCACCTTGTGCGAATGTTTCCTGGGGTGCCCTCCTCACTTGGGGTTGTTTAAGCATCTCTTCACGGTCAGATCGCAGTCTGTGAAGAAAATCCTTGCTGCCAATGGGAAGACCCACGTGCTCCAGTTGTGTGGAGGCTTAGGGGTCCAGAAAAGGCAACGTAGTTCCTTTCCTGCCTTTTCTCTTCCCGAATCTGTCCGAGGCTGGCAGTCGACCTGGTTCTACTGCAAAGATGTAGCGCCGCCCAACATGTCGACTGGTCTTCCTCCGTTTTCACCTGACCGACCCGCTGCCCCAAGTCCCTGAAGGTGACCGACGAGGAGCATGTCCAAGTTGGTATCCTAGTCGAGGCCGTGGTTCAACTGATCCGAGGTGGGGTGACAGTTATGGATCTGCTCAAAACGTTCCTTGGTCGACGTATCCAGCCGCTCCAGGCCAGAGACCACGCCATGTGGCACTACTCCGGTCCGGGGGACTCGACCAGGACGCACCCAGAAGAAATTACATAGGGGACTGTCGAGTAGTGGCTTTGGAGCATCACTTGAAATTGTGACAACCCCTCGAGAGCCAAGAGGATCCAACCTTACTTGGCTGAAAACCCACCAAAGAACCTGGTGAGATGTGTAATGTTTACAGATACATTTATACTGTCGATTGATGTACTGACTTGTGGTCTGACTCTCTTGTTTGAATCATGCAGGAATGGACGAACATGCGCTCGCCCATTCCCAACGGGAATTATGTGCACGACGGCGTGGTGAGTGAGGGCGGCAGTGTGGACGGCGACGGGCTCTCTGACTCCAAGGATGAATATGAAGATTCCGGCAAAGAGGAAGGAGTCGAGTCGCCCCCTCGTTGTAAAGGCCGCACTAGGGCTCTCAATGACCCGATGGCTGCTGAGGACAAGGCCCCGGGCCCAAGCAAGAAGAACCCAAAATGGAGCCGCCCCTCAACTGTCGAGTCGAACGAAAGACTAGCCAAGCAGCCCAAGCAAGCCACCTCCAAGCCTCACAAAGCACTGCACCATATGAGGGTGGCCGTACCTGTCGTCTCCACGTAAGTGTTAATTTCCGAATTGTTTTGTTGACTGAAGTCTTGAGTTATATCTGAGTGAAAGTTGTCTACTCCATCAGAGCTGCAACATCTGTGACCTCGCCTCGTCGAGATGAGGAGGACGTAATGGATGTTGATAGCGCTGACGCTGCCACTTCTCACAAAGGTAAAAAAGTTGTTAGTTTTTCCGAATAGGATTCGACACATGTAGATGTTGATGCTGTTGATTGTTGCAGAGGTCATTCATGTGGAGGACGATGAGGGGCTGCCGGGCACTTCGCGTGCTCGCACCCAAAGGGCGTCATTGTTGCAAGCACCCCAGCACTCAACTATGGAGTCTTCCCAGAGGACAGGTGACTCGACGCGACCCAGGGTTGAGTCTACAACACCACCGTCGCATGCTCCTCAAACCGTCTCGACCGTCATGACGTCGGCTTCGACCGAACCTCTTCAGGATAATCCAGCTACTCCCGCGACTGCGCCGACCCCACCTGCGACGGCCTTCCCTCTACATTGCATCCCGGAAGACCAAACCGGAGCTGCAAAGGAAGCCATGATCCAGGCGGAGCAGCTCATGCTGAGGACCAAGGAGGCGTACAAGGCCAGCAAACTGGCTTTTGATGTCAGCGCAGCCCTCTGCACCAATGTCTGAGTAATTTCGATTGTAAGTCCTTTGTGATTGAATTATTGTCTTTTCTTAGCTGCCGAACACCCACTGGGTGATTGCCGTAGAATGTTTGAACCTCCTCCAGTCGAATAGATCGGACCGTAGTCGAGTAGGATTAGGATTGGTAGTACACGCAGTACTGTTGTCGTTCGACATGTCGAGTGTGTTTTCTGACGAGTTACTCGACGGATCGAGAGTTAAATGTCTCAGTGGGGGCGCTCTTAGCGCACCCACTGGGTGTAGTCCTCGAGACCGTTGTCGAGTGCTTGCCTCGGCAGGGGTCTTAGAGTCTGGTGTCATACGCGTGGTACTAATGTCACTCGACATGTCAAGTGTATTTTCTGACTAGTTACTCGACGGATTGAGAGTTAACCATCTCAGTGGGGGCGCTCTTAGCGCACCCACTTGGTGTAGTCCTCGAGACTGCTGTCGAGTGCTTGCATCGGCAGGGGTCTTAGAGTCTGTTGTATACAGGATACATTTTGCCTTTGAATCACACCACTCCGTACCTACCTTGCAGGTTTCATGGATATTATTGGCAAACCATGATATGACGCTACATAAGGATAGACTACACTTCATAGAGTAGGGGGTGCGTCACTAGACGGGTCGAGTGTCGTGACAGGGCTGACCTTGTCGAATGTTTGAATAACCAGTTGGGGCACGCTAAGTGCACCCACTGGGTGTAGTCCCCGAGGCTACTGTACATCGCAGACGATAAACAATAGGCTTGAAAACTTGTCGTACGCGTGGTACTTGGGTCACTCGACATGTCGAGTGTATTTTCTGACGAGTTACTCGACGGATCGAGAGTTAACCGTCTTAGTGGGGGCGCTCTTAGCGCACCCACTGGGTGTAGTCCCCGAGATCACTGTCGATTGCTTGCATCGGCAGGGATCTTAGAGTCTGTTGTCATACGCGTGGTACTGTTGTCACTCGACATGTCGAGTGTATTTTCTGACGAGTTACTCGATGGATCGAGAGTTAACCGTCTCATTGGGGGCGCTCTTAGCGCACCCACTGGGTGTAGTCCCCGAGACCGCTGTCGAGTGCTTGCGTCGGCAGGGGTCTTAATAGAGACAACTTTTGAATTTATTTATGGCGCGCGGAGCGCCAGAGCCACTCGACATGTCGAGTGGACTTTCTGCTTGAATTCTTCCAAGATTGTCATTCGTCGGTTTTAATAACTAAGTCGACTGTTGAGGAACCACTTGCTGATTGAACTCCTGTATCTTGTTGGTTCCAGACGGCTTGTGAACATGGGACGCAGTACAAGGAGATGGAGGAGGAGAGGAACCAGTTGCAGGTGGACCTGGCGGCTGCCAACAACACCCTAAAGTGAGCACGTGCTGAGCTGAAGTCTCTGGGAGGTATTTACTGTCGACTATCAGCATTCCCATCTTCACTTTTCATGTTTTGAACCGAGTGCTCTCACTCGAACAGACGTGCACAATGAAAACCGTCGACTCCAAGCGCGACTGAACAATGTTGTTTCTTTAGATTCCATGAAGAAGGCACTTGAGGAGAAGGACAAAGCACTCGCCGATGCCCAATGGGTGGCCAGGGACAAAACTGAAGCTACAGATTAGAAGCTGGCAGCCGCCTAGAAGCTGGAAGAGGAGAACACCAAACTCAAGCAGGAGCGCGCGGACCTCGTCAAGAGGGCCGAGCAGCTGAACAAGAGGAGCAATGGCCTGGAGAAGCATTTGGGCGAGTTCTCGAGGAAGATGTATATTCTGCTCGACGGTAAGTATTTTTGTCGACTGAGCTTTGTAAAATCTTTGAGGGTTGTAGTTCACCGATTCTCCTCCCATTACCCATTCTTCAACAGAATTCTGCCAAGACTTTGAGAAGGAGATAGAGGAGGTTGAGCCCAATCTGGATCCCACCAAGTCTCTTGTCGCAGATGTGATGGCCATGAATATGCTCCGACTGAATTTTCGGCTCAAGGGCGTCCAGGCATTGTCCGACTGAAGTTTGCAATGGAGAGGATCAACAAAGAGCTATGGCCTGAGGACACATTCCAGCTTGACCTCAACTCGATGATGGCTCGCCTGGACGAACTTCCAAGTCGAGTGCAGGCCTGGAAGAAATCTGCCGCTCGTTGTGGGGCTGACGTGGCGTTATCACTCGTCAGGGTCCATTGCAGGGACGTGAAGGAGGAGAGGATGAAGGAGCTTCAGGTGGTCAACACGAAGAAACTCCAGTTTGAGGACTTCATGGAGACCTTCATCGAAGCGGCCACCAAAATCGCTGACGGCATCGACCTGGTCACCTTCGTCGAGCCCGCCAGTCCGTCACCTGCTTGAAAAACTTATCTTTGAAAGAAACAGTTAAATTTGCCTCGGTATGCCAAGTGGATTTGTATCCTTTAAAACTTCATTCAGGCCTTAGGCCTGAGCACGTTTGCTTTTGTACGAAACATTTATCCGTGGTTTACCCTTTGGATTTTGTTCATATTTGGCTTTCAATCGTCTATTTGACTGAGTTTTACTTAGGCGAAGCGTGTTCGCAGCTAAGCCCCCGAGTGTGAGGATTGCTCATCACTCGGAGTATTTTTGAACTTAGGCGAATGTCGATTCGCGGCTAAGTTGTCGAGTGAATGGATTACTATCCACTCGACGAGGTTTTTACTTAGGCGAAACGTGTTTCGCAGCTAAGTCCCTGAGTGTGAGGATTTCTCATCACTCGGAGTATTTGAAACTTAGGCGAATGTCGATTCACGTCTAAGCTATCGAGTGGATGGATTACCATCGTCTCGAGGAATTTTTTAACTTAGGCAAATTGTATTCGCAGCTAAGTCCCCGAGCGTGAGGATCGTTCATCACTCAGAGTATTTGGAACTTAGGCGAATGTCGATTCACGTCTAAGCTGTCGAGTGGATGGATTACCATCGTCTCGACGAATTTTTGAACTTAGACGAATTGTATTCGCAGCTAAGTCCCGGAGCGTGAGGATCACTCATCACTCGGAGTATTTTGAACATAGGCGAACGTCGATTCGCATCTAAGCTGTCGAGTGAATGGATTACTATCCACTCGACGAATTTTTTAACTTAGGCGAAACGTGTTTTCATAGCTAAGTCGCCGAGCATGAGGATCGCTCATCACTCGGAGTATTTTGAACTTAGGCGAATGTCGATTCGCAGCTAAGATGTCGAGTGAATGGATTCCTATCCACTCGACGAGGTTTTTACTTAGGCGAAACGTGTTTCGCAGCTAAGCCCCCGAGCGTGAGGATCGCTCATCACTCGGAGTATTTGAAACTTAGGCAAATGTTGATTCGCGTCTAAGCTGTTGAGTGGATGGATTACCATCATCTCGACGAATTTTTTAACTTAGGCGAATTGTATTCGCAGCTAAGTCCCCGAGCGTGAGGATCGCTCATCACTTGGGGTATTTGGAACTTAGGTGAATGTCTATTCGCATCTAAACTGTCGAGTGAATGGATTACCATTGTCCCGATGAATTTTTTAACTTAGGTGAATTGTATTTGCAGCTAAGCCCCCGAGCGTGAGGATCGCTCATCACTCAGAGTATTTTGAACTTAGGCGAATGTCGACTCGCATCTAAGTTGTCGAGTGAATGGATTGGTATCCAGTCGACGAGTTTTTTTAACTTAGGCGAATTGTATTCGCAGCTAAGCCCCCGAGCGTGAGGATCTCTCATCACTCAGAGTATTTTGAACTTAGGCGAATGTCGACTCACATCTAAGTTGTTGAGTGGATGGATTACTATCCAGTCGACGAGGTTTTTAACTTAGGCGAAATGTATTCGCAGCTAAGCCCCCGAGCGTGAGGATCGCTCATCACTCGAAGTGTTTTGAACTTAGGCGAATGTCGATTCGCATCTAAGCTGTCGAGTGAATGGATTACCATCGTCTCAACTATTTTTTTTAACTTAGGCGAATTGTATTCGCGGCTGAGTCCCCGAGCATGAGGATCGCTCATCACTCGGAGTATTTTGAACTTAGGCGAATGTCGATTCACATCTAAGTTGTCAAGTGAATCGATTGCTATCCAGTCGACGAGTTTTTTAACTTAAGCGAATTGTATTCACAGCTAAGCCCCCGAGCGTGAGGATCACTCATCACTCGTATTATTTTGAACTTAGGCGAATGTAGATTTGCATCTAAGTTGTCGAGTGGATGGATTAACATCCACTCGACGAGTTTTTTGAACCCAAGCGAAGACGGATTCGCAAATAGGCTGTCAAGTGAATGGACTGCTATCCACCCGACAGGGTTTTTAACTTAGGCGAAAACATGTTTTGCAGCTAAGCCCCTGAGTGCGAGGATTGCTCGTCGCTCGGAGTATCCCCAGGTGAACAACTGCACGATTGGAATCGACGAGGTATTAATTGCAGAGACACAAATTGCATTGATGAAGAACTCTTATTACATCAGAAAACTAATGTCTCAAGTGTAAAAATGTCAAAGCAGGTCTGCATTCCAAGCTCGTGACTCATCCACCTACTTCATGAGATTATATAAGTGATAGGCCCCACTGTTTAGCACCTTGGTGACTACAAAAGGACCTTCCCATGCAGGAGCTAGCTTGTGAGGTCGGTGTTGATTCACTCGGAGCACCAAATCTCCTTCATGGAATGCTCGGCTTCTGACGTTCCTTGCATGGAAGCGCCGCAAGTCTTGCTGATAGGCTGTGGTTCGGATCAGAGCCATCTCACGCTCTTCTTCCAGAAGATCTACCCCATCTTGCTTGGCCTGCTCGGCTTCGGCTTCATAATACAGCTCCACTCGAGGAGAGTTGTGAGCCAAGTCACTCGGCAGTATAGCTTCGGCACCATAGACTAGGAAGAAAGGAGTTCGTCCCAGTCGACCGATTAGGCGTTGTCCTCAAGCCCCACAAAATAGACGGCAATTCGGTTACCCACACACCAGCGGCATGATCCAAATCGCGCATGAGATGAGGCTTTAGACCTTGCAGAATGAGACCGTTAGCCCGCTCAACTTGCCCATTGGTTTGAGGATGCGCAACGGAAGCATAATCCACTCGGGTGCCTTAGAAGTTACAGAATCTTCTGAATTCTTCCGAGTCAAAATTAGTGCCATTGTTCATGATGATATTGTGGGGAATGTCGAACCGGATAATGATCTCTCTCATGAACGTGACCGACGTGCGGGAATTCAACTTCTTGATGGGCTTGGCTTTGATCCACTTGGTGAACTTGTCGACTGCTACCAACAGGTGGGTGAATCCTCCTTTCCCGGGTCGGAAAGGACCAACCATGTCGAGCCCCCAAACCGCAAACGGCCAGGCGAGTGGAATTGTTTTCAGAGCAGATGCTGGCTTGTGTGACAGGTTTGCATAGAACTGACAGCCTTCGCAATGATCAACAATGTCCTTAGACATTTCATTAGCCCGTGGCCAATAAAAACCCGCTCGGTATGCTTTAGCGATGATCGCCCTTGAAGACACATGGTGTCCGCAAGTTCCCGAGTGGATTTCATCTAGAATCATTCGACCTTCTTCGGGCGAAATGCAGCGATGGGTGACACCCGACACACTTTCTCTGAAAAGCTGATCTCCCATCACAGTGAAAGCTTTGGACCTACGCACAATCTGCCGAGCCTCTGCTTCATCTTCAGGAAGCTCCTGTCTGAGGATATAGGCTATGTACGGTACAGTCCAGTCGGGAATGATAACTAGCACCTCCATGACCAGGTCAATCACGGCGGGAACGTCGACTTTAGTCGAGTCAGAGGAGCTTAAGGTTTGCGGGGGCTCTTCGGTGAAGGGATCCTCTTGTATCGAAGGAGAATGCAAATGCTCTAGGAACACTCCGCTGGGGACCGGCCGTCGAGTTGAACCAATCTTGGATAGCTCATCTGTTGCCTGATTTTTCAATCGAGAAACATGGTGAAGTTCCAAGCCTTCAAATTTCTTCTCCAGCTTCCGTACTGCATTGCAGTATCCGGTCATAGCAGGGTTTCTAAGATCCCACTCTTTCATCACTTGATTCACCACCAAATCTGAGTCGCCATAAACCATCAAGCGCTTGACGCCGAGCGAAATAGCCATGCGCAACCCGTACAAAAGTGCTTCGTACTCTGCTTCATTGTTGGAGGAATCAAAGTGAATTTAAAAGACATAGCTGAGCTTGTCGCCTCTGGGGGATATCAAAAAACCGCCAGCACCGGATCCATTCAGCATCTTGGAGCCATCGAAGAACATTGTCCAATGCGCCGAGTGAACTTGGATAGGATGTTGCTGTTCGATCCACTCGGCCATGAAATCTGCCAATGCTTGGGACTTGATTGCATTCTTGGCTTCGAATCTGATGTCGAAGTGACCCAGCTCAATTGCCCATTTAACAACTCGACCTGATGCGTCGCGATTATTGAAAATCTCTGATAAAGGTGCATCACTGACAACTGAGATCGAGTGGTCTTGGAAATAATGTGCCACCTTCTTCGCTGATAAGTAAATACCATACACCAGCTTCTGATAATGAGCATATCTCTGCTTCGAGGGGGACAAAACTTCCGAGACATAATAGACTGGCCGTTGAACCTTATAGGCTTTGCCTTCCTCTTCTCGCTCGACAGTCAGTACTGTACTGACGACCTGATTTGTGGCCGCGATGTACAGGAGCAAGGGCTCTTTGCTGATAGGAGCGGCAAGCACCGGCTGGGTGGACAGTAGGGCTTTGAGCTCAACAAATGCTGCTTCGGCTTCAGGAGTCCAGTCGAATGTGTCTGATTTCTTCATCAACTAATACAAGGGCAGAGCCTTCTCACCAAGACGAGAAATGAATCGACTTAATGACGCCAAGCAACCTGTGAGCTTCTAAACATCGTGCACTCGCACGGGAGTCTTCATACGGGTAATGGCGCTGATCTTCTCGGGATTGACATCAATTCCTCGCTCGGAAACGAGAAAACCAAGCAACTTGCCGCCAGGGACACCGAAGGTACATTTGGCCGGATTCAGCTTTATGTCGAATCGCCTCAGATTGGCGAATGTCTCGGCCAAGTCAGCCAGCAGGTTGGAACCTTTGCGGGACTTGACCACTATATCGTCCATGTACGCCTCAACATTCCGAGGGATCTGTTCGAGTAAACATTTCTGAATCATGCGCATAAAAGTAGCACCGTCAATCTTGAGACCAAAAGGCATGGTGATGTAGCAAAAACACCCAAACGGGGTGATGAAGGCTATTTTTATTTCATCTGGGCCAAACAGACGGATCTGATGGTACCCAGAATAGGCATCCAAAAACGATAATCGCTCGCACCCCGCTGTCGAGTCAACAATCTGATCTATGCGGGGGAGCGGAAAATGGTCTTTCGGACACACCTTATTAAGATGTTTGAAGTCAATGCACATGCGCAATGACTTATCTTTTTTGGGCACCATCACAACATTCGAGAGCCACTCGGAGTGGTAAATATCCTGAATGAACTTGGCTTGCAAGAGACGGGCCACTTCTTCTCCGATTGCCTTGCGCTTCTCAGTCGCGGATCGACGCAAATGCTCCCTAACGGGCTTGGCCTTCAGATCCACTCGCAGGAGGTGCTCAGCCAGCTCCCTAGGAATTCCCGGCATGTCAGTAGGCTTCCATGCAAAGATATCCCAGTTCTCACAGAGGAACTGGATGAGCTTGTCTTCCTATTTGATGTCGACTGTCGTCGAGATATTTGTCGGAGCGGCTGTTGGATCCGTCGGGTGGATGTGCACCTTCATTACTTCTCCTGCCGACTGAAATGCCGACTCGGAAGTCGGCTTTTTTGCGCAGAGCAAATCAGCAGGATCAGTAGTTTTCTTGTACTCCTCCAGCTCGACCATGGCCATCTGTTGATTGGCGATCTTGGACCCTTGCTAGAGGCACTCTTCGGCCCGCTGTCGATTGCCAGTGATCGTGATCACGCCGTTAGGTCCCGGCATTTTCAGCTTGAGATACACGTAACACGGTCGGGCCATGAAACGCGCATAGGCGGGTCGACCCAAAATGGCATGGTGAGTGCTCTTGAAATCCACGACTTCAAACGTCAACTTTTCTTTTCGGAAATTTTTGCTATCTCCGAATACCACATCCAATGATATCTGGCCGAGTGACTTGGCCTTCTTTCCTAGGATGACCCCATGGAAATGCATGCTGCTTTCGCTGAGACGGGACATAGGAATGCCCATTCCCTTCAGGGTATCCGCATACAGAATGTTCAGGCCGCTGCCGCCGTCCATGAGGACTTTTCTGAGCCGAGTCCCCTGCACCACCGGATCAACTACCAGAGCCTGTCGACCGGGGGTGGCCACACGTGCAGGATGGTCAGTCTGGTCGAATGTGACAGCATACTGAGACCATTTGAGGTAGGTGGGGGTGTCTGGCACAGCCATATTGATCTCTCTATTTATGACTTTCAGACGACTCTTGCTCTCGACGCCAGCAAAGATCACCAGGGTAGAAGTGACATCCGGGAAGGTTTCCTTCTCTTCGTCTTCATCTTCTTTTTCAGGAGATTTCTCACTCGACTGGTTTCCCTTGAACTGTTGGATGAGGGTCCGATACTGTCCAGTGGTGTGCTTAGGCAAAATCAGGTTGCCTTCTGCATCTTTCTTCGTGTGAATCACACACGGTTGATCCAAGATATCGGTTCCTGACTGACCCTTCCCCTTCTTGGGGGCATACTGAGCTTTAGCCTTGCCCTTGTTTTTCGACGGAGTCGCCAGTGCTGCGGCCTCCGCCGGAACTGGGTCTTCAGCCTTCCACTTTTTTTTCCTATTGCTACCGCCGCCAGACTCATTGGCAACCGCTTTTCCTTTGCCGCTACGGAGGCGGTCTTCCTCCTCGCCATTGGCATAGCGAGTGGTAATTTCCATCATCTTGCCGAGTGAAATGTCTCCCGTGCGTCCGAACTTCAAATACAACTCTCTGTATCTCACACCGGCCTTGAAGGCACAAACAGCCTGGTGTTCCGATACATTTTCCACCGTATGATGCAGGGTGGACCATCGCTGAATATAGTCTCTTAAGGTTTCGCTGGGCTTCTGGACGCAGTGCTGTAAGTCGGCCAGACCTGCGGGGTGCTTGCAAGTGCCCTCGAAGGTCCGCACAACCACTCGGGCAAGATCTTCCCAACAATGAATGCTGGAAGGAGCCAACCGATTCAACCAAGCTCGAGCTGGTCCATCCAACATAAGAGGCAGGTGCTTCATTGCGACATCGTCATTCCCGCCACCAATCTGCACAGCCACTCGGTAATCATCAAGCCAGGTCTCTGGTTTTGTTTCACCAGAAAACTTGCCGATCCCCGCCGCCATTCTGAAGTTGGGGGGAATCTCCACAGAGCGTATAGCTCTGCTAAAACACTCTGGACCAGACACTACAGCTGAGCTACCACTCGGGACATCTCTATCGTGCCCTTCTCTGAAGGCTCTGCTCTTGTCGATCCGCTTCTGAAGAAGGTACGTGCGGGCATCAAAGTTCGCGTCCCGCTCATCACCGAAGGAGTGCCTGTTGTCCTGGCACCGGGGCGCGTACGGACCACTCCTCGGAGGAGTGGGTACTCGACGGTGAGCTTCGCAGTGGTGTTGATATCTATCTCGCCCTTCACGATAACCGCCGCCTCGACGACGCGAGGGCGACCCAGGACTATGTGTCGACTGAAAGGTCTTTGCCTTGGGTGAATTGTTGTGTATCTTGTGATGAGCCTGCGAAACTGCTGAATTCTGGCGTTGTGCTGCATCTAACAATGCTCTGATCTGCAACAACCCTCGACCAGCCTCAGACTGGGAAGGCTGAATGGAATTTGCTATCCTAGCAGCAACAACAACATTAAGCATGGGAGTTCGGTATACCTCGACGCCATCGTGAGATCCAGTCGGGAACTGCTGTCGCTGACATCGACTAGAGCGCGGCAGGCGCGGACGGGTGCGCTCATCTATCTCTGCCTCGAGCTCTTCTAGACGAACGAGCGCGGCCTCCAAAGCCCGGTCCTCTGCTGTCGCGCCGATGATGGGGGTATGAAGGACCTTCTTATCACGACGTAATTGCGCGTTAGACGGGCCACCAGCTTCGTGCTCGCCACGACCAAAACTAGGCGGTGAGCTTTGATGTGAGCCCGCCATCAAGGCCTCCACTGCAGGATCACAACTCTCACACTCGGAAGGCTTGTCGGACGGATCGGAATCCGATTCGAACATGCCATGAAGGGACTCGACAGGTTCGAGTGCTGCAACCTGCGAAGAAGCTTGACGCGCCGCTGCTTGTTCGACCCATCGCTGGAGTCGTGAGCGGCCAGACCACTTGTGACCACGAAAGGCGAGAGGAGCCGATGAGTAAGGAGTCAACGACTGACGCAGCAACACGCCGCACGGACTCGCGTGAAAATGCGCGGCCCCGCGAACCGGGAGCGCCTCGACATCGAGAGGCGCCTCCTGGAGCCATGCCGAATCGTCGGCGATGAAAGCGAGCGCTCCGAAATGGATCTCGCGGCCAAGAGCAAAGACACCGCCAGAAGACATGTTGAAAGATGAAAAACACAACCTCGCCGGAAGTCGCTTAGATGCCTGCCCCACGGTGGGCGCCAAGTATCGTGGAAACGAGCCTGACAGTAGATAGTAGGGGTACGAATGAAGAGGGCAGAGTCCTAGCTACGGCGAGGGTGTACACACAGGTGAATGAGTTCAGGCCCCTCTCGTGGAGGTAACAACCCTACGTCTCAGTGCTTGGGAGCTCTTATGTCGAGTGGAATTTAGAGATTACAATAGTTGCTAACCCTTGTGCCGGAGGGGAGGGGTGGCTTATATAGAGTTCGCTACCCCTCCTAATGGTCCCGCATCAAAGGGTCTGGTTGTGGGGTGTAAAGTCTGCCGTTACAGGTAACGTACGCAGTAAAAGATATTAAAGGCCATTAAGCCAGCGTTTGCCCATTGGACTCTTGATGATGGCTCCTAGTCTTCTAGCGTCGAGTGAAGCAAGGTCTCTCGAGTGACACGCGACTGTCGAGTGAGTGCGGGAGTCTCCGAGTGGATTACTGTCGAGTGACTTTGAACGTCTCCAGGGATCCACTCGGAAGTTCATGCTTGATCTTCAAGTCCTCCCATGTGGTGTCCTTAGGTAGGGTATGCGGGCCTTGCCTAGGACCCTACCCTAGGTACATATCCTCGTCACATGCCTCATGGGCAAGATGACCAAAACCCCATTTTTCGGAACAATGGAGCGGGCAAGCGACTTGTTGGAAATCATACATACTGATGTGTGCGGTCCAATGAGTGTTGAGGTACACAGTGGATATCATTATTTTCTTACCTTCAGTGATGACTTAAGTAGATACGGGTATATTTACTTAATGAAACACAAATCTGAAACTTTTGAAAAGTTCAAGCAATTTCAGAGTGAAGTTCAAAATCATCGTAACAAGAAGATAAAATATCTATGATCTGATCGTCGCAGTGAATATTTGAGTTACGACTTTGGCACACACATGAGACAGTGTGGAATCATTTCACAACTCATGCCATCTGGAACACCACAACGTAATGGTGTGTCTAAACGCCGTAACCATACTTTATTAGATATGGTGCATTCTATGATGTCTCTTACCAATATGCCACTGTCATTTTGGGGTTATGCATTAGAGACAGTTGCATTCACTTTAAATATGGCACCATCAACGTCTGTTGATATGACACCATATGAATTATGGTTTGGCAAGAAACCTAGGCTGTCATTTCTTAAACTTTGGGGATGCGACGCTTATGTGAAAAGGCTTCAGCCTAATAAGCTCGAAGCCAAAGCGGAGAAGTGTGTATTCATAGGATACCCTAAGGAAACAATTGGGTACCCCTTCTATCTCAGATCCGAAGGCAAGGTCTTTGTTGCCAAGAATGGATCCTTTCTGGAGAGGGAGTTTCTCTCGAAAGAATTGAGTGCGAGGAAGGTAGAACTTGATGAGGTTACTGAACCGTCACTTCAATTGGAGATTAGTACGAAACAAAAAGATGTTTCTATGATGCCTACACCAATTGAAGAGGAAGCTGATGATAATGATCATGAAGCTTCAGATCAAGTCACTACCGAGCCTCGTAGGTCGACAAGGACACGTACTGCCTCTGAGTGGTATGGTAATCCGGTCTTGGAGGTCATTCTGTTAGAAGATAAAATTCAGAGTGAAGTTTAATATCATCGTGACAAGAAGATAAAATGTCTACGATATGATCGTGGAGGTGGATATCTGAGTTACAAGTTTGGTATATAATTTAAGACAATGTGGAAATTGTTTCACAACTGACACCACTTAGAACACCATAGTGTGATGGTGTGTACGAATGTCGTAGCCATGCTCTATTGGATATGATAAGTACTATGATGTCTCTTACCGATTTTCCACTATTGTTTTGGGGTTATGCATTAGAGACAACCACATTCACTTTAAATAAGGCACCATCTAATTCTGTTGAAATGACACTGTATGAATTATGGTGTGGCAGAAACCTAAGCTGTCATTTCTTAGAGTTCGGGAATGCGACACTTATGTGTGATAAGCTCGAACCCAAAACGGACAAATGCGTCTTCATAGGATACCCTAAGGAAATAGTTGGGTATACCTTCTATCTGAGATCCGAGGGCAAAGTGTTTGTTGCTAAAAAACGGGTCCTTTCTCAAGAAAGAGTTTCTCTCGAAAGAATTGAGTGGGAGGAAAGTAGAACTTGATGAGGTTGTTGAACCATCACTTCAGTTGGATAGTAGCACGACGCAAAAAGATGTTTCTACGACGCCTACACCAAGTGAAGAGGAAGCAAATGATGATGATCATGAAGCTTTGGATCAAGTTACTACTGAACCTTGTAGGTCTACAAGGACTCGTACCGCCCCTGAGTGGTACGTCAATCCTGTCTTGGAGGTCATGTTGTTAGACAACAGTGAACCTTCGAGCTATGAAGAAGCGATGGTGGGCCCGAATTCCGACAAATGGCTAGAGGCCATGAAATCTGAGATAGGATCCATGTATGAAAACAAAGTATGGACTTTTGAGGACTTACCTGATGATCGTAAGGCCATTAAGAACAAATGGATCTTTAAGAAAAAATACGTGTGCGGACGCTAATGTCATCGTCTATAAAGCATGACTTGTTGCAAAAGGGTTTCCACAAGTTTAGGGAGTTGACTATGATGGGAGTTTCTCACCCGTAGAGATGCTTATGTCCATCGGGATTATGTAAGTAGTAGCTGCATTTTTCGATTATGAAATATCCCAGATGGATGTCAAAACCGCGTCCCTTAATGGTTTCCTTAAGGAAGAGTTGTATATGATGCAATCAGAAGGTTTTGTAAATCCTAAAAATGCTGACAAAGTATGCAAGCTCCAACGATCCATATATGGGCTGCTGCAAGCATCTCGGAGTTGGAATCTTCGCTTTGATGAGGTGATCAAAGCGTTTGGGTTCATACAAGTTTATGGAGAAGCTTGTATTTACAAGAAAGTGAGTGGGAGCTCTATAGTGTTTCTAATATTATATGTGCATGACATATTGCTGATTGGAAACAATATAGAACTTTTGGAAAACGCGAATATATATTTGAACAAGAGTTGTTCAATGAAAGACCTCAGAGAAGCTACTTACATATTAGGCATCAAGATCTATAGAGATAGATCGAGACGCTTAATAGGACTTCCACAAAGCGCATACCTTGACAAGGTTTTGAAGAAGTTCAAAATGAATCAGTCCAAGAAGGGGTCCTTGCATGTCTTACAAGTTGTGAACTTGAGTAAGACTCAATGCCTAACAACTATAGAAGATAGAGAAAAGATGAGTGTCATTCCCTAAGCATCATCCATAGGCTCTATCATGTACGCAATGTTGCACACAGGATCGGATGTGAGCCTTGCCATAAGTATGGTCGGAAGGTTTAAAAGTGATCCAGCAGTGGAACACTGGACACCGTTCAAAAATATCCTTAAGTACCTAAAGAGGACTAAGGAGATGTTTGTCATTTATGGAGGCAATCAAGAGCTCGTCGTAAAGGGTTACGTCGATGCTAGCTTTGACACAGATCCGGATGACTCTAAGTCTCAAACCGAATACATGTTTATTCTTAATGGTGGAGCATTTAGCTGGTGTAGTTCCAAGCAAAGCATGGTAGCAGATTCTACATGTGAAGCGGAGTATATAGCTTCTTCGAAAGCAACGAAGGAAGGAGTCTGGATGAAGCAGTTCATGATGGATCTTGGAGTTGTGACGAGTGCAATGGATCCGATGACCCTCTTTTGTGACAACACTGGTGACATTGCTCTGGCCAAGGAGCCTCGGTTTCATGAGAGGACCAGATATATAAAGCATTGTTTCAATTCCATCCATGATTACACCAAGGAGGAGGACATAAACATTTGCAAAGTACATACAGATCTTAACGTGACAGACCAGTTGAGTAAACCTCTCTCACGAGCAAAACATGATCAACACTAGAACTCTATGGGTGTTAGATTCATTACAATGTAAAGCTAGATTATTGACTCTAGTGCAAGTGAGAGACTGTTGGAAATATGCTGTAGAGACAATAATAAAGTGGTTATTATCATATTTCCTTACTATGGATAATCGTTTATTATCCAGGCTAGAATTGTATTGACCGAAAACGTAAATACATGTGTGGATATATAAACAACACTGTGTCCCTAGTGAGATTCTACTAGGCTAGCTCTTGATCAAAGATGGTTAAGGTTTCCTAACCATAGACATGAGTTGTCATTTGATAACGGGATCACATTATCAGGAGATTTATATGATGAACAAGACCCAACCATAAGCATAACATTTGATCATATCAGTTAGTTTATTGCTACTACTTTCTTCATGTCAAGTATCTGTTCCTAAGACCATGATATCATGCAACTCCCTGACAACGGAGGAATGTCTTGTGTGTATCAAACGTCACTTTGTAACTGGGTGATCATAAAGGTACTCTACATGCATCTCCGAGGGTGTCTGTTGGGTTGGCATGGATCGAGACTGGGATTTATCATTCCGTATGATGGAAAGGTATCTTCGGGCCCTCTCGATAATACAACATCACAAGAAGCTTGCAAGCAATGTGACTAAGGAGTTAGTCATGAGATCTTGTATTACGGAACGAGTAAAGAGACTTGCCAGCAATGATATTGAACTAGGTATGGAGATACCGACGATAGAATCTCGGGCAAGTAACATACCGATGGAGAAAGATAATTGTATACGGGATAGACTGAATCCTTGACATCGTGGTTCGACCAATACAGATCTTCATGGAATATGTAGGAACCAACATGGGCATCCAGGTCCCGCTATTGGTTATTGACCAGAGAGGTGTCCCAGTCATGTCTACATGATTCTCGAACCCATAGGGTCCGCACGGTTAACGTTTGATGACGATATAGTATTATTGAGTCATGTATGTTGGTGTCCGAATGTTGTTTGGAGTCCCAGATGAGATCACAGACATGACGAGGAGCTCCCGAGGTAAATATTCATATATGGGAAGTTGGTATTCGGGTTCCGAAATAGTTCAGGACTTACCGGTTTTATATTGGTGATGTTGTAAGGGTTCCGGGGGTCCACCAGGGAGGTCCACCTGCCCCGGAAGGCCCCATGGTCTGAGAGGTGTGGCGCACCAGCCCCTGGTGGGCTGGGCGCCCCACCTACCCAAGTCCCATGCGACGAAGGGTGGGGAAACCCTAGGGTGGCCCCGCTTGCCTTGGGGGCCAAGGCAGACCCATAGGGCGCCGCCGCCACCTCTAGGGAAACCCTAGAGCGGCCGATCCCTCCCCTTCCCCCTATATATAAATGAGAGGAGGGAGGGGCTGCCGCATATTATTCCCATTCCCTGGCGGCAACCATCCCTCCCTTTCTCTTTGCTCCTCCGTCCTAGTTCTAGTAGCGCTTGGCGAAACCCTGCTGGATTAGCTCCACCACCACCGCCACATCCTTGTGTTGCCGGAGAAATCATTTACTATTCAGTTCTATCTTGCTAGATCGAGGAGGCGGAGACGTCCTCGAGTTGGACGTGTGCTAAACGCGGAGGTGACATCCGTTCGACGCTGGATCGGGACGGATCACGATTGGATCGTGAAGACGTATGACTACATCAACCGTGATTTTAACGTTTTCGCTTAGCGATCTACAAGGGTATGTTGACACACTCTCCCTCTCGTAGCTATGCATCTTCATGGATAGATCTTGCGTGTGCGTATGAATTTTTTTGTTTTCCATGCAATGTTACCCAACAGGGAGAAACACTTACTAAAGAATTAGGACCTAAAGGTGCATTTTGGAAGAATTAGGACTAAAGTAACATTGCGACAAATCTTTTAGGACCTCTGGTGCATTTAACTCACATAAAAAGTGCCATCCTAAATAAAAAATGCCATGAAATAAAAAATAATAAATAAATTATAATAATGACATCGCTTAATATACAGAAAATGCCTCTATGAAAAATAAAAATGCCATATCTTAATTAAAAAATGCAATCTCTTAATTGTAAATATGTCATCTCTTAATAAACAAAGAATGCCATCTCTTAGTAAATAAAGCCATCTCTTAATAAATAAAATTCCACTGTTAATATAAAAATTCTATCTCGTAATATAAAAATGTCATCTCCTAATAATAAAATATGCCATCTCTTAATATAAAAATTCTATCTATTAATAAGTAAAAAATATCATATGTTAATGTAAAAAATTCATCTCTTAATAAACAAACTTGACTTGTGAAGAAAATGTTTAAAACTGCCATGTGACATGTTTTTGAAAATTTATAAGCTGTCATGCTAAATTTATCTAGAGAATTCCATCAAAGAATGCAAAAAAGAGCTCCTGGGATTCAAACCGGGGTCCTCCACGTGGAAGACCACGCCACTAGCCAATGGGGTGGGCGGATATTTTTTGGAAAAGTAGACCGTTCGAAGTGTTTTACTCTCACAACAAACCAATTTCAAAGCTGACCTGGCGTCGGCCCTGCGTTGAGGTCCATGCAACAGTGGGGAGGGGGGGTCGCTGCAAAATTCCTCATAGCTGACAGTCACTAGGTAACGTTTCCGTTGATCAAAACAAGAAGGGGATGAAAAACCAGAAATAATCGATGAAGAGTGGGAAGTTGGCCGAAGGAATATGAGAAACCAGAGTGAAATCTCGAACCTTATGATCTTTTTTAAGTGAGTACAGATAGATATAAATATAGATAGAGAATAGTGATATAGATAATTACTTATTGGCTTACCAAAGAAAATATTTTTGTTGTAAGTAAACAAAAGATGGCACAATTATGATGGTTTTCAAGGAATGATGCTCAAAAAAGGATTAAAGATTGGATGAAGCACTCTGCATGGCAGGAAAATGAACGCTATTCGTTTTTAATTAGTATTATATAAAGATTTTCAAACATATGTTTGCATGTCTATTTTTCCTATCCATTGTATATTTTTGTTATACATATAATCATTTTTATAGGTTTTAAACAATTTCCAAATACATGATTAGCATTTTTCAATATTTAATTCGAATATACATTTTAATACATGTCAAAAAAATCAAGTACATGTTTTCTAATGATATAAACATTATTTTACACGAAATATGTTTTTACATTTGATTTTTTTGAATGTCACCCACATTTGATTAGAAACTTTTGATCATTTTTTTATGTCACAAACATTTTGTTTGAATGCTACATATGCCTCCTAAAACTTGCCTGAACACAATTTGTACTGCATGAACATTGTTTAAATGAGTGATGAACTTTTCAAAAGAGTAACTAATGTAACGGTTAGATATCTATTGGTCAGACTATTCTTCACCCAGCATGATCAATAGGTATTCTTCACCCCTTTCTAATTACATCACTACACCACAATTCACGTACCATAATTTCTGTCCTACGTCCAAAGTTAAATAGAAGGTAATAAACTATATGTTGACAAAAAATATATTTTAAGTGAATAACTTACGAACATAAAAATATAAATAATAAATAAATAAATATTTTCTAGAGAAAAAAACAAAAAATGAACGAAAAATACAAAATTGTTACTTTTTTAGGGGTAAAGAAAATTCTACATAATCCCTCATTCCTAAACTAAGTGTCTAAACCTTAATATAACTTTATACTAAGGTTAGTATAAAGTTGAGACATTTATTTTAGATGAAAGGAGTAGATGTGAGGCACACATAAATACACGTTTGTTGGGTCGACCCATATATCCCTTGATGTAGGCGAGTGCCAACTGCAGATCGCATTAAGCGAGACATTTCTTCTCTTCCTCCTACCTAGCGCTTTTGGCATTGCCAATGGAGAGATGGCGCTTGCAACGCTTGCTCATGGAGAGCAACTAATTGACGAGCCCTCCTTTAGGAGCCTTCCGACGATAACTTCCACGCGTCATTACTTGGCGCATTCTTAGCTGCCGTCACAGGTCGCACTCTTAGCGTTTTCATTGGATTTTTTTAGTTTTTCCGCATGGATTTTCAGCTTTTTAGGTTGATTTGTTTCTGTTTTTTTGTGTTCCGGTTTTCCATCGGGTTTTTTAGCTTTTGGATGAAAAAAATTCATTTTTTTGTGTGAAAAACACGTTCCTTTTCTCCTTTTCCTGAAAAGCACGGTATTTCTTGCATGGGAGGCACGGATTTACTTCCGTGAGAGGCACGGTCATGCCTCTCGAAAACTAAAAAAACACGTTTTCATTTTTTCCCTTCCTCGAGAAGCACAAAAAAACGTGTTTTTCTTTTGTGAGAGGCACAGTTTTGCTTCCGCAAGAGGCATTGCCGTGCCTCTCAGAAACGAAGAAAAATATGCATTTTCTATTCTTCTTTCGGGAGAGGCATGGTTTTGCTTCCACGGGAGGCATAGGTTTGCTTTCGCAACAGGCACACCCGCGGCTCTCGGAAACAAAAAAACCGTGTTTTCTTTTTTCCCTTACGCGAGAGGCACTGTTTCCCCGCCCGGGTTTTTTCATGGAAAAAAAGTTTGTTAGAACCTATCAATACGGGATCTAGTTTTGAAGATCTCGATGCGGAGAATCCAAGGATAAAAACGATTCAAGATTTGAACGCACAGTTTAAGAGTTAAAATATTTTAACAATACGGATCAATGAAAAAAGAAAAACTTTCATGTTGCGACAAGTGACACACAGGAAGTGCGTTACTTGTGACAACCTGGGAAGATGAGAATGATCTTTAAAATGAGCATTTCTCAATTATTAATTTCGTTGCTACAACACACATAATAGTCTCTTGGTCGATCCTTCCTCACATGGTAGTTTTTTAGTGCTTTATTTCACTGTTGGTAGTCTGCTCGCTCATTCTGAAAAAATCGGTTACCTTTTTATTTATATAGAAAAATCACAGTCTTTTAAAGAATGCTAATCTATTTATAAGAAATCCATAAATTTGAAAACTAATGTTCACATATTCGAAAAAATGTTAATAAATTTGAAAAATTCCCTGAATTAGGAAAAAATGTTATGAATTTAAAAATGTTCACCAACTTTAAAAATAATTCACAGATTAAAAAATGATCTTAAATTTGGAAAAATGTTTGCAAATTTTAGAAATGGTGGAAAATTTGTAAAATGTACAAGAGTTTTGTGAAGGATTTCAAAATTTTAAAGAAGATGGATTTGAATAAAATTTCAATGATTTAAACAAAAAAGTTCACAAATTTGGAAAATTTCACAAATTCAGCTAACGTTCAAAATTTGAAAAAATAAATAATTTGAAAAGGATCATAACTTTTGATAAAAAATTAATTTATAAAACAACGGAAAAAATTAAGGAATACTAAAAGTAAGAAAAAAAATGAAAAAGGTAGCAAACCTGAGTAAAAACCGAGTAGAGAAAAGGAGGAAAAAATAAATGGTCAAGAGCTTCTAGAAGCTTCACAAAAAATGGTGCAAGCAGCTTCTACATTGGATGGACCATTCGCCACAAGTACGCTAGCGAGGGGTGTTTGTGATGTAGGAAGCATCATGGTGGGTTAGGCGCCGCCAGTGTCGGGGGGCGTGGTGTGGGTGCTGGTCGTGGCCATGGCAGGGAAGGTGGTGTTGGTGCTGGTCATGGGCGTGGAGGAAATTGGTAGTTGCATTGGCCATAGGTATCTGTAACCATTTGATAGTTGCTACGAATATCCCATTCCTGCTTTCGTTTGTCTTAATAAAATTGAACTAGCAGGCAAAGGTGCAACAACATGCCGCGTCCATGAAGAAGACTATGTGTCTCTAGGTTGCTTGTTTTTGCATGAGAAAACAAAAGAAGTGGTAGCCTTTAAACGGAGCTAATGGAATGGTACCGTTTGTGAACTTACCAAATTTATGCATTTCCTTGCATTTTTCGTGTGATATATGCGGGTCCTCGTTGTTGTTTCTAGCTATTTTTTGTCTAGCTTAATGTCTTGTGTTTTGCTCTTGGTTAAACAGATATATTCGTCGATTGCATATGGTTGTATAGAAGGGAGAAGTACACAGAGGCAAGTACCTTGCTGGGATAAGTGAAAGTGCGTTATATCGATCAGAGTGGGGGTGATTGGGTGATTTTTACAAATTCGTTACTTAGGAATTACTATATGAGGAGTTAATAGAGTGATATAAATCAGGCAACTGATAAATACTCAAGTGCATGCGAAACACAAGAGTAGCAAAGTCGTCATGATGAAATGAAGCATACACAAAGTATAGGTGGCGAGTAATCAGGATAAGCAAGCGGAAGACAAGGTGACTCTGGAATTTGGATTGAGGAAATTGAGAAAGTATTAAGTCAAAGTCTTCAAACAGTAAGGATCAATCTCATCAAGAAGTAAATGTGGAAATGAAAGGGTTGAAGAAATAAAACCAGTTGCTCGGTGAAGACAATGGTTTGGTCTACCAATTTCAACTACTGTGACAGTCGTACGTCTGGTTTGGAGCGGCTTGAAATTTACATCAAATGACACACATTCCTTATCATATTCTCCTTGAACTAGAGTCCCACAAATTCCACCCAATCACTCGTGGTAAGTCTTTGATGTAGAGTTCCAAACCTTCACAAACTCGGTCACCCGGCGATCCATAATCACTCTTGGATGCTCTAGACCATGACGCCTAACCGTCTGGAAGATGCACAATCTTCAAAGGTAACAAGCATTGGTTCCACACAGGACAATCTCTTCAGTGATGCTCAATCACTTTGTAGCTTTGGATGTTTGGTTTTTTCCTCACATATGATTCTCTCAAAGTTTTCGGAGGAAGGGTTGCTCTAAATGACACTTGTCAACCAGCTAGTGGTTATGGGGACGGCTATTTAAAGCCAGGATGCATCCCTACATTATCCATGTCTATGTCATCCGTGCCTACAACATACATGCCTTTACGATCCATTCCTTTGGTGTACATGCCTATATCCTCATTGGCCTTATCTTTCTTGTCTATTCCTTGCTTACCTCTATCACCCATGTCCTTGTCATCCTTGCCTTTATCACCCATGTTTTTTCCATAATTGCCTTTATCATCCATGTCGTTATGTTGTCAATGAAAACACATAGAGCATGTTACGAATGGATATGATACAAAATAATTATGCACTACTCTGCTTAAATAATTTAAATTATTTTTCAATTTGGATTCATGTACCTAACTCATTCCTTCAAAATCTCTAAGTAAGTATATCCTCATGGATCGAATATCTCCTAACTAAATCCAAAATTATTTGATTGCTTCTACTTGTCGTAACCAAACATTTGATTGGTTCTGTGTATGATGTAATGATATCACATAATTCTTCATATATTCAGGTTTGTTTAAATTCATCACTCCAATTGTCTGCAAATCCTCCAATTTTTGTGACTAATCACACCCTGATAAATCCAACATCATAGATCAAATATCTCCTAAGTAAATCCCAAATAACTCCAAACTCAATCCAAAATATCACATAACTAAATCCAAAATATGTCATAACTAAATCCAAGCTATGCTTTCTTGGAATTCAAAACTGCTGACAACTATCTCATACCACAAAACCCTAACTAAATCAAAAATATGTCGTCACTAAATCCGAATTACACTTCCTTTCAATCTGAATCTAGTCACAACTTTCTCATATCACATATCCTAAACCGTAGGCGAATCTGACCCTATCGATACTATACATAAAGGATTGGACAAGAGTAGAGATGGCTAGGCACTTATATCTCAGAATCGATGACAAGATCCAGCACGATAAACTTGATGCAGGGCGACGAGGGTGATCTACGTTGCGTAGTGGAAGGGGTGGATTAGGCGGCTCCTCGGAAGATCTGGCGCCGCATACCCCGAGGGGGATCGTGTGCGATAGAGGGGGGATAGTGGGGTGTTGAGAGGGAGAGAAGGAGGAGGAGGAGAAGGAGGGAGTGCGACGACGAGTGCGTGCGGCAGCGATCTGGAGTGGCGATGTGTTCGTCACAGATTAAGGCTCGTATGGAGATGCGGAACCGCTCTAACCCAAATTCAAATGACAAGGCACAATGTTGTTTAATTATAATTAACTGTTATGTAAATGCAATTAAATTAATTCATATTTTCAGAACAATAATACCCTGGACCGAAATGGGCCAATTAAACTTCAATAATTCTTTAGGTCGAAAATACTCTTGGGCTCTAATAAGGCCTAATTATTCTCATCCGTTGGATCGGCCATATAATACACTTCCTCTCGTATATTACGACGCACCATAAAATTCCCCAACTCTGTGTTTGTAAAAATTAAAATATTGCACCAATCTTTTTGAAGACATGTAATTTATGAGACTATTAGTAACATTTGTTTTCGAAAAGAGACTGAGTACATGCATGCACATATGGCCTTCTATGCCATTAAGCAAAGGCAGTTAAGGGAGCAGATACCAGTATACAATTTTATGGTTTTATACTCGTGTACATATCTATATATACGTGTATTAGACGATTGCATGCATGATTAGTCCATGGAGTAGCATATCTGCTTGAAGGCCTGGACGTGTTCGTCATCGAGCGCCATGAAGAGGTCGACACCGCCCTTGGGGTCACAGGACGGCACAAAGATCATTATTCCTTCGATGGGCAGGTCCGGTGGTAGGAACGCGCAGGGCGGCCCGCAGCCAAAATCCAGGTCGTGGAAGCGGAATCCGAGCCAGCTGTCAACCTCCAGGTCAGGGCAAAACATTGTGCCTGGCGTCGCTGCCGTCGAAGCAAGCTCCTCGCCGCCGTCTTCAATAACGCCACGCTCCGCCTCCCCGAAGTCAATAAACGACTGGATGTACTCGTCATCAACGAGCGCGACGGCGTCCCGGATGGCGCCGACCACCGCTGTGTAGCTGCTGGACAGGAGGTCCCGTACCTGCATCCTCGGGAACGCCCAGAGCACCATGTTCCCGAAGAAGTCCATGGGCACGGGAGGCTTTGCGCGGCCGCGGCAGTTGACGGCAACCCTCACCTGCGTGAAATCATCCGGCACCAGATCCCGCGCCGCCGTGATCTTCTTCCACGCGTGCGCAAGGAGGCACTGGAACGTGCTGCAGCGCACACCGACACGGGCCTTGAGGTCGGCCACGAACTCATCCGGGAAGTGCACGGCCAGGTTCTTGATCCTGTCCATGGGGAGGACACCATAGGAGTGGCTCGAGCTGCGCTCGCCCTTGAACTCGATGTTGCGGTGATCATACGCCGGCGTCGGTGGCCTTCGGGGGACGACGGTGGCCGAGCGGTCGATGAACGGAGACAGTAGGACTGTCGAATCGGTGCGGACGGCGCTGGCCCACGCCGTGTAGAAGATGCTCATGGACTGACCGTCGGCGACCTGGTGATGGCAGGCGGTGCCGATCACCAGACCGCCGCACGCGTACCTCGTCAGCTGCGCCTGGAAGATGGGTTCATTCGCACGTTCCTGCAACCCAACAGTGTTAAAAATCATCAGCATATTTTCAACCCTACATATATACAATACTGATATGCTTTACGTTACGTGTAGAAGTTCTTTAATCGTACGTGTAAAAACACTCGGCAACTCATCACCTTTTCGGCCTTCGGGTAGAGCTCGTTGATGTGCGCGGCCACGTCGTGCGCTAGTGCGTCGGCTAGGTCCGCGTCCGCGGTGGCCTCGAGGACAAGCACCCCGGCGTCGTTGAGGTGGAAGCACTTCCGTCCATGGTCGTCCGCGGCGAACCTCCCGGCGAGGTGCGGGAACCTGGCGACGGCGGCGACGAGGCCAGCCTTGAGCGCGTCGTTGGTGGGCGCCGGAGCGTTCCACGCGAAGACGGCCGGGATGTAGCCGTCGGTGGAGGCGCGGTCAAAGACGGTGAGAGGCACCTTCTTCCCGCCGCCGCGGGCCGACTCCTGTGATGGCTCAAGCACCGTGCTGTGCGTGATCTCCACCGTCACTGCCATTGCTGGAGCAGCCAAGGTAACTAATGATCGTGTGTGTTAGGGGTGTGTGTCTCGTCGTGTTGTGTTGGTTAGCGTAGGTTAGTGTGTGCATGTATATATAGGCGGGAGATCTCGGGGTCAGCACTCAGCCGGCCAGGCCGAATACCCTCGAAGAGGAAAAATTAATAAGGTGGCTGGTTAGTCAAAATTTGGGTTGGTAACGTTGACGCCACTAGCACCAACCCCCAGTTAGTGGTCGTGCGTGTGGCCACTCGGTTTTCTAACGGCGCAAGCGGCCGGGTGGCCTGTCCTGCTGGCATGCCAACAAAACCATGTTCGTACGTACGAACATGTTTCCCACCTGACCACAACAGTCGACTCCGTGTACGTCTTCTTCAACCTTGGCCCGCAAGTATTCAATCTTTGCGAGGGACGTGCGGAAAATGCAATCTCTTTTGAGACCAGGGACGAAGTTTATCATTCACAACGGGCCGGACTGTGTGTTCCTGGTTAGATATTTGGTGCGGTGATGATCGCCTATACTCTTCCTTCCCGGCTTTTGTTCGCGATTACATCCGAACCTAACGTTAAGGTAGCCGAAGTCTGGCGTCACGGAAGGTGGATGTCACAGTACCGCTGCTCCCTTGGAGAGGAGGAAGTCATTGAATGGAAGAACCTTCATAGCACGCATCTCCTGGACTCACAGAGGGATGAAATGACATGGCGGCTTGAGCCATCAGGTAGATTCTCGACTGGTTCCCTATATAGGGAGATATTCACAACAAGGACTCCGTGCGATCTGTCGGGGCTGTGGAGGGCCAGGATCCCAGCTAAAGTAAAAAATCTTCATATGGCAGGTCGCTCGCCAACGGATCCCAAGTGGGGACCATGTGTAACAGCCCGGGACCGACGTTTCAGAAGATTCCAGAAGATTCCCCTTTTATTTTCGTTCTCGTCTGTGTTTTGTCTGGTTGTCGCTTTCATCATCGCATCATTCGCATCATCTGCATAGCATCGTCACTTGTTTTCAAAACTTGCATCCGTTCGTAGTTGCCGGTTCTCTCTGTTCTTGCCGTTGCCCGTTTCGGACCAACCACACACGCACGCGCCCGCGACATCGTTAATAAAACTGCTTTAAAAGGCGCGCTAAAAATATTCATGGATTGGGTCGAAACTTGGCGTGCGGTCTTGTTATATTGTAGGTAGACCGCCCGTCGAATTTCGTCGCGTTCCGAGTTCGTTTGATACCCCGTCAGTCAACCGTAGCAGTGTCGTCATCGGTATTTCGTCAGACGTTTTCTCGGTGTTTTAAAAATCATGTCACGGGCCGCACTTCCCTCTCTTCCCCACATAACCCATCTGCACAACCATCCGTAGCCCCCCTCCGCTTCCGGACCATTGAATCGTCAGGCGACGGTCCGAAAACGGACAGAGACCGTCATCCTCAGCCCCTAAAGCTATATATAGACCCCCTCCCCTTCCTAATTGGGCAGCAAACCCTAATCCTCCTCGTTCCCCATGCCAAACCTCCACCACCAGCCCCTTCTCCCTCCTCCAGCCGCCAGGCCCGCCGAAGCCCATCTGGGCCCGCCCGGGCCCAAATCAGCCCGAGCTCCCGCAGCTCCTCCCATGGCGCGGTCCTCCCGAGCTCTCCCGCAGCCGCAACTCCTCCCCATAGTCCCGTCGTCGCTGGCCACCGGAGGGCCCGTGCCTCGCCCCGCCGCTGCTGCAGCCCCGTCGGAATCAGGCCGGAGCATCGCAGCCTTGCTGCCTCGCCGGACCTCCTCTTCTCTCCCTCTAACCCCCGTCGGCCTCTCTCCCTGCAGGTCGCCGCCTTGAGCTCGCCGCCGGCCGTGTCTCCGGCCAGATCTGACGAGGGCACCACCGGATCCGGCCGCCCTGAGCCCCCCCCCCCCCCCGCTGCCCTCCGCCGTGAGCCTCGCCGCCATGGACCAGCGCCGCCGCTCCTTCCTCGCTCGGGAGAGGAGGAGGGCGTCGCCCACGCGTTGACCGCTCCCTAGCTCTGCGCCTACGTGGGCCTGCCGCCCCCAGTCGGCCCAGCCGTTGCTCCACCGAGCCAGCCCAAGTGGCCAGGGTGAGCAGTTCCCCCCCTCCGCGTTTTTTATTATTATTGCATATTTAAACTGCTAATAAATAATCAACCGCTTGTCGTTTAAAAATATTTTATATATGTAAAATGTGTAGAAAAGCGTGTAGATTAATCATATGCCATTTTCATCCATGCTTAAAATGTTTAACATGCATTTTCCTACTAATACGCATAATTGTCATGATTTGCATTTCGCATAATTTCTTGACATGCATCGGAATTAAATAAAACCATATATTAAAATATTCATATCATCGGCATCGCATTTTCATGCATGATAAAAATGTTGACATGATGGTTGCATATTATTTGCATATATGACTTGCTATAAGATGATTACACCATAACTTGCATATTTAATTGTGATTAATTTTCCACATGAACCTATGCATATTATATATGTTTTCGGGGTAGAATAATCCATATTATTTATCTGTGCATTTAGTTTTGCCATTTGAGCATTTTGTGTGCATGTCATTTTGCCGTGATGCCTTTTGTTAATTTTGTGAGATTTAATTTATACATGATTTGAAATAATTTTGAACATGAGTTATGCCCTTTGATATGTGTCCTAGCCGCTGGATATTTTTCTTACCATAAAAATGCATGTTTAGGTGTTGTTTTCTTGTTGTCAACATGCTAAAAATTCTGCTGTTTTAAGATGCTAAAATATTTCTAAGTCTGGAATCTGTAATATTTTGTTGCTGTCTTGCCATGTGATTTGCTAGTGATCTAGAACCCTTTTGTGGTAGGTGTAATGGAGTTATTTGTAGTTGATATTGTCTTTTCGTATGCTGTTAAGTTTCGTGCCATAATATGCCCCGTAGCATATAGTTTCACTGCTGTCAATATGCCTTCGTGATAAAAACTGCACTGTCGAAAACTGCTATTTTCACTAAGTCTGAAACTGTTTTCAAGTAGCCACCTTGTGAGCTTCCTACCAAGTGATCCATGCATATTTCGAATATGATATGTGTAGATGAAATGAAGTATGTGTCATATACTACTGCCCCATGCTTAGTTTGTGCATTTTAGACTAGTGTATCTTGTTGTTTTCATGCGTGTAATATGCTAAGTTGCTGTTTTGGGCAGAGTTCAACTAAAACTTGTTTTGGTGTTTGTAGTTGAACCGTAGCTCCGTTTTGGTCATGCCATATATGAAACTTGCTTAGAATCTCATGTAGTTTCATAATAACTTGCTGCATTCATGATTTGAAATGTTTGTGATGGTATTTCCCATGCATTTGCATTCATGACATGTGCATCTTGTGTTGCACATATCTTTTAGGCCATAGTTCCGTTTGAGATGTTCCATATATGTAAATCGGCTAGAATGACGTATAGATTGTCATGGTATGCTTATTTCTGTTGTTTAACAAATATAAAATATGATTAGTTTAGATTTGGACCAATTTCGAAATTAACATATGAGGTCGTTTCGGAAATGCTATAAGTTGTTTCCGACCTCATTTAAGATGCCTAGATAGATAGTTTACTTATACTTCACCTCTTGCCATGTTTAACAACATTTAATATTGTCGTGTACCTAACAAGAGTGAACTAAATAATTCGAATGTGAAGTTTCGTCAATATGCAACTCGTTGCATATTGAGCTTCACTTTAATGTGTAGAAGTTGATTGTTGTGATTTGACATGCCTTGCATATTTAAACAGGACATGCATCATATTTGTTTGCGCATCGTGTCATGCATATGTTGTGGTGTATCTTGTGTTGATTTTTTGTTTCGGATTGCTTCTTCTCGATAGAGTTCTGAAAGCGTTCGGAGTGTGAAGATTCGTTCGACCACGTTGGCTCGTCTTCTTCATGGATTCATTCTTCTTCCGAGCGGGATCTCAGGCAAGATGACTCATTTCCTGGGATACAATTACTATCATTGCCATGTTAGTTGTCTCGTCTTTATATCGCTATGTCGCGCTACCTACCACTTGTTTGATAAGCCTCCCAACATTGCCATGAGAAGCCTCTAACCCCTCCACATCCCAGCAAACCTTTGTTTGGCTATGTTACCGCTTGCTCAGCCCTTCTTATAGCGTTTCTAGTTGCAGGTGCAATTGCTTCCATGTGTCAACATGGACCTTTTTTTGTTATATCACAATATTACTGCTATTTAATTTAATGCACACATATATATGGTAAAGGTGGAAGGCTTGGCTTTTTGCTCGGTGTTTTGTTCCACTCTTGCCGACCCTAGTTACTTGTGAACCGGTGTTATGTTCCATAATTGAATGCTCCTAACATGCTCGGGGTTGTTATGGGGACCCCCTTGATTTTTGTTTTGGGATAAAACTCGTCTGGCAAGGCCCAACATTGGTACTACATTTTCCTAATAATTAATGAACTTGCATAGGGACTTTCCGGACCCCGTGGATAATTAATCAACCCTAGGGCCAGTACTCCTCATGAGTGTTGGTCCAAAATAGAGCACTGTGCGGGGCCAACCCAAGGCAACTTGGGAGATTTCTATTAGGCCACTGTACGTGTAGCTCATCTGCATTGCTGGATTTGTTTTACCTTTCTCGAACATTTTGAGTGAGGAACTCTGATCTTCTTCGGGCTATCTCGAGGTGTCGGATTTCCTTTGGAATTGTCTAGGAAGATCACGAGATCCGTGATTGAGGTTATTCCCGCTGCGTGTGGTTAATTTATGATGGATGAGTTGGAGCATCCCTGCAGGGTTAAATCTTTTCGAGAAGCCGTGCCCGCGGTTATGTGACAAACTTGGATACTTTGTTTAACACCCGGTCATAGCAAACTTAAAGTAAACTCTAATAAAATACACCAACTGTGTGCGTAACCGTGACTGTCTCTTTTCGTGAGTCCTTATCCGAAGAGAACACGGTGCGGTTATGTTTGACGTAAGTAGGTGTTCAGGATCAGTTATTGATCATTACTAGTTCACGTCTATTATGCGTAGACCACCATACTTTATTTTCTGTATTCGTAAGTTAGCCACTCAAATAAACGCTTAGTCGATTGCTGCAGCCTCACCACTTAACCATACCTCACCTATTAAGCTTTAATAGTCTTGACACCCTTGAAATAAGATTGATGAGTCCCTGTGACTCACAGATTACTACAACGACAGTTGCAGGTACAGATAATGCGATGATTTGACGTGAGCACGTTGCTTGAATTGATTTGGAATTCTTCTTCTTCTTCTTCTTCTTCAATCTAGGATGGGTTTCAGGCGGCAGCCTGGGATAGCAAGGATGGATGTCATTTTATTGTTTGTTTTCTTCTGTAGCCGGACCCAGCTCTTTTGTATGATATTTGAGTATGTTATTGTATTGATGTGACTCTGATGTAGCTTGTGGCGAGTGTAAGCCAATTCCCTATACTCATCTCTTCTGTACATGTACTTGTAATGATATCCATTCTTGTAACACGACGAGATGCGCATCTATCCCTTGCGAGGCACTCGTGCCTTAATATGGATAGACGCGCATCTTGGGCGTGACACCAGGTTCTTAAGAGACACGGCCCTGGAGATGGCAATTGTGTCTAGTGCGGGGCTCCCAAGGACTGTGATCATATTATCTTTCGGTGTTCTATGTTCCGATTTGTCTGGAGTGCTATTCGCGAGGTGACTGGTTCGACTTGGAACCTAAGTGGGTTTCCTCATTCTATAGATTGGCCTCGACCACGACTGGGAGGGATCGGCGTTTGGGCTGGGTGGGCTTTGGCGCATTGGCTTGGGCCTTGTGGACCACTAGAAACAAAACATTGATTGAGGGAATTTTTATTCGACATTCGACTGATCTCCTATACAAAATGGTCTCTCTATTGCAGTTGTGGAAGCTTCTAGCTCGGGCCGGCAATTGAGGACACGTGAAGGGACTCGCCTCAAGACTTCGGGCAAAGTGTGTTGAGCTTCGGAGAGCAGTATAAGACGTCTTGGTGGCCGTCGGCGCATTATCTTGGCCTTTCAATGCTACGTCGCTTTGTATCCGCCTACGGGCCTGTACCCCCAGTTCGTTTTTCGTTCTTTAGCCTCGCTGAACATATGTTTTGTGTACTCGTTAGGACCTCAGTCTAAGGCCGGGCAAGCGCCTCTTTTCTAAAAAAAAGTATTGTCTCCCAAATAAATACTAATCGGTTTTCTAGATAAAGTTTGTCCTAGGGCATGCTTCATTGTGTAGTTGTGGATGAGCCTGATCGTACCTTCAAGTTCAGCCGCAGTAAGACCCCGCTGAAACACTGGAACATACTCCTTTCATTTTTATTTACTTTGCATACTAACTTGACCTAAGTCAAAATATTTTATCAAACTTGTTGAAAATAATCTGAACTTTCACAATCACAAGTATGCATATCATATGAAAACATACGAAATGATCATCCTAATGATATTAATTTGATATTCTGAATGTTTAATATTTTTTTTGTATAAACTTAAGGGGTGTTTGGTTGGGCTTTTCCCAGATGCAGCTGCAGCTTTCGGCTTCCGACTTCGAATCCAAAAGCTCCTATTTAGGGGCGCGCGCTTTTCCCAGCTGCAGCTGCGGCTTTCGGTTTCCGGCTTCGAATCCAAAAGCTCCTATTTAGGGACGGCGCGCCCCTAAATAGGAGCTTTTGGATTCGAAGACGGAAGCAGAAAGCCACAGCCGCAGCTGGGAAAAGCCTAACCAAACACCCTCTTAGTCAAAGTTCGACTAGAGTTAAGCCTAATATGCAAAGTAAACAAAAACAGACGCAGTACTATATATCAACAATGACATGGCGGAAACATCATCCAAACCTTGTGACGCCTCTGAGTTTTCCAGGAATATGAAAACTACCTTACGTTGCATAGTTCCTATCTAGCTATATGGTACCAGTTGCCAAAAGAACAGAGAAACGCGTCGGTTGATATACTGCCGTCGTCTTCCTCCTCCTACGGCCTAGATCTGTCGTGCGGCACCAGTCAAACCAGCGTCCAGTGCCAACCGCCGTCATTTTTGTGGCACTCCACATTGCCCGAGCCGACGTCGCCCTTGGGCCAATCCTCTAAATCCCTTACCCATACTTCTTTGACGCGAACGGCCAACCCACACCTACAAAAACACCTACAATAACAATTGTTAACCCTTGAACTCTCCTCTAGTTGTGCCACAACCATCCATGTTGTTCTAGTGTTCCAGACATTCCCGCTACAGCCTCATCGGGGACATCACAACTGACAATTTTGTCTCTATGTCTATCTTGGTGCTTTGTGGTCCGCCTTGTTCTTTGGGGTGGGGGAGGGGAGAATCGAGTGTTGTTGATTCAGTTTTTATGTTTTCCCCGTCTCCGACAAGGGCCTTGGTGTTATGTGCCCGCCTTCTCCTTCGGGGAAATCATCTTATGTTGATTAAGTTCTTATAAGGAGATCATTAGCAAACAGATTTTTGTTTTAAATGTTCTATACACATTTTTTTACTTTGCATATTAGTTTTGACTTAAGTCAAACTTCATAAATTTGAACAATGTTTTTACTAATAAAACAATATAAAATAAATTTCTTGAAGGATCGGCTGATATTGATTTGGTATTATGAATATTATTTTTCCATAACCTTGATCAAACTTTATTTGAAAGTTTCCCCGAAGACAAATCAAATATGTGAAGTCAATTTTTTTGAAGGGATGGTGATGAGATATCATGATGAATTTGATGCATCATGCACAGACATCACATGATTAATAAAGCGTAGCGAACGAAAACTCTCAAGGGCACACATGCAAGCGGCCACCCATTTGCTTTAAATTAGTGTGCTAGTTTATGTCATTAGTATTTAATCGGTGCACTAGTGTCCATCCATGCCAGCTTTTTGCAGAGTTTTATGCATCGCCCGTCCCAACTTCCAAATTTGAATTTGTTGTATCTTTTGAACCTAAGGTCGAAATTAGGTATCGTTTGCATATTCGTGTTCGTTGCAGCAAGTACTTTTGATAAGATCAATTTTGAATACATTTATGTAAGATTGGTCTCATTACAAGAAACATACTAATACTCCCTCCGTTTTTAAATATTTATCTTTTTAGAGATTTCACTATGAATTACATACGAATGTATATAAAAATAGTTTAGAGCGCAGATTCATTCATTTTGTTTAATATGTAGTTCGTAGTTGAATATTAAAAAGGACAAATATTTAGAAACGAAGGAAGTAGATCTCAATTTACTAGTAGTAAAAAGGATGCATGCATGCAGTAATTAAGCTCGAATCACAAAACCATGTACGGCACGCACCCCTCGCCCCCATGTGCCACGAATCGTGTTCCACGTGGCGAATATATGCTTTGTTAGTCGACAATGTTATCTTGGTAGGTAAGATAATGGCGACCTATAAGTGCATGATCAGGTAGTATGGATGAGACGACTGACGCTGATATTCATGGTTGCACGGCTACGCGCAAAGGCAAAGGGTAATAGCAAGGAAAGGGATGCGCACCTAACTCGATCCGGCGAGACGATCTTACTTTGTCTTGTTGGGCGGCTAGCTTCTCCCTGAATCGATTCTCCGCAGCCTGTTTTGTTTACTTGCTAGTGCGCGTAAGTAACACCTGTGACGCGAGCGCTCGAAGATGCAAGCATGACGTGTGCTCTCTCTAGAAAAAACAATCAACATTAGCCGGTGTGAGCCATTAGACTCAGAAAAATATAGACAATATATCAAAATGTTTAGAAAAGCAAGCCAACTGCCCAAACCGACGAGATGGCGGAGCAGCATGCCATCTTGAATTTCATTCGGGATTAAATCGAGGTGGAGACCAACCGTCGGCCTATCCGACAGAGACAGACAGAGATCGACGCCCTTTTCGACAAGCTCGATGCGAAGATAGGGACAAAGGAAGCCGCAGCGGAGCAGACGGAGGCGTCGAAGGGGGTGGAGCTGTAGCTGCCGCACATCTATTCGCTGGAGGGCATGGAGATCGTCGAAATATCTGACGAAGAGTAGATAGTTTGTACATAGTAGTACGTAGGTTTGTATGTTTGCATACTTTATAAGGATTTGTGAAATTTAATATGAGATGTTCTTATGTAATAGTCATTTTTTAAGGTGTGTCCGGTCAGTCTCCACGAACGCGTCTGGATGTGTCCATAGGGCATTTGAGGAATAATTTTTTTTTTCAAATTCCGGCTATAGATGCTCATAAGACACGCAAGCTCACACGCACACATGTTTCCCCGGTCATGCGGGGACATACCTCCCTAGTCACGCATTGTGATTGACGGACATAGAAAATGAGTTTCGCTGATTAAGAGTGTAGTACTTCATCCGTTCATTTTTATAAGATGTTTTAGACAGCAAAATGTTTTAACTGCTGTTTGAAATGGCTCCAGCGTCTAATAAAAATGAACAGAGAGGGGGAGTAGTACAATGCAACTGAAACACACTCTCTCTCGTGTGCACGTACGTGTTGATGCACGACTAAGTTCAACGCCCTTTAGCCATTTTTCTCCGACGAACGCCGGTCGCCTACATTTCCTTCCAAAGCTTCTCAGTAAGTGGAGGAGAAGGCATATGATAACAGCACCGAAAATCCTAAAGCTAGCTACGGACGTTTGTTGCGCGTACTCGATCGGATGCATACTTGGACCGGCCAGGATGGTAAATGGGAACGGAAACCAGCGTTTCCATGGACATTTCTGGACAAAACTCGCAAAAGCAAACGCGCGACGCGACGAGCCGATGCGCTGCATCCATCCATGATCCATCTATCTACCCCGCGACTTGCATGACCACGACCAACGAGTAGCCATATATATGTGGCTTGGTAGGGCGTACCGTGTTGGTGGATTGGATGGATTCGGATTGGCACGCGTACGACTAACCGAGAGCGACTAGACTTGTGAACCCAGAAGCGAGCCGTATGGAAAATAACTTTATGTTTGGAAGGTGGAAATAGCTTTTCGACTAAGATTAACGTTTCGGCACTGGCTGCTGGTCACTAGCTAGTGGCAGTAACATATCACACTTACTATTAACCTGGTTGTAAAAGCTAGTGTTATGGTAACAACCCACTCGTATAAAGTCATAATCCAGGACTAGGCAGACAGTTGCAAGAAGTGGTAACTAACTATATTAGTTAATTGTGGTCTGACTCAGTCGATAGCATGGCATCATTCGTATGCATGCATGTTTGTAGAGGAAAATCACTCCATGGAATCGAGACACAATTCATGCTACTAAAAGCATGCATCATGCGCGGAGACCCCACGTAAAAGACATAATTTACGCTGGTAAAAGCATGGATCATCGGCGGAGACACCATGTAAATCTTACTTTTTTTTGTCGCCCTATAATATAGGGTTAGTGGCTATCGGGTGGAGTTTCTGTCGCGAGGCATGCGGCATCGAATTTTCTTTTTTGTTTTATTTCTTGGTCGACATTGTTCGGCTGCTGGATTTGTATTCTTAATAATTTATGGATGCATGCATTGTCATGATGCAAAGGCAGGGGTTATCTTTTTTTCGAAAAAATAAGGCATGCACATACTTTAATATTTTTTAGTCGTTACTTTGAAAAAATAAACATAGGTTTCACATTCAAAAGAAGTTTCCAACTGAAGAATTTCGTCGCCCTGCCCCTGGTCCACGGTTGGTGGTAAACCTTTTGCTCTCTGAAAAATAAAACGCACATGAAATGAATGTGTATTTGTAAACTTTCATAAATTGTAATTATTAGGGGAAATGAAAAATAATAATCCTATCAGAGGGTCCCACCTAGTTCAACATGGACAGTCAACAAGGTCTAACATGGTCAACAGATGGCCAACTCAATAAACAGAGCTCAAGCCAGTTGACAAGAGTCCATGCAAATTGCCACGATCTACAAAATTGTTTTGACAACAAAACTGTAGGATAATCTTTCCACGGCAATTTTCATTAATTATTAATATGTACAAGAGGTTTGGAAAAGATAAACTACAATCAACCAATACCAGTTCCCGGTGTTGGAGATATGCCCTAGAGGCAATCATATATGATGATATTTTCTATGTGTTTATGAATAAAGATAGTCCTTGGACATTACTAGTGATGTGTATTAATAAGTACGTGACTTGTTTGTGAGACTATGTATTGTATGATAACTGTCCTAAATGGTCCCTAGTCGAAAGGGTTGTGTGGACGCGCAACTAATCAGACTAGCATATGACACGGTGGATGGTTCGGTCTTACTGGCCATGTAGCATTGGATGCTAGCCGGATAATATGGACTCAGAAAGGTCTGGTCGGATTCGACATAATCGGATCCGAGTCGAGATAAGGTTTGAGTTGAACAGACCCAACTATGAGACGCAGCGATAGGTCATCTGTGAGTCTCTAGTACAACATACGTTCTATGTCTTAAGACCTGAGCTGCCGCATGTACTCGGGATGGTGAGAGACTTGCTTTGGGCCGACAAAACGCTACTCCGTGACTGGGTAGTTACAAAGGTAGGTTTCAGGCTTGTCCAGACCCATGCTGCGAGACATGGTCAAGCAAGATGGGATTTGCCCCTCTTATCAGGAGAGATATACTCTGAGGCCCCTCGGGTGATCCGACCTGGATAAGCATGGCCATGCGATGAGGATTATGAGATAATCCGAAATGTTGGTCGGATTTACCGGAACGAGAAAGAGGTCGTGCTGCAACAAGGATGACCATGTCGCCTTGTGCACGACAACATATATCGTGTGGCAAAGGGAACATAAGTGTGAAGTACAGGTTCGCCTAACCAGCTTCATCGGACACTTGGAGTCGGCACGTCTTGCTAGAGGCCGCTACCGACCGGTCGAGTCGGATGTGATTTGACTCACGACCAAGTGAACGAGAACCTAAGGGGTCGCGCGCTTAAGGAAAGGAACACGTGGGCTTTAGGATCCGTGCGAGGCCCAAGAGTTGAGCCCGCGCCGGATGCCTATATATAGTGGAGGTGCGGCATACCCATCCGGTTGATCGCTTTGGCGCCGTCATTAGGGCTTTGCATGTGCTGCAACTAGCCACCTCCAGTCGCCGCCGCCGACCGTGTGATCGGACCTAGCAGTTCGCCGCACGGGTGTTCCTCCTGCACGCGCGGATAACATTAGAGGCGGCGCACTTGCGTCGCTTCGGCGAACCTGTACGTGGGATCCGACGACCGGCTGTTCGAGGGAGATCGGAGCGGCTGTTTGAGGGAGATCGGACGAGAAGGAGACGGACCACACGAACGCGCTGCCCCAACTCTACTTTCGCTGCACGGCACTACGCGTCTGGTGGTAATAATTTGTGATTCATCTCCATAGCATGTTCTTGGATGTTCTGCGCGTAGGAATTTTTTTAATATGCATGCGATGCACCTACGGTAGAACCCAACACCAGGTAACATAGTAATTATGATTTTTTATAGATTATGTTCAACCCAACACTTGAATTTGTCTGCCTTGGATTGTTTGGCTCTGATGTGTATTGCCCAAAGTCCTTCAACCAAGTAGATGAGGGCCTGCCAATCTCAATATTTTGTCGTTCCTGCTTGACCAAATGTCCCAACATCCCATGACTATGATAACCAAAGCAATGCCTCTTGGTATATGCTTAAATACCCATGTTCTAGATGGCATGATGTGCTTCCAGCAGTATAGGGTAAATTGGTAGTTTCAGAATAGACGTACTAAAATTTTCCCAGTGTTATCACTACAAAGAGCACAATTATAGCTTTCCAAATACATTTTCTTGTGGGGTAGAAGATTACTGGTATTTACACATCCCTAAGGTGATAACAAGAAGAATATTTTGTACCTAAGTCTGCAAGAGGTATCCCAGAGTTTCTTGAAAATATTGTGGGCAGAGCTGGTGCCAACCATAAGTTTGTACATGTTCATGGAAGAGTATTTCATGCATGTCTGTGCGTAAATCCATTGTGCTTAAATCCATTGTCATGGTTTTGTCACGGAAGATGTCCGGGTGTACGAACTTGGGTTCGAGGCCATTGCTAACGTGATGGACTCAAAGGGGTTGGCTGGGACGAAGGACACGAGTTTACCCAGGTTCGACCCCTCAAGTTGAGGTAATGACCTACGTCCTGCTTGTGCTTTGTATTGCTTGCTCTACCGATTACAAGGGAGCTATTGCCTGACCTAGATTTCGGTAACCTCTCCCTCTAAATCCCCCAGGTCTTCCCTTTATATACTAGGTTAAGACCAGGGGTCATACAAGTTGTGGCTGACTCTCATTACACATCCGAGTCCGCCTCTATCTTCTCTTTGTCTATCCTGACCAAGTTGTCCCCGGGCAGCTTACACGCCCGGGTCTTCTCATCTGGGCCACCCGCCGGCCCATCCTATGAGCCGCTACGCCTCTTGGGCCCTCCAGTCTTCACGGCTCACTCTTGAACCGGCATACGAGCCGCCAGGTATGACCCGGAGCCTTCTAGGCGGGTCTCACCGTGGGGTTATATCCCCAACATTAGGCCCCAGGTTGACTTGAGCTTGCTCACTTAGGCCTTTTCCTCCTTCCGCGGTGAGTCACCCGGAAATGACCCGCCGTGACGTCATGTCAAATCTGCAAAAAGGGATCCTCTATTGCACGCAACAGATCTTCTCATTAAATAACAGCCCAAAAACCAAGGCGCCCATTTTGGTCAAACTACATCCGACGCCTAGATTTTCGCGCCCGTTTCATTTCCCCCCTGTTAAATAGGACCGCCCCGTGCCGCACTGCCTTCTCTCGCTCCATTCATCTTCATCTTCTTCCTCCCAGCGCTACCACCTCCAATACTTCCCGTGCCGGTGTCGTCTCCTTCCAGCTGTCGTCTGGGCCGCTGCATCAACCTGACGCGACCAAAGCTTCCTTCGCATCCATCGTGCCGCCGCCGGTGAGTCCCTCTCTCTTTAGATCGCAACTGGTAAAGTGTTCATGAAGCTCCGCCGCCGCCGTTTTTAGAACCATAGCTCCGTCAATGCTAGTCGCATCTCAGCCCTTACGTCCTCCATTATATCCTGCCTCCATGGCGCTGCTAGATAGGAGGCCGATGCTGATGCCTTTTGGATTCGCGACGGCTCCGCCTGCTGTTTTAGTTTTTCCTCTAGTTCGTCTCTAGGTCTAAAAATAGAGATATTTCTTTTCCTTTTGTAGATCCGCAATCGCATCGATATTTTGTGAAATCTGTTTTTGGTACTTAGCCAAATTTCCCATAGCCCTTTATTGACGTTTGTCCCGTCGTGCCGTCCGGCTCTCATTAGTCGGATCTTGACGTTTTACCGGTCATACCGTCCGGCTCTCATCAGCCGGATCTTGACGTCTCACCCTTAGGGTCTTCAAGTGTTTAAGCTGCCCACTCTGTTTACCTTTATCTTGACTCGCCGTATGTGGTTACCCTTGCACACCTAAGAACTGCCACCATGTCTCGCGCAATCAACTCCTGCAATTGGGTCGGCTCATGCTTCACTAAAGAATTTCTGATAGATTTTTGTACTTGCGGGCACCCTCCCTGCCAAAGAGGTCATCCACTGGCGGGTCCCTGGCAACGAACTGAGGCCCAATCCTCAGGAGGGTGAAGTAGTTGTAATAAACCTTACCTAGCCCCCAAGGGCCTGGTTAATATTGACCGACAATAATCTGGCTCTTCCATCTTAGCAATAGAAGACATATGTAATCCTCAGTTTACTTGATCTTGACGTCAAACCGTTATCATAGCCCCCAAGGGCCGGCTCAATCTATTTCAGGGTTGAGTCAGTACTTCATAAAAGATAACTTTAATAGAGCCAATTGATAGCCCCCAAGGGCCGGCTCAATCTTTTCTAATGTTGAGCCAGGGCTTCATAGAAGATACCTTAATAGAGCCAATACTAGCCCCCAAGGGCCGCCTCAATCTTTTCCAATGTTGAGCCGGGACTGCCTTTGAAAATAAACATTAGCCTCCAAGTGTCATGCATATTGCCTGCAATCTGTTTGAGACTTGCTGACATGTTCCATATTTTTAATACCACAGGAAGCCTTGACAGAAGCCGGGTCAGAGCTAGTCGGCTTAAAAGCAAACTTAGCCACTCAGCAAGCCGCCTGGAGCGAAGTTGATGAAAAATGCCGGCGTCTTGCCGAAGAGCTGGAGAAGGCCAAGGCTGAACTTACTACTTTCAAGGAATCTACTGAAGTGGAAAGAGCAACTTTGACCAAACGGGCGGATGATGCTGACCAGCGGCTCATGATCGTCTTTGACGAGCTGCAGTCTTTGAAGTGCCATATCACAAAAATGGCGGCTGCCCTCTTTGGTAAGTTTCTAACAGCTTGGCTTTGACCTGTTTTGTAAACATCCGCTGGCAACTCATAATGAAGCCCCCGTCTTACGCATGTCCCGGGAGCCGGCAACTTCCCTCCGACAGTCTGCTGCCTCTGAAGGCCATTTACACCTTCACCGAGCAACTCTATTGTGGCGCCATATGCACCATTAAAGCCATGCAATACAAAGAAAAAATTCCTTCAACTCTCAAAGGCGTCTTGGAGCTCTTGTCCATGATGCCTAAGCAGATCATGGAGTTGAAGAAGTCAGCCGCCCGCCAAGGGGCAATTGCTGCCATAAGCCGCGCATTGGCCTTCGCTCCAGAACTTATGCCGGCTGAAATGATGGATGGATTCCCCTCCAAGAAGGTTGACGGATCTGATTTCACTGATGCCGACTATGCACGATGCATTAAAGAGTCCAAAGTCTTAGCCTCCGTCTTAGCAGAAGAGGTTAATCTGGCGACTTACCAGGCAGCTTACAGTGCTGACCAAAAGAGAATCCGTGGCCTGCTCTTTGAGTCCCGGGACTTAATACCCGCCCGCAGTAAGACTCTTTTCGCTTCTGACCTTGACCCGTCCCCCTTCTTTGAAGAAGGAACTTTCGCGGCTTTAACCGACTGCAATTGGGACTTGGACAATCTCCAGATCAAGCCAGCGGAAGAGCCGGAGCAGGGTGACCCGCTAGCCAGCTAAACACATTGTAGAGATTCAAAATAGCCAGCTCTCCATGACCTGCCAAGGGTGTTTGTAAAAAACCTGCTGATACTTTTGGGCTCCCAGAGAGCATCTTGTAATAACAACTTTTGTTGTTCTTAAGTTTAATGCTTTTGTGCATCTATGAAAGTCCGGTTTTGAAAATAGATTCGCTCCATTTTCCTTGTCCGTCTTATTACATGCCCTGCCGGCTCCTCATAGCTTAGCTTTCTGCATGCATAACTTCACTAGGCTTCAGAGCCGGCTGAGAAGGTCTGAGAAACTTCTCCCGTAGGATAGGAAGCCCCCCTGCATGGTTATGTTGACATGTCAACATTTCGGGCACAAACGCCGGTTGTCTAAGGGTTAGATAAGCTACACCCGGAGGTGGTAAGCCCCCTCTTGACAACCGCGGCTAATTGTGTTAGCCGAAGATGGCATAAAGCCGGCCGATAAGACATTAGAAGCGATACCCGGAGGTAAGAAGCCGCCCTCAGCAATATGGCGTAAACGCCGGCCGACAAGGTGTTAGAAGCGATACCCGAAGGTAAGAAGCCACCCTCGGCCGTGGCTAATCGAGTTAATTGGAGATTTGGCATAAAGCCGGCTGATAAGGCGTTAGAAGCGATACCCGAAGGTAAGAAGCCGCCTTCAGCAATATGGCGTAAACGCCGGTGATAGGGTGTTAGATACCCGTCGGTAAAAAAAACCTACAAGCGCGGCTAATCATGTTAGCCGAAGACTTGGCATAAAGCCGGTTGACAGGGTGTTAGAAGCGATACCCGTCGGTAAGAAGCCCCCTTCAGCAATATGGCGTAAACGCCGGTGAATAAGGCGTTAGAAGCTATACCCGGAGGTAGGAAGCCGCCCTCCACCGTAGCTAATCATGTTAGCCAGAATTTTGGCATAAAGCCGGCGAAGAAGGCGTTAGAAGCTATACCCGGAGGTAGGAAGCCGCCCTCCACTGTGGCTAATCGTGTTAGCCGGAATTTTGGCATAAAGCCAGCGGATAAGGCGTTAGAAGCTATACCTGGAGGTAGGAAGCCGCCCTCCACCGCGGCTAATCGTGTTAGCCGGAATTTTGGCATAAAGCCGAGGTTCTCATATTAACGAGGATGTGCAACATGGCAGGGGTCCCGACTTGTAAGGATGCTATTTGATTTATAAATATGATATATACAATGATAATGTACAGTGATAACTTTCAACAACTTTAAGTGTAGTAAGGCCACAGATGCGCTATGTTCCACGGCTGGCGGGTCTCCTGACCCGAAGTATCTGAATCATCTCGGATGTCAATGAGGTAGTACGACCCATTGTTAAGATTTCGGCTGACCACAAAAGGCCCTTCCCATGGAGGAGATAGTTTATGCATATTTGTATGGTCTTGAATCAGCCATAAAACCAAGTCGCCCTCTTGAAACGTCTGGGTCTTAACCCTGCGGCTATGATAGCGGCGCAGGTCTTGTTGATAAATCGCTAAACGGGCAGCCGTCCGCTCTCGTTCCTCTTCCAAAGCGTCCAACGCGTCCTCACACGTCGTCTCATTATCCGTCTCAACGTAAGCCGCCACCCGAGGCGAGTCATGCCGGATGTCACTTGGCAATACGGCCTCAGCACCGTAAACCATGAAGAAAGGTGTATATCATGTGGATCTGTTGGGGGTAGTTCTGATGCTCCATAAGACGGAAGGCAACTCTTCTACCCAACAACCGGGCGTGTGTTGTAAAGGAACCATGAGCCGTGGCTTGATACCTCTCAAGATTTCTTGATTGGCATGCTCCGCCTGACCATTAGACTGCGGATGAGGAACTGCTGAAACATCAAGCCGGATGTGCTCTTCATCGCAGAATTTTTTCATAGCCCCCTTGGACAAGTTTGTGCCATTATCAGTGATGATGCTATGGGGGTAACCAAAACGGTAGATCAGCTTTTTTAAAAACTGAACCGTCGTTGCCGCATCACACTTGTTGATCGGCTCAGCCTCTACCCATTTGGTACACTTATCAACCGCCACCAGGAGGTGTGTTTTCTTATCCTTGGATCTCTTGAAAGGTCCTACCATATCAAGCCCCCAGACTGCAAACGGCCAAGTAATTGGTATCATGCGCAATTCTTTGTTGGGAGACGTAGTAGTAAATCAAAATTTTCCTACGTATCACCAAGATCTATCCATGTAGAAACCAGCAACGAGTGGGGAGAGATTGCATATTCATACCTTTGAAGATCGCCAAGAGGAAGCGTTACAAGAATGCGGTTCATGGAGTCGTACTCGCAGCGATTCAGATCGCGGTGGATTTCGATCTAAGTGCCGAACAACGGCGCCTCCGCGTTCAACACACGTGCAGCCCGGTGACATCTCCTATGCCTTGATCCAGCAAGGAGGAAGGATAGGTTAGGGAAGGGCTCCAACAGCAGCACGACGGCGTGGTGGTGGTGGAGTAGCAAGGTATTCCGACAGGGCTTCGCCTAAGCGCTGCGGAGGAGGAAGAAGAGAGGTAGGGCTTTGCCGAGAGAGAGAGAGAGAGAGTTCAAATCTGTTCTCAAAGGCCAAAACCTCAAGTATATATACGAGGAGGGAGAGGGAGGGCTGCCTTGGCCCCTCCTCCAAATAGGAGGGCTTCGGCCAAAGTGGGGATAGAGTCCACCTCCCACAAGGGAGGTGGATCTCCTCCTTTTAAATCCTTTTTCCCTTTATCTCTTGATCCTAGCCGCATGGGCCTTTCTAGAAGGTCTTGGCCAGACCACTAAGGGCTGGAACACCTCCTCGAAGGGCCCATGAAGTCCTTTGGTCGTCACACCCCTCCCGGGGGTCCTCCGGCACCCTCCCGGCACTCCCGGTACAATACCGATGAGCCCGAAAACATTCCAGTGACCAAAACTGGACTTCCTATATATCAATCTTTACCTCCGGATCATTCCGAAGCTCCTCGTGACATTCGGGATCTCATACGGGACTCCGAACAACTTTCGGTAATCACGTATACCATTTCCCTATAACCCTAGCGTCATCGAACCTTAAGTGTGTAGACCCTACGGGTTCGGGAGAAACGTGGACATGACCGAGACACTTCTCCGACCAATAACCAACAGTGGGATCTGGATACCCATGTTGGCTCCCACATGCTCCACGATGATCTCATCGGATGAACCACGATGTCGGGGATTCAATCAATCCTGTATACAATTCCCTTTGTCTATCGGTATGATACTTGCCCGAGATTCGATCGTCGGTATCTCTATACCTTGTTCAATCTCGTTACCGGCAAGCCTCTTTACTCGTTCCGTAATACATCATCCCATGACTAACTCCTTGGTCACATTGAGCTCATTATGATGATGTCTTACCGAGTGGGCCCAGAGATACCTCTCCATCACACGGAGTGACAAATCCCAGTCTCGATTCGTGCCAACCCAACAGACACTTTCGGAGATACCCGTAGTGCACCTTTATAGCCACCCAGTTACGTTGTGACGTTTGGCACACCCAAAGCATTCCTACGGTATCCGGGAGTTGCACAATCTCATGGTCTAAGGAAATGATACTTGACATTGAAAAGCTTTAGCAAACGAACTACATGATCTAGTGCTATGCTTAGGATTGGGTCTTGTCCATCACATCATTCTCCTAATGATGTGATCCCGTTATCAATGACATCCAATGTCCATGGTCATGAAACCGTGACCATCTATTGATCAACGAGCTAGTCAACTAGAGGCTCACTAGGGACATGTTGTGGTCTATGTATTCACACATGTATTATGGTTTCCGATTAACACAATTATAGCATGAACAATAGACAATTATCATGAACAAGGAAATACAATAATAACCATTTTATTATTGCCTCTAGGGCATATTTCCAACAGTCTCCCACTTGCACTAGAGTTAATAATCTAGTTACATTGTGATGAATCGAACACCCATAGCACTTTGGTGTTGATCATGTTTTGCTCGTGAGAGAGGTTTAGTCAACGGATCTGTGACATTCAGATCCATATGCACTTTACAAATATCTATATCTCCTTCCTGAATGTTATCACGGATGGAGTTGAAGCGGCGCTTGATGTGTCTTTTCTTCTTGTGAAACCTGGGCTCCTTCGCAAGGGCAATAGCTCCAGTGTTGTCACAGAATAGAGTCATCGGGCCCGACGCACTTGGAATTACTCCTAGGTCGGTGATGAACTCCTTCATCCAGACTCCTTCCTTTGCTGCTTCCGAAGCAGCTATGTACTCCGCTTTACATGTAGATGCCGCCACGACGCTTTGCTTGCTGCTGCACCAGCTGACTGCCCCTCCATTCAAAATATACACGTATCCAATTTGTGACTTGGAGTCGTCCGGATCTGTGTCGAAGCTAGCATCGACGTAACCCTTTACGACGAGCTCTTCGGCACCTCCATATACGAGAAACATGTCCTTTGTCCTTTTCAGGTACTTCGGGACATTCTTGACCGCTGTCCAATGTTCTGCTCCGGGATCACTTTGGTACCTCCCTACCAAACTTATGGCAAGGTTCACATCAGGTCTGGTACACAGCATGGCATACATAATAGAGCCTATGGCTGAAGCATAGGGGATGACACTCATCTCTTCTCTATCCTTTGCCATGGTCGGGCACTGAGTCGTACTCAATCTCACACCTTGTAACACAGGCAAGAATCCCTTCTTGGACTGATCCATATTGAATTCTTCAATATCTTTTCAAGGTATGTGCTTTGTAAAAGACCTATGAGGCGTCTCGATCTATCTCTATAGATCTTAATACCTAATATGTAAGCAGCTTCTCCAAGGTCCTTCATTGAAAAACACTTATTCAAGTAGGCCTTTAAACTTTCCAAGAGTTCTATATCATTTCGCATTATCAGTATGTCATCCACATATAATACGAGAAATGCTACAGCGCTCCCACTCACTTTCTTGTAAATACAGGGTTCTCCATAAACCTATACAGACCCAAACGCTTTAATCACTTCATTAAAGTGAATGTTCCAACTCCGACATGCTTGCACCAGCCCATAGATGGAGCGCTGGAGTTTGCATACCTTGTTAGCATCTTTAGGATCGACAAAACCTTCCGGCTGCATCATATACAGTTCTTCCTTGAGGAAGCCATTAAGGAAAGTCGTTTTGACGTCCATTTGCCAGATCTCATAATCATAAAATGCGGCAATTGCTAACATGATTTCGGACAAACTTCAACATCGCTACGGGTGAGAAAGTCTCATCGTAGTCAATTCCTTGAACTTGTCGATAACCCTTAGCGAGAAGCCGAGCCTTATAGATGGTCACATTACCATCCGCGTCAGTCTTCTTCTTAAAGCTCCATTTATTTTCAATGGCTCGCTTATCATCAGGCAAGTCCACCAAAGTCCACACTTTGTTCTCATACATGGATCCTATCTCGGATTTCATGGTTTCAAGCCATTTGTTGGAATCCGGGCCCGCCATCGCTTCTTCATAGTTCGAAGGTTCACCGTTGTCTAACAACATGATCTCTAGGACAGGGTTGCCGTACCACTCTGGTGCGGAACGTGTCCTAGTGGACCTTCGGCATTCAATAGTAACTTGATCTGAAGTTTCATGATCATCATCATTAACTTCCTCTCCCGCCGTTGTAGGCTCCACAGAAACAACTTCCTGTGCTGCGCTACTCTCCGGTTTGAGTGGAGGTACAATTACCTCATCAAGTTCTATTTTCCTCCCACTTCTTTCGAGAGAAACTCTTTCTAGAGAAAGGATCCATTCTTAGCAACAAAGACTTTGCCTTCGGATCTGAGGTAGAAGGTATACCCAATAGTCTCTTTGGGATATCCTATGAAGACGCACTTTTCCGCTTTGGGTTCGAGCTTCTCAGGTTGAAGTTTCTTCACATAAGCATCGCATCCCCAAACTTTTAGAAACGACAGCTTAGGTTTCTTTCGAAACCATAATTCATACGGTGTCGTCTCAACGGATTTTGGCGGTGCCCTATTTAAATTGAATGCGGCAGTCTCGAATGCATATCCCCAAAATGATAGCGGTAGGTCGGTAAGAGACATCATAGATCGCACCATATCCAATAGAGTGCGATTACGACGTTCAGACACACCATTTCGCTGAGGTGTGCCAGGCGGCGTGAGTTGTGAAACAATTCCACATTTCCTTAGGTGCGTGCCAAACTCATGACTTAAATATTCTCCCCCACGATCAGATCATGAGGTGTGCCAGGTTTCAGACTTGTGTTTCATTAAATAGACATACCCATATCTGCTCAAGTCATCAGTGAGGGTGAGAACATAACGGTAGCCACCACGAGCCTCGACACTCATTGGACCGCATACATCGGTATGTATTATTTCCAACAAGTCAGTTGCTCGCTCCATTGTTCCGGAGAACGGAGTCTTGGTCATCTTGCCCATGAGGCATGGTTCGCACGTCTCAAATGATTCGAAATCAAGAGACTCCAAAAGTCCATCAGTATGAAAGGTTTCATACTTGTGTTTCATTAAGTAGACATACCCATATCTGCTCAAGTCATCAGTGAGGGTGAGAACATAACGGTAGCCATCACGAGCCTCAACACTCATTGGACCGCATACATCGGTTGTATTATTTCCAACAAGTCAGTTGCTCGCTCCATTGTTCCGGAGAACGGAGTGTTGTTCATATTGCCCATGAGGAATGGTTCGCACGTCTCAAATGATTCGAAATCAAGAGACTCCAAAAGTCCATTAGTATGGAGCTTCTTCATGCGTTTGACACCAATATGACCAAGGCGGCAGTGCCACATGTAAGTGGGACTATCGTTATCAACCTTACACTTTTTGGTACTCACACTATGGACATGTGTAACATCACGTTCGAGATTCATCAAAAATAAACCATTGACAAGCGGGGCATGACCATAAAACATTTCTCTCATATAAATAGAACAACCATTATTCCCAGATTTAAATGAGTAGCCATCTCGCATCAAGCGAGATCCAGATACAATGTTCATGCTCAAAGCTGGTACTAAATAACAATTATTAAGGTTTAACACTAATCCCGATGGTAGATGTAGAGGTAGCGTGCCGACGGCGATCACATCGACCTTGGAACCATTCCCGACGCGCATCGTCACCTCGTCCTTTGCCAGCCTCCGCTTATTCCGCAGCTCCTGCTTGGAGTTACAAATGTGAGCAACTACACCGGTATCAAATACCCAAGAGCTACTACGAGCGCTGGTTAGGTACACATCAATAACAAGTATATCACATATACCTTTAATGTTGTCGTCCTTCTTATCCGCTAAGTACTTGGGGCAGTTCCGCTTCCAGTGACCGGTACCCTTGCAGTAAAAGCACTCAGTCTCAGGCTTGGGCCCATGCTTGTTCTTCTTCTTTCCGGCAACTTGCTTACCGGGCGCGGCAACAGCTTTGCCGTCCTTCTTGAAGTTCTTCTTACCCTTGCCTTTCTTGAAACTAGTGGTCTTATTCACCATCAACACTTGATGCTCCTTTCTGATCCCGACCTCTGCTGATTTCAGCATCGAGTACAACTCAGGAATGGACTTCTCCATCCCTTGCATGTTGTAGTTCATCACAAAGCTCTTGTATCTAGGTGGAAGTGACTGGAGGATTCTGTCAATGACCATGTCATCCGGGAGATTAACTCCCAGCTGAGTTAAGCGGTTGTGTAGCCCAGACATCTTGAGGATGTGCTCGCTGACAGAACTATTCTCCTCCATCTTACAGCTGAAGAACTTGTCGGAGACGTCATATCTCTCGACCCGGGCATGAGCTTGGAAAACCAGTTTCAGCTCTTGGAACATCTCATATGCTCCGTGTTGCTCAAAACGCTTTTGGAGCCCCAGTTCTAAACTGTAAAGCATGCCGCACTAAACAAGGGAGTAATCATTGCAGCGAGAATGCCAAGCGTTCGCAACGTCTTGCTCTGCTGGGAGAAGGGGTGGGTCACCTAGTGGTGCATCAAGGACATACAATTTCTTGGAAGCTATGAGGATGATCCTTAAGCCACAGACCCAGTCCACATAGTTGCTTCCATCATCTTTCAGCTTGGTTTTCTCTAGGAATGCGTTGAAATTGAGGGTGACATTCGCGTTGGCCATTGGATCTACAATATAGATTGTAAAGATAATTTTAGACTAAGTTCATGATAATTAAGTTCACATAATCAAATTATTTAATGAACTCCCACTTAGATAGACATCTCTCTAGTCATCCAAGTGACACATGATCCATGTCAACTAGTCCGTGTCCGATCATCACGTGAGACGGACTAGTCATCCATGGTGAACATCTCCATGTTGATCGTATCTTCTATACGACTCATGTTCGACCTTTCGGTCTTCCGTGTTCTAAGGCCATGTCTGTACATGCTAGGCTCATCAAGTCAACCTAAGTGTTCCGCGTGTGTAAATCTGGCTTACACCCGTTGTATGCGAACGTTAGAGCCTATCACACCCGATCATCACGTGGTGCTTCGGAACAACGATCCTTAGCAACGGTGCATAGTTAGGATGAACACTTTTCTTGAAATTTTATTGAGAGATCATCTTATTTACTACCGTCGTTCTAAGAAAATAAGATGTAACCATGATAAACATCACATGCAATCAATATAGTGACATGATATGGCCAATATCATCTTGCTCCTTTGATCTCCATCTTCGGGGCACCATGATCATCACTGTCACCGGCACGACACCATGATCTCCATCATCATGATCTCCATCATTGTGTCTTCATGAAGTTGTCTCGCCAACTATTACTTCTACTACTATGGCTAATTTTTAGCAATAAAGTAAAGTAATTACATGGCGTTTATGATTGACATGCAGGTATTACAATAAAATAAGACAACTCCTATGGCTCCAGCCGGTTGTCATACTCATCGACATGCAAGTCGTGAATCTTATTACAAGAACATGATCAATCTCATACATCACAATGCATCACATCACATTCTTCGGCCATATCACATCACAAGGCATATGCTGCAAAAACAAGTTAGACGTCCTCTAATTTGTAGTTGCAAGTTTTTACGTGGCTGCTATAGGTTACTAGCAAGAACGTTTCTTACCTACGCCAAAACCACAACGTGATATGCCAATTGCTATTTACCCTTCATAAGGACCCTTTTCATCGAATCCAATCCGACTAAGGTGGGAGAGACAGACACCCGCTAGCCACCTTATGCAACAAGTGCATGTCAAGCGGTGGAACCAGTCTCACGTAAGCGTACATGTAAAGTCGGTCCGGGACGCTTCATCCCACAATAACGCCGACTCAAGATAAGACTAGTAACGGCAAGCAAATTAACAAGATCGACACCCACAACAACTTGTGTTCTACTCGTGCATAGATTCTACGCATAGACCTAGCTCATGATGCCCCTGTTGGGAGACGTAGTAGTAAATCAAAATTTTCCTACGTATCACCAAGATCTATCCATGGAGAAACCAGCAAGAAGTGGGGAGAGATTGCATCATCATACCTTTGAAGATTGCTAAGCGGAAGCGTTACAAGAACGCGGTTGATGGAGTCGTACTCGCAGTGATTCAGATCGCGGTGGATTTCGATCTAAGCGCTGAACAACGGCGCCTCCGCGTTCAACACACGTGCATCCCGGTGATGTCTCCTATGCCTTGATCCAGCAAGGAGGAAGGAGAGGTTAGGGAAGGTCTCCAACAGCAGCACGACGGCGTGGTGGTGGTGGAGTAGCAAGGTATTTCGGCAGGGCTTCGCCTAAGCGCCGCGGAGGAGGAAGAAGAGAGGTAGGGCTTTGGAGAGAGAGAGAGAGAGAGAGTTCAGATCTGTTCTCAAAGGCCAAAACCTCAAGTATATATAGGAGGAGGGAGAGGGAGGGCTGCCTTGGCCCCTCCTCCAAGGGGGAGGGCTTCGGCCGAAGTGGGGATAGAGTCCACCTCCCACAAGGGAGGTGGATCTCCTCCTTTTAAATCCTTTTTCCCTTTATCTCTTGATCCCAGCCGCATGGGCCTTTCTAGAAGGTCTTGGCCAGCCCACTAAGGGCTGGCACACCTCCTCTAAGGGCCCATGAAGTCCTTTGGTCGTCACACCCCTCCCGGGGGTCCTCCGGCACCCTCCCGGCACTCCCGGTACAATACCGATGAGCCCAAAAACTTTCCGGTGACCAAAACTGGACTTCCTATATATCAATCTTTACCTACGGACCATTCGGGAGATCCTCGTGACGTCCGGGATCTCATCCGGGACTCCGAACAACTTTTGGTAATCACGTATACCATTTCCCTATAACCCTAGCGTCATCGAACCTTAAGTGTGTAGACCCTACGGGTTCGGGAGACACGTGGACATGACCGAGACACTTCTCCAGCCAATAACCAACAGCGGGATCTGGATACCCATGTTGGCTCCCACATGCTCCACGATGATCTCATCGGATGAACCACGATGTCGGGGATTCAATCAATCCCGTATACAATTCCCTTTGTCTATCGGTATGATACTTGCCCGAGATTCGATCGTCGGTATCTCTATACCTTGTTCAATCTCGTTACCGACAAGTCTCTTTACTCATTCTGTAATACATCATCCCGTGACTAACTCCTTGGTCACATTGATCTCATTATGATGATGTCTTACCGAGTGGGCCCAGAGATACCTCTCCGTCACACGGAGTGACAAATCGCAGTCTCGATTCGTGCCAACCCAACAGACACTTTCGGAGATACCCGTAGTGCACCTTTATAGCCACCCAGTTACATTGTGATGTTTGGCACACCCAAAGCATTCCTATGGTATCCGGGAGTTGCACAATCTCATGGTCTAAGGAAACGATACTTGACATTGAAAAGCTTTAGCAAACGAACTACACGATCTAGTGCTATGCTTAGGATTGGGTCTTGTCCATCACATCATTCTCCTAATGATGTGATCCCGTTATCAATGATATCCAATATCCATGGTCATGAAACCGTGACCATCTATTGATCAACGAGCTAGTCAACTAGAGGCTCACTAGGGACATGTTGTGGTCTATGTATTCACACATGTATTATGGTTTCCGGTTAACACAATTATAGCATGAACAATAGACAATTATCATGAATAAGGAAATACAATAATAACCATTTTATTATTGCCTCTAGGGCATATTTCCAACATTCTTGAGCAGGAACGTGAGCATGCTTGCCGAACTTTTGACATCCGTCGCACTTGCGGACCACATCCTCTGCATCTTTGTGAGCCGTCAGCTAGAAAAAACCGTGCCAGAACGCCTTGGCTACCAAAGATTTTGAACCGACGTGATGCCCACAATCTCTAGCGTGAATCTCATTCAAAATTTCCTGATCTTCCTCTGGTGAGACACAACGCTGAAAAATCCTGGTCACGCTGCATTTGTGCAACTCACCATTAATTATTGTCATCGACTTGGACCTCCGGGTGATCTGCCTGGCCAAATTTTCATCATCAGGTAAGTCGCCCCGAGTCAAGTATGTCAGGTAAGGTACAATCCAATCTGGAATAGCCCGTAGAGCCGCTACCAACTGCCCCTCCAGGTCAGGGACAGCCAAATCTTCCTCTGAAGGCAACTTGACAGTCGGGTGATATAAAACATCCAAAAATATATTGGGCGGCACCGACTTTCGCTGAGAGCCTAACCATGATAAGGCATCTGCTGCCTCATTCCTGCGACGGTCAATATGGTCCACCTGATAACCTTTGAAGTGACCAACAATGATGTCCACCGCCTGTCGATAAGCCGCCATGCGCGGGTCTTTGGAATCCCACGTGCCTGAAACTTGCGGAGCCACTAGATCTCAGTCGCCCAGACACCTCACCCGGCTTAAATTCATCTCCTTAGCTATTCTGAGACCATGAAGCAGGGCCTCATATTCAGTCGTATTGTTAGTGCAAGGGAACATTAGCCGGAGCACATAACAAAATCTATCCCCCTTAGGGGATGTTAAAACGACTCCCGCTCCTGATCCTTCCAACTGCTTGGATCCATCAAAGTGTATAGTCCAGTATGTGTTATCCGGCTTTTCCTCAGGAGCTTGACACTCTGTCCAATCGTTTATAAAATCCACAAGGGCCTAGGATTTGATGGCCGTGCGAGGCGCGTAAGTTAAATTAAAAGGTCCTAGGTCCAATGCCCACTTAGCGATCCGATTGGTGTCTTCCCTGTTCTAAATTATATCCCCTAACAGAGCGGAGCTAACCACTGTGATCGGGTGCCCTAAAAATAGTGTTTCAACTTGCGATTGGCCATGAACACCCCATACACCAGCTTCTGCCAATGTGGATATCTCTGCTTGGATTCGGTCAGGACCTCACTGATATAGTAAACCGTCCTTTGAACCAGATACTCTTTACCAGCCTCCTTATGTTCGACCACAATTGCGGCACTGACTGCCCGGTTGTTAGCTGCCACATATAAGAGCAAAGGTTCTTTCTCAGCCGAAGCAGCCAACACCGGTGGCTCAGTGAGTTGTTTTTTGAGCGCCTCCAACGCTTCACCCGCCGCCTTACTCCAGACAAAATTGTCTGTCTTTTTCATCATCTGATACAAAGGAATTTCTTTCTCACCGAGGCGGCTTATGAAACGGCTTAATGCAGCAATACGCCCTGCCAGACGTTGAACTTCATTAACACAGGTTGGCTCTGCTAGAGAGGTAATGGCCTTGATTTTATCCGGGTTAGCCTCAATGCCACGCTCAGAAACCAGAAATCCCAAGAGCTTACCAGCCGCGACACCAAAGACGCATTTAGCCAGGTTAAGCTCATCTTGTAGACCCGGAGATTGTCACAAGTTTCCCTTAAATCATCCAAGAGGGTCTCCTTTTTCCTTGACTTGATCATAATGTCATCTACGTAAGCATGGACATTGCGCCCGATCTGACTTTGGAGACAATTCTGCACACAGCGCTGATAAGTTGGCTGGGCACTCTTGAGCCCAAAAGGCATAAAGACATAGCAGGAAGCTCCATAGGGCTTAATAAAAGCTGTCTTTTCTTGGTCCTTAACTGCCATTTTGATCTGATGATATCCTGAATCTGCATCTAAAAAGCACAAGCTTTCGCAACCTGCTGTTGCATCAATGATCTGGTCAATACGCAGGAGAGCGAAGGGGTCAGCCGGACAAGCCTTGTTAAGATCTGTGTAATCCACACACATCCGCCATGTGCCGTTCTTCTTAAGCACCAGCACTGGGTTGGCATGCCATTTCGGATGAAAAACCTCAACAATGAAACCCGCTGCTAAGAGCCGGGCGACCTCTTCCCCAATGTCCTTCCGCCTCTCCTCATTGAACCGCCGTAGAAAATGCTTGATTGGTTTAAACTTAGCATCCACATTAAGATTGTGCTCAGTGAATTATCTTGGAACACCCGGCATGTCAGAAGGTTTCCATGCAAAGATGTCTCGATTCTCACGGATGAATTCGATGAGCGCGCTTTCCTATTTGGGATCCATGTGAGCCCCAATGATGAACTGTTTGGATGAGTTGCCCGGAGTGAAGTCGATTGCCTTGGTGTCATCCACCGAAAACTTAAGGGGCGGCTCAGCCTCCGTTATGGGCTTTTTTAGTGGCGTCATATCCTCCGGATCAACATTCTCCTTATAAAACTTAAGTTCCTCCTGAGCGCAACTGGCCTCTGCATAAGCCGCGTCTCCTTCTTCACACTCAATGGCCTTGTTCCGATCCCCATGAACGGTGATAGTGCCCTTCAGCCTGGGCATCTTAAGCTACAAGTATATGTAGCAGGGCCTAGCCATGAACTTAGCATAAGCTGGCCGTCCAAACAATGCATGATAAGGGCTCTTAATCTTGACTACCTCAAACCACAGGGACTCCACCCTGTAGTTATATTCATCCCCGAAGGCAACCTCCAAAGAAATTCTGCCCACTGGATAAGCCGACTTATCGGGCACCACACCATGAAAATGGTGGATGAAGGTTTAAGATCCTTGTCAAGTAACTTCATCCGTCGGAAAGTGTCATAATAAAGGATGTGATACTACTGCCTCCGTCCATCAACACCTTGTTCACCATATAAACCCCTACCTGGGGGGCAACCACCAAAGCCAGCCGCCCCGGGTCATCAACACGTGGCGGGTGATCTTCTCGGCTCCAAGTTATGTCGTATTTAGACCACTTTAAATACCGCGGTAGAGCTGGCGCAGCCGCATGAACCGCCCGCCTACGTAATTTCTGATCCCGTTTATTAAGACCGGTCATGAAAACATGATACTGTCCTGAGCTGAGATGCTTTGGATTATTGCGATACCCAGACTGGTTATGCTGCTGCTGGTTGTTATTATCAGAGTGCTGTGGATGTCCTCCTCGATCACCTTGACCCTGATGACCGGACCCTGAGTCGCCGGAACCAAACCAGGCTCCTGACCCGCCGTAACCTGAGCCGCCGGGTGGATCACTGCCCCGGTCATTGGGTCATGTGTAATAATTCTTTAACTTCTACATGAAGTGACAATCACCCCACGTGTGCAACGAAGGCTTGTCGGGCTGGCTGTGATCCGGACAGGGTTTCTTGAGTGCCTCCTCCAAATTGAAGGGAGTTCGGCTCTTATTAAAGGATGGTATGAACTTCCCATTGCCCTTGGAAGGACTCTGGCCAGTACTCGCGTTACCTACCATCTTCGACCCGCCATCGGGATTCTTCCACTTGCCCTGACTACCATTGTTAACCGCACCTTTTCCTTGATTGTTTTTCTTTCCTTGCCCGGCTTTCTCCTCACTCAACCCACGAGTTGATGAACCTTGCCCTTAACTCAGCCCACGAGTTGATGGTGTTGGGAGGCAACCCTTTTAGCCACGTGCGAGCTGGACCTTCAAGCATCATGATAAAATATTTAGCACACACCGCCTCACTGACATCTAACATCTCCATGGCCAGCTCATAACTCTCGACCCAGGCCTCTGGAGGTAAATCGACAGTGTAATTTGGGACTTTGCGGGGCCCCTTGAAATCCTTCGACAACCATTCACTTCGTAGAGCCGGTGATAGACATGGCACCCCCACGGCCCTGGTAGTTACTCCGACTCCTACTGACACGGAAGGCACGGGCTCCTGGTGAGTGGGCATGGTTAACACGGCCGCCGGCGGCTGGTTCCTTGCCCGGTTCATGGGTGCATGTGCATCTAGAGCTGCCCAATCGTCCTCCGGAGGTGCTCTCCGCCGGTCACTGCTGGAAATTGCTGGCGACTCATAATGCCGGCTGAAGCTCCGGCTAGGGTGAGGTGTTGAATGAAAACGGCCCTGGCTGCGAGTGTACCTCTCCTGCTGGGCCATCGCTATCTGCAGATACCCAATGGCATTCCACACCTCTTCCGCAAAAGGCGCTTCATCCAGAATAGGAATCATCTCAAGTTGGGTGGCCGCCGCCACCATGTTCTCGGTCGGGTTAGGATAATGACCCGCCAGTGTTGGAAAAACCCTGGGTGAGGTCTGGTTTCGCCGAGCCGGATGAAACATCGGCCGAGCCGCCAGACGGCTTCCAGGCGCGTCCGCCGCTCGTCTTGTGCCCGACGTATTGAAGAGGTTCCTAGCCTCATACCTTTCAGGCAGACGGGATTGATGCCTCCTCCGGTGTACTGCAACCGTTGATTGTTGTTCCAGCCCGAGGCGGAGAGCATCCATTTTAATACGTTCTGCCTCTTCCTCCATCTGGACTTTTAGCTCAGCCATCTTCTGCTGTTCCTCTGCCATCCGGTCCCTGAGCCTCATTATCTCTAAGTTCCGGGCAGCCTGATTGTCCGGTGTAACTTCCAGGGCCATCAGGGTCGTAAGCTCATTCATCAAAATCCAGAAGAACTTGCGCCGGCGGCGGGTCAGCCCCCGAGGTTGCTGCCCTGCTGGCTGCACTACTTGTGCCGGGGGCCGGCCCTGCCATGAATACAGCTGCGTGAGCCGGCGGCCAGAAAGTGCCCGTTTCAGAATGGTCTGACCCAGGGGAAAGCTCATCATAGCCCCCTAATCGGCCGTTGTGGAGCTGATAAATCGATTCCGTCTCTCCGCTTGAAGATTCGTCTCCTGAATAGACAAGAGTTTCCTGAGATCCGGAAGTCTCCAGATCCATGCCTTGAATAAAGCCTACAAAGACATGCCTCTGGCCTGGATCAATACTAGCGAGCTGCACATCCTGGGCGGATGGTGCGCATCGAGCCAGCTCGACAACGTCGGTGGAGACATCCGGCCCGGGTGTAGATCCGTCGGTTCTTCTGATGAAAACGTGAATCCCACCGACCAGAACGCAGAATCCATACTCCACGGAGTCAGTGTCGAGCCCCCAGCCGGCGTCGTCGATGTAGAGCCGGCCGCGGCGACTCTTTCTTATCCTTCCGACCACGTATCCCTCAAGCCCTGGAAGAGAGCCCTTTGAGAACTCAACACCACCGAGCGCGTTCCCCACGGTGGGCGCCAACTGTCGTGGTTTTGTCACGGTAGATGTCCGGATGTACGGACTTGGGTTCGAGGCCACTGCTAATGTGATGGACTCAAAGGGGTTGGCTGGGACGAAGGACACGAGTTTACCCAGGTTTGGCCCCTCAAGTTGAGGTAATGGCCTACGTCCTGCTTGTTCTTTGTATTGCTTGTTGTACCGATTACAAGGGAGCTATTGCCTGACCTAGCTTTCAGTAACCTCTCCCTCTAAATCCCCCGGGTCTTCCCTTTATATACTAGGTTAAGACCACGGGTCATACAAGTTGTGGCCGACTCTCATTACACATCCGAGTCCACCTCTATCTTCTCTTTGCCTATCCTGACCAAGTTGTCCCCGCGCGGCTTACACGCCCGGGTCTTCTCATCTGGGCCACCCGCCGGCCCGTCCTGTGAGCCGCTACGCCTATTGGGCCCTCCAGCCTTCACGACTCACTCTTGAACCGGCATACGAGCCGCCAGGTATGACCCGGAGCCTTCTAGGTGAGTCTCACCGTGGGGTTATATCCCCAACATTATCCCTATAAAATAAGTCTGTCAGACATAAATGTTTGGAGATTGTTGAAGTATGGATATATGCTTGAAGGGATAGTGGTCGATGGAGAAGATCTTCAGTCACATGTAAAGCTAGTACCCTTACAATGAAATTTCTCTGTTGTTTGTGTGATAGTAGAGCTCAGGAAACTTAATGCGAAGAGGCTGGTCCTACCATCTATCATACCGAAACCTTGTGATATCCCTTGCACTAGCTTTCCACATGGAAAATTGTTTATAAATGGGCAGAAGTTTTAAGACAGATTTCCAGCAAAAAGAGACCACCATTTTGTCATCAGGCAAGATGAGCTGGTAAGACTATGTGAGATTGACAAAAGAGATGATTTTAAACAACGCATAGTACGTTTGAACAAGAGCGACTAGAGAGATGATTTTAAACAATACATAGGACGTTTGAGTAAGAGTGACTAGGGACAGTTTTTCATCAAGTTTGGTAATGTGCATTCAATGAATCCATAGTCTCCATGCCATCGTGCCATCGTCGATAGCTGGCGTCCATGATGAGCACAACTGTCCACACAATTCACTCTTCCTTTTGCATTCTATGTTCAGTCCGATGTCTACTTCGAACACATTTTTGGAATAGCAGTTTTGAAAAATAAATGCATATGAAATGAATGTCTACTCTTGTTGTGAAATTGCACTGATTGAAATATATGTGAAACTTTACTATCATATCATATTATGAAACTGAAATTTTTTAAATGCATTATAAATGGTGACGTGTAGCATTCTAAAGTTTTAGCATTAAGGTAACCTGGTTTTCAAATGCAATATGGTTGACACAACACTAGACCGTGTTTGAAAATATTGTGAATACAATGTATGCCATGGTTCTGAAATGAAGTTTGGATGCAACTTCACAAAAAATACAAAAGATCGAAATAGGCTTGAAAAGATTGTAAAACTACAATGAAATATATTGTAGTGGAAAGTGTTTTATTCAAGACACACTGAAACAAAATGTGAATTGCATCCCCATACAAAATGTCAACTGTATCTGGAAATGGAGATCGCACGGGAATCCACTAAATTTTAGATAGAGTGAGTTGTAAAATTACCAAAATGGTTCTAATAGCTTTCTAAGTTTAGTATTCCAAAATTTCTTGAAATAACACTTAAAGTTGAGCTGCAGTATTTGAAATTGCACACAAAAATAACTCACTAAAATTGTGTTTGCAAAAATTAAAGTTGCACTCAAATCATATTTAAAAGTTTTAATTTGCATTGAAATAATGTTTACAGAATTTGCAATTGAACCAAATCATTTTTACTAGGCTTCAGGTCACAAACATCTTCCTTCGACTGTGACATATGGTTATTTGATAGACATTCAAGGATTTAGTTCAATATATAAAATCGGTGACCAAAGCAGACACCGAGATGCCCATGTTGTAGGCCCACGCGTCCAGGGGTACACACGAGGAGGTGTGGGGCCTTTCCTAGCTCCCCTGGCTAGCTCCTTCTGCGGACCTCATCATCTAGAAAGTTAGGATTGTCTTTGTTAAATTTATTGGCGTTCTAGAAAGTTTGTGAAAGCACTAACATAAAAACATAGAAATATTCTAGCAATTTAGCAGGTTAGCCAAAAAAATTATAAAGTATTGTATAAAATAATAAGAATAGACATATAAACTTCAAAAGTTATCAATTTATTTAAGATGTTCTCCCTCCGTAAAGAAATATAAGAGTGTTTCAATCAGTAAAGTAGCAATCTAAACGCTCTTATATTTCTTTGTGGATGGAGTATAAACTTTGGCCAAGTAGCCGCAACAATGGGTATCATAGACTCATTCTGACGCCAACGGTGTGGTACTGACAAGATAGCATCAGCAGAGTTGGAGCGGAAAATTAGTTCTCATAAATATTATATTTCAAATCGTTTTGGTGTTATTGGGGATGTACTCCCACTGTTTGGGTTTATAAAGAACACATGAATTATATATAATAAATACTTTGAACAATAATTTGATTAATAAAACATTAGTTATATGCCACAAAAAGTATAACATCGGAAACTACTTTTGAATGTGACTCCAATTATATGTTTTGTGTGGAATATAACTAGCATTTTGTTAACTTCATGATTAAAAAGTTCTTCACTATATTATACATGCATGTTTTTACAAGAATGTTTCGCAATATATAACAATGAAAGTTTAAAATACAGATTATTTATTGTTTTTTGATTATTGTATAGTTGTAAAATATTCGATAAATACAAAATACATAATGGAATGAAAATTATCATGCATGTGTTGCATGCTGTAGCATTTTTCCTATGCATGGTTGCATGTTGAGGTGAGCAAATTTTCACGCATGTTGCATGATGAGATGACATTTTGCATGCTGAAATATATGTTAGTGGGGGCTATATATAGCGGGGGCACGCGAGTTGAAGTGAGCATTTTCTCATGCTTGTGCATGATGCGGAAATTCGCCGGGGCGCGCGAGTGCGGGGGCACTCACTTGCCAAGCCCGGTCACCCACTCGTTTTGCCTCGCGATTCGCACAATAGTTCAAACCTGCACAAGGGCACAATAAATTTTAAGTTCCAATGTTTAAATTGGTGTTATTTGCATTTAAAATGCTAGGTCTTAACAACTTTTACATATATAATTTTAAGCAAAAAAATATTGTCGGTCCTAGACACAAAACAATGAGTTTTTATCGATCGCTCGTACTAAGTTTCAAGTAGTTAAATTTAACATGTTTTTTCAAATGTCATTAAAATATATTGAATATGGATCTTATTTGAAAGCGCTGGTCACGAGAAACAAGAATATGAAGACAAAACTTCATTTAGAATTTTTGTGTAAGCTATAAAACTATAAAAATTGGAAGCCAACATAAAAGGCGGGCACCAGGGCATGGGTGGCCCCGCACTTGCGTGCCATAAATCGTCTCCCGTGCATGATGAGGTGGAATGCTTAAAGAAATAGGTTAGTCGGGGATAGTTGTTTAGATATAGATATACTAGATGATACCGTGCATGTTGTTCAGAAGTATTTTGCAATATGATTATATGGAACATGAATATTTGATGTAATAATATGATAAGAAAAAAAATACAAATACAAATGTTTTACTATTGTATAGAATTGTAAAGTATTTATTAAATGAAAATGTCGTAATAGAATGAAAATTCTTATGCCTGTTTGCATGTTGATGTGTGTCTTTTCGTATGCATGATTGCATGTCGAGACGGAAAGTACCTTTCTACACCAGAGCTCATATGCTCCTGGTATGAACAGTAAAAAAATAAAATATAAAAACATTTCAGAAATATATGAAATTTATTTGGGGCATACATTAAGAAATCACTAGTAGAAAACATGGCATTGGTTCGGGCCGGGCCAGCCCATTAGTCCCGGTTCAGTCACGAACCGGGACCAATGGGGGCAACGGTCTTGGTTCATGAGGCCAGGGGGTCGAGCGGGCCACATGGGGCATTGGTCCTGGTTCGTCTGGAACCTTTGGTCCCGGTTCCAGACACGAACCGGGACCAACGTGCCTCGTTCCTGGCCCACAACCATTGGTCCCGGTTCGTGGCTGGATCCAGGACCAAAGGGGGTCCTTTAGTCCCGGTTCCAGCCACGAACGGGGACCAATGAGATGCCTATATATACCCCCTTGCCAGCGAGCAGAGCACTCCACATTGCTCTGTTTTTTTGGCCGGCGAGGGGAGAGCTTTGTGGTGCTCTAACTCACCTCCTATGCACATGAGCTGTTTGATGAAATGCCTAAGCCAAACTTAAGCTTTCTCCTCTCGAAGCTCCTTGTCCAAACTCCATTTTCGTCAAGATTTGTTTAGGTTTGGCGGTCCGTCATGTCCCGTCCCCGTCCTGAAACCGCCATCGATCACCCGCGCATGGTGAACCTCTTGATCTTATCTTCTTGCTAAAAGAAAATATACTTACTCGTATGATTTTCTTACTTTTATTATTGTTCACTTCTCTATTCATGATATGTTGTAATGATTTTTAATACACTTTATTATATAACACACGTAGATGAACCGGCAATGGATGTACGATAACCGACACACCTCTGAGTATATTAAGGGCCTGCATAATTTTCTTGAAGCGGCTGAGGCAAACAAGCAGAATGGTTTTATGCTTGTCCATGTACTGTCTGTGAGAATACGAAGTCTTTCTCCAACTCTAAATCCCTTCACTTCCACCTACTTCAGAAGGGTTTTATGCCACATATGATGGAATACAACGAAGAAGAAGAGGATGACGACAACTACCCTCCCCTGAATACGGTGATGCTGCAATGGGGGAAGCTAAAGATCAAGAGGAACCAGACGATGTGCCCGATGATGATCTTCGTCGGGTCATTGTTGATGCATAGAGAGAATGCGAAAGTGAAAGGGAGAAGTTGAAGTTCGGTCGCATGTTAGAGGATCACAAAAAAGGGTTGTACCCATATTGCGAAGATGACAACAAGAAGCTCGGTACCACACTGGATTTAGTTCGCTACTGAAAATAATGAAGAAGAAGCTTCCAAAGGATAACGAGTTGCCCGACAGTACGTACGCAGCAAAGAATGTTGTATGCCTTCTAGGATTGGAGGTGCAGAAGATACATGCATGCCCTAATGATTGCATCCTCTACCGCGGTGAGTACGAGGAACGGAACACATGCCCAGTATGCGGTGCATTGTGGTATAAGATCAGAAGAGATGACCCTGGTGATATTGAGGGCCAGCGCACCGGGAAGAGGGTTCCTGCCAAGGTGATCTGGTATGCTCCTATAATACCACGGTTGAAACGTCTGTTCAGAAACAAAAAGCATGCCGAGTTGATGCAATGGCACAAAAAAACCGTAAGAAAAATGGGAATTTGAGAGCACCCGCTGACGGGCCGCAGTGGAGAAAGATCGAGAGAAAGTGGAGCGACTTTACAGGTGACCCGAGGAACGTATGGTTTGGTTTAAGTGCAGATGGCGTTAATCCTTTTGGGGAGCAGAGAAGCCAGCATAGCACATGGCTTGTGATTTTAACCTCCGTCCTTGGTTGTGCATGAAGCGGAAGTTCATTATGATGCCAGTGCTCATCCAAGGCCCTAAGCAACCCGACAATGACATTGATGTGTACCTAAGGCCATTAGTTGATGAACTTTTACAGCTATGGAATGGAAGAGGTGTACGTGTGTGGGATGAGAACGAACAGGAGGAATTTGACCTACATGCATTGCTGTTTGTAACCATCAACGATTGGCCTGCTCTCAGTAACCTTTCAGGACAGACAAACAAGGGATACCACGCATGCACACACTATTTAGATGACACCGACAGTATATATTTGGACAGATGCGGCAAGAATGTGTACCTGGGGCATCATCGATTTCTTCCGACCAACCATCAATGTCGAAAGAAAGGAAAGCATTTCAAAGGTGAGGCAGATCACCGGAAGAAGCCCGCCCTCCATACTGGTGATCACATACTTGATATGGTCAATGATTTACAAGTAATATTTGGAAAGGATCCTGAAGGACTATCTATTCCGAATGACGCTGACAAACGCGCACCCATGTGGAAGAAGAAATCCATATTTTGGGACCTACCCTATTGGAAAGACCTAGAGGTACGTTCTACAATCGACGTGATGCACGTGACGAAGAATCTTTGCGTGAACCTGCTAGGCTTCTTGGGAGTGTATGGCAAGACAAAAGATACACCGGAGGCACGGGAGGAACAACAACGTGTGCATGACAAAGACGGCATACATCCAAAACAGTATGAAGGTCCTGCCAGCTACGCTCTTACCAAAGAAGAGAAGGAAATCTTCTTTGAATGCCTGCTCAGTATGGAGGTCCCGTCTGGCTTCTCGTTGAATATAAAGGGAATAATAAATATGGCAGAGAAAAAGTGCCAGAACCTAAAGTCTCATGACTACCACGTGATTATGACGCAACTGTTGCCGGTTGCATTGAGGGGGCTTCTACCGGAAAACGTTCGATTAGTCATTGTGAAGCTATGTGCATTCCTCAATTGAATCTCTCAGAAGGTGATCGATCCAGAAATCCTGCCAAGGTTAAGGAGTGATTTGGTGCAATGCCTTGTTATTTCGAGTTGGTGTTCCCACCGTCCTTCTTCAATATCATGACGCATGTCCTAGTTCATCTAGTCGACGAGATTGTCGCTCTGGGCCTTGTATTTCTACTCAATATGTTCCCCTTTGAGAGGTTCATGGGAGTCTTAAAGAAATATGTTCGCAACCACGCTAGGACAGAAGCAAGCATCTCCATGGGCCATCAAAAAAAGGATGTCATTGGGTTTTGTGTTGACTTCATTCCTGACCTTAAGAAGATTGGTCTCCCTCAATCACGGTATGAGGGGAGACTGACTGGAAAAGGCACGCTAGGAGCGGACTCAATAATATGTAGGGACGGGCATTCTTGGTCTCAAGCACACTACACAGTTCTACAGAATTCCACCTTGGTGACCCCGTATGTCGATGAACACAAGAATATTTTGTGCTCCAAACACCCAAAGCAGTGTGACAACTGGATTACATATGAACACATCAGGACTTCCGGCAGTTGGTTGCAAACACGTCTCATGGGTGACAACACTGTTTCTGATGAGATGTACTCATTGGCCAGGGGACCATCTTCGACTGTATTGACTTACAAAGGGTATGAGATAAATGGGAATACATTTTACACGGTCACCCAAGATGAAAAGAGCACCAACCAAAATAGTGGTGTCCGCTTTGATGCAGCAACCAAGAGGGGAAAGGACACATATTATGCTTACATAGTGGACATATGGGAACTTGACTATGGACATGATTTCAAGGTCCCTTTGTTTCAGTGCAAATGGGTCAATCTGTCAAGAGGCGGGGTATAGGAAGACCCACAGTACGGAATGACAACAGTGGATCTGAACAATCTTGGGTACACAGACGAACCATTCGTCCTAGCCAATGATGTGGCGCAGATTTTCTATGTGAAGGACATGTCTACGATACCGAGAAAAAAAAAGATAAGGAAGCGAATACATCATACGATGAGCCAAAGCGCCACATAGTTCTATCAAGAAAAAGAGACATCGTGGGATCGGAGGGCAAGACAGACATGTCTGAAGATTATGAAAAGTTTCATGAAATTCCTCCCTTCAAAGTCAAGGCTGACCCAAGCACCCTGTTAAACGATGAAGATTATCCATGGTTACGAAGCAATAAGCAAAGGACACAAGCGAAGAAAAAGTGAAGACTTTGTCTCCGAAACTATATCATTGCAGTGACATGTGAAGAAATGAAATGCCCTTTGTAACACATGAGTTTTCGTCCGAAACCCTAATACTTCGAAAGATATTTTCCGTTTTGTACACGAAGTGCATCCAGTTTTTGTCGTAACCCTCTCAACTTTTTATGACATGATATGGGTGAAATGATGATACCATGCCAACTTTTCACCTTTTCAGAGTTCATTTGAAGTGCTTTTCAATTTCAGGATCATTTAGCTCATTAAAACCAGTAAGTGTATGAAAAATCCCAAATGAAGTCGGAAAGGGTTGAAAATTGATGATGTGGCTTTGAATGGTGCATTTTGAACACACAAAAAGTATGGAGTTCAAATAAGTTCAAAAAATGAAATCCCTTTGTAACAGATGAGTTTTCGTCCGAAAACGTGATACTTCGAAAGAGATTGTCCATTTTGTACACGAAGTGCATCCAGTTTTTGCCGTATTAATCTCAACTTTTTAGCACATGCTATGTGGGTGAAATGATGATACCATGCCAACTTTCAACCTTTTCAGAGTTCATTTGAAGTGCTTTTCAATTTCAGGGTTATTTAGCTCAAAAAATCAGTATGTGCATGAAAAATACCAAATGAAGTCAGAAAGGGTTGAAAATTGATGATGTGGCTTTGAATGGTGAATTTTGAACACACAAAAAGTATGGAGTTCAAATAAGTTCAAAAAAATAAAATCCCTTTGTAACAGATGAGTTTTCGTCCGAAACCATGATACTACGAAAGAGATTGTTCATTTTGTACACGAAGTGCATACAGTTTTTGTCGTAACCCTCTCAACTTTTTAGCACATGCTATGTGGGTGAAATGATGATACCATGCGAACTTTCAACCTTTTCAGTGTTCATTTGAAGTGCTTTTCAATTTCAGGGTTATATAGCTCAAAAAAACCAGTAAGTGCATGAAAAATACCAAATGAAGTCAGAAAGGTTTGAAAATTGATGATGTGGCTTTGACTGGTGCATTTTGAACACACGAAAAGTATGGAGTTCAAATATGTTAAAAAATGAAATCCATTTGTAACAGATGAGTTTTCGTCCGAAACCGTGATACTTCGAAAGAGATTGTCCATTTTGTACACAAAGTGCATCCAGTTTTTGCCGTATCCCTCTCAACTTTTTAGCACATGCTATGTGGGTGAAATGATGATACCATGCCAACTTTGAATCTTTTTAGAGTTCATTTGAAGTGCTTTTCAATTTCAAGGTTATTTAGCTCAAAAAAATCAGTAAGTGCATGAAAAAGACCAAATGAAGTCAGAAAGGGTTGAAAATTGATGATGTGGCTTTGAATGGTGCATTTTGAGCACACAAAAAGTATGGAGTTCAATTAAGTTAAAAAAATGAAATCCCTTTAGATAACATAAAAAATAACAAAAATGAACATAGATGCGCTTATGTAAGTAAAATTTGACCGGAAATCAGACTGAAATTCAGTTTGATTTCAGGTCAAATTCTCCCACATAAGGGCATCTATTTTCAATTTGAGAGGAACTCAACAAGGCAGGGAGGGGTGGGCTTATAAACTGGTGCGGGCGTCCCTCGCTTGGCGAGGTGGGACAAAACTCCCACCACAGCCAGGACCAACCATTTATTCCCGGTCGGTGGCTACAATCGGGACCAATGCAGCAATTTCGTCCCGGTTGGTGGCACCAACCGGGACCAATGCCCACCTTTAGTCCCGGTTGGTGGCACCAACCGGGACTAAAGGTCTCTGCTTCCCATCCTTTGGGCTGTCGAAAAGAGACCTTTGGTCCCGGTTGGTGGCACCAACCGGGACTAAAGGTTGGCATTGGTCCCGGTTTGTGCCACCAACCGGGACCAATGCTTCTTCTATATAAGAAGCACATAGGAAATTTCGCAGGTTTCATCTACCAGTTGCCCCGAGCCGCCGTCCTCGTCGCCAGCCCCGTCGCCTCCTCGAGCCGCCGTCCTCATCGCCTCCCCATCGCCGGCCCCATCCTCGTCGCCTCCTCGTCGTCGTCATCGCCGTCCTCGTCCCCGTCGCCTCTGTCCTCGTCCTTGTCGCCTCCCCGTCGCCGTCGTCCTCGTCCTCGTTGCCTCCCCATCGCCGCCGTCCTCGTCGCCTCCCCGTCGCCTCCCCGTCGCCGCCCTCCCCGTTGCCTCCCCGTCGCCTCCCCGTCGCCACCGTCCCTGTCGCCTTGTCCCCGCCGCCGCCATCCCCGTCGCCTCCCCGTCGTCGCCCCCCAGTGAGCCCCCCTGCTCCCCGTGTATATGTGTGTATATATGTTCATGTATATATGTATATGTGTGTATATGTTCATGTATATGTGTGTATATGTTTGTATATGTATATGTGTGTATATGTTCATGTATATGTTTTTTTTTCATGTATATGTATATATGTTCATGTATATGTGTCATGTGTGTATATGTTCATGTATATGTTTTTTTCATGTATATGTATATATGTTCATGTATATGTGTGTATATGTTCATGTAAAAAGTCTTCGTTGTTTTTCATATGTACGAAAATGTAGAGTGAAAATGAAAACAAACATATAAGAAAAAACAAAGTAAAAAATGAAGAAGGAAAAGAAAGCCGCTCACCCGACCAACTATCGAGGCCACCCAAACCCTAGAAGAAAGAGCGTCGTTGTCGATCTACCCCCTCCCCGATAACTTCGACATGAGGGGGGACGTCGGACATGCATGAGTGAGAGAGGCGGTCCGCTCGCCCGACCAACTATCAAGGCCACCCAAACCCTAGAATAAAGAGCGTCGTTGTCGATCTACCCCCTCCCCGATAACTTCGACATGAGAGGGGACGTTAGACATGCATGAGAGAGAGGCGGTCCGCTCACCCGACCAACTATCGAGGCCACCCAAACCCTAGAAGAAAGAGCGTCGTTGTTGATCTACCCCGTCCTACCCGATAAACTCTCGAGGCCACCCAAACCGGGACTGAAATAGCGTTGTCGAGGCCACCCCAAACCCTAGAAGTGTTGTCGAGGCCACCCCAAACCCTAGAAGCGTTGTCGAGGCCACCCAAATTTACCAAGTTAAATGAAGAAAACTCCGGTAACATAGATTTTATCAACAGTGCCCCCATCTATTATGGATGTGCACAAGAGGCGGTTCGGACGTCGAACATTCATGAGAGAGGCGGTCCGGACGACGGACATTCATGTTTGTATATTAATTGCCATGTTGTAATATTTGCAAAAACTATGGATCCAAGAGACGAAGAACAAGAACAATTGTTGGGGGACATAATCCACGGCGGACGGGATATCTTGTTGTATCTCAACGACACCAATGGTCTGGAAGGAGAGGATTATGACGGCTCCGGTGATCAAACAATGGAGGAGGAAGGACATGATCATGATGGCTCCGGTGACCGAATGCCGGAGGAAGAAGGAGACCATGATGACGGCTCCGATGACCGATCGGAGGAGGGAGATGTTGCAAAGTACGGCGAGGTATATATATATATTAATTAAGCTTGTGCTGACTAGCTAATTGATGCATTAATTGTTTTGGTATGTACATATATTAATTAACTCTTCTTTCTTCTTTTATAGCCCTCCAGATCGAGCCAAACTTCGGTAATGAGACAAGGACCGAAGAAGAGGTTGCGCAAGGATGAAAACTTCACGATCACAGCACTCGCGAACGATGGCCATCCGATTGAACCCAAGCGGACCAAGAACGCATTTCCTGTTCAGTGCGGAGCTATTGTTAGGGACAACATCCCGATCAGCATCAAGCAATGGAATAAGCCTAAGGACGGTTCCCCTGATGGTGATTATGTCATCGATAGACAAAAAGATGATCTTTGGACCGCGCTGAAGGAAAATTTCACCCTACCGCCAGAGGAGGACCGAATAAGCCAGTTATAGAGCCACTGGTCAAGGCATGTGCTCTTAAGAAGATGGCAGATCTATTCAGGAGGTGGAAGAATGAGTTGAAATGAAAGTTTGTCGACAAAGGGAAGACTCCAGAATTCACCGGCCGATTTTAGAAGTTAAGAGATTACTGGCCCGCATTTGTGGACTACAAGACCGGGACAAGAGTAAGAAAATGTCAGAGACAAACAAGGTCAATGCTGCAAAGAAGCAGTATCACCATCATACGGGGTCAGGTGGCTACCTCAAAGCTCAGCCGTTGTGGGACAAAGCTGAGAATGACCTGACTGCTAAAGGGGTCGTATGACACACATTGAACGGGTCAGACCGTTCAAGGACTTGGTTCTTCGGGGTTGGGGGAACTTTGGACCCTGAAACAGGGAAGTGCTGTTGGACGGACGAGCAACTTGCAATACCCATGAACAAGCTTCAGAACTATATCACCGCAGCGCAGCAAGGGACGTTCATTCCCGACAGAGAGAAGGACGAGCTGACTGAGGCCCTAGGGAATGCTGAGCACCCTGGACGAACACGAGGCACACCAGGCTCCGTTTCATGGAAGGTTGGGTTTCCCGACGCAGGCAGTTACAGAAGCCGGGAGATAAAGAGGAAAGCGGAGCTGAGCGAAATTCAGAAGCTCAATGCAAGACTACAAAAGCTAGAGGAAGTTAAGAGCCAGCGAGCTGCCGGCCAACCATCTCAGCAGCACGAAGCTACCCCAGAAGCTACCCCGCCATCTCAGCGGAGAAGCAGCGTCGCTTCCACGGAGCCTGTTCAACATGACTTCACGTCTCCTAGCTACCCCGTGGATACTATCACGGAGGATCAACATTGCGAGCTTATGACGAAATGCTGGAACCTCACTTTCAAGGCGGCTGTCGGCTCTGTTGCACCTCCTCAACCCAACGGAACTTTTCACTGCCGTCCGATTCCATATGGCTATGTTGTTGTGATGGTGGATGAAGTAATGAAGGAATTTGAGGAGCTCGAGCTTGACCACTCTATAGGCGAAGGAGAGAATAAGCTGGTTCGTGCCCTGAGGAGTACATGTGTATGGCAGAAGGACTACATAAAGCTTCCAAACTGGACGCCTCCGCCTCCTCCTTCTCCTCAGGTGAATCAGGGCACTCCGCCTCCTCCTCCTCCTCCTCCTGCGAGTGATCAGGGCACACCGCCTCCTTCTCTGGCTCCTCCGGCACGTGGGGGCACTCCACCTCCTCCTTCACCTACTCCGGCACATCGGAGCAGTACGCCTCCTCCTCAGCCTCTTCGGCAATGGCGGAAGACAGACGCCGCCACTCCGGATCCTCCGGCGCCTAGTAAGCAACGACGGAAGGGAGCCGCCGCCACTCCGGTGGCTAGCAGTACAAGTATAGGCAGGAGGGGATACAGATACGGTCCATCTCTCAAGCCTCTGGAAAAGTTACCATATGAGAGGACCGAGTCTGAAAATGAGGAGATATCTTAGGCCGAAGTGAGGGCCCATTTTGCAAAGAAAACTTCACCTCTGAAGGAGAAGATAGATCCGGTGAAAGCGATGCGCACTATCGATGCCCTGAAGCGACCACCACTGCCTCCGCCGGATTCCAACTTTGACCGCTGTATTAAAAAGACATATAAAGATGTGCGGCGGTCGGGAAGTACTTCCAGTGATGCAAGGTTAGCAGAACGAAGAAGTGGAAAAAAATTCCCCAGCTCGGCGAACACGCGAACCAATCGTGCCCCTCGCTCAAGGTGTCTAGCGATATCATCGCTAATCATCCGGGGATGGTGCCCGGTACCAAACCTGGTGATTACCTGAGTGATGATGTACTGTTTGAGCCGTTGGAGGTGGACGATTTCAAATACCGGTACGGGCAGCCTCTCGTCAAACCTGATCATTCTCCTCTAACAACGATGATGCGAAAATTCCATGAATCGTACACCTTCCGCCAGTCTGGGAAAGATTCTTTGATACTGTCAGTTAAAGAGGAGCACGACCTCGTTGGAATGAAACTGTTGAATATTGAATTTGAGGAGATATTCCAGTTATACAATCAAAAGGCCATCGACAAAACAATCGTGACTTCCTACTATCTATAAGTACTACTTCTCTAATTAAGTCTCTCTATGTATGTAGCTCAGCTCTTTCATTGCATGTATATATAATTATCCTCACTACTATATTATGCAGATTGAAGATCGTCGAATGCAGGAAAGCACAAATGTATGACATTGGGTTCATTAACCCAAATGTCATACATGAGTATAATTTTCAAAATTATCCCACACAAACCGAGGAGAACTTGCTACAATCGTTGCTTAAAAATCAAAACAAAGGGACAATACTCTTTCCTTACAACTTCAAGTGAGTGTTACTGTCTTGTGCATATTCGGTTTCCCTTATTACTCGAGGTTTATAGTAGTGTAATTGATGAGTTATGCATGTGTGCATAATTTCCACTTTATTCTGCTAGAGATTCGGCTTGAGCGGGGAGTAGTAACCGTCTTAGACTCGAAATGAAAAGATCCCCAGGAATATGCGGATATGACTGAAATTCTCCAGAAGTAAGTTCAATCGATCATTATCGCATCAGATCGGCAACTTTGTTTATTTCCTGATATCAAGTAATTATTTTTTTTGTCTGGCAGGGTTTAGAAAGAGTTCACAGCAATTGTTCCGGCACTGCCGGGGGAGCTGCGATTTACACACCCGAAAGTAAGTACTACTAGCTAGTTCCGCGCATCTCCCATTGATTCTAGTTTCTTAAACACCATTTATCATGCTTGATTATCAGTTTGATTGAACTCTATTTCTCGTAGAGTGCTTGTGGCAGAAAACCGGGACTAATTTATGTGGATACTACGTTTGCGAGTTCATCTACAACGCGATGACCCCTAAGCGGGGCTACTCTGAAAAACAATTTCAAGTGCGTAAGCAATAATATTCACAGTTTTATTTTATTACCATATATATATATTGACCCCCTTCTTCAAATTAGATGTGGCAGATGCGGGATGAACTCCTACCACATGATCGCATACGAGCAATTCAAGAAGAATTGGCTGGATTCTTTCTTGACCACGTCGTAAATAGAATCGGAGAATATCATCTGAAAGTTGACATTAGATGTTAGGGATTGTAAGAGATCTTATATTGTATATATGTAGCTAGTAGCGTCGGATATATATACGAAAACTTGTTATACGACCAATCTCTCGAAGAAAGAGAGGTCGATCACTTCTATCTCTATATGTTCATGACGATCTTCTGTACTTAATGGTTCCTTCATTTGCTTACTAGCTATCGTGTTCAGTTTTCTCTATAGTAGCTAGCGTCGACCAAGCACGGAGAAAGAAATGACACTTCTCTCTATTAATTAGCTAGCTAAAACAATATAAAGCCCCTAAATTAACCGTCCAAAACCTCCTAAACCCCCCTCCCTTTAAAAAAAACAGCAACTGTTTGATGCTGACGCGTGGATGCCTTTTGGTCCCGGTTGGTGTTACAAACTGGGACTAAAGGTCCTCCTGCCTGGGCTCCCCGCAGAGGCCACGTGGAGCCCCTTCTGTCCCGGTTTGTAAGAGAACCGGGACTAAAGATTTTGGGCTTTAGTCCCGACCCTTTAGTCCCGGTTCTGAAACCGAGACAAATGGGTCTTACGAACCGGGACAAATGGGCCTTTTTCTACCAGTGAATGTTGGTTGTGTCTGCCAAATTTCATCACGAAATGACATTGGTGGAAGGCGTAGTAAAAAAATCATCGTTTTTTACTATGCCTTCCACCAATGTCATTTCGTAATGAAATTTGATAGACAAAACCAACATTTCTTAAAGTATGCCATAAAAAATTCAGAATTTTTTGAAATATTTTTCTATTTTATTTATTTTACTATTCAAACCTGAAGCATATGAGCTCAGCTGTAGAAACCCCACGTCTTGTCGAGACTTTTTTTCATTTTTATTACTGGGTAAGGTGGCATGCTTGCATGTTGAGATATGTAATAGAATCCTAATGGAGAATTATGCCGCACGATCCTTTTTCATGCACGTTGCTGGATGAGTAGTAGAATTATGTCCCACGATTGCACTGAGTGAATTTTTCTCTCCTTTTTTTTCTTGGAGTAAACATGCATGCATAATACCATATACCGTTGATGCCATTGACAGAGTCAGACAATACTCAATTAATTTAGTTAGTTGCCACATCTTACAACCGTCCAGCTAGTCGTCAATTATGACTGTTATGAATGGGTTGTTACCATAACACTAGCTTGATAATGAGGTTAATAGTATGCGCGAGATGTTACTGCCACTAGCAATTAGTGACCAGCCAGTCCAAACGTTAATCTCATTTTCCAGTACTTAATCGCTAACTTTTGGCTTCATAAGTCTAGTCCTTCTCGCTTAGTCTTCACGCGCCCCATCCATATCCATCAACACGTGTGCGCACTACGTATAGCCATAGCTACTCGTTGGTGAACGTTGGTGTTGGTCATCCAAGTCGCGGGGCTCGTCGCATCCCGCTTTTGCTTTTGCATGTTTTGGCCAGAATTCTTTTCCCATCTTGGCCGTATCCCAGGATCCGAGCGTGATGATATGATGCCTTCTCTTCCACTTAACGAGACGTGTGTGGAAAGGAAATGTAGGCGGCCTGCGTTCATCAGAGGAAAACAGTTAAAAGACGTTGCACTTGCTCGAGAACGTTTCATTTTGCTCAAGTATATAGACAAAGGTGATGCGAGTCTGAGATTGGGGTGAGGTCATGAAGAGCAACCCTTATATTGACTTAATTTGGGGAGTCGATCGCGTCAACGCATGTGGGCGTGTGAGTGGGGAACTAGGGAATGGTATGTGTTAGGGCATGTGCGTTTGCGTCTTCTTACAGCATCTACAATGTAGAGAGGATATGAGAGCTTACGGATGCGTCCGGACACGTCCGGACAGTCCACTGCTTAAGACGTGATCCCACTCGGACCATATTTTTTTTCTTTATTCATTTTTTTTTCTTTTCCTTTTCATCAATCACGTGCAAGTGACAGGACATATAAGAAAAAAAAAGTATGGTTGCACGGATAGACAAATAGAAAACACGCCGTGTCACTGACGGGACGCTTCCACGGGCGTTTGTGGGTCATATTTGCTATGTCTGGCTATAGATGCTCTTAGTACCCCCTTCTTCACAGCATAGTGTGCATATATTATTCTTTTCAAAAGTCAACCTTTATATTATGTTTCACTTGACTGAGATTTTGTTAAATCTCAGTCGACTTAAATCTAGCCACACCCTAGTTTAAATATAGAATATGTTTATCTCTAGAAAAATGTAGATAATTATTTCTTTAATCTTGATCAAAGTTTCTAAATTTTGCCTTTTGAAACTACATTATGAAACATAGATGGTATAGAACAACAACAAAAAAACGCAACAGCTTAAGGACGCGTTTGATAGCCTGCATCAACCCGGTGAAAAGAAATTGGGTTGTTTGTCTATCTAGTCTGCATCGATACATGCAATAGCACGGAAGTTAAAGCACTCCTCAATCAGCCCCCGTAGGAACGGTTGAATCGACCATTTCAACGAGTCGGGCTGAATCGAGCTATATTGAGCACACATGGATGGGCCAGCTCACGCAAAGGGATGTGAGTAGTATACATCACGTATATGGTTTCTTCTCCTACATCGAGTAGGCTCTTTCTCTAGTCTCCTTTCTTCCTTCATCCCTTCAAATCTATATAATGGTGTTTTCATTCGAGATAAGCTCTACACGAAAATGATGCACATCAATGTTATGTTTCCATTTCTACGATATGTCTGTACTTTCGTCGACCATAAATGTTCAATTTCATTTCCATATTTTGAGCTATTTTGGACACTTTTGTCAAATTCGCCACGCATGGTTGACCGTTTGAAATTTCCTTTAACAAGTAGCTCGATCACACAACTTTGGTGTTGCACATTTCTGTTGATGACCGTAGAAGAATAGATATAACCTCTTCGTCGTGAAACGTACATATCACTAGTAGAAAACAGTCCATTTGTCTCGGTTCCAGAGGCCCATTAGCTTCGGTTCTGGAACCAGGACTAAAAGGTCGTGACTAAAGCCCCAAACCTTTAGTCCCGGTTCGCTTACGAAACGTGACAGAAGGGGCTCCACGTGGCATCTACGGGGAGCCCAGGCAGGAGGACCTTTAGTCCCGGTTGGTAACACCAACCGGAACCAAAAGGATTCCACACGTCAGCATCTGGTGGGAGCTAGGTTTTTTTTGAAGGGGGGGGGGTTAGGGGTTTTTGGATAGTTAATTTAGAGGTTTCATATTGTGTTAGGTAGCTAATAGAGAGAAGTGACCTTTCTTTCTTCGTGCTTGCTCGACGCTGCTAGCTACTATACATATAGAGAACTCGATGCTAGCTAATAAGCAAATGAAGGAAACCATTAATTACACAAGATCTAACAACTCATCATCATCTTCTTAATCGTATAAAGTTAAAGTCTCGTAAAACAAAAAAAGATAAAATGACATAGTCCTTCCTCATAGGACCTACTCCTCCCTCCTAGGTAAAATGACATAAAAAAGAATAAGACCTATGTCTCCATGATGAAGCAAAGAGATCCAACGGTCTTCAACTTGTGGCTTGCGATCCTTTTTTATTTGTCCCCATGCTTCAATTTGGAGCCTTCTTGGTGGTTTGCGCTCAGTCGAGTATGCAACAGATAACTCGGGATGGAAGGAGCATTTTATTGTCATATTACCTTCAGGTTGCATCAACGGTGACAGAACTTCATACGACAATTTCTGTTGAAGAAAATAATAGGAGCCTAGTTAGCAATGTAATCAATATCATTTACGCAACAGTACTAGTGTACTTAATGAGCAACTCTTACCAAGATATTTTGGCGAATGTCATCCGCCCTCAACCTATGCACTAGTGTCATGTACAATGTATAATTTGGGTCAGTTCCCAAATTATACGGAAAGATGTCCCTACCAGCTATGACACCAATAACAAAGTAGATACGATCATCCTTCTCCTCTCAAGTTAGATGTGATCCATAAGTGTAGTGTGGCGTGCCGATTTTATTCTGTATTTCACTCGAAGAAACGAAATAAGCTGTAAATTAAAATTTAACAAATTTAGTAAGGATGAACACCAAATATTTATATATATAGAATGCAAATTACTTAACAAATATGCATGGTTGACAAACTCACATGGAGGTAAAACAGGAAGGATATCGACATCCACCCAAATGTCGATGTTTCCTTCAATATGATCTTCAAGACGAAGATCGAAGGTTATTTCCATATCCTCCTAAAATCCATATGCCTTGCAAAAAGCTTTCCAATTTGAGCACCCTAATTTTGTGTTATTAGGTGCATTCATTACTTTCACGAACAATGTGTGACCATGTTTAGTCCTCAGGATGGCTATCCTCGTCTCGAAACTCTCGTGCTCTTCGAAACTGAGCCTCTCCAAGAAATACCGTCTTGCATGACAGGGGACGAACTAGTCGAATTGTATAAAACAGAAATTAGGCGTTGAAGGAAAGAAACAGAAGTTATGATTAATTACGAAAAAACAGTTGTCATCGTTGCGTACCATAGAAATATCAAAGTCCTCGTAAAGCTTCATGGTGAAGAACATGCCGTCTCGCAGCCCAGCCTGGTCACAAAGATCCTTATCTTCACCGCAAAATTCACACGCTTGGATCCTATCGTCGTCTGATGACGACGATATTTTCTGTGTTCATAATTCAAGAATTACGGCACGCTTTGGATCCTAATGCGTGTGTGACTTTCGGTCCATCGATGCTTTTCTTAAATAACTCTCATATCTCATGGTGTGTTGGTGCGCACTCTCTCAGACTGATACGATGGTGTATATATGTTGGTGGACACTCTCTCATAGTAATAGTTTGACCGTCGGTGATGGACGCCCCTTCTCTTCTCTTCTTGCGCATTATACCGACGAGTAAATCGCAAAGAAGAGAAGAAAGAAGAGGCGCCCCCCACGACAACAGTCGGGATTTCTCCATCAAGAACACATATGAAAGTCACACAAGGAGCAACGACAGACCAAAAGTCATACACACATTATACCAATAAAATATCACTAATATATTTATAATGAACTCGAATATAATATCACTAATACACCATCTTGAATAATCCAGTTATTAATGCATCATCACATATTAACTAATACATCTCGAAGATTATCATATAAGATCACTAATAGTGATCGAATACCATCGAATAATTTAAGTCCCTAGCGGTTCCTGAGTCGCGGGTGGTGGACACCCAAAGATAAGGAACCATCATGGGATCATAACTCGGGTGAGATCACTGAAGAATCTGCAAGGTAGTGTTGAACCTGGCGTCCAACGCCGCCATGTAGCGATGGACGTGCTCGTCCTCCTCCCTGACACGGCAACGTACTACCTCCACGGGGGCCTGCTCCCTCTGCACCGAAAGTGGCCCACATGACTGCCACCAAAGAAGCTCCGGGTCGACGACGAGACCCGGATTCCTCACCAAGCTTCGAGGCCCGGAAGGTAGCACCTCCCAGCACCAGCCTGGCGAAGCCCAGTCCCGGACATGGCGCCTATCAAGCAGGCTCTCGCAGACCACTCGACGACGAGGATGCAGGCCGGGCATCGTTGATGTCGAGAAAAAATCCTATGAGAACGTTTTCTTATCGTTTAATCACTAATTTTTCCAAAACCCAAGAATTTTTCTGTAATCTAACATACACATACTAATTTTTCCTAGAACTCCTAATAATTAAATAAAATATAAAACAACTAAAACATAAAAAACATCATAAATAAAATCAACTAATCTCCTCGGACTCCTAATTAACTAATTTTTCCTAGGACTCCTAATTTTCATAGGACAAGTAATTACTATACATACATTTACATATATATATGGCCACATACATATATACATTATAGCCACATACATATATACATCCATCCATACATACATATAGCCAGATACATATATACATTATATATGAACAAAATCATTCATCATATAAAAAAAATCAACATGTATATATAAAAAAATTGCATAGAGACGGGGCGGTCGGCGAAGGCGATGGCAACGGCAGGGGCGGCGAGGGCGTGGCGACGACGGGCAGGGGCGTGGCAACGGCGTCGGCGGGGGCGGCGAGGGCGCTGGCGACGGCGGGGGCGGGCCGGGGCAGGGGCGTCGCCGGGCACGCTCGGGGGCGGGACAGGGGCGCGGGATCACGGGCGGGGTAGGGCCGTGGGCTCGGGGGCGGCGAGGGTGCCGGCGACAGCGACGACGGGGCAGGGGCGTGGCGACGGCGACGGAAGCTCGGGCAGCCTGGCGGCATCGATGTCGTTGGCGTCGTCGGGGGCGGGGGCGAGATGAGAACTAAAAAATTGACAAGTGTTGGCTTATATAGCTAGAGCATTGGTCCCGGTTGGTGGTTCCAACCGGGACTAATGCCCCCCTTTGGTCCCGGTTTGTGACACCAACAGGGACCAAAGGTCTCTTTTCGTCATCCCAAAGGGCGGAAAGCAGAGACCGTTGGTCCCGGTTGTTGATCCATTATTTTTGTTTTGTTTTTATTTTAATTATTTTTGTTTTATTTTTTGCTTTATTTATTTCTAGTGTGTTTTATCATTATATTTTTTTCTATTAATGTTTTGAACAAAAAATACTTTGGTAATTTTCGTTGCATAGTTTTGTAAAAGCTTCTCAGTTCATTTTTTTTGCTATTAGTTCATTCTTTAAGCTAAATGACCCTGAATTGAAAAGCACTTCAAATGAACTCTGAAAAGGTTGAAAGTTGTCATGGTATCATCATTTCACCCACATAGCATGTGTTAAAAAGTTGAGAGGGTTACGGCAAAAACAGGATGCACTTCATGTATAAAATGGACAATCTCTTTCGAAGTATCACGGTGTCGGACGAAAACTCATCTGTTACAAAGGGATTTCATTTTTTTGAACATATTTGAACTCCAGACTTTTTGTGTGTTCAAAATGAACCATTCGAAGCCACATCATCAATTTTCAACCCTTTGTGACTTCATCTGGTATTTTTCATGCATTTATTGATTTTTTTGAGCTAAATGACCCGGAAATTGAAAAGCACTACAAATGAACTCTGAAAAGGTTGAAAGTTGGCATGATATCATCATTTCACCCACATAGCATGTTATAAAAAGTTGAGAGGGTTATGGCAAAAACTGGATGCACTTCGTGTACAAAACAAACAATCTCTTTCGAAGTATGAGGGTTTCGGACGAAAACTCATGTGTTACAAAAGGCATTTTATTTATTCATATGTAACTGCAATGATATAGTTGTGGAGAGGAAGTCTTCACTTTTTCTTTGCTTGTGTTCTTTGCTTATTGCGCCGTAACCATGGATAATCTTCATCGTTTAATAGGGTGGTTGGGTCAGCCTTGACTTTGAAGAAAGGAATTTCATGAAACTTTTCATAATCTTCAGACATGTCTGTCTTGCCCTCCAATCCCATGATGTCTCTTTTCTCTGAAAGAACTATGTGGCGCTTTGGCTCATCATATGATGTATTTGTTTTCTTATCTTTTCTTTTTCTTGGTTTGGCAGACATGTCCTTCACATAGAAAACCCGTGCCACATCATTGGCTAGGACGAATGGTTCGTTTGTGTACCCAAGATTGTTCAGATCCACCGTTGTCATTCCGTACTGTGGATCTTCCTGTACCCCGCCTTTTGACATATTGACCCATTTGCACTGAAACAAAGGGACCTTGAAATCATGTCCATAGTCAAGTTCCCATATGTCCACTATGTAACCAAAATATGTGTCCTTTCCCCTCTTGGTTGCTGCATCAAAGGGGACATCACTATTTTGGTTGGTGCTCTTTTGATCCCGGGCGATCGTGTAAAATGTATTCCCATTTATCTCGTACCCTTTGTAAGTCAATACAGTTGAAGATGGTCCCCTGGCCAACGAGTACAGCTCATCACAATGAGCGTTGTCACCCATGAGACGTGTTTGCAACCAACTGCCGAAAGTCCTGATGTGTTCACATGTAATCCAGTCGTCACACAGCTCTGGGTGTTTGGAGCGCAGAATATTCTTGTGTTCATCGACATACGAGGTCATCAAGGTAGAATTATGTAGAATTGTGTAGTGTGCTTGAGACCAAGAATGCATGTCCCTACATATTATTAGGTCCGCTCCTAGCGTGCCTTTTCCAATCAGTCTCCCATCATACGGTGATTGAGGGAGATCAATCTCTTAAGGTCAGGAATGAAGTCAACACAAAACCCAATGACATCCTCTGTTTGATGGCCCATGGAGATGCTTCCTTCTGGCCTAGCATGGTTACGAACATATTTCTTTAAGACTCCCATGAACCTCTCAAAGGGGAACATATTGTGTAGAAATACAGGTCCCAGAACGACAATCTCGTCAACTAGATGAACTAGGACGTGCGTCATGATATTGAAGAAGGACGGTGGGAACACCAGCTCGAAACTAACAAGACATTGCACCAAATCACTCCTTAACCTTGGCAGGATTTCTGGATCGATCACATTCTGAGAGATTGCATTGAGGAATGCACATAGCTTCACAATGGCTAATCGAACGTTTTCCGGTAGAAGCCCCCTCAATGCAACCGGAAGAAGTTGCATCATAATCACGTGGCAGTCATGAGACTTTAGGTTCTGGAACTTTTTCTCTGCCATATTTATTATTCCCTTTATATTCGACGAGAAGCCAGATGGGACCTTCATACTGAGCAGGCATTCAAAGAAGATTTCCTTCTCTTCTTTGGTAAGAGCGTAGCTGGCAGGACCTTCGTACTGCTCTGGATGCATGCCGTCTTTTTCATGCACACGTTGCTATTCCTCACGTGCCTCCGATGTATCTTTTGTCTTCCCATACACTCTCAAGAAGCCTAGCAGGTTCACGTAAAGATTCTTCATCATGTGCATCACGTCAACTGCAGAGCGGACCTCTAGGTCTTTCCAATAGGGTAGGTCCCAAAATATGGATTTCTTCTTCCACATGGGTGTGCGTCCCGCATCGCAGGCGGAACAGATATTCCGCCATCCGGTGATCACCTTTGAAATGATTTCCTTTCTTTAGACATTGATCGTTGGTCAGAAGAAATCGACGATACCCCAGGTACACATTCTTCCTGCATTTGTCCAAACATATAATGTGAGTGTCATCTAAACAGTGTGTGCATGCGTGGTATCCCTTGTTTGTCTGTCCTGAAAGGTTACTGAGAGCAGGCCAATCATTGATGGTGACAAACAGTAACGCATGTAGGTCAAATTCCTCCTGTTCGTTCTCATCCCACACACGTACATCTCTTCCATTCCATAGCTGTAAAAGCTCATCAACTAATGGCCTTAGGTACACATCAATGTCATTGCCAGGTTGTTTAGGGCCTTGGATGAGCACTGGCATCATAATCAACTTTCGCTTCATGCACAACCAAGGAGGAAGGTTATACATACATAGAGTCACAGGCCATGTGCTATGCTTGCTACTTTGATCCCCAAAAGGATTAACACCATCGGCACTTAAACCAAACCATACGTTTCTTGGGTCAACTGTAAAGTCACTCCACTTTCTCTCGATCTTTCTCCACTGTGACCCGTCAGCGGGTGCTCTCAACTTCCCGTCTTTCTTACGGTCCTCTTTGTGCCATCGCATCGACTTGGCAATGCTCTTTGTTTCTAAACAAACGTTTCAACCATGGTATTATAGGAGCATACCACATCACCTTGGTAGGAACCCTCTTCCTGGGGCGCTCGCCATCAACATCACCAGGGTTATCTCGTCTGATCTTATACTGCAATGCACCGCATACGGGGCATGCATTCAAATCCTCGTACGCACTGCAGTAGAGGATGCAGTCATTAGGGCATGCACGTATCTTCTGCACCTCCAATCCTAGAGGGCATACAACCTTCTTTGTTGCATACGTACTGTCGGGCAATTCGTTATCCTTTAGAAGCTTCTTCTTCAATATTTTCAGTAGCTTCTCAAATCCTTTGTCAGGTATACCATTCTCTGCCTTCCACTGCAGTAATTCCAGTGTGGTACCGAGCTTTGTGTTGCCATCTTCGCAATTGGGGTATAACCCTTTTTTGTGATCCTCTAACATGCTATCGAACTTCAACTTCTCCTTTTCACTTTCACATTGTCTCTTTGCATCAACAATGACCCGACGAAGATCATCATCGGGCACATCGTCTGGTTCCTCTTGATCTTCATCTTCCCCCATTGCAGCATCACCGTATTCAGGAGGCACATAGTTGTCATCATCCTCTTCTTCTTCGTTGTCTTTCATCATAACCCCTCTTTCTCCGTGCTTGGTCCAAACATTATAACGTGACATAAAACCCTTCTGAAGCAGGTGGAAGTGTAGGGTTTTAGAGTTGGAGAAAGCCTTCGTATTCTCATAGACAGTACATGGACAATGCATAAAACCATTCTGTTTGTTTGCCTTAGCCGCTTCGAGAAAATTATGCAGGCCCTTAATATACTCGAAGGTGCGTCAGTCATCGTACATCCATTGTCGGTTCATCTGCATGCGTTATATAATAAAGTGTATTAATAGACAGGACGAGGGCCGACGAAGGCGGATACCAAAACCATCGCACTATATAATAACAAACAATAATAAAAGTAAGAAAATTACACAAGTATCTATCTAAATAATACAAGTAAGAACTTTTTTCTTGTAGAAAGAATATAAGAAGAAGAGGCTAACCACGGTGCTGCCGATGCCGAGATGGGCGCGAGCGATCGACGACGGTGAGGATGGGACGGGACAGGACGGACCACCGAACCTAGACAAATCTTGAGGAAAATGGAGCTTGGACAAGGAGCTTCGAGAGAAGAAAGCTTAAGTGTGGCTTGGGCATTTCATCGAACACCTCATGTGCATAGGAGATGAGCTAGAGCACCACAAAGCTCTCACACGGCCGGCCAAAAAAACAGAGCAGTGCACTGGTCTGGTCGCCGGAGGATATATATATATATATATAGGCCAACCTTTGGTCCCGGTTTGTGGCTGGAACAGGGACTAAAGGACCACAGTTCGTCCCGGTTCCAGCCACAAACCGGGACCAATTGTTATGGGCCAGGAGCGAGGCCCATTGGTCCCGGTTTGTGGCTGGAACCGGGACCACAGGGGTCAGACGAACCGGGACCAATGGCCCACGAGGCCCCGTCGACGCCCTGGCCTCACGAACCGGGATTAATGGCTTTTCATGCCTGGACCGAAGCCTTGTTTTCTACTAGTGTATGCATATCTGTGATCTGTTTTAATGACATTCCTTAATCTCGATTTCCTCTCTCGTGTTCTGCTACACATGCATCATCACCGGCATCGCTCCTCTCGGCCTCCTTTCCTGCGTGTTGTTGCACTAGCATCACCGCCGGAGTCGTTCCTCTCAACCGCCTCTCCCACATCCTACTACACTCGTGCCTTCTCTCCCATTTTCTGCTACATTAAAGCCGTCGCCGATGTCGTTCCTATCGGCCTCCTCGCTCGTACCCTGCACTTGCGCTGTCACCATCAACGGCGGAGCTATGTGTTAGCTCGGGGGGGCACAACTACAAAAAATATATCCGAAGTTCTTAGATGAGAAAACAATTAGCTTTTTGCCCCCCAGGTCTTCAACTTTTGTGTTTCGCCCCCCTTTGATATTTTGCTAGCTATGCCACTAGTCGCCATCATCACTCTTTTCGGCCTCCTTTGTGTCCTACTACACTTATGTTGTCATGGTGCGCACAATGCTTTTTTGCCTCATCGTCCTCCTATTCGTTACTCCGCATAGACTTTCTTTGTGACAACAATGATAGCAACTAGTTCACCCCCCCCCCCCCCCGCCGTCGGGATCGCTCGACTGCGACTCCGTGCTCGTCGTGTCGGATGCGGTGCCGCGACCACTGTCAACTGTCGTCGCCGAGGCACTTTAGTATAACTATGTGTGTTGTGTGTAGCTGTTAACTCTTAATCATGTTCAGTGTATGCAATCAAACAACTTGCAATAGTATGAGCACAACCGATGCGAGCAAACCAAACACAATGTGTAGAGCCATTGCTATGTTGCAAGAAGAGAGAATGCAGACAACCAATCAACATGCAAATGATAGTTTTTTGCATGCATGTGTTAAACGAGACCCTACTAGGACAAGCATGTGAATCGTCAAAATACAATACGAGCAACCTAAACAACTTACAATATGTACTCCTTCCTTTTTTATTGAGTCATGGATGCTTCCCGCTGAGATGGATCAACTAACCATGATTGGTGCGGCGAACCAACCTATGGTTGGATGGTTAAAGGAATACTGGTATCCCCAGCCCATAAGGGTTCAAGTCCAGGTGTTCGTATTTTTCTTAATTTATTTTAGAATTTCTGGCGATGCGTATTCAGTGGGAGGAGACGTTCCTGTCGACGACGAGTCGTCTATGGTGACTTCATAAATCTCAAGATGATATGCTGGCTCAGTTATTCGAAAATGGTCACAGGGATAAGGTGTTCATAGAAATGAATGTATACACGTTTATATGAGCACTTACGCCTGAACAGTATTAAAAAAATGATGATTGATGTATTAAAAAAATATGTCTAACATTATGGAAAGGAGGGAGTATATCGGAAAGTGGTTCACACCGGCTCATCTTCAAGCGCCCGCGTCACAGACGTACTTACACGCACTTGTGAGTAAACAAAATATGCTGCGCGCGGAATCGATTCCGGCAAGAAGCCGGCCAACAAGATCGTCTCGCTGGCTAGAGTTGGGTGCGCATCGCTTTCTTAGTTTCCCCATTTACCTTTGCACGTAACCGTGCAACCATGAGATCAGCGTCGGTCCATCTAATCCGTACTACCCGCCTGATCATGCACCTGGGCGACCTAGGTAGATATGATCTTACCTACCAAGATATTACACTGTTGACTAACCAAGCATAAACCGGAGACGCTTAAATCATGTGCTTTGTGTGTCCGTGATGCATCAAACACATGATATCATCACTCTTGTATTTAGGAGTAGAAAACACGACTTATACGCCTTAAGGTAGCTCCACGTAGTTTGTCACTATAATACTAGTCTAGTCTATCAATGGGGTCTCGCTACGGTCGAACTTAAGCATCAACGCGCAACTTCAAGGTACGCTCATTCCACAACTAAATGGATGAAACCTACCGTGGATCTAAACTTTGTGTGGATAGGCTTTGTTTGGAAAACCGAGAATATACTTTGGAGGCCGAACTTGCTGGCCAAGCTTGAAGAAGAGGGAGCAACTACAATAGAAAACAGCCCTGTGGTACAAAATAGAAAAAATCGATCTGGACCATCGGATCCAACATGGATGGCCCATACTCCAGCGGAGACATCCCAGGCACTTAATGGACATTTTATGAAAAAACCCTGATAATGTATGCATATAAAACATCACTTTTATAGTAATAACCCTAACTTTCTCATATTCAATCGTTTGTCCTCGATAAAATAAGACTAATTTTCAAATCCTCTCAACGTTGATGATCCATCTCACTGATTACCCAAGAAAATTGAACTCGCCGGCCCCTAAAAAAATGTCAATATATATCACAACATTTGTATAGGAATAAAATTCAAGTCATCTCATTCAAGTATATGTCAAACTGGACCATCCCACACATAATCGTTAACCAAATGAGCAGAAGTGACACAAGTAGAAACATGCTTCATCCAAAGTTTAAAAAGAACATCATCCTAACACAGTAGCTCTTATATGTAGGAACACAGTACTTCTTTCCAACATCGAAACAACCAAGATCAGGCAATAATCTACACTTACTACAAGCAAAATTAATAATTAGAAACATGCATACAACAGGTTAACAACTACCATCTACAGAATTATATAATTCTCAACAATTCTCAGCGACGACTGGTCCATGATCTACAGGTCTGATACAAACTCAGTGCAAAGCAGAGTGGATAAACCACTCAGCTACAACGGGTTTGGCAGCAATCAAGACTTGCTCTCTCCTCGTAATCTGGCAACATGGACATGAGCATTTTCGGTGTTGGTGCTTCTTGCTCATCAAGGTATGTACTGAAAAGATGACACCAAACAAAATCTGAATCAGTTCGAGCACAAGACTGTAAGTCTCACACATCCATACTTAAAATATTTGTTCCTGAGCTAATCTAGCTAGTACGCATTAACAATACCATTTCACTAGCAGGAAGAGAATTGTACACTGCATATAACCATTTGCACACTTTACTTAATATCATCACTAAACTTGCAATAACAATTTGATCAGGTATAATTACTGCCATAGGGAGATAAAATTTCCTACAGCGTTTTCTCGAATATGTTAGTGGATAGATGATTCAAATGCAATATAACCAGCTACATCATTTCGGTATTGTTACGATGTAGAACAAACATTATATGTATTTATCAGCAATTCACTTCTGTAAGGGTCAAAAGGGGAAAGTACCCATATTTTCATATAATAAGGTGGCCACCAGAGCTGAAGATTCTTATATGATGGAACGAAAAAAGGGTAATCTGGCTGATTGTAGGTAGAGAGTTTACCCGGCTGACTTAGCTCTAGCTTTTGAAAGTACTTCCATAGGGGTGGACAAGTCCAGATGTATGATTTGGATGCTGTGAAAATTAGTATGACTGAGAAAATGCTGATGTTGGTTTGCGGATGCGGTGCTCTTGTTTCTAAGCAATGATCTTGAGCAACCTGGCTCGTTACATATATCTTTTTTAAGCAATTTCTGCACTTTTTAGATTACATCAAAGACTGAATAATTGCCTAGAAAGGACATGGCTGCATCATCAAGCATCAATCATAACGATGCACTACTTTACTAATTTCATCTAAGTTGACAGAATTAATTTAGAGTATGGCAAACCTGCATTCGTGAAGACTTGAGATTTCTTCTCTGCCGTCAGCAGATGTCGGAGCTAGGCACGCAGGGGGAGGGGGAGCCTTGTGGAGTTGAGCTACTGGGACAAACACACATGCAGTTCAGTCTGTTGCAATGCCAACGAAGCCTGCGTTAGAGCAATATTAGCGACGAAATATAACACATCCAGATCTTGTTGACCGTACTTGGGGTAAGACAAATGGTAGATCGGCGTTGGGGAATCGCACCTGGAGTCGCTCAGCCAGCCTCGCGGCGCCGCACAGGAGAGTTCCGCCCGGGCAGTCCGACCGCCGCCGGCGATACGACCAGGATTCCTCCGGTAGGCAAGGTCGCACAGCTAGGTACAGCTTGGGGCAAAGATGGAAAGCTTCCTCCAGCAGCCAATGTAGCCAGCTAGGTCAGTGGCGAATCTAAAAAGAAAACGAAGGGGGGGCTCAAAGCTAAGGTACGAAGAAAAATACATTAAGTTTTAGTTTTTTCTTACTTCAAAAAAGTCAAAATTTTGATATAAAGCTGGTTTGAATAGTAGTATATATATGTTTTAATTTTTGGAGGAGGGGCTTCAGCCTGTTGAAGCATCCCCTAGATTCGCCGCTGAGCTAGGTACAAGATCTATACCGTCGTCGCCATTAGGGTTCGGGGAGGATGGGGATTTTCTTGACCTCAGCTACCCCGGCTCGATTTGGAGAAGATCGGGAGCAAAATAACTGGAAATGAGGGGTTATCTTGTAAAGAAAAGCGCACAGATCCCCCACTAGAATATGAGCCATCCATATTAGACCCGATCGATTTTTTCTATTTTTGTACCATAGGCCTGTTTTCTATTGTAGTTGCTCCCCCTGTATATACATACATGCACACACTAACCTAGGCTAACCCACACAACACGACGAACCACACAACACAAACACACAACGATCGTTAGTTACCTTGGCTGCTCCAGCAATGGCAGTGATGGTGGAGATCACGCAGAGCACGGTGCTCGAACCCTCACCGGAGTCGGCCCGCGGCGGTGGGATGAAGGTGCCTCTCACTGTCTTCGATCGCGCCTCCACAGACGGGTACATCCCGGCCGTTTTTGCGTGGAACGCGCCCGCGCCGACCAACGATGCGCTCAAGGCCGGCCTCGTCGCTGCCGTCGCCAGGTTCCCGCACCTCGCCGGGAGGTTCGCCGCCGACGACCATGGACGGAAGTGCTTCCACCTCAACGACGCCGGGGTGCTTGTTCTTGAGGCCACCGCAGACGCGGAACTTGCTGACGCACTGGCGCACGACGTGGTCGCACACATCAACGAGCTCTACCCGAAGGCCGAAAAGGTGATAAAAGAGGCAGAGTATTTTTACACGTCCGAATAAGACTTCTACACGTCACGTAAAGCATATCAGTACTGTAGGGTTGGAAACATGCTGATGATTTTTGACACCGTTGGGTTGCAGGAGCGTGCGGATGAGCCCATCTTCCAGGCGCAGCTGACGAGGTACGCGTGCGGCGGTCTGGTGATCGGCACCGCCTGCCATCACCAGGTCGCCGATGGTCAGTCCATGAGCGTCTTCTACACCGCGTGGGCCACCGCGGTCCGCACTGACTTGGCAGTCCTCACCTCGCCGTTCGTCGATCGCTCGGCCACCGTTGTCCCCCGAAGCCCACCGACGCCGGCGTATGATCACCGGAACATCGAGTTCAAGGGCGAGCTCAGCTGGAGCCACTCCTATGGTGTCCTCCCCATGGACAGGATCAAGAACCTGGCCGTGCACTTCCCCGATGAGTTCATCGCAGACCTCAAGGCCCGTGTGGGTACGCGCTGTAGCACGTTCCAGTGCCTCCTTGCGCACGCGTGGAAGAAGATCACGGCGGCGCGGGATCTGTCGCCGGACGATTTCACGCAGGTGAGGGTCGCTGTCAACTGCCGCGGCCGCGCAAAGCCGCCCGTCCCCATGGACTTCTTCGGGAACATGGTGCTCTGGGCGTTCCCGAGGATGCAGGTTCGGGACCTCCTGTCCAGCAGCTACCCGGCGGTGGTCGGCGCCATCCGGGACGCCGTCGCGCTCGTCGACGACGAGTACATCCAGTCCTTTATCGACTTCGGGGAGGCTGAGCGCGGCGTGATTGAAGACGGCGGCGAGGAGCTGGCGTCGACAGCAGCGACGCCAGGCACAATGTTTTGCCCCGACCTGGAGGTTGACAGCTGGCTCGGATTCCGCTTCCATGACCTCGACTTCGGCTGCGGGCCGCCCTGTACGTTCCTACCGCCGGACCTGCCCATCGAAGGAATAATGATCTTCGTGCCATCCTGCGACCCCAAGGGCGGTGTCGATCGGCGCTCGATGACGAACACGTCCAGGCGTTCAAGCAGATATGCTACTCCATGGACTAAGCATGCAACGTATAATACTCGCATGCACATGCAACGTAACATTTCTTTTCGAAAAGAGACTGAGTACATGCATGCATATATGGCCTTCTATGCAATTAAGCAAAGGCACTTAAGGGAGCAGATAGCAGTATACAACTTTGTGGTTTTACTCGTGTACATATCTAATTATCTATATACGTGTATGAAAACAAATGTACTTATATATAGTCTCATAAATTACATGTCTTCAAAGATTGGTGTAATTGAACTTTTTACACATACAAACATTTATGAAATGCCTTCTACAAGACTAAAGTCATACTGTAAAGTGTCAGAATAGACGAAAAAAGGTATGCTCTTGGTTCGGGTCTGCGTATTTTGTGGAGTGGGATCATCGATATGGGGGAATCTTCGATATACTAATACAGTGGGAAGAACTATGATCAATCCAATTTGGCGGAATATATGGAAGCGCTCGTGTCCAACTAAAGTAAAAATCTTTATTTGACATACATTGTATGGTATACTCTTGTGTCGTGTTACACTTGCAAATAGACACATCTAAGTTTCACCTCAGTGCCCTGCTTCCTTTTTGGATTCAAAGACACAAAGCATGTGTTATTTCTCCGTCACAACCCGAAAGTGGTTTGCAGACGATTGAGTTGAATTATCATGAGAGAATGTGAAGTTGATCGTGCGGGTGAGGCAGTCATGGATATTTTACTTCTCATGCCTAATCAACATCTGTCATCTATGGAGAGTCAATTTTTCGGAAGTTGATCGCCATTACTATCTATTATTTATGGTGGGTAAGACTTAAACTGGAGTATCACATTTCTATAGGGATTTGAGCCCTTGCATCAAACGTTGTTATTGCTTCCTCTTCAAGAGCGACAATAAAAGGGGGGTTGTAGTCGCCGCCCGTTTTTGTTGTTGTAAAACTCAATGTAGATGCATCCTTTTGACCATCAATTTACACTACCGCAAGAATACCTAGAAGTAGCGGGTGGAAAAAGGTCAGCAGTGGCGGGCCAGGCTCCTAGGGCCGCCCGCCACTGACCTCCTGCCACTGGTATAACCGCATTAGTGGCGGGCGCCCGCCCGCCGTTAGTATAACCGCATCAGTGGCGGGCGCCCGCCTGCCACTTGTAGGGAGTCTGCAGTGGCGGTTGTGTTTGGGAGCCCACCACCTGTTGGTTTGGTATCTATGGTGGGCTTTCGTAACACCTGCCATTGAGTCTCAGTCACACAAATGAATTTTTTTGCAGCGACGATAACATTTATATTGCCATGGTTGCGATTTTCATACAACACATATCAGAATATATTGATAAGAATAAGAGAGGGTGAAATATTGTTGCATACATTAACCACTAGCTCTAATTGTTGTTAATCATGACTACAAGTGCTCCAACTAAATATACATAGGTAGGTAGCAACCAACACATATTACGCAAAACATGACCGGCGATACAAAAATACACCAGTTAATTAGTCATGATAATGACAAAGAACTAGGACGTACTCCTCTCTTTTAGGATAAACTGAAAAGAATAAGAATGCCCCTGCATCTTCATGGTGGAGCACAAAGATCCACCGATCTTCAATTTCTGGTTTGCATTCATTCAACATTTGCTGCCATTCATCAATTTTGATGCATCCATCTCGTGGGTTTACAATTGAGTAGGTGCCTTTAAAATTGGTCTTCCGATGGCAATAATTGTCCTCTCACCTTTCACATCCATCTTTATAGGCACAATAAATCTTGGGTGCTCCTCTTGAAAAATAACATAGTAACATAGTAAGCAGTGTAGTTTATTTAAAATGGACTAGTGGCACAATAATAATATAAAATCATACCATGCATTTTTTATAAATGTTGGTATTGGTCAACATGTGGACTAGTGACATGTATAGTGTAGTATTTGGACCAGCTTCGCAAGTGCCCTTAAGCGACTCAATAACATTAACAAAGGAGATAAGATGATTCTTCCCTTCCCAAGTAAGCTCGAAGCCAGCAGTGTAATAGGTCTCGTCTACTAAATTCCGTATTTTTCTTTCAGATAGAAAATAAGCTGTAATGTTCATTAAAATATTAAGTTAGGTAACAAATATTTTAAAATTAGCAAGATATATTACTTAAAAGAATCTTTAAGAAACTCACACAGAGGAAAAATAGGATCATGTCTATTTCCACCCAAATGTCCAGATCAAAAGGAGAAGCGATGCCGTAAGATGCCAATAGCAAAGGTTATACTCATACCACTAGTAGAAAACGGACCTTTTGTCCATAGCATTAGTCCCGGTTAGGTTTTAAACTGGCACTAATGAGACCATTAGTCCCAGTTCGGGACGGGCATCATTAGTCCCGGTTCGTTCTGGACCTTTAATCCCAGTTCGTGTCATGACCCGCGACTAAAGGGGTTGAGGCTTAGTCTCGGTTGGTGTCTTCAACCAGGACTAAAGGTTAGACCTTTAGTCCCGGTTGGAGACACCAACCCGGACTAAAGGGGTTCTAAAAGTTTCTGTTTTAAATTGCGTATATCTTTTAGGATATTTGATGTTTTTGAGTGAATCTTTTTGCATTAGACTCAAAATTTTGTCTAGTTTCAGTTTGTGCCATTAGTTTTCAAATTTGAATGGTTTAAATATGAATTTGTTCAAACCCTAGATTGTGAATAACTTGAGTTTAAAATAGTTCGTCCAGTTTGAAGGAGATGGTCCAGTTTGTACATAAAGTACATTAGTTTTCAACTTTTTAGCACAAGCTATGTGGATGAAATGATGATACCATGCCAAGTTTCAACCTTTTCAGAGTTCACTTGTAGGGCTTTTCAATTTCAGGGTCATGTAGCTCAAAAAATCATTAAATGCATGAAAAATAACAAATGAAGTTAGAAAGGGTTAACTCTGGCTTGGTTAACCTTAGTTGTGACTCTGGCTGGGATGATGCTAGCAGATGTAGTCGACGTTATGATTGGATGGACACCAACCCGGACTAAAGGGGTTCCGAAATTTTCAAACTCTACCCCCCTCCTCCAGGTGGACCGCCTTTTTTAGTTTTGTAGAAATAAACAAAAATGATAAAATCTTAAAAAATAAAATCTTTTGAGATGTATTCCCCCCATTCCTAAATATAAGTCTTTTTAGATGTTTCATTAGGGAACTACATACGGATGCATATAGACATACTTTAAAATGTAGATACGCTTATTCTGCTCCGTATATGGTCTCGTAGTGAAATCTTTAAAAATACTTATGTTTAGGAACGGAGGGAGTAGTTAGGTTTTAGTGTCTAGTTCGTATAGAAAATTTGAAGTATGAATCCTGACCGTTTTTGCAAAAAACGAAAAAAATGTAAAACGACCATAATTTTTGTATACGACGTCGAAAAAAGTTTAATATATAAAAAAATCTAGAGAAAAACTGGGACTCGATTTCACCTGGTTTACGTGGTGAAGTTTCTCAGATTCTTAAAATTTCAAAAGTAAAAAAAGTTATTTCAAAAAGAAGTTTTTTTTCAGAAAAAACAAAAAAATGTTTTTATTTAAAAATAAATAAATGATGTCATATTTGGATTCCTCACATTTTTCTGATAATAACAGATATATTATTTGTCAAATTTCGATTTACAGATTTAAAAATATTAATTATGCCATATTAAATGAATAAATGGCAACAAAATTGAATAAAATCATATTATTACTTATTTTATTTTCATTGAAATTCAATATTATTATTACTTGTTTTGTTTATTTTAATAATTGTTTGGAATTCAAAAAATTAAATCATGTGACATCAAGACCTAAGGGTTAATAGGATTGATAGCTTACTATTGTTACGAAAATAATAAGTGCAGACTTGGAAACGAGGGGCAATAGAACCTGAAAGTTAAGCGAGTGATTAAGGATGATTAGTGACTAAATTATCAAATAATTCAAATATTTAAAAAAAATATAAAAATATAAAAATAAAATATATACATATATATAAAACTTTAGTCCCGGTCTGTGTTGAACCGGAACTAGGGGGTAGTCCCCACCCTTTAGTGCCGGTTGCAAAACCGGGACTAAAGGCCCTTACGAACCAGAACTAAAGACCCGTTTTCTACTACTGTACCCTCATTGAAGTCGTAAGCCTTGCATAATCCTTTCCAAATTTTGTAACCAAAATATGCGTGATCTAACCAAAATATGCGTGATCTACTTCAATGTAGATCGTAGCTTGAAAAACGAAACCATGTTTCGTCTTCAGGTAAACAATTCTTTCAGTAATGTCGTGTGTGCCTTCGGCATGGAGCTTCTCTAGTGCTGCGTTTGGATGTTTGTATTGGGCTGTTGAATTGGATTTGGTATTGAATTCACCCCAATTCACCCCAATACAGGTGTTCTGAGACAATAGTCTGAAACAATAAGTGCAGACATGAAAACCAGGGGCAATAGAACCTGAAAATTAAGCGTGCTCGGGCTGGAGCAGTGAGATGATGGGTGACCGACCGGGAAGTTAGACGATTTGGAATGAGTGTTCCACGCTGGAGCAGTGATTAAGGATGATTAGAGATTAAATTGTCAAATAATTCAAAGATTTGAAATATATATAAATATATAAAAATAAAAAATAAAAAAAATAAAAAAAACCTTTAGTCTCGGTCTGTGTTGAACCGGGACTAAAGGGAGGGGGGCTTTAGTCCCCGCCCTTTAGTGCCGGTTGCAAAACCGGGACTAAAGGCCCTAACGAACCGGTACTAAAGACCCATTTTCTACTAGTGTACCCTCATTGAAGCCGTAAGCCTTGCATAATCCTTTCCAAATTTTGCAACCAAAATATGCATGATCTACTTCAATGTAGATCGTAGCTTGAAAAACGAAACCATGTTTCGTCTTCAGGTAAACAATCCTTTCAGTAATGTCGTCCCTGCCTTCGGCATGGAGCTTCTCTAGTGTTGCGTTTGGATATTTGTATTGAGCTGTTGAATTCGATTTGGTATTGAATTCACCCAAATACAGGTGTTTTGAAACAATAGTCTGAGAGGAAAACGAATACGCACTCATTTTCGCTCGCACGCGCCCACCCCTCGTGGCAATTCGGAGGGTTGGACCTCCGATTTTGGCTGAATTGCCTCGCCCCCGCAAAACAAAATGGTTCGGGCCTTTCTTTCCTCCCTCCACCATGAGACAGAATAGAAGGGATCGAGGGAAGAGAGCGACGCTCGCCCCTGCAGATCGACGGTGGCAACAGTCAGATCGACCACGACAGCTATAGGTATGGTGGACGCCCTTCCATTCCCTTCTTTCTCTGCTATTGTCCCTTCCAATCCTCCGGCACCATCCCTTCCTGTTCCCTCCAGACCTGCCCGCCACGGCCAGATCCCATCTGACCCGCCGACGGCTGCAGCCCCGTCCGGCGCAGGCCATTTCCTTCCTTTCCGGCCATGCGGTGTCCATCTCTTCTCCCTCCTACATTGGCCCTTCCCCTACTTCCCGTCGGAGCCCATCTCTTCTCCCTCAGCCCTCCACAGCCGCCCCTTCTTCTCTAGCCGCAGTGGCCCTCAATGCCACCGCAGTCTTCTTCCCCAGCTCCAGCCATCTCCTTCTCCCTCCATCGTTCTTCCCTGGCTCCATCACAATCTGGTATGCTTTTGTGAACGTTATGTTTTGATGCATATACAATCTTCAAACATTAATAATGTGTGATATGATGGATTTTGTGAACCAATAAGATTTCAAGAATATTTGATAATTTTCTTTTGCTATATAATCATCCAATTATAGTCAAACATTAAATACAACTTATGTTTTGATGCATATACTAGTGTTACAATGCAATTACATAGTTTGACATCAAAACATGTTTCCGTATTGAAACCTCAGTAGGATTCCGTAAGCCAATTCAGTTAACACCCAAACATCCGAATTCGTATTCGTGTCCATTACAATTTCCTGGCTGATTTGGAATTGAAACCAATACAATACATATGTCTCCAATACAGACATCCAAACGCAGCATAGGACAAAACGCCTTGCATGGTCGGATTGAGAAAAAAACATCAATTCCAAGTTAAAAATTCCCAAGACATGCGAAGTTCAGAAGGGAATATTTGCATAAATTACCGTATAATATTTGTAGTCCTCTTTAAGCGTTAGAGAGAAGTACCTATCGTCCTCTAGATGAGGATTGTCGCACATACCTCTGTTGTCAAAACAATAGTCACACTCGGGGATCCCATCGAGCTCATCCTCCTCATTTCATTTGATGTATTCTACTTGTGACCTACGTTGGGTTTTTCATCGAAGTGGAAGGGTGAAGCAATATAGTAGCGATAAGAATTTCTCTCAGTGAGAATCAATATTATGAAACTAGTAGGAGAATCACGACAAAGTTTACGTCAACAATACCTGCATACACAAAACCAAATACTCGCATCCTGCGCGGACAAGAGGGTTGTCAACCCTCTTGAACCCGTTACTTGCAAGGATTACTCCTGATAATGATAAATACATAAATAAAAACTAAAATAAAAATTAAGTAAACGATTTGTAGCAAGGTTTTTTGGATTTTAGCGATATAGTAGCGATAAGTATTTTTCCTTAATGAAACCAAGTCTATCGAACCAGTAGAAGAATCACGACAACTTTACGTCAACAATACCTCCGCACACAAAATCAAACACTTGCACCCTGCACGGACAAAAGGGTTGTCAAGCCTCTTAAAGTCATTACTTACAAGAATTACTTCTAATAATGGTACATAAATAAATGAAAAGTAAAATAAAAATAAAGTAAATAGAAAAGCAAGGTTTTTTGGGTTTTAGCGGTATGATTTAAATAGACCATGAGGCCATAGTTTTGAATGGAGCCTTCTCTCTCGAACACAAAGCATACAGTGGGTAGGCGAATTACTGTTGGGCAATTAATAAAAAAGCGCAAAGTTATAATGTTGTTCATTACAATGATCATGTATATAGGCGGTACGTCCGTGACAAGTAGACTGAAACGATTCTGCATGTACTACTATTACTCCACCAATCGACCACTATCCAACATGTATCTATGGTATTAAATTCATGATAAACATAATAATATTATAAGTAAAATAACATGATGTAGACAAAGTAAGACAAGCAATATGTTCGGACCCGTCATCTTATACTTAATAAAAACAATTATGTCGGACAAAAAAATCTCAGTTTTTTTCTCACATTATAGTAAGGATGTTTTGTTGTCCTGCAAAATTTGAAGCTTCTATCTTATTTTGTTTTGAAGAAATGAAAAAAATTGTCATGTAATAAGTTAATAATGTAGCATAATTTTTAAAACAACATTGGTGGGTAAAGATAAGACGTGTCTGAAAGCATGTGCTTCGTGTTCAATGTCCTTTAACCATTTTTCTTTAACGAACGCCGGTCGCCTGAATTTCCTCCAAAACTTCTCGTTAAGTGGAGGAGAAGGCATATCATATCAGCACCGAAACTCCCAAAGCTAGTTACGCGTACTCGGACGCTTGGACCGGCCAAATGGCAAGTGGGGACGGAAACCAGCGTTTCCGTGGACATTTCTGGCCAAAACTCGCAAAAGCAAACTTGCGACGCGACGAGCCGATGCGCTGCATTCATCTATCTACCCCGCGACTTGGATGACCACGACCAACGAGTAGCTATATATGGCTGGGTAGGGCGTACCGTGTTGGTTGATGGATTCGGATTGGCACCCATACGATGATACGACTAAGTGAGAGCGACTAGACTTGTGATCCAAAGCGAGTAAGTATAGAAGATAACTTTATGTTTGGAAGTGGAAAATAGCTTTTCGACTAAGATTACCGTTTGGGCACTGGCTGATCACTAGCTGGTGGGAGTAACGTCTCGCACGTACAATTAACCTGGTTGTAAAAGCTAGTGTTATGGTAACAACCCACTCATATAAAGTCATAATCCAGGATGACTAGGTAGACAGATGTAAGAAGTGGCCACTAACTAAATTAGTTTAAGCGTGGTCTGACTCAGTGGCATGGCATCATTGGTATGCATGCATGTTTCTAGAGAAAAGTCACTCCACAGAATCGAGAAACAGTTCATGAGGCTACTAAAAGCATGCATCATTCGGAGACCACCACGTAAAAGACACAATTTACGCTGGAAAACCCGTAAAAGCATGGATCATTTCCGGAGACCCCCACATAATCTTACTTCTTTTGTTCGGATTTATAAGGCACGCATTTTTTTAAGTTACCATTACTTTGAAAAAATATTACTTGTGTGCTACAAAACATAGGTTTCACATTCAAAAGGAGTGTCCAACTTTAGAATTTCGGGTTAGGTCGAAGGTTGATGGGTTCCAATGGACACTCGTGGCAGTGTATAAAGCTGCGCAGCCTGAACTAAAGCCAGATTTTCTGGCTCGTATTTGCGGAGATGAACGGCTCTCAATTCTGGTTGGGGATGATTTTAACATTATAAGAAGGCGGAATGAAAAGAACAATGATAACTTTGACGGCAGATGGTCGTTCATGTTTAATACTATTATTGAAAGTCTGGATCTCGGGAAGATCGAGCTTTCTGGCAGAAAATTTACTTGGGCCAACAAACTGCCAACTCCAACTTATGAGAAGTTGGATCGTGTTCTCACCAGTGTGGATTGGGAGGAGAAGTTTTGATGAGGACATCCCTGCTAATGCTACACCCACAACTCCGACTGCTATACATATAGGATCAATTACTAGAGCTCGCGCATGTCAATTGAATTACCAGGTACTTTCGTTTCTTGCAAATCCTTCTAATATTCATGAACATATGCTGCTGCCTAAATTAGATACTTTTGTTTTACTTATGAATGAAGGACCTGGCATGGACAAGAAGGATGACCATGGGAGCGGGATCAAGCATGGAGAAGAAGGTGCGCGCGCGGGAAGGAACAATGGAGCTTCCAGTGATGATTTTCGCACTTTGAAGCCACCATAATGGGAGCAAGAAGCCTTGGACGAAATATGCATGATGCTACTTTATAAAATTCGTCCCTAGGCTAATATAGGTGCTGCGCCACCTTATTGTTGGGTCAGGCCCATGTAATTTCGAAATACCATATTATAGGTTGTTTTTAGAGTCCGTATGTATGGGGAAACTGAGTTAAGATCGGTTTCGGACCCCTCCTCCAAGGGGCCACGAAATTTCCCTCTATTCCCCCATATATACAGCCCTTACGGCGTCGTTTTAGGTTTGGATTTTGTTTAGATTACAAGTTCGCCATAACTGCAACTTCGCGTTCTTCGTTTGTGTTCCACGACCAGACAAAGGCGTCACAGAAACACACTTCATCAATAAAACTTTCCTCTTATATTCGCAATATCCAAATTGCAATCTTAGTTTCTTACTTGTTCTTCGTTTGCGTGCAGGAAACAAACCCTCGTGGTCAGGTTGATCGTGCTCCGGCATGGTCAATAACCTCTCGGAGTTGGTTTAGCGATTCCTAAGGCGCGGCGTCATCACACGTTCGTAGTCGGATCGTCAAAGTCTACTCCACCAAAAACGATAGCCACGATCTCATCGGAAGACAGGGACAACTTCGCCTCTATCAAGTGGTATCAGATTTCCAGGTTGCTCGGTGAGATTTTACCAGTTTTCGTAGTTTAGATCACATCTGTTCTTCATACCTTTAGTCCACGAAAAGCCACAAAAAAAATTAGGGTTAGATCATCATATCCGAACCAATCTGAGCATTTGCATAGTCTTTTCAGTATTTTGCTTTGTTGAATTTGCGGTTACATCGTCGTGTCGGGTTGCTGGTCTTAGTGTCTAGTCCTTTAGAGTTTCGAGTTCTATTCACAGGTTGTCACGCCGCCACCGCATTGTCTTCATAGTTGCCATATACCACCACCATCATCACCACTGCCATATATCACCACCCACCATCAGTATCCATTGGTGTCCATATATACGACCACACATCCGCCACCAATCCGAGTCCAGATCGTTTTAGATTTAGTTTCGAGATCCTTTTGATTTCGGATTCTTGTTTTGCTACCTGCGTAGTTGTCGAAAAAAAAGAGTCTCGCACGCTTTGCAGAGCACGTTTTGGCCCCAAAAATAATTCGGCTGAATTTTTTTCCCTATCTTGATTTTAGGTTCTTCGAAGTGTTTTGAGACACTTGCCATCATACTGATTTTTTTCAAAATTTTTGGTCGTCGCGGCCCCCGAATTGCACCAGAAAAAAAATTAGTCCAACAAATTTCGTGCCCATCTTGCTTATACGATGTGGGAAGAGTTTTGCGACACTCACCATTGTAGTGATTTTTTGAGCAAAAAAAAAAGAAAGAGCGCAAAAAAAAGAGGTGCAAAAAAACAACGATTTTTTTTTCCGAGTGTGCTTTTCCCTTGATTATGTGTAGCGTCGTGATTTTGTTGGTGTTTTAGGCTCGCGTCTCTAGTACGGTCTAGCCTAGGACCAACACAGTACCGTCGTTGAGCATTTATTCAACCTTGCATCTCTGAATTGATTATTGCTAACCCTTTTTGCTACCATATTATACGCCATCCCAGCTCCACATACATCTATGTCGTGTGTTTGACACCACCTGACAATCGCTCTAGCCAAACTTTGAGAGTTTTGACTACAACGGCTGCCGATCACCGCCTGCTGCTGGGTAAGAACTGGTAAGAATTTGAGATTCGCTTAAAGAATTTGTGACACACCACCACCACCACGTCCCAATAGTCTGTAGGTTTCATATTCTTGTGTGTTTCCTATTTTCTGCTAACCATGTCAGAATCACACGATGACGGGAGCGACTGGGAGAGCATGACCAACAAAGCGCTCTATGATAAATTTCAGCAAATGATGGCTGACCAGGTACAAGACTTCGTGACCAACTTTGGAGAGGCCATGGAGAAGCTGGATGGTTTGGAGAAGACATTCGACGCCAAGATGGACGCCAAGTTCAATGAGGTGCTTGCCCGTCTACCACCACCAGCTGCAGCTCCTATCCCTTTCGAACGACGAGCGCGACGTGTGCCTCTCAGCCAAGCCCAACATACTGGTACTGTTGATACTGCTGCTACTTCTGTGGCTCCTGCTGCTACTGTCCTTGAGCAGGTTGAAGATTATGAGGGTGATTATGATGATGAGGGAGAGAATGCTCCAGATCAACCACAGGGGCAACCACCACGATACGCACCAGGTCGACCACATGGCTACAACCGTAACGATAGGGCTGCACCACCCCCTCAGGTACGGGATCATGACCATCTCCCTAAACTTAAATTGAATATTCCGACGTTTGAGGGTAGATATGTTCCTGATATATATCTTACATGGGAGTTAGAAACAGAACAACGTTTTACATGCTTACAATTTCCTGAGGATAGACGTGTTGCTGCTGCTGTTTATTTATTCACTAGTTTTGCTTGTGTTTGGTAGTCAGAACATTGTAGAATACACCATGCTAATATTCCAACTACTTGGGCTGCTTTGAAAACTGCTATGTGTAACCGTTGGGTGCCACCTTATTATCAACGTGAATTGCTTCAAAATGCAGCGTTTAAGACAAGGATTTTTTTTTTGTAGAAGAATATTATCAGGAATTACAAACTGACATGATTAGATGTGGTATTGTTGAGAAGAATGAAGCTATGCTTGCACATTTTATGGGTGGATTAAATAGAGAGATTCAGACTATTCTAGAGTATAAGGAGTATAACACTATCACTCGTTTATTTCATCTTGCTTGCAAAGCTGAACGTGAAGTGCAGGATCGACAGGCAATGCCGAGAACTACTTTTTCTGCAGGTCGCACTTCATCATGGACGCCACGTACCTCCTCTACTTCTGCACGTCCTGCTACAACACCACCTACTTCCACCTCCAACTCCAACCGCGATACCAGGAAACAGGCTCCACTCCACCCTCTACGAAGAGCACACCTTCTGGGCCTGCACAGAGCTCTTCTTCATCTATTGCATCCACAGGGCAAACACATGAGGTTATATGCCGTCGTTGCAAGGGTGGAGGTCACTTTGCGAGAGAATGCCCTTCCAAGCGTGTAATGATTGTTACTGAGGATGGTGGATATGCATCCGCTAGTGATTATGATGAGGAGACTTTGGCTCTCATTGCAAGTGAAGAACAGGGTGGCGCGGATGCAGAACCAGAGACACACTACATGGCTACTGATTACGCTGACAGGTATGAAAGTTTAGTTGCTCAACGTGTTCTCAGTGTGCAGGTTACACAGGCTGAGCAAAATCAGAGGCACAACTTGTTCCACACAAAGGGAGTTGTGAAGGAGCGTTCTGTTCGCATCATCATCGATGGAGGGAGTTGTAATAACTTGGCTAGCATGGAGATGGTGGAGAAGCTGTCTCTAACCACCAGACCACATCCTCATCCTTATTACATCCAATGGTTCAACAATAGTGGCAAGGTTAAGGTAACACGTATTGTTCGTGCGCATTTTAGCATTGCTACATATTCTGATTATGTGGATTGTGATGTGGTACCCATGCAAGCATGTTCGGTTCTACTTGGTAGGCCATGGCAGTTTGATAAAAATTATGTACATCATGGTAGGACAAATCAGTATACTCTTGTTCATAAGGATCAAAATATCACTTTGCTTCCTATGTCTCCGGAACATATTATGAAAGATGACATTGCGAGAGCTAGTAAAGCAAAACAGGAGAAAAATAAGAGTGAAAATCAGATTGTAGCACAGGAATTTGAGCAACACCATAAGCATAATAAACCATGATCTAATGTTGCATCCGAAATAAAATTGAAGAGCGAATGTTTACTTGCTACTAAATCTGATATTAATGATTTGGATGTTGCTACATCTGTTTGCTATGCTTTTGTATGCAAAGAGGTATTATTTTCATTCAAGGACATGCCTCCCTCTTTGCCTCCTGCTGTCATTAACATTTTGCAGGAGTTCGCTGACGTCTTCCCACAAGACGTGCCACCGGGATTACCACCTATTCGCAGGATTGAGTATCAGATTGACTTAATTCCCGGTGCATCCCTACCCAACCGTGCACCATACCGTACCAATCCAGAGGAGACAAAGGAGATTATGCGTCAAGTACATGAGCTGCTTGACAAAGGTTATATACGTGAATCCCTTAGTCCTTGTGCTGTTCCTATTATTCTAGTGCCTAAAAAGGACGGTACATCGCGCATGTGTGTGGATTGTAAAGGCATTAATAATATTATTATTCGTTATCGTCATCCTATTCCTAGACTAGATGATATGCTCGATGAATTAAGTGGTTCTACAATTTTCTCCAAAGTTGATTTGCGTAGTGGATACCATCAAATTCGTATGAAACTGGAAGATGAATGGAAAACAACATTTAAAACTAAGTTTGGATTATATGAGTGGTTAGTCATGCCTTTTGGGTTAACTAATGCACCTAGCACTTTCATGAGATTAATGAACGAGGTTTTACGTGCTTTCATTGGACGATTTGTGGTAGTCTATTTTGATGATATATTGAGTTTTAGTAGATCTTTGGAGGAACATTTGGAACATCTACGTGCTGTTTTTATTGCTCTACGTGATGCACGTTTGTTTGGTAACCTTGGGAAGTGCACCTTTTGCACCGACCGAGTATCTTTTCTTGGCTATGTTGTTACTCCACATGGAATTGAAGTTGATAAAGCCAAAATTGAAACTATTGAGAGTTGGCCGCAGCCCAAAACGGTCACACAAGTGAGGAGTTTTCTTGGCCTCGCTGGTTTCTATAGGCGTTTTGTGAGAGATTTCAGCACCATTGCTGCGCCTCTCAATGAGCTTACAAAGAAGGACGTGCCTTTTTCTTGGGATACCGCACAGGACGAAGCCTTCACGGTCTTGAAAGATAAGTTAACACATGCTCCTTTACTCCAACTTCCTGATTTTAATAAGACTTTCGAGCTTGAATGTGATGCTAGTGGAATTGGGTTAGGAGGTGTGTTATTACAAGATGGTAAACCTGTTGCGTACTTTTCTGGAAAATTGAGTGGGCCTAGTCTGAATTATTCTACTTATGATAAGGAATTATATGCTCTTGTTCGGACTTTGGAAACATGGCAACATTATTTATGGCCCAAAGAATTTGTTATACATTCTGATCATGAATCTTTGAAACATATTAAAAGTCAAGCAAAACTGAACCGTAGACATGCTAAATGGGTTGAATTCATTGAGACTTTCCCTTATGTCATTAAACACAAGAAGGGTAAAGAAAATGTTATTGCTGATGCTTTGTCTCGTCGTTATACTATGCTTTCACAACTTGACTTTAAAATATTTGGTTTGGAGACCATCAAAGATGAATATGTGCATGATGCTGAATTTAGAGATGTGTTGCAGCATTGTAAAGAAGGGAGAACATGGAACAAGTTCGTTATTAATGATGGATTTGTGTTCCGTGTTAACAAGCTATGCATTCCAGCTAGCTCCGTTCGTCTTTTGTTGTTACAGGAGGCACACAGAGGAGGATTAATGGGACACTTTGGCATGAAGAAGACGGAGGACGTACTTTCTACACATTTCTGTTCGCCAAAGATGAGATGGGATGTTGAGCGTTTTGTTTCTCGCTGCACTACATGTCAAAAAGCTAAGTCACGACTCAATCCTCATGGTTTATATATGCATTTGCCTGTACCTAGTGTTCCTTGGGAGGATATATCTATGGACTTTGTTTTAGGTTTACCTCGAACTAAGAAGGGGAGGGATAGCATATTTGTTGTCGTGGATAGATTTTCCAAAATGGCACACTTTATACCATGTCATAAAAGTGATGCTGCTGCTCATGTTGCTGATTTGTTCTTTCGTGAAATTATTCGGTTGCATGGTGTGCCAAATACAATTGTTTCAGATCGTGATGCTAAATTTCTTAGCCACTTTTGGAGATGTTTATGGGCTAAGTTGGGGACTAAACTACTTTTTAGTACTACATGTCATCCCCGAACTGATGGCCAAACTGAAGTAGTCAATAGATCATTGTCTACTATGCTTAGGGCTGTGTTGAAGAATAACCTGAAAATGTGGGAAGATGGCTTGCCTCATATTGAATTTGCTTATAATCGTTCGCTATATTCTACCACTAAGATGTGCCCTTTTGAAGTTGTGTATGGTTTCTTACCTCGTGCACCTATTGATTTGTTGCCTCTTCCATCTTCGGAGAAGGTGAATTTTGATGCTAAAGAACGTGCTGAATTGATATTAAAGATGCATGAGTTAACGAAGGAAAACATTGAGCGTATGAATGCTAAATACAAAATTGCTGAAGATAAGGGTAGAAAACATGTTGTCTTTGCACCTGGAGATCTTGTTTGGTTACATTTGCGTAAGGATAGATTTCCTGATTTGCGCAAGTCAAAGCTAATGCCACGTGCTGATGGTCCTTTTAAGGTGTTAGAGAAAATAAATGATAATGCATATAAACTTGAGCTGCCTATAGAATTTGGGGTTAGCCCCACTTTTAATATTGCATATTTGAAGCCTTATTTGGGTGAGGAAGATGAGCTTCCGTCGAGGACAACTTTAGTTCAAGAAGGGGAGGATGATGAGGACATCCCTGCTAATGCTACGCCCACAACTCCGACTGCTATACATATAGGACCAATTACTAGAGCTCGCGCATGTCAATTAAATTACCAGGTACTTTTGTTTCTTGCAAATCCTTCTAATATTCATGAACATATGTTGCTGCCTAAATTAGATACTTTTGTTTTACTTATGAATGAAGGACCTGGCATGGACAAGAAGGATGACCATGGGAGCGGGATCAAGCATGGAGAAGAAGGTGCACGCGCAGGAAGGAACAATGGAGCTTCCAGTGATGATTTTCGCACTTTGAAGCCACCATAATGGGAGCAAGAAGCCTTGGACGAAATATGCATGATGCTACTTTATAAAATTCATCCCTAGGCTAATATAGGTGCTGCGCCACCTTATTGTTGGGCCAGGCCCATGTAATTTCGAAATACCATATTATAGGCTATTTTTAGAGTTCGTATGTATGGGGAAACTGAGTTAAGGTCAGTTTCGGACCCCTCCTCCAAGGGGCCACGAAATTCCCCTCTATTCCCCCATATATACAGCCCTTACGGCGTCGTTTAGGTTTGGGTTTCGTTTAGATTACAAGTTCGCCATAGCTGCAACTTCGCGTTCTTCGTTTGTGTTCCACGACCAGACAAAGGCGTCACAGAACCCCACCTCATCAATAAAGCTTTCCTCTTATATTCGCAATATCCAGATTGTAATCTTAGTTTCTTGCTTGTTCTTCGTTTGCGTGGAGGAAACAGACCCTCGTGGTCAGGTTGATCCTGCTCCGGCGTGGTCAATAACCTCTCGGAGTTGGTTTAGCGATTGCTAAGGCGCGGCGTCATCACACGTTCGTAGTCGGATCGTCAAAGTCTACTCCACCAAAAACGATAGCCACCATCTCATCGAAAGACAGGGACAACTTCTCCTCTATCAAGTTTCCCCTGGTGACGGTCCAGGCGTTGTCACGAGCGATCTTGGATCATACCCCACTTCTTGTTCACTCTGGGGAGGCGACTCGTGTGGGGAATAAAAATATCTTCTCCTTTGAATTAGCACGGTTTGAGAGAGAAGGTTTCTTGGATCTGGTTGCACGTGAGTGGGCAAAGGATTCAGGAGGGAGATCGAATGTAGAAAAATGGTAGAATAAGATTAGACACTTAAGACAGTTCCTTCGAGGTTGGGCCAAACATTTGAGTGGCGTCTATAAGGTCAAAAAGGAAAGGCTCCATATCCTTAGTTGGGGAACGTAGTAGTAAATCAAAAGTTTCCTACGACCACCAAGATCAATCTATGGATAAACCAGCAATGAGTAAGGGAAGAGTGCATCTTCATACCCTTGAAGACCGCTAAGCGGAAGCGTTAGTAGAACACGGTTGGTGGATTCGTACTCGCAGCGATTCAGATCGCGGTGGAATCTGATCTTAGCGCCGAACAACGGCGCCTCCGTGTTCAACACACGTAAAACCCGGTGACGTCTCCTACGCCTTGATCCAGCAAAGAGGAAGGAGAGGTTGAGGGAGAGCTCTGGCAGCACGATGGCGTGGTGGCGATGGAGCTACGTGGTACTCCGGCAGAGCTTCACCAAGCACTACGGAGGAGGAGAAGGAAGAGGGATGGGGCTGCCCGAGAGAGAGAGATGTGTGTCACGTGTTGGCAGCCTCCAAAACCCCCACTATATATAGGAGGAGGGGAGGGGAGGGTCTGCGCCCTAGGGTTCCCTTTAGGGGGCCGGCAGCAGCCCTAGATCTCATCTGGGCGGCGGCCAGAGGGAGGGAGAGAGGAGGGCGCGCCCTAGGGTGGGCCTAGGGCCCATCTGCGCCTAGGGTTAGACCCTGTCCTCCCTGTTGCGCCTTGGGCTGAGGTGGGAGGTGCACTAGCCCACCTAGGGGCTGGTTCCCTCCCACTCTTGGCCCATGAAGCCTTCCGGGGCTGGTGGCCCCTCCTGGTGGACGCCGGAACCGTTCTGGTGGTCCCGGTACGTTACCGGTGATACCCGGAACACTTTCGGTGACCAAATCCTCACTTACTATATATGAATCTTTACCTCCGGACCATTCCGGAACTCCTCGTGACGTTCAGGATCTCATCCGGGACTCCAAACAACCTTTGGTAACCACATACACTATTTCCCTATAACCCTAGCGTCATCGAACCTTAAGTGTGTAGACCCTACGGGTTCGGGAGGCACGTAGACATGACCGAGACACCTCTCCGGTCAATAACCAACAACGGGATTTGGATACCCATGTTGGCTCCCACATGCTCCACGATGATCTCATCGGATGAACCACGATGTCGAGGATTCAAGCAATCTCGTATACAATTCCCTTTGTCCACCGGTATGGTACTTGCCCGAGATTCGATCGTCGGTATCCCTATACCTTGTTCAATCTCGTTACCGGCAAGTCTCTTTACTCGTTCCGTAACACATCATCCCGTGTCTAACTCCTTAGTCACACTGAGCTCATTATGATGATGTCTTACCGAGTGGGCCGAGAGATACCTTTCTGTCACATGGAGTGACAAATCCCAGTCTCGATTCGTGCCAACCCAACAGACACTTTCGGAGATACCCGTAGTGTACCTTTATAGCCACCCAGTTATGTTGTGACGTTTGGCACACCCAAAGTATTCCTACGGTATCCGGGAGTTGCACAATCTCATGGTCTAAGGAAACGATACTTGACAATGGAAAAGCTTTAGCAGACGAACTACACGATCTTGTGCTATGCTTAGGATTGGGTCTCGTCCATCACATCATTCTCCTAATGATGTGATCCTATTATCAACGACATCCAATGTCCATGGTCATGAAACCGTGACCACTATTGATCAACGAGCTAGCCAACTAGAGGCTCACTAGGGACGTGTTGTGGTCTATGTATTCACACATGTATTACGGTTTCCGGTTAACACAATTATAGCATGAACAATAGACAATTATCATGAACAAGGAAATACAATAATAACCATTTTATTATTGCCTCTAGGGCATATTTCCAACAGTCTCCCACTTGCACTAGAGTCAATAATCTAGTTACATTGTGATGAATAGAAGACCCATAGCAGTCTGGTGTTGATCATGTTTTGCTCGTGAGAGATGTTTAGTCAATGGATCTGCGACATTCAGATTCGTATGTACTTTAAAAATATCTATATCTCCCTCCTGAATGTAATCAAGGATGGAGTTGAAGCAGCGCTTGATGTGTCTTGTCTTCTTGTGAAACCTGGGCTCCTTCTCAAGGGCAATAGCTCCAGTGTTGTCACAGAATAGAGTCATCGGGACCGACGCACATGGAATCACTCCTAGGTCGGTGATGAATTCCTTCATCCAGAATCCTTCCTTTGCTGCTTCCGAAGCAGCTATGTACTCCGCTTCACATGTAGATGCCGCCACGACGCTTTGCCTGCTGCTACACCAGTTGACTACCCCTCCGTTCAAAATATACACGTATCCGGTTTGCGACTTGGAGTCGTCCGGATCTGTGTCGAAGCTAGCATCGACGTAACCCTTTACGACGAGCTCTTTGGCACCTCCATATACGAGAAACATGTCCTTTGTACTTTTCAGGTACTTCAGGATATTCTTGACCGCTGTCCAGTGTTCCGCTCTGGGATCACTTTGCTACCTCCCTACCAAACTTATGGCAAGGTTCACATCAAGTCTGGTACACAGCATGGCATAAATAATAGAGCCTATGGCTGAAGCATAGGGGATGACACTCATCTCTTCTCTATCCTTTACCGTGCTCAGGAATTGAGTCATACTCAATCTCACACCCTGTAACACAGGCAAGAACCCCTTCTTGGACTGATCCATATTGAACTTCTTCAATATCTTTTCAAGGTATGTGCTTTGTGAAAGACCTATGAGGCGTTTCGATCTATCTCTATAGATCTTAATACCTAATATGTAAGCAGCTTCTCCAAGGTCCTTCATTGAAAAACATTTATTCAAGTAGTCCTTTACACTTTCCAAAAGTTCTATATCATTTCCCAATAACAATGTGTCATCCACATATAATATGAGAAATGCTCCAGAGCTCCCACTCACTTTCTTGTAAATACAGGGGTCTCCATAAACCTGTATAAACCCAAACGCTTTCATCACCTCATTAAAGCGAATGTTCCAACTCCGAGATGCTTGCACCAGCCCATAAATGGAGCGTTGGAGCTTGCATACCTTGTTAGCATCTTTAGGATCGACAAAACCTTCCGGCTACATCATATACAGTTCTTCCTTAAGGAAGCCATCAAGGAATGCTGTTTTGACGTCCATTTGCCAGATCTCATAATCATAAAATGCGGCAATTGCTAACATGATTCGGACCGACTTCAGCATCGCTACGGGTGAGAAAGTCTCATCGTAGTCAACTCCTTGAACTTGTCGATAACCCTTAGTGATAAGCCGAGCATTATAGACGGCTTGCTTATCATCAGGCAAGTCCACCAAAGTCCATACTTTGTTCTCATACATGGATCCTATCTCGGATTTCATGGATTCAAGCCATTTGTTGGAATCCGGGCCCGCCATCGCTTCTTCATAGTTCGAAGGTTCACCGTTGTCTAACAACATGATCTCCAGGACAGGGTTGTCGTACCACTCTGGTGCGGAACATGTCCTAGTGGACCTTCGAATAGCAACTTGATCTGAAGTTTCATGATCATCATCATTAACTTCCTCTCTAGCCGGTGTAGGCTCCACGGAAACAGCTTCCCGTGCTGTGCTACTCTCCGGTTCGAGTGGAGGTACGATTACCTCATCAAGTTCTATTTTCCTCCCACTTACTTCTTTCGAGAGAAACTCTTTCTCGAGAAAGGATCCATTCTTGGCAACAAAGACTTTGCCTTCGGATCTGAGGTAGAAGGTATACCCAATAGTCTCTTTGGGATATCCTATGAAGACGCACCTTTCCGCTTTGGGTTAGAGCTTCTCAGGTTAAAATTTCTTCACATAAGCATCGCATCCCCAAACTTTTAGAAACGACAGCCTAGGTTTCTTTCCAAACCATAGTTCATACGGTGTCGTCTCAACGGACTTTGACGGTGCCCTATTTAAAGTGAATGCGGCAGTCTCAAATGCATATCCCAAAATTGATAGCGGTAAGTCGGTAAGAGACATCATAGATTGCACCATATCCAATAAAGTGCGATTACGATGTTCAGACACACCATTTCGCTGAGGTGTGCCAGGCGGCGTGAGTTTTTTAACAATTCCACATTTCCTTAGGTGCGTACCAAACTCGTGACTTAAATATTCTCCGCCACGATCAGATCGTAGGCACTTTATTTTTCTGTCACGTTGATTCTCTATCTCACTCTGAAATTCCTTGAACCTTTCAAAGGTTTCAGATTTATGTTTCATTAAGTAGACATACCCATATCTGCTCAAGTCATCAGTGAGGGTGAGAACATAACGGTAGCCACCGCGAGCCTCGACGCTCATTGAACAGCATACATCGGTATGTATTATCTCTAACAAGTCAGTTGCTCGCTCCATTATTCCGGAGAACGGAGTCTTGGTCATCTTGCCCATGAGGCATGGTTCGCACGTGTCAAATGATTCAAAATCAAGAGACTCCAAAAGTCCATCATCATGGAGTTTCTTCATGCGTTTGACACCAATATGACCAAGGCGGAAGTGCCACATGTAAGTGGGACTATCGTTATCAATCTTACATCTTTTGGTACTCACACTATGGACATGTGTAACATCACGTTCGAGATTCATCAAAAATAAACCATTAACCAGCGGAGCATGACCATAAAACATTTCTCTCATATAAATAGAACAACCATTATTCTCATATTTAAATGAGTAGCCATCTCGCATCAAACGAGATCCAGATACAATGTTTATGCTCAAAGTTGGTACTAAATAACAATTATTAAGGTTTAAAACTAATCCCAAAGGTAGATGTAGAGGCAGCGTGCCGACAGAGATCACATCGACCTTGGAACCATTCCTGACGAGCATCGTCACCTCGTCCTTTGCCAGTCTCCGCTTATTCCGCAGCTCCTGCTTGGAGTTACAAATATGAGCAACTGCACCGGTATCAAATACCCAGGAGCTACTACGAGCACTGGTAAGGTACACATCAATAACAAGTATATCACATATACCTTTAACGTTGCCAGCCTTCTTATCCGCTAAGTACTTGGGGCAGTTCCGTTTCCAGTGACTGGTACCCTTGCAATAAAAGCACTCAGTCTCAGGCTTGGGTCCATTCTTGTTCTTCTTCCCGACAACTTGCTTAATGGGCACGGCAACAGCTTTGCCGTCCTTATTGAAGTTCTTCTTTCTCTTGCCTTTCTTGAAACTAGTGGTCTTATTCACCATCAACACTTGATGCTCCTTTTTGATCTCGACCTCCCTGATTCCAGCATCGAGTACAACTCAGGAATGGACTTCTCCATACCCTGCATGTTGTAGTTCATCACAAAGCTCTTGTAGCTAGGTGGGAGCGATTGGAGGATTCTGTCAATAAACGAGTCATCCGGTAGATTAACTCCCAGCTGAGTCAAGTGGTTGTGCAACCCAGACATTTTGAGTATATGCTCACTGACAGAACTATTCTCCTCCATCTTACAGCTGAAGAACTTGTCGGAGACGTCATATCTCTCAACCCAGGCATGAGCTTGGAAAACCAGTTTCAGCTCTTGGAACATCTCATATGCTCCGTGTTGCTCAAAACGCATTTGGAGCCCCGGTTCTAAACTGTAAAGCATGCCGCACTGAACCAGGGAGTAATCATCACAGCGCGTTTGCCAAGCGTTCATAACGTCTTGTTCTGCTGGGAGAATGGGTGCGTCACCTAGCAGTGCATCTAGGACATACAATCTTTTGGAAGCTATGAGGATGATCCTCAAGCTACGGACCCAGTCCGCATAGTTGCTTCCATCATCTTTCAGCTTGGTTTTCTCTAGGAACGCGTTGAAGTTGAGGGTGACATTCGCGTTGGCCATTCGATCTACAATATAGATTGTAAAGACAATTTTAGACTAAGTTCATGATAATTAAGTTCACATAATCAAATTATTTAATGAACTCCCACTTAGATAGACATCTCTCTAGTCATCCAAGTGATACATGATCCATGTCAACTAGCCCGTGTCCGATCATCACGTGAGACGGACTAATCATTCATGGTGAACATCTCCATGCTGATCGTATCTTCTATATGACTCATGTTCGACCTTTCGGTCTTCCGTGTTCTGAGGCCATGTCTGTACATGCTAGGCTCGTCAAGTCAACCTAAGTGTATCGCGTGTGTAAATCTGGCTTACACCCGTTGAATGCGAACGTTAGAACCTATCACACCCGATCATCACGTGGTGCTTCGGAACAATGATCCTTAGCAACGGTGCACAGTTAGGGTGAACATATTACTTGAAATTTTTCTTGAGAGATCATCTTATTTACTACCGTCGTTCTAAGAAAATAAGATGTAAACATGATAAACATCACATGCAATCAATATAGTGACATGATATGGCCAATATCATCTTGCTCCTTTGATCTTCATCTTCGGGGCACCATGATCATCACTGTCACCAGCACGACACCATGATCTCCATCATCGTGTCTTCATGAAGTTGTCTTGCCAACTATTACTTCTACTACTATGGCTAACGTTTAGCAATAAAGTAAAGTAATTACATGGCGTTTATGATTGACAAGCAGGTCATACAATAAAATAAGACAACTCCTATGGCTCCTGCCGGTTGTCATACTCATCGACATGCAAGTCGTGAATACTATTACAAGAACATGAGAAATCTCATACATCACAATGCATCACATCACATCCTTTGGCCATATCACATCACAAGGCATATGCTGCAAAAACAAGTTAGACGTCCTCTAATTTGTTGTTGCAAGTTTTTTACGTGGCTGCTATAGGTTTCTAACAAGAACGTTTCTTACCTACACCAAAACCACAACGTGATATGCCAATTGCTATTTACCCTTCATAAGGACCCTTTTCATCGAATCCGATCCGACTAAGGTGGGAAAGACAGACACCCGCTAGCCACCTTATGCAACAAGTGCATGTCAGGCGGTGGAACCAGTCTCACGTAAGCGTACGTGTAAAGTCGGTCCGGGCCGCTTCATCCCACAATACCGCCGAATCAAGATAAGACTAGTAACGGCAAGCAAATTAACAAGATCGACGCCCACAACAACTTGTGTTGTACTCGTGCATAGATTCTACGCATAGACCTAGCTCATGATGCCACTTTTGGGTAACGTAGTAGTAAATCAAAAATTTCCTACGACCACCAAGATCAATCTATGGATAAACCAGCAACGAGTAAGGGAAGAGTGCATCTTCATACCCTTGCAGATCGCTAAGCGGAAGCGTTACTAGAACACGGTTGGTGGAGTCATACTCGCAGCGATTCAGATCGCGGTGGAATTCGATGTTAGCGCCGAACAACGGCGCCTCCGCGTTCAACACACGTACAGCCCGGTGACGTCTCCTACGCCTTGATCCAGCAAGGAGGAAGGAGAGGTTGAGGGAGAGCTCCGAAAGTACGATGGCGTGGTGGTGGTGGAGCTACGTGGTACTCCGACAGAGCTCACCAAGCACTACGGAGGAGGAGAAGGAAGAGGGATGGGGCTGCCGGAGAGAGAGAGTGATGCGTATCGTGTGTTGGCAGCCTCCAAAACACCCACTATATATAGGAGGAGGGGAGGGGAGGGTCTGCGCCCTAGGGTTCCCCTTAGGGGGCCGGCGGCAGCCCCAGATCTCATCTGGGCGGCGGCCAGAGGGAGGGAGAGAGGGGGGCGCGCCCTAGGGTGGGCCTAGGGCCCATCTACGCCTAGGGTTAGCCCCCTCTCCTCTCTGTTGCGCCTTGGGATGAGGTGGGAGGCGCACCAGCCCACCTAGGGGCTAGTTCCCTCCCACTCTTGGCCCATGAAGCCTTCCGGGGCTGGTGGCCCCTCCTGGTGGACCCTCGGAACCCTTTCGGTGGTCCCGGTACGTTACCGGTGATGCCCGAAACACTTCCGGTGACCAAATCCTCACTTCCTATATATGAATCTTTACCTACGGACCATTCTGGAACTCCTCGTGACGTCCAAGATCTCATCCGGGACTCTGAACAACCTTCGATAACCACGTACACTATTTCCCTATAACCCTAGCATCATCGAACCTTAAGTTTGTAAACCCTACGGGTTCGGGAGTCACGTAGACATGACCGAGACACCTCTCCGGTCAATAACCAACAACGGGATTTGGATACCCATGTTGGCTCCCACATGCTCCACGATGATCTCATCGGATGAACCACGATGTTGGGGATTCAATCAATCCCGTATACAATTCCCTTTGTCTACCAGTATGGTACTTGCCCGAGATTCGATCGTCAATATCCCTATACCTTGTTCAATCTCGTTACCGGCAAGTCTCTTTACTCGTTCCATAATACATCATCCCGTGGCTAACTCCTTAATCACATTGAGCTCATTATGATGATGTCTTACCGAGTGGGCCCAAAGATACCTCTCCGTCACACGGAGTGACAAATTTTGGAAATATGCCCTAGAGGCAATAATAAAATGGTTATTATATTTCCTTGTTCATGATAATTGTCTATTGTTCATGCTATAATTGTGTTAACTGGAAACCATAATACATGTGTGAATACATAGACCACAACATGTCCCTAGTGAGCCTCTAGTTGAGTAGCTCGTTGATCAATAGATGGTCACGGTTTCATGACCATGGACATTGGATGTCGTTGATAACGGGATCACATCATTAGGAGAATGATGTGATGGACAAGACCCAATCCTAAGCATAGCACTAGATCGTGTAGTTCGTTTGCTAAAGCTTTTCAATGTCAAGTATCGTTTCCTTAGACCATGAGATTGTGCAACTCCCGGATACCGTAGGAATGCTTTGGGTGTGCCAAACGTCACAACGTAACTGGGTGGCTATAAAGGTGCACTACGGGTATCTCCAAAAGTGTCTGTTGGGTTGGCACGAATGGAGACTGGGATTTGTCACTCCGTGTGATGGAGAGGTATCTCTGGGCCCACTCGGTAAGACATCATCATAATGAACTCAATGTGACTAAGGAGTTAGCCACGGGATGATGTATTACGGAACGAGTAAAGAGACTTGCCGGTAACGAGATTGAACAAGGTATAGAGATACCGATGATCGAATCTCGGGCAAGTATCATACCGATAGACAAATGAATTGTATACGGGATTGATTGAATCCCCAACATCGTGGTTCATCCGATGAGATCATCGTGGAGCATGTGGGAGCCAACATGGGTATCCAGATCCCTTTGTTGGTTATTGATCGGAGAGGTGTCTCGGTCATGTCTACGTGTCTCCCGAACCCGTAGGGTCTACACACTTAAGGTTCGATGACGCTAGGGTTATAGGGAAATGGTATATGTGATTACCGAATGTTGTTCGGAGTCCCGGATGAGATCCCGGACATCACGAGGAGTTCCGGAATGGTCCAAACGTAAGGATTGATATATAGGAAGTCTAGTTTTGGTCACCGGAAAGTTTTCGGGCTCATCGGTAGTGTACCGGGAGTGCCGGGAGGGTGCCGGAGGACCCCCGGGAGGGGTGTGACGACCATAGGACTCCATGGGCCCTTAGAGGAAGTGTGCCAGCCCTTTTTGGGCTGGCCAAGACCTTCTATGCGGCTGGAGATCTAGAGATAAAGGGCAAAGGGTTTTTAAAAGAGGAGATCCACCTCCCTTGTGGGAGGTGGACTCTATCCCCACTTCGGCCGAAGCCCTCCTCTTTGGAGGAGGGGCCAAGGAAGCCCTCCCTCTCCCTCCTCCTATATATACTTGAGGTTTTGGCCTTTGAGAACAGATCTGAACTCTCTCTCTCTCTCTCACGGCAAAGCCCTACCTCTCTTCTTCCTCCTCCGCAGCGCTTAGGCGGAGCCCTGCCGAAATACCTTGCTACTCCACCACCACCACACCGTCGTGTTGTTGTTGGAGCTCTTCCCCAACCTCTCCTTCCTCCTTGCTGGATCAAGGCGTAGGAGACATCACCGGGCTGCACGTGTGCTGAACGCGGAGGCGCCATTGTTCGACGCTTAGATCGGAATCCACCACGATCTGAATCGCTGCGAGTACGACTCCACCAACCGCGTTCTTGTAACACTTCCTCTTCGCGATCTTCAAAGGTATGAAGATGCAATCTCTCCCCACTCGTTGCTGGTTTCTCCATGGATAGATCTTGGTGATCGTAGGAATTTTTTTGATTTACTACTACGTCTCCCAACAACAAATTCCAGTCTCGATTCGTGCCAACCCAACAGACACTTTTGGAGATACCCATAGTGTACCTTTATAGCCACCCAGTTACGTTGTGACGTTTGGCACACCCAAAGTATTCCTACGGTATCCGGGAGTTACACAATCTCATGGTCTAAGGAAACGATACTTGACATTGGAAAAGCTTTAGCAGACGAACTACACGATCTTGTGCTATGCTTAGGATTGGGTCTCGTCCATCACATCATTCTCCTAATGATTTGATCCCGTTATCAACGACATCCAATGTCCATGGTCATGAAACCGTGACCATCTATTGATCCACGAGCTAGCCAACTAGAGGCTCACTAGGGACATGTTGTGGTCTATGTATTCACACATGTATTACGGTTTCCGATTAACACAATTATAGCATGAACAATAGACAATTATCATGAACAAGGAAATACAATAATAACCATTTTATTATTGCCTCTAGGGCATATTTCCAACAATAGATGCCTTAGATTTAAAGGCCGAGTCCTCCATTTTAAATACCAGAGACTTGGAGGCTAAAGTGGAGGCGGAGCTGAGACTGAAAGAATTGATGTGAGAGGAAGAATTGAAGTGGGCGCTTAGAGCTAAAGTGCGAAAAATTGTCCAAGGGGACGATAACACGCAATTCTTTCATATGATTGTGAATGGCAAGCATCGTAAGAAGAATTTTTTTAGCTCGAGCAAGATGAGGGGACAATTTTGGGTTAGGCAGTTGTTTGGGGCCCCTGAGGATAGTTTTGAGAACCTAAAATTATACATTACTAATTATTACAAGTTGTTGTTTGGTTCCCTGAGGATAGTTTTGTGTCCTTAGATGAATCCAGGGTTGAGGATATCCCTCAACTTGCGACGGATGAGAATGAGATCTTATCCGCCCCATTCTCGGAGAAAGAGGTGTTTGAGGCAATTTCACAGATGAAGAATAATAAAGCGCCTTGGCCGGATGCCTTTCCGGCAGAGTTTTATAAAAAGTGTTGGCATATTATTAAGGTGCATTTGCAGCTATTTCCCTTAAATTTTGGAACGATTACTTTGCTCCCTAAGAAGACAGAGGCGGTGCAAATTGAGCAATTCCGACCGATATGTCTTCTTAACGTTAGTTTCAAAATCTTCACCAAGGTGGGGACTAACAGGCTGACGCATATTGCACATAGTGTGGTGCAACCATCTCAAACAGCCTTCATGCCGAATAGAAACATCCTTGAAGGGGTTGTGGTCCTTCATGAGACACTCCATGAGATCCACACGAAAAAACTAGATGGGGTGATTTGTAAGGTGGATTTTGAGAAAGCGTATGATAAGGTTAAGTGGCCATTTCTTCAGCAGGCCTTGCGGATGAAAGGATTCGATCAATCCTGGAGAATGCAGGTAGAGTCTTTCACGCAAAAAGGCAGTGTCAGAATAAAGGTGAATGATGACATAGGTCATTATTTCCGGACACACAAGGGTCTAAGACAGGGAGATCCGATGTCACCTATCTTGTTCAACATAGTGGTAGACATGTTAACAATTCTGATAGGAAGAGCTAAAGAAAATGGCCAAGTAGGTGGTCTTGTCCTGCATCTAGTGGATGGTGGAGTGCCCATTCTACATTACGCAGATGATACTATCGTCTTCATGGAGCATGATCTGGCAAAAGCAAGAAATATGAAGCTTCTGTTATGCTTGTTCGAGCAGTTGTCGGGGTTAAAGGTTAACTTCCATAAAAGTGAATTGTTCTGCTTTCGAAGAGCTAAAGACGAACAAGAAGCTTACAAACAACTGTTTGGATGTGGGTTGGGCTCCCTGCCTTTCACATATCTGGGCGTACCGATTCACCATCGCAAGCTCTCTAACAATGAATGGAAGTGTATTGAAGATTGATTTGAAAAGAAACTAATATAAGTTGCTGGAAGGGCAAACTTATGTCATATGGAGGCCAACTAATTCTCATTAATTTGGTGCTCACGAGTATGCCAATGTTTCTCTTGTCCTTCTTTGAGGTACCAGTAGGGTACGGAAAATATTGGACTTCTATCGATCGCATTTTTTCTGGCAAAGTGACGAGTTGAAACATAAATACAGACTGGCTAAATGGGATATTATTTGTAGCCCAAAAGACCAAGGTGGTATTGGCATTGAAAATGTAAAGGTGAAGAACAGGTGCTTACTCAGCAAATGGTTGTACAAGTTATCTGCAGAGAACGATGCCACATGGGCCCAGATTGTGTGTAATAAGTACCTTCATTCTAAGACCTTATCATAGGTGATGGTCAGACCAACCAATTTGCCTTTTTGGAAAGGGCTGGTCAGGGTGAAATCAGCCTTCTTCCATAGGACAAAATTTATCGTTGGTAATGGTACTTCTACGAGATTCTGGGAGGATACATGGCTAGGGGAGACGCCTCTAGCTATCCAATATCCTTCTCTCTATAATATTGTTCAGCGCAGAGATGCCTATGTTGCAACAATATTACAGTCCAATCCTCTAAATATTCAATTCAGAAGGACCTTAGCGGGAAACCGTTGGGAAGCTTGGCTCCATCTTGTGAGAAGATTGATGGATGTCCACCTTTCTCAACAGCCAGATCAGTTGCACTAGAAACTAACCAAGAATGGAGTATTTTCGGTAAAGTCCATGTATTTGGATATATCTGGAAAGTCAAAGTGCCCTTAAGAATTAAAGTGTTCATGTGTTTTGTCCACAAACAAGTCATTCTCACTAAGGACAATTTGACAAAACGCAACTTGTTAGGATCTAGAAAGTGTAGCTTCTGTGATCACGATGAATCTATCAAACACCTCTTTCTTGAGTGCCCATTGGCCAAAATTTTATGGTGGTCTGTCGATATGGCGTTTAACATTGCTCCTCCCTCTAGTATCCACACGTTATTTGCAACGTGGCTAAATGGAGTTGACATAGAAACAGCGAGACACATCCGTGTAGGCGTATGTGCGTTATTATGGGCTATATGGAACTGCAGGAACGATTTGGTTTTTAACAAAACAACAAATTTTCATATCTTGCAGGTTATCTTCCGGGCCACTACGTTAATCCATATGTGGTCGCTACACACTCCAATGGATGACAGGGAGCGTATGGTTACTGGGTCTATCCGCTGGGAGACTATAGCATGGGCTATCTTCAACCGGTTTGGATGGTGGTCATGTAATAGGATAGATATTTAGTTTCCTATCTATTTTTTGCTGCCGGTTGTGGCTGTCCTGATTCCCTATTTCTAGCTCTTTGTGAGCGTTTTTACTTTTTGTGACTTGGAGACTTTGTTGAACTATTTGCTTGTTAATAAGTGACGCATGCATCGTTCTGATGTAGAGGCCGGGGAATCACCTCCTTCTTGAAAAAAAACTTTAGAATTTTGTCGCCATGGACCACGATTGGTTGCACAACTCACCTAGGTAAACCTTTTGTGGTCTCTATTGCCGTTTTGAAATATAAAATGCATGTGTAATTGTTAACTTTCACAAATTGAAATTATTGGGGGGAAATTAATAATCTTATCTGAGGGTCCTACCTAGTCGAACATGGTGAGTCAACTGGGTCTAACATGGTCAACAAATGTCCAAGTCAATCAAAAGAGCTCAAGCGAGTTGACAGGAGTCCATGCAAGTTGCCATGTTCTACAATTTTTTTGACCCGAAAACCGTAGAACAATCATTCTACGGTAATTTTCATTAATTGTAATATGTACAAGAGGTTCAAAAATTGTAAAATACAATCAACCAATATCACTTCTTGGTCACTTGGTAATTATGAAAAAATTATAGATTTTTCTTCAACCGACTGCTTGATCTTGTCTGCCTTGGATAGTTTGGCTCTGATCCGTGTTGCCCAAAGCCCTTCCTTCAGATAGTGTAGCCAGCCAAGTAAATGAGGGACTGCCCATCATAAATTTATGTCATTCCTAATTGACCAAATGGCCCAACATCCCATCACTAGGATGTCCAAAGCAATCTCTCCTGGTAATTCTTTGACAACTAACTGAATCTCATCATATGCTGACATACCCAGGTTCTTAGATGTCATGATGTAGTCCCAACAATATAGGCCAAATGTATTTCCTCGGTGTTATCAGCACAAAGCGCACAATTATAGCTTTTCGGATAATGTTCTTGCAGTTTAGAGGATTCCTGGTATTTAGACGGTCATGAGGTAATAACTAGAAGAATATTTTATGCTTATGCCTACATGAGGTATCCCAGAGTTTCTTGAAGACAATGTGGCAGAGCTTGTGCCGACCATAAGTTTGTACATGTTCATGGAGGAGTATTGCATGCATGTCTGCGGTAAATAATTGACCTTGTTCCTCTAACAACTATTTATATGCTTGAAGGGATAGTGATCAATGGAAAAGATCTTCAATCTCATGTAAAGCTAGTACCCCTTGCATTGAAATCCCCTTGTTGTTTGTGTGAGAGTAGAGCTGGGGAACTTAATGTGAAGAGGCTGGTCCCACCATCTATCCACCCAAAACATTGTGGTATATCCTCTACACCAGCTTTGCATATGGAAAATTATTTGTAAATGGGCAGAATTTTTAAGACAAAATTCTAGCAAAAAGAGTCCACATTTTGCCACCAGGCAAGCCCATGGCCAACAATTCAGACCAGAAGCCGCAAGTCCAAGGGAATTGCTAGTGCGTACACATGGTGGTGGATGGATGAGCGCGTAAGAGTAAGTGAGAATGACTGGAGAGATGATTCGAAACAAGGCATAGTACGTTTAAGCAAGAGCGATTAGAAAGATGATTTCAACAATGCATATTACGTTTGAGCAAGAGTGACTAGGGACAATTTTTTAACCAAGCATGGTAATGTGATCAATGGATCCATAGTTCCCATGTCATCGTATATGACACGGCTAGCGTCCACCGACCACAACTGGTGGCACGACCCACTCTTCCATTTGCTTTCTATTTTCAATCCAATGTCTGCTTCAAATGCATTTCTGCAGTTGCAAGTCTGAAAAATAAATGCATATGAAATGAATGTGTACTCTTGTTGTGATATTCCACATATTACAATATATGTGAGTTTACTTGCATATCATATTATGAAACAAAAAATTCTTAAATGCATTATAAATGGTTATTTGTATCCTTTATGACATGGTTCTGAAATGAAGTTTGGATGCAAATTAAAAAAAAAGTAAAACATGGAAATAGACTTGAAATGGTTGTGAAACTGCAATGAAACAAATTGTAGTGGGAGTGTTTTACTCAATATACACTGAAACAAAATGTGAATTGTATCCCCACAAAAATAATGAGAATTGCATATGGAATTGGAGATCACTATGCAATGGATGAGTTGTAAAATGTCTAAAATGGCTCTAAAAGCTTTCTAAATTTAGTGTTTCAAAACTTACTGAAATGGCTCTTAAAGTTGAGTTCCATTATTTCAAATCGCACAAAAACTCATGTTTAATTTTTTTCCCACTAAAATCGTGTTTGCACAAATTAAAATTGCACTCAGATCATATTAAAAGTTTTCAATTGCAGTGAAATAATGTTTACAAAATTTGTAATTGCACCAAATAATTTTCACTTGGCTTCGAGTCAGAAACATCTCCCTTTGGCTGCGACATATGGTTATTTGATAGACAGTTTAGGATTTAGGTTCAATATATAGAGTTCGCAACCAAAGCAGACACCAAGAGATGCTCATGTTGTAGGCCCAAGCGTCCAGGGGTAAGCATGAGGGTTTGTGGGCCTCTCCAAGCTCCCTTGGCAAGCTCCTTCCGCAGACCATCATCTTCTAGAAAGTTAGGATTGCCTTTGTTAAATTCATCGGCATTCTAGAATGTTTCTAAAAGCATTTGTATCAATTTATAAATCTACCCTCTAGCAATTTAGCAGGTTAGTTAAAAATTATTAAATATTGTATAAAATATGAAGAATACACATATAAACTTCAGAAGTTATCGATAGATTTAAGATGTATAAACTTTGGTCAAGTAGGCGCAACAAAGGATATCGTAGACTCATTGTGACGCTATCAGTGTGGTACCGACAAGATAGCCATCAACAGGGTTGGAGAGGAAAAATAGTTCACACCAATATTACATTTTAAATCATTTTGGTGTTATTTGGGATGTATTCCATCTGTTTGGGTGATGTTATTGTCACCTCATCATGCAACATAGATATAGTTTCTTTTAACATATATATGCATGGTTGCATGTTGAGGTTAGCATTTTCTCATGCGTGTGCATGATAAGGTGGCACGCTTGCATGTTGAAAGAAATAGATTAGCAGGGGAATTTTTTTAGATATACTAGATGATACCCTACACGTTGTTACATAAATGTTTTGCAATATATTTGATTATATGAAACATGAATATTTAAAGTAAAAATATCATAACTAATATTAAAATAAAATACAAATATTTGATTGTGTTTTATTATTTTATATAGTTGTAAAGTATTTATTAAATGTAAATGCCGTAATAAAATGAAAATTCTTATGCATGTTTGTATGTTAAGGTGTTCTTTTTCTATGCATGTTGTTGGGTGAGGTGGCATGCTCGCATGTTGAGATACAAAATATAATCCAAAGGAATGGAGTAAGATTGGCATGGGTCTCCGAGCGTGATGCATGCTTTGGATAGGAGAATTATGTCCCATGATCTTTTTTCTTGCATGTTGCTGGATGACTTGGAGAATATTATGTCCCACGATTCCACCGAGTGAAAAATTTCTCCTTTTTTTCTTGGAGTAAACATGCATGCATAATGCATATACCGTTTATGCCATTGACAGAGTCAGACAACACTTAACTAATTTAGATAGTTGCCACATCTTACAACTGCCTATCTAGTCGTCAATTAAGACTTTGTTATGAGTGGGTTGTTACCATAACACTAGCTTGATAACGGAGTTAATACTAAGCGCGAGATGTTACTGCCACTAGCAAGTGACCAGCCAGTCCAAACGTTGATCTTATTTTCCATGCTTAATCGCTAGCTTTTGGCTTCATATAAGTCTAGAGCTTGATCCCGCTTAGTCTAATATAGTCTTCACGCGTCCATCCATTCATCAACACGTGTGCGCATTACGTACAGCCATAGCTACGCGTTGGCGAACCTTGGTGTTGGTGATCCAAATCGCGGGGCTGGTCGCATCCCGCGTTTACTTTTGCATATTTTGGCTAGAATTTCAATCTAGGCCGTATCCAAGGATCTGAGTGTGATGATATGATTCCTTCTCTCCCACTTAACGAGACATGCGTTGAGAGAAAATGTAGGCGACCGATGTGCATATTAAAGAAAAATAATTAAAGGATGTTGCACTTGCTCGAAAACGTTCCTTTTTTGCCCAATTATGTAGACAAAGGTGATTCGAGTCTGAGATAGGGGTGAGGTCCTTAATTAAGAACAACGACGTATGTGAGGGGGGGGACCGAGGAAGGATAAGTGTTGGGGCATGTGCGCTTGTGTCTTCTCAGTACTTCCCTCGATTCAGACTAGTCACAATAGGAATAACATAAGTAGTAAGAGCAAGTACAATAGGATGACGTAGGCGGACTGTAAGACTTAAAATAATAGATTTATGATGAGGTGGAAGAGAGAGAAGAAGAGAGAAAGAAGAAGCGGGCTACAAACTAACAGCCGGGTGTAACACGTGCTCCTAGACACTTTGTGAGAGAGGATGGTGGGCCATGTATCAATAAAGTAGTACTTATTTACATCTATCTATTATACTTGCCGGCTATAAGCTTGGCTATAGATGACGTGTCAACATCATATAGCCAGCAACTAGCTGTATTATTAACCTTGCTCTAACATAGATGTCATCTAAGCAAAATAATATGATGTGGCAGCTAATTAATGAGAAGAGAGAGAAATTGAGTAACTTAGCATGTTACTACCTCTACGAGTAACATAGCGCATACCAAGGCAAAATGAGTCTATAAGCTAATAAATGAAAGGCTCTATGTTACTATCCCTATGTTACTCTTCACTATGGAGGTAGTAACTTAGACTAGTAACATATGCATGTTACTACTCTATGTTACTCCTCATTGTGACTAGTCTCACAGTGTAGTGAATATATTCCATCCCTTTTTATTTATTCTGTATATTAAATTTATCTAAAGTCAAACTTTATGTACTTTCAACAAGCTTGTAAAAAAATATGGTAAGATATACACCACCAAATCTATACCACTGGATTCATCATTGTATATATTTTCGCATCATATAAGTTTGTTACTGTAAATATTCATATTGTTTTCTATAAACTTGATCAAATTTTATAAAAATTGATTTCAGTCAAAGCTAATATCCAGAGTAAATAAAAATGGACGGAGTATTTTTTTTTCAAAAGTTCAACTTTTTATATCTCATGATGTATATAATCATGTGCATTTCACATTTTAAATGTAGAATATATTAATATCTAGAAAAATGTAGATAATTATTTCCATAACTTGATTAAAGTTTCTAAAATTTGCCTTTTGAAACTACATTATGAAGCTGGACGCCACAAACTGAAACCCTGACTCCCATGAGGAGAAACAACTCGCAGTACCCGCCCATGACCACGCCCGCGACGGGCAAGCGCGCGGCGTCGCTGTCGGGCTGATATCCTTCCTCCGGCCTCCCCTGCCTTCGGCGGCCCCGGATCCGGAAGCCCTGCCCCGTCCGCTTGCCGCTCATCCCAGCTTCGGTCCTCCTCGTGCCCGAGCAGCCTGTGACGACGCTGCAGGAATCCGTGTCCGCGACTACCCATGTCTGTGATGGTTGTGCCCTCATCGTCGGCCGCTCCGACCCCGCTACTGACCGCCCCTTCTCTGGCCACCGCGCTCGCCGTGGCCTTCCTCGCTCGCCGCAAGGCTGGACCGGCCGTGCAGGGACGTTTTGACTCCACGCCGTCCTGCCGATCTCCATCGCCCGCCGCCCCCGAGCACCTTGCCGACGCTTCCTCCGACCGGCTGCCGGTGCCCTCCGGCCTCTTTTGCTCGTCGTCGTCGCCGCCCCGGTCCATGGCTCCGGCGTCAAGCATCCAGCCGCCTCCGTCAGTTCTAGATCGGGGACATGTGCCCCCGCTGATAGAGTCTCGTCTACCCCCTGCGGTTGTCACTGTTGAGGTCCGGGAAACCCCTCCCGAACTGCCTGTTGCGCTGGCTTGCCATGATGACAGCCACGTCCGCCCACCTTCTCGGCCAACGAGGCCCTGCTGCCTAGCCTCCGCTGTGGATGCCTGCGAGCTCAACATCTGTAGGTGCGAGGCGGAGGAGACCAAAGGCTGGCAGCTCGTCAAACCGCGCCATGGCCTGCGCCACCCGGCTTTCGCCGCCCAGGAGCCTCGATTCATCCCGAGGTGGCTTAAAGGTCATTGTTACCGTCGCCTGGGCCCTGGTCATCGTGCATCCATCTGCCGCGACCCCATTCGATGTGCATGTTGCCTGGAAAACGGACACCGGGCTCGCGGTTGCTGCAAAAAGTGGAGGCCTCTCAGCTCCCTCGGAAGCCTCATCATGCCGCCACCGCTTCCTCGCCCTCGTTCTATTGTTGTGCCAGTCCAAAATCCCGCTCCTCGGTTCAGTCCAGGCAGTGGTTGGCCTCTTCCCCAACATGGCCAGCCGCAGCTACCGGACTCTGCCGCATTGGAGCGATGCCACGACTTGATGACTTCGGCGTTGTCCCGGCCACCCTAGTGATGCAGGTCGATTCGGCACGGTTCATCGTGGAGAAGACTGAGCTCCTCCGCACAGAGCTTCGCGACTGCATTACACGTGTTGGGAGTGTTATGGCAAGTGGAAAGGCCGCTCTTGCCAAACTCCAAGTTGTGCCCGAGATCCAGATTGGTTCTGCCGATGGGGAAGCAATCATGTATGGAGATCTCTCCCCTCGTACTACATCATGCCCGTTGCCACTGTCTATTGTGTCGATTGATTATGAGAGTGAAGTCGTTGTCGAGGCCGTGGCTCTAGTGTTGCAGATTATGGCTGAGCTGCAAAAGCTTTGTGAGGAGCCAACTTCGCCTATCTCCATTGTGCTTCCTAAGGATATTGAGTCGCTTGGAGGGGCCTTGGTGATGCCGACTGCGCCCTCACCACCGTCGTTGGAGCCTAGTCATCTGCTTGCCTTTGTGGACCATGGAAGTTTGGATGCTAATATTGCTATCACATTGGTGGCTGTTGGTCAGGTGGCGTCTCTAGGTGCGAAGTTGATAAGGTAGGTGCTTTGGCACCGAACTCTGACGCAATGAAGTCCATCCAATCGCCCGTCTTTGACCGTGAAGAAATGTTGGCATGTATTGACGAGGCAGTCTTCGTGAAAAAGCTTCGCGGTTTGCTCGTCAGCTTGGAGATAGCTAGCCCTGGTTCTGCGAAGGCGATTGCTTGCCTCCTAGTGAAGGAGGCTTCTACGGGCAAAATCAAGAAGGTGAAGAAGGTTCTCAAGAGCATATAGGCAAGAAGCGTGACATCATTGCGAAGGCCTTCCCGGTTGCTTAATGGATGATTTCCAGTCTCTTCGACCACAATCTTCGATTGGCCCGTCTCCGTGGATTTGGTGGTGTCTATTGTCTTCAACTTTGGTTTCGATGGAGTTTCTTTGCAACGTCGAAGTGCAAGGGGTCATGTTGGTTGCATGTTATGTATGGTTGTCTGGTTGACCGTGGGGTCATAGAGTTTCTTTCTTAGCGAGTAGTCCGCATGTGGTCTATATGTATCGGTTTTCGTTCGATTTCCGTTAATTAACTGGGCATTTTTCTTCTTCTTAATTAATCGATGAGACAAAACTTTTGCCTCCGTTTCGAAAAAAAAACATTATGAAACTGAGGTGGTATAGAACAACAACAAAATAGCATAACTATTCGCAAAAATAAAAAATAAAATAGCACAACAGCTTAAGATAACTTACAATATACACATAGGGAAGTAGTTCACACCGGTTCATCTTCAAGCGTTGGCGTCAGAGACGTACTTACGCGCACTTGTGAGTAAACAAAATCGCTGGATAGAGTTGGGTGCGCATCGCTTTCTTAGCTTTTTCTTTACCTTTGCACGTAGCCGTGCTACCATGAGATCGGCATCGGTCGATCCAATCCATGCTACTACCAGCCTGATGATGTACCTGGGCACCTAGGTAGATATAATCTTACATATCAATTGTTAAATCTCTTAAGTAATAAAACGTCTCTTTTAAAAAAAATGATCTTACCTATCAGGATATTACACTGTTGACCAACCAAGCATATACTGGAGATGCTTAACCTTGTACTTTGTGTAATTCTGCCCTTCATGCATTAAGCACATCATGATATCATCACTCTTGTATTTAGGACTAAAACACAAAAACGAATTGTACACCGTAAGGCGACAGGCACAGAGTTTGACTGATGTTCCAGCCACTACATAATAGTCAGTCAGTGGGGTCTAGTTACGGTTGAACATCTACGCGTAATTTCCGGGCCGTAGACTGATACGTTGTATGCATAGGAGACTATTGTGGGAAGGCCGACAATTCAAGAGTGAATGTTCGTACGTACGAGCACCATTATCTTGGCATGCCAGCAGGACAGGTCGTACGCGCCGCTGACCAGTCGCTACGCCGTTTGAGAACCGAGTAGCCACACGCATGCCCATCTCCGGAGGTACGTAAGACTATCCACAATAAGAGTAACATAAATAATAACAAAAATGTCACCTAATCAAAAATATGATGTGTCAACTAACCATTGAAAAGAGAAAGAAATTGAGTAATTACTATCCCTATGAGTAACATAACACATACCATGACAAGATGAGTCTATAAGCTAATAAATAAAAGGCTCAATGTTACTCTTCTATGTTACTATTCACTATGAAGATAGTAGCTTAGATTAGTAACATATGCATGTTACTACTCTATGTTACTCCACACTGTGGGTAGTCTAAAGGATATAATTTATGCTAGTAAAAGCATGGATCATATGCGGAGACCAAACATAAATCTTCTTTTGTTCAAATTTGTAAGGACACACATATTTTAAGACTTGTTTTACCATTAATTTGACAGACTGATAGTTATATGCCGTAACCGGTAAATTTAGGCCCTCAAATATCCACGGACGCGTCCGGACGCGCCCGCAAAGTGACGTGTCTCATATTTTACGATTTGCAATCATATACCCTATTTCCAAAACGTAAATACACGAAAAAATTGCATGTCGATTCTCACGTCCATGTTGGCCATGCAGGTTGTAGAAAACACCAAATTAAATTCTCATATTTAAGATATTCACATCCATATTGGACCGGCGGGTTTCAATTGTTTTTAGCCCCACCTCACCATCTAAGGAGATAATCGACCGACTTAAATGCCCGGGTCATCGAGAAGCTTCAATCATCTTTGTACCCTTTGTGAAGTAGATGGACTATTACTATGAAGCTTCTCTGCTTATCAGATAGAAGATTCGTAGTCATGATCTATCTACTTCACAAATGAAACATCGATGTCTGCATGGCTTGTTTTGAATCACAAAATAAATTCTCTTTCATTGTGCTAGGGCTATCAACGTATACGAATGAGATTAACGGGTCACTCAATGAGCAATCACCAGCTGATGAAATGCAATCTAGTGTCAAGCTACCTCATTCGCACTACGAGAATTGATTGACCTATGCTATTAACAGAGAGGCTTGCCGCGATCCGCCCACGCGGCTATTTAAGCCGGTCGGCGTCCGGCTGGCGTGGTGACCTAGGACTAAAATTTGGCATGCAAGGCTATCTCGCCACGCCGTTGGATCCTTCATGTTGTGTAGAGATGAAAAGGAAGGAGCTTTAGGTGACTCTAGGTGGCACCGCTATGAAATGGAGTGGGGTGTCCGGTCGCACCCAGTCACGTCCGGGCATCCTCGTATCATCCCTACATCTGATCCCGATTTGAGGGATGTCGTCCAGTCCAGTCGTATAGGAACTAAGTGAGGAGTCCGATTGGATCAACTTTTTTTTGACCATGCGGACGTTGCAGACGTTAAGAGAGGAAATAGCGGGTTCGGCTGCAGATGCTCTAAAGGATATAATTTAAGCTACTAAAAGCATGGATCATTCGCAGAGACCCCCACGTAAATCTTATTTATTTTATTCGAATTTATAAGGCACACACATATTTTAAGAATCTTGTTACCATTAGTTTGACAGAATGTTAGTTATATTCCACAAAACATATAATTGGTTTCACATTCAAAAGTAGTTTTCAGTTCTAAAAGTTTGCGGCCCTGGAGCGCGATTGGCGGTACAAGTCACCTAGGTCAACCTTATGATCTCTATGGCTATTTTCTGGAAAATAAAATGCATGTGAAATGAATATGTATTTGTGAAATTTCACAAATTGGAATTATTGAGGGAAAATAACGAATCCTGTCAGAGGGTCGCACCTAGTCCTACATGCCAAGTCAACAAGGTCAAGAACGGCTCAAGCATTCTATGAGAGTCCAAGACAAATTTCCATGGTCAACAATTCAAAGGAAAATTTAATCAACAAAAGTCCAAGCAAATTTCCAATGCGTACATGCGTTGGTGGATGGATGAGCGCGTAAGACTAGGTGAGAGTAACTCGAAAGATAATTTTAAACCGTGCATAGTATGTTTGAGCAAGACCAACTAGATAGAGTATTTTTTACTTGGCTTGAGGGAACTTCGTGATTTAGAAATTGCGCATCCATGACTACGACACATCCACCTGGCACCTGTTCGACTCCGTTGAGGCGTGGTGGGCGAGCACGAGCGCCATGGGCATTGCCGACCGAAAAGCGAAGGCCTCAATCACCATAATGGTGTTGTGGGTCATATGAAACAAGCGTAATGTGAGGGTGTTCCGGCAAAAGAACGCACCTCCGCACATCTTGCTCAACCTCATTGTCGATGAGGCCAATCCTTGGATCAAAGCCGGGGCTAAGAAGCTAGGGTCTTTCTTATTGCGCGAATAATTGTCATGCGGTAACTTGGGTGTGTTGTAATAAACTCTTTCTCCTTCTTATTTAATATATGAGGCAACTCTTTTTCCTCCCTTAAAAAAGGGATAATATCAGGGGACCCACAATCCCTTTGACATAGCTAGTGTCCACAACGAGCACAACTGGTGTCACGTCTCACTCTCCTTTTTGCTTTCTATTTTGAATCCAATGTCTACTTTGAAGTTGGAACTCATTTCTGGAATCGATCATATTCCTGAAAAATAAATGCATCTGAAATGAATGCGTACTGTTATTGTGAAATTTCACAAATCGTGAAACTACACTCACATATAAAATAATAAAACTGAAATTTCTAAAGTTATAAAATGGTTTGTATAGCCTTCTAAAATTGTACTATTGAGCTAACATGGTTATGAAAGGACGTATGGTTGACACTACACTAGACCGTGTTTCAAATGATTATGAAATGCAATATTTGTAATTGGTTTGGTTTGTTTGAAATTGGATTGAAACTGGTTTCACATTGTTTTGGAATGAAGTTTGGCTGCAACTTCATGAAATTGCAAAAGCTTGAAATGGCTATGAAACTATAGTGAAACAAATTGCATTGGGACTGCTTTATTGAAGATACACTAAAATAATTGTATCCCTATAAAAAGTTTGAATTGCTTCTCGAATTGGAGATCACACTGAAATCCACTAAATTTGGGACTGACTGCGTTGTATAGTTGTTAAAAGGGCTCAAAGAGCTTTCTAAATTTAGTGGTTGAAATCTTACTAAAATGGTTCTGAAAGTTGAGTTGTGTTATTTGAAATTGCAGTAAAATAATGTTTACAAAAATAATTACACTAAAATCATGCTTGCAAAAATTAAAATTGCACTTAAATCATGTATAGAAGTTTGAAATTGCATTGAAATAAATTATATAGAATTTACAATTTCACCAATATCATTTTTACTGTGCTTCAGGTCACAAACTTCTTCCTTCGGCTACGACATACTGTTATTTGATAGATTGTTTAGGAATTATGTTCAATATATAGAATTGGAGACCAGAGCAGAGGTGTTCATGTTGTGGGCCCACGCGTCCAAAGTTATGCACGAGGTGACGTGGGCTTCCCCAAGCTCTCTTTGCTAGCTACATTCGTGGACCTTCATCTTCTAAAAAGTTAGGGATGACTTTGTTAAATTTATAGGAGTTCTAGAATGTTTCTAAAATCACTTACATAAAAACATATAAATCTTTCCTCTAGCAATTTAGAGGTTAGTCAAAAAATATTAAATACTGTGTAAAATAAGAAGAAGTACACATATAAACTTCAGAAGTAATCGATACATTTAAGAAGTTTAAACTTTGGCCTAGTAGCCACAACAAAGGGTGTCACGGACTCACTCTGACGCAACTGGTGTGGTACTTGCGAGATAACCATCAACACATTTGGAGAAGACAAATAGTGGTCATCAATATTACATTCCCAATCTTTTTGGTATGCTCTTGGTTGACCGATAAATTTATTGGTCAATTTTTATATTATAATTCAAGAATAATTTATAAAGAACACAAGCATTATAATAAAAACTTTGACCAATAAATTGATTGATAAAATATTAGTTATTTGACACAAAAACTATAACACCAAAAACTTCTTTTGAATGTGACTCCTATTATATGATTTGTGTGTAATATACCTATTTTTTTAACTTTATGATCAAATAGTTCTTAAGCTATATTATACCCGCATGTAATTGCGGGATATACCGCAATGAAAATCAAAAATAAACTTGATATGTTTTTATTGTATATTTGTAAAATATTTCTTTTTGAAAAGGGGAATAAAACCTCGGCCTCTGCATCATGACGATGCACACAGCCTTTTATTTATGAAAGTCTCATAGTATCAATAATGTAATACAATTTAAGGATCTCTCAAGGTTGATACAAATATCAACCAGCGAAAGAAAGTGGCTAAGTAGACATATAGTAAACTAATCATCCTGTAGTCGACTAATATGCCGCCATCCAGTCCGGGATAAGATATCCTGTGCAACCGTCAGTAGATAGGTGCATCCAGAATCCATAGCATCTTGTTGTGCCTGGGGAGAAAGGAGTGCCCATAGCTGTACCCAATGCACCACCATATGGATAACCTGCAAGATATTAAAAGATTTTTGTTTGTTAAACACAAGATTATTTCTACATCTCCATATTGACCAAAGTAAGGCCAAAACACCTATGCGCATTCGATCCTTAGAACCTTTATCAACTCCATTCAACCAATTGCCAAACATATTAGTAATATTCGTTGGAGGAGGGAGATCTTTTGAGAAATAAACGATTCGCCATAAAATCTTAGCAAAAGGGCACTCAATGAAAAGATGCTCTACTGTCTCCTGTTCCCCGAAGAAGACACATTTTGTACAGCCTTTCCACTTCCTCTTAGCTAGATTATCTTTAGTGAGAAGGACTTTGTTGCTTAAAAACCACATAAAAATGTTTATCTTCAAAGGGATTTTAAGTTTCCAAAGATACTTTCTCAAATAGGTGTGTGACCATTCATGACATCTTCATACATGGATTTGACGGTAAAAATACCTGAGGTAGTGAGATTCCAGACAAACTTATCTTGTTCATTATCAAGAGATATTGTCATTAGGCATCTGCAAAGGTTCAGCCAAGCCGTCCATTTATTTCCATTTAGTAACCGCCTGAAACTAATTTTCAGGGGTGCTTGAGACAACACACTTGCAATAGTAACACTCTTATGCTGGACTATATTATAGAGGGTTGGATACTGTCGCGCTAGGCTAGTGTCACCCAACCAAACATCTTCCCAGAACCTAACACTAGTACCATCTCCCACTTGAAAATTGACCCTAGTGAAGAACTCATCTTTCACATTCATGAGTCCCTTCCAGAAGGGAGAGTCTGTTGGTTTGACTTGAACCTCAGATAACGTTTTTTGGCTTAGGTATTTATTTTGAAGCAGTTCTTGCCATACACCTTCCTCATTAAGAAGCTTGAATAACCATTTACTCAATAAGCATTTGTTTTTCAGTTCCAAAACTTCTATTCCAAGGCCTCCTTGATCTTTAGGACGGCAAATAATATTCCACTTGGTTAATCTGATTTTTCTTTTTTCGTCATCGCTTCGCCAAAAGAAACGGGATCTATAATAGTCTAGCCGTTTTAAAACACCCTTTGGTATTTGTAAAAAGGGTAGCATAAACATGGGCAAACTAGTTAACACACAGTTTATAAGGACTAGTCTGTCACCATATGACAACATTTTGCCCTTCCAGCAACCCATTTTGCCTTCAAATCGGGTTTCAACTGGGTACCAATCTGAGTTTCAAATCTTGCGATAATGAATGGGTATCCCAAGATACCGGAAAGGAAGTGAACCGGCCTCACATCCAAAAATGTGTTTGTATTGTTGTTCATCCTCCTTTGCCTTACCAAAACAGAAGATCTCACTTTTATGGAAGTTAATTTTTAATCCCGATAGTTTTTCAAAAATGCAAAGGATTAGTTTCATGTTGAGGGCCTTTTGAAGGTCATGTTCCAGGAATAAGATTGTGTCATCAGCATATTGTAGTATTGATAAGCCTCCCTCAACCAAATGAGGTATGAGCCCACCCACTTGACCATCCTGTTTTGCACGTTCAATAAGAATAGCAAGCATATCTACTACGATATTGAAAAGCATTGGCGACAAGGGATCTCCCTGTCTCAAACCTTTTCTAGTCTGAAAGTAGCGGCCAACATCCTCATTGACTTTGACCCCTACACTCCCATCTTGCACAAAATCTTTTATAAAGCGGCACCATTCAGGTGCAAAACCTTTCATACGCAAAGTTTGTTGTAGAAAGGACCATTTGACTTTGTCGTATGCCTTTTCAAAATCGATCTTAAAGAGAACTCCATCCATTGTTTTAGACTGCAGCTCATGAATAGTCTCATGAAGGATAACTACCCCTTCAAGGATATTTCGCCCAGGCATGAATGCCGATTGGGTGGGTCTAATCACCTTCGAGGCAAACCCCATTATGCGATTAGTTCCAACCTTGGTGAATATCTTAAAACTAACATTTAACAGAAAAATCGGTCTGTATTGTTGGCTTTGAACTGCGTTTTCCTTCTTAAGCAAGAGAGTAATAATACCGAAATTTAATTTGTATAGGGGCAACTCTCCCTTGTGAAATTGATCAAACAATGCCATCAAGTCTCCCTTTAGAATTTCCCAGAACTTCTGGTAGAATTCAGCAGGGAAACCATTTGGGCCCGGTGCCTTGTTATGTTCCATTTGTAAAATATTTAATAAATATCATAATAGAATTGAAATTGTCATGCATGTTTACCCGTCGAGGTTGCATTTGTCCTATGCATGGTTGCATGCTGAGGTGAGCATTTTCTCATGCATGCTCAATGAGGCGACATTTTACTTCTTGAGAGAAATAAGTTAGTGGAGGCTATATATATGTGCATGGTTGCATGGTGTGGTGAGAATTTTCTCATGTGTCTACATGATGAGATGTCATGCTTGCATGTTAAGAGAAATAGTTAGTGGAGGACTAGTTGTTTAGATATACTAGATGAAACCCCGTACCTTGTTGCAGAAATATTTGGCGATATATTCGATTGTATAGAACATGAATATTTAAAGTAAAAATATTATAACTGAAACAGAAAATACAAATATTTGATTGTGTTTTGTTATTGTATATAGTTATAATGTATTTATTAAATGTAAATGTAAATGTCATAATAGAATGAAAATTCCTATGCATGTTCGCGTGTTGCGGTGTCTTTTTCTACGCATAATTACATATTGCTGGGTGAGGTGAGATGCTCGTATGTTGAGATATAGTATAAGATAATTCAAAGGCATGGAGTAAGATTGACATGGGTCTCCGAGCGTGATGCATGCTTTGAGTAGGAGAATTATGTCCCACGATTCCACGATATTGTCCCACGATCTTTTTTCTTGCATGTTGCTGAGTGAGCAGGAGAGAATTATGTCCCACGAATCCACTGAGTGAAAAAAATCTCCATTTTTTCGTGGACTAAACATGCATGCATAATGCATACCGTTGATGCACATTGACAAAGTGACACAACACTGAAGTAATTTAGTTAGTTACCACATCTTACAACTGTCTACCTAGTCGTCGATTATGACTTTATTATGAGTTGGCTGTTACCATAACACTAGCTAGCTAACCAGGCTAATAGTAAGCGCGAGATGTTACTGCCACTAGCTAGTGACCAGCCTGTCCAAACGTTAATCTCATTTTCCCATACTCAATCGCTATCTTTGGGCTTCATAAGTCAAGTTGTTCTCGTTTAGTCTTACACGAGCCCATCCTTATCCATCAACATGTGTGCGCACTATGTATAAGCCATAACTACTCGTTGGTGTTGGTCATCGTCGCGGGGCTTGTCACATCCCGCGTTTGCTTTTGCATGTTTTGGCCAGAATTTCCATCTTGGCCGTGTCCAAGGATTCGAATGTGATGACATGATGCCTTCTCTTCTATTTAACGAGACGTGTGTTGAAAGAAAATGTAGACGACCGACGTTCATTCAAAAATAATAATTAAAGGATGATTGCACTTGCTGGAGAACGTTTCCTTTTGCCCAAGTATATAGATAGAGGTGTTTCCTTTTGCCCAATTATATAGATAAAGGTGACGCGAGTATGAGATAGGTGTGAGGTAATTAAGAACAACCCTCGTGCTGAGATGGGGAGTACGCATGAGGGCGTGCGAGCGTGTGTCTAGGGCCGTGCGCTTCGTCTCCTAGTACTCCCATCGGTTCACATTGTATCGCATGCATGCTTTTTTTTATGTCTCATGGTGTATCTCCTAATGTAAAAAGTCTCATGATATGCATTTGATATTAGATGTAGAATCTATTTATCTCCAGAAAAATCTAGATAATTTGCTCTATAAACTTGATCGATTATGTAAAAAAAAATCTTTTGAAACTACATTATGAAACAGAGCTGGTATAGAACAAAAAAAACGCGCAGCAGCTAAAAAAGCTTACAATATGTACATAGGGAACTGGTTCACACCGGCTCATCTCATCTTCGAGCGCTCATGTCACATACGTACTTACGCGCACTTGTGAGTAAACAAGACATGTTGCGCAACAGGCCAAATGTAGGATCGTCTCACTGGATAGAGTTAGGTGCACATCGCTTTCCTAGTTTCCCCTATACCTTTGCAAGTAGCCGTGCAACCATGAGAGTAGCGCCGGTCGATGTCATCCATACTAGAGTACCCGCCTGATCATGCACCTGGGCACCAAGGTGTAGATACGATCTTACCTACCAAGATATTACACTGTGGATATACTGGAGACGCTTAATCTTGTGCTTTGTGTCCGTACGTGATGCATCAAACACATCATGGTATCATCACTAATTTTTTTTTTTAAAAGAGGAACGAAGTCCCCGGCCTCCCTCTGCATCAATCGGTGCATACAGCCATCTTATTATATAAGTTACAAGCAAAATAACATAGTTCAGACCGCGTCCAAACGCTTAAGTAAAAACAACAAGAAGTATAAATTTAGCTGCCACATCCGGCGCTCTGTCACAATAGACTACGATGCCTACACACCTAGCATATTATTAACACGCCATCCAAACCGGTTGAAGATAACCCGTGCGGCCATCTCCCACCGGTTACACCCAATATCCATACGCTTCCTGAAGTCCGCATGACTGAGTAACGACCACGTACGGATCCAACACGTTGCTCTGAAGATAACCTGCAAAAAGTTATTGAAATTCTTCCCATTAAAGATCATGTCATTCCTGGTGTTTCATATAACCCATAATAAAGCACATATTCCAACTCTGATTAGCTTCGCCATTGTAACGTCCACTCCATTGAGCCACGTTTCAAACAACGAACTTATACATGTAGGTGGATTTAAGTTAAAAGCTATACGAAGTGTTTGCCATAATAGTTTTGCTAAGGAACAATCGAGAAAGAGGTGCCTTATTGTTTCATTCTGTTCACAAAAATGGCAATTAGGCCTTCCTCCCCATCTTCTTTTAACCAGGTTGTCTTCGGTTAATATCACTCCCTTGTGTACAAACCACATGAAAATTTTAATCCGAAGGGGCACTTTAGTATTCCAAATATGTAAAGATCTCGAGAGCGGTCCGGTATTTATGAGATCGTTGTATAAAGACTTTACTGAGAAAACCCCATTCGACAGTAAAGTCCAGTGAATCCTATCATTCTGGTCATTAAGTTGCACGTGCATCAATCTCCTAACCAGATGTAACCATGCATTCCTTCGAGCTTCCACTAAAGCTCTTCTGAATTGCATATTAAGAGGAATCGTTTGTAATACCGTGAACACATACTCTTCTTTACGTTGCGCAATGTTGTATAACGAGAAATATTGAAGTGCTAATGGCGTATCCCCAAGCCAGGTGTCTTCACAAAACCTTGTTGAGGTACCATTACCAACTACAAAACTCACCCTCTGAAAGAAGGTTGCCTTAATTTTCATTAACCCCTTCCAAAAAGTGAGTCATTTTGTCTCACTTGAACCTGAGATAGAGTTTTGGAATGTAAGTATTTGTTCTTCAATAACTGTACCCACATCCCACCAGTCTCGATGGATAGCCTGTATAGCCATTTACTAAGTAGGCATCTGTTCTTCACCTCTAAATTCTCAATACCAAGACCTCCTTGGTCTTTTGATCTGCAAATAATATCCCATCGAGCCAGTCTATATTTCTACTTAGCCTCATCACTTGCTAGAAGAAACGAGATCTGTAAAAGTCTAGTCTTTTTCGTACCCCTACCGGTACTTCAAAGAAAGACAGAAGAAACATCGGTAGGCTTGTTAGTACTGAATTTATTAGTACTAGTCTTCCTCCATATGACATAAGCTTGCCCTTCCAGCAGCCTAGTTTTTTTTTAAATCTTTCCTCAATACATTTCCATTCCTTGTTCATCAATCTTCTATGATGAATAGGAATCCCTAGGTAACTAAAAGGAAGCGAACCTAATTCACATTCAAATAGTTTTCTATACGCTTCTTGATCCTTCTTAGCCTTCCCAAAACAGAATATTTCGCTTTTATTAAAATTAATTTTCAGCCCCGAAAGTTGTTCAAATAAGCACAAGACTAGCTTCATATTTCTTGCTTTTGTCATATCATGTTTCATGAAAATAATCGTATCATCAGCGTATTGTAGTATGGACACCCCCCCCCCCTCCACCAAGTGTGGTACGAGTCCTCCTACATGCCCCTTTTCTTTAGCTCTAACAATGAGTATTGCCAACATGTCTGCTATAATGTTGAACAATATCGAAGACATGGAATCATCCTGCCTCAATCCCTTATGTGTTTGAAAGAAATGACATATGTCATCATTAACTATAACTCTCACACTACCTTTCTGAATGAAAGAATCCACCTGACTCCGCCATTTTTCATTGAATCCTTTCATTCGTAAGGCCTGTTGGAGAAAAGGCCATTTGACTTTATCGTATGCTTTTTCAAAATCCACTTTAAAGATAACTTCATCAAGTTTCTTTGTATATATTTCGTGCAGCGTTTCATGCAGGACAACAACACCCTCTAAGATGTGTCTCCCAGGCATAAATGTTGTTTGCGTGGGTTGGACTACCGAATGCGCTATCTTTGCTAACCTATTCGTGTCGACCTTTGTAAAGCTTTTGAAACATACATTGAGTAAACAAATCGGTCTAAATTGCTCAATGCATACAACCTCTGCCTTCTTTGGCAACAACTTTATTTTTCCAAAATTAAGATGAAATAGCTGTAATTGTCCACTGAACAAATCATGGAACATAGGCAAAAGATCACCCTTCCGGACCTGGTGCCTTATTGTGTTTCATTTGTGTTATTGCATCGAACACCTCCTTCTAAGTAAATGGAGATGATAACACATCATTCTCGTCAGCATTTAACTGAGGTATATCATGAGTTGTGATTTCATCCAAAGACACAAAATTCTCTTCAGGTGCTCCAAATAATTTCTTATAGTATTCTGATATGTATAGTTTTAAATTATCGTGTTCTATAATCGTCCCTTCATCTTGCTTAAGTTGAATAATTCTCTTCTTTCGATGTTTGCCATTCGCAATCATATGAAAGAATTGTGTGTTATCATCTCCCTGGACCACCTTCGTCACCTTAGCTCGAAGTGTCCATTTTATCTCTTCCTCTCTCAAGAGCTGTCACAATTTCTTCTTAGCCTCAATTTTGTTAGTTCTCTCCGCCATGCTCAGAAAACTGGTCTCAACTTTCACATCTAACTCATCAATTAATCGAATAAGTATTTTTTTTCCACTTTATATAATCCACTTTGATCCTTTGCCCATCCTCTCAAGAACTGGCGCAAGTGACGAATTTTGTTTTGCCATCTTTCAACATTGGAGGACCCGCCAGAATCCGTAGCCCATTCAATGGCTATGAGATCCATGAACCCTTCTCTCTCGAACCAACCTAGTTCGAAGGAGAAAATATTTTTATTACCCCTATGATTTGCTTCCCCAGAATCAACCATTAGAGGTGTGTGGTCTGAGATGGCTCTTTGTAGGGCATGTACTGAAACCAGCGGGTATTTCTGTTCCCATTCCACGCTGGTTAGTACCCGGTCCAACTTCTCATATGTTGGAACCGGAAGTGAATTCATCCATGTGAACTGTCTACCTGTAAGGTCAATTTCTCTCAAGTTAAGACTTTCAATAACCATGTTAAACATCGCAGACCATCTTCATCGAAGTTGTCATTATTTTTTTCATCTTGCCTTCGAATGATATTGAAATCACCCCCAACCATAACAGGGAGACTTTCTTCTCCACAAATTCTTACGAAATCTGCGAGAAAATCCGGCTTCAACTCTGGCTGCGCCGCCCCATAAACGGCCACCAAAGCCCACCGAAATCCGTCAACTTTCGGCTTCACCCAAAACTTGCCGGAGAAATCCCCGTACACCACATTCATCACCTCTAAGGTTTCGCACTTAACGCCAAGTAAGATCCCGCCTGATCTACCCCTTGGTGGTAAACGGTGCCAATCAAAATCAACACCTCCTGATAAAGTGTTGAGAAGTGAAGAGGTGAAGTTATCTCTACCCGTTTCTTGTATGGCCATAAAATCGAGTTTTTGTTCTATCGATGTTTCTCTAAGGAATCTTCTTTTAGCCAAGTCTGCTAGACCTCTACTATTCCAAAAGATCCCTTTCATATGTCATCATGGAATTTTTTTTATGTTTCACTCGAGCACTTCTCCGAACCGGCAACACTGGATAAACCTTCCTTTTCCAAGGCCTCTTTGGTTATCTTGTGTGACCTCAGAGTAACTGTTTGAAAGCATTTGATGAGCATGACAATCGTTAATCATACATGCCATATACCCCTCCGATCCCATGTCATCTGCATCCTCCTCCTCTCCCTCTATGTTCAATAATCCTTGACACAAGCTTTGTAAATCTGTGCCACCTAACCCCTTAATTTCCGACTCATTCATCAGTTTAATAGCAGCTAGATTTTGAATGAACTCTATGGCTCTGTCTGCTTCTAAGTCTAAAATATCGTTAATGGTTTTAGCTACTTGTTTGTCAGAAGACCCAAAAGAAACACTTATGTCGCTAGCATTTTGCATAATCTCAGAATCTGAAAAATTAAGAATCGAAGCATTAGAGTTGACCGACAAACCTGTAGTTTCCTCTACATCCCGGATCTTGACGGCCCTTCTAGCCCGTCCGAGCATCATGTCATCAGCATCCGGCTGCTCCTGGATGCGGTTATTGAAGCGCCGGTCTCCGGACGTCGGATCCGGTATCCCGTCAAACGAGATCACGTCGTCCGTAGTAATGACATCATGATTAAGGCCTCCTGCACTATCCCAACGTTGGACGTACTGTTTACCGGTGCCTGTATTTGTAAAGTATCGGCCGTCGGCCCTCCCGAGCTCGGTTGCGTGACCTGCAGTGGGTTCCCCTCCACCACTACGGGCGTGACACATGATGCGGAACCCTACACCATCTGGCCGGCGGCAGGTCACCTAGTCTTCGCAGAAGCCGACCGTGCTGGGACCATTTGAGCAGTAGAGACTGGCTCGCCCGAAGTGACCGGAGACGCACCGACCCGTCGGCCGCGAGCCTCCTGCCCAGCGCCGGAAGGCCTCGTCCCCAGAGACGCAGCATGCGGTTGATCCAGCTGAGCAACCGCAGCCGGTGTGGCCGGCGTGACCGGAGCATCCGGTGTAGCCAACGTCACCGTTCGTGGAATCCCGTCGCTGCGGTTGGTGATGCTCTTCCCCTGTCCGCTCAACCTGGTAGAAAAATGCGCACTCCCGGCGCTGACCATCATGGTCTTAATAGCCGACCTGGGAATCTCCCGGCCACGTTCAGACTCCGTACTGCCAGGTTCACTCACATCGCAGTTGGAAGGTAGCTGCTCCAACCCGTCATTAATCACATCATGTTTCAAGTCCTCAAAGTTCACAGAAGCGCCCCTAATACGGCTAGGGGCTTGACGCTGACATTGCCTTGAATGACCCAAAGCGAAGAGTGCTCATGAGAGTACCCGTCGGTGCTGACCCGCTATTACGTGGTTTGTCAGTCTCCGTAGACGAAGATGGAATACGGTCTTCCTTGGACCTATCAGAGTGCTCATCAGGGTTCTCATCGCCCTGATTCCCATCGCGATCTCCTCCATCCATCATGTCCACATCGCCATCATTTATCGGTAGCTGTGTATCCTCGTCAACTTCTATATCCAAGTCATAGTGCATACCATCATAATACCATGCTGCATAATCAGGTACATATTGAACATCCAACACGCTCACAAGCAGCCTAGCGATCCCTCGTTTGCGCGTGAATGGCATATCAACTTTCTCTGTCTTGCCCACCAGCGAACCAATCCTCCAGACAATAAAGAAATCGTTGAGAATGATCTCTGGAATACCTGAAAATCTGATCCAAATTTTCTTCAACCTTGAACCCAACGGTGTCGGTTTCTTACATTCCTCGAATTCTAGCAGACATTTACTCCCATTCACCTTACTGACTCCAAAAGTCAGCAAACGTTGGAGATCCTCTTTCCTTGGGAATTCCACTCGAAACACGTGTTCATCAACTCTAACCGGCGCCCATTGGTAAGACTCAGACACAAGTCTCCTCAACTGTTGAGAAACTTGGTCACCTGTTAGCGTGCCATTTGTTACCTTCACCAGTCCCGTTCTTGAACTCTCAAGGCGGGGCGTTATTGTATTAGATGTTGATCTTGGTGTCTCGAAGAACATGAGCCTATTCTGACATACACCATATATGTTGATCACTGGCTTAGGTGCTATAAGAAATGGGCATGCATTCTCATCATGTCCTGGTTTCTCATAGATATCATATAACACGGTGGTGCAGTCCATAACAAAATGACCCGGTACACCACATCTATAGCATGTCAGCTTCTCTTTCTTACGTGCCGCTTTGTTTGCTCGTGCCGTCTCTCTATCCTCAACCGTTGGCTTCTCAGGTACAGCCACAGTCGCCAATGCATTAACCACTGACGTTGCTTCCTCTGGCAGCTTGGTTCCCGTAGACGAAGAGGTGCCCGTGGTAGCCGCACCAACCTTCGCATTCGTGGTGTCAAGTGGACGATGAGTACAACCAAAACAAAACGCCGCTAATTCCATGTATATTCCCAGAGGCTTAGGCGCCATGAAGTTTGTCACTGCATACTAGTCTACTCTACAGTGGGGCCTCGCTACGGTTGGACTTAAACATCAACGCGCAACTTCAAGGTACGCTCATCCACAACGAAATAGTGAAGGCAAATTTTAACATATTTTTTTATCTTCTTTTTTACAAGTGAGATAAGAAGACAAAATTTAATCAAAGCACTAATTAACGAGATCAACGTTTCAGATCTATAAATACTCTTTATCTCTATGTGAAAAGAGTGGGTAAGAGGAGAGATAATGTTAAAACTGCTCACAAATGAACTAGCTACAGTCAATCTATACTATGTGTGGATAGGGTTCGTTTAAAAAACCGAGAATTTTTTTTGCTGGCAAAACTTGCTGTCCATGGTTGAAGAAGACGCGGAGAAGAGTGTTGTTAGAAGGTCGACAATTCAAGAGTGAATGTTCGTACGTACGAACACCATTCTCTTCACATGCTTACAAAACAGGTCACCAGCTTAACGAGTCTCTGCGCCGTTTGAGAACCGAGTAGCCACACGCATGCCCACTTGGCCGGGGTTGGTGCCCGTGGCGTCAAGCCGTCAACTTTACCAACTCATTTTTTGACTAACCAGCTACCCTATTAATTTTCCTTCGAGGGTATTCAGCCTGACCGGCCGGCTGCCGGGCCCCTCCCCCCAAAAAACCCTATATATACATGTGCACACACTAACGTACGCTAACCATCACAGAACGACGAGCCACACACAACCCTAACACACACGTTCATTAGTTACCTTGGTTCCTCCTGCAATGGCAGTGATGGTGGAGATCACGCGGAGCACGGTGCTCGAGCCCTCACGAGAGTCGGCCCGCGGCGGGAGGAGGAAGGTGCCTCTCACCGTCTTCGATCGCGCCTCCACCGACGGGTACATCCCGGCCGTCTTCGCGTGGAACGCGCCGGCGCCCACCAACGACGCTCTCAAAGACGGCCTCGTCGCCGCCGTCGCCAGGTTCCCCCACCTCGCAGGGAGGTTCGCTGCCGACGACCAGGGCCGGAAGTGCTTCCACCTCAACGACGTCGGGGTGCTTGTCCTCGAGGCCACCGCGGACGCGGACCTTGCCGACGCGCTGGCGCACGACGTGTCCGCGCACATCAACCAGCTCTACCCCAAGGCCGAAAAGGTGATGAGATGCATATTATTTTCATACGTCCGGATAAGACTTCTACACGTAACATAAAGCATATCAGTATTGTGCATATGTAGGTTGAAAACATTGATGATTTTTAACACTGTTGGGTTGCAGGATCGTGCGAATGAACCGATCTTTCAGGCGCAACTGACGAGGTACGCTTGTGGCGCTCTGGTAATCGGCACCGCCTGCCATCACCAGGTTGCCGACGGTCAGTCGATGAGCGTCTTCTACACAGCGTGGGCCAGCGCCGTACGCACCGACTCGTCAATCTTACTGTCGCCGTTCGTCGACCGCTCGGCCACCGTTGTCCCCCGAAGACCACCGACGCCAGCGTACGATCACCGGAATATCGAGTTCAAGGGCGAGCTCAGCAGGAGCCACTCCTATGGTGTCCTCCCCATGGACAGGATCAAGAACCTGGCCGTGCACTTCCCGGATGAGTTCGTGGCCAACCTGAAGGCCCGTGTCGGCATGCGATGCAGCACGTTCCAGTGCCTCCTTGCGCATGCGTGGAAGAAGATCACGGCGGCGCGGGATCTGGCGCCGGATGATTTCACGCAGGTGAGGGTCGCCGTCAACTGCCGCGGCCGCGCAAAACCTCCCGTACCCATGGACTTCTTCGGGAACATGGTGCTCTGGGCGTTCCCGTGGATGCAGGTTCGGGACCTCCTGTCCAGCAGCTACCCGGCGGTGGTGGGCGCCATCCGGGACGCCGTGGCGCTCGTCGACGACAAGTACATCCAGTCCTTTATTGACTTCGGGGATGCTGAGCGCGGCGTGATTGAAGACGGCGGCGAGGAGCTGGTGTCGACAGCAGCGACGCCCGGCACAATGTTTTGCCCCGACCTGGAGGTTGACAGCTGGCTCGGATTCCGCTTCCATGACCTCGACTTCGGCTGCGGGCCACCCTGCGCGTTCCTACCGCCGGACCTGCCCATCGAAGGAATAATGATCTTCGTGCCATCCTGCGACCCCAAGGGCGGTGTCGACCTCTTCATGGCGCTCGATGACGAACACATCGAAGCCTTCAAGCAAATATGCTACTCCATGGACTAATCATGCATGCAACGTACTATAATACACGTATATATAGATATGTACACACGAGTAAAACCACAAAATTGTATACTGTTATTTGCTCCCTTAACTGCCTTTGCTTAATTGCATAGAAGGTTGTGGTACCCATATATGCATGCACGTACTCAATCTCTTTGTCGGAAAAAATATGTACTCATAGTCTCATCAATTACATGTCTTCAAAGATTGCTGTCACTGCATGTACCAGCCTTGTTGTCGACCGCAAAAGTTATGCCGACAATTTTTTATGAGATTTTTTACGATACATCATACTACCGCTCGGACAGAGTAGTATTGAATCATCTCGTCCGTTGATTAGCTGGGTAGTTTCGTCATTTGTTTGTTTTGTAATTTGTAAAATCCCTTGTCCAGATCACCCTCGTTAGGCCTCGTCGTTGCCGTCGCCGGTCATTTGCAGCGCCTGTCCAACAATGAATCACACTTCAATGCTCACGTCATGGTCTTAATGGCATTGAGGAAGGAGCTGCCGTCGTTCAGGACACTGGACTACATGCCCTTCCTTCCGAAGTCACCCCCCTCCCTCTGTAACCGGGGTGGACCTCCCGACTATGTTGACGGTGTTGTCGCTGCCGGCGAGGGTGAGGGCGACGGCGGCGCAGCACCGGCGTTCCGCTTGGTCCGCGACGTCGCTAGCGCTTCCCGTCACGTGCTTGTGTCTGCGAGGAGCTGCGCTTCCTGTATCGGCAACTTAGCATCACCGGGATCCGCATTGCTCGTGGATCATCTACGTATTCTAGCAAAATTTGATGGGTGATATGTGCCTGTGTTGTTTTTGTGCGGGGTCTGCAGCCAACGGATTGATCGTCGGAAAACAATCGGCCGATCATGTACGTGTTGGTGCATCTGCACTGGACATGATCAATCAACCTAGGAGGCTAGCTCGGCTAGCTTTGTACATGTTTGTTTTCTCGGCGGAAGAGATACTGTCCGTCAAGGGGTGCATCTCATCTTGGTCGAAAAGTATTCGGCGGGATCGGTCCAGTATCGAAATTGATGAACGGTGTCCACCACGAGAACAAAACAAACGGGCTTCTGCATGTAGAGAGATTTGGGATTGTCTTGTGTGTCTTCCAAATTTACCCTTTGAACAAAACATACTACTGATTTTGTCTGGTAGTATTGGTTAATCTAGTCCATTAAATGACTGGAAATAAACGGCTCATATTCTTTTGATGTGCTGTAAAAGGTCTCTTTTTATCAAAGCCGTCGGCATAGTTAGAAATATGCCAACGCTTCCAGAAATACCGTGGGAAAATTTACAGCTATGCCGAGGGCAGCCATTAGCAAAATTAAGGTACCACCCCCAGGTAGCACCATGTGCTGCCATGCGGCAAGGTATGCCAACGGAAAAGCCCTCGCCATATAGAATCAGATGCCTCAAACGGACCGTAGGGTCATTTTTTTTGTGTCGACGGCTACTGTATGCTGACAGCCATAGTGAACGCTCGGCATTGTCATGCATGCTGATGACCATAGGACTAGTTATCGATGAAAACGAAGCCAATGGTCATATGCTGATGCATAGGCCTTTGCTGAGGGCATTTGCTTATTTGTCGAGGGCTTCAGGCCGTCAACATAGTACCCGATTCATGTAGTGTGTAATTTAACTTCTACAAACCTGGAGTATGGACGCACACCGCCACCGTACCATAACCAGACATTTATGAAATGCCTCCCTCAAGATTTAAGTCATATTGTAAAGTTTTAAGATAGACAAAAGTCATCTTGCTATTAGCGATAATAACATCACCGCTCAAAATCTAATACTCATTTTTTTAGCGGGAACCTAATGCTCCTAAGGCCGCGCTTGGGATAGGTGTACCGAAACAGAGAGGTGTCAAACTTACAGGTGTGTATTACTGGCCACTCAGTAATTTTAGGTTGGAAACAAAACGATGGGCCAAGCCCTGTGTTTTTCGCGGGGGAGGGGGCGGGGGTACTTCACGGCAAAACAAGAATCCAAACGGGGCCTACTACTCCTTTCTTGGACGTAATTACAACCAACCTCAAAGCCATTCAACCACACACATAATTATTTTATTTTTCTTTTGAAACTTTTATATATTTGAATTCATGGCGCCAAGACCAATCTTGGATACATTTTTAATACATTTAAATTTCAATATTTCAATCAACTTTTAAGTCGATCTATTTCAGTGTGTTCTTGAAACGAGTGAAATCATTCATTTGAAATTAATGAAATATGTTTTCGAAATTAGTGAAATATGTTTTGTGATGGAAATCGGTGTTCTGAATTTAGTAAAATAAGTGAAACCTCTTTTCAATATGAGTGAAATCAGTTTTTCTAAACGAGTGAGACCAGTTTCTTGAATTGACTGAATTCAACACTTTGTGAAATTAGTGAATCCATCTTTTTCAAAAAAAATGAAATCCTTTTCTAAATTGAGTGAAGTAAAATTGTTAAATTGATTGGAACTAGTGTTTTTAAATGAGTTTCCAGAATTAGTGAAATAAGTTTTTTTAAATGAGTGAAAAAGTTTTACAAAATGAGTGGATCGATTTCTTAATTAAGTGAAATAAATGTCTACAAATTAGTGAATGAAATATGTTTGCTAGTTGAGTCAACCCTCGCTTTTATTAGTTGAAATGAGTGAAATCAGTCTGTCGCAATAAGTGAAAGCGGTTCTTTGAAATGAGTGAAAGCAGTTCTCTGAAATGACTTAAATGTGTGTTTTGAAATGACTGAAATATGTTTTTTAAAAAGAGGTGAAAAAATGAGTAAAATCAGTTTTTAAGAAATGAGTTTTTTTTAAATGGGGTGAAATATGTTTCAGGAAATTCGCTTAAAATGTATCCAAAACCGGTCTTGTTCTAAAGGCCTTTGTGCCATGAGTTCAAAAATATAAAACTTTTAAACTCGGAATATTGATTTACGAGATACAAATGATTTAAGTTTGCAAATGTGAAATAAATGATGGATTTGCTTCGAAGAGAAAAAAGAGAGAATGGGCAACAAATGCATGCAAGTATTGTACCACCTCACTAAAAGATGACACTTGCATGCAATCGTATTGCTATGTATACCGCAAGATAATGTGTCCCTCTATTATACAACAAATCATTGCACTAACATTGATGCAGAGAGAAACGGTAGGAGGTGTACCGTTAGGTACCTTTACCGCCAAATTTTCCTCTTTCAAAACATGTATGACTTAATACAAAAATGAGTATCAGAGTCTCTCCTAAGAGGCGATTATCAACCAAAAAATCAAATGATTCTAACAACATAATGTAGGAATTCTTTTCATTTATTTATTTAGGGAATCTAACTCATGTGGAAAACAAAATAGAATCATGCATGGTATTATGAAATCAAATCCACCTCCAAGTATTCCAGGCCGCATGCGATTATCTGAATGTCGGTTGTGAGGAGGATTTCTTCATGTTATATGATGATCACATCGGGTCACGGACTGCGAAGACATGCAGAGAGAAGATGCATGTGTTGGGAGCGGAGGAGGTGGAGTGGCCATGCAAACTTCCCGGCACAACGAGGGTTGGCAACTGTGGTTGGAAGGAAGCCATGTTGGCTATATTCTTCGGGGTAGATTACATGGTTGTTAGGGACATCATCATTGACAGTTTGCATTCCCAGAACTTGGTTCAACCACCTTGGTCATTGACTCTCTCAATGTATCATGTTGCGGGGTTTGGCAAGGCAAGGGGTCTCGAGATGGCAACAATGGCGAAGTATATCTGGATTGAGGCATCAAGAAGCTTGCCGAAGCAACAACGTGTTGGAAATAATCCGGAGAGGCAATAATAAAGTTGTTATTATCGTATTTCATGTTCATGATTAAGTTTATATTTCTATGCTAGAATTGCATTTATTCTTGAATGTGAGATTTGGACAAAAACTAATTGAAAGTGTATAAAGATAAACATGAAGCATATACCTAGTCATGCCTCTAGACTAGCTCATGTATCATTGATGGTTCTATTTTTGTAAACATGGGCATAGTTAATGTAACAAGGATGTTGTAAAGAATAAGAACACATTGTTATAGTAGAAATGGTGTTGGCTAGAACAAACTTATGAAATACTACGAGATCACGTCATTAATATGTTATCAATATTTTCATCTAAAGTGTTAACATCTATTTGCGTCCTTAGACCATGGGAACATTATACACCCGGATATTAGATGGTTACTTTCGGTTTGCCAAATGTTACTTTATAACCAGATAATTATAAAGCTAACTTTGGGTATCACCGAAAAAGTTTGATATATATGTGAAGATAGCAATTTGTTCCTTGGACAATGGCGAGATACACTGTGGGTTCACTAGGTATTACGGTGTACAACATCGCCTGGCCAGGTATAGTGATTAAGGTGTTAGTCTCGGAGAATCAGAGAGGTGTCAAACTTACAGGTGTCTATTACTATCCACTCAGTAATTTTAGGTTGGAAACAAAACGATGGGCCAAGCCGTGTGTTTTTCGCAGGGGGGGGGGGGTACTTCACAGCAAAACAAGAATCCAAACGGGGCCTACTACTCCTTTCTTGGATGTGACTACAACCAACCTCAAAGCCATTCAACCACACACATAATTTTTTTATTTTTCTTTTGAAACTTTTATATATTTGAATTCATGGCGCCAAGACCAATCTTGGATACATTTTTAATACATTTAAATTTCAATATTTCAATCAACTTTTCAGCCGATCTATTTCAGTGTGTTCTTGAAACGAGTGAAATCATTCATTTGAAATTAATGAAATATGTTTTCGAAATTAGTGAAATATGTTTTGTGATGGAAATCAGTGTTTTGAATTTAGTAAAATAAGTGAAACCTCTTTTCGATATGAGTGAAATCAGTTTTTCTAAACGAGTGAGACCAGTTTCTTGAATTGACTGAATTCAACACTTTGGGAAATTAGTGAATCCATATTTTTCAAAAAAATGAAATCCTTTTCTAAATTGAGTGAAGTAAAATTGTTAAATTGATTGAAACTAGTGTTTTTAATGAGTTTCCAAAATTAGTGAAATAAGTTTTCTTAGATGAGGGAAAAAGTTTTACAAAATGAGTGGATCGATTTCTGAATTAAGTTAAATAAATGTTGACAAATCAGTGAAAAAAATTAGTGAGTGAAATATGTTTGGCTAGTTGAGTCAACCCTCGCTTTTATTAGTTGAAATGAGTGAAATCAGTCTATCGCAATAAGTGAAAGCGGTTCTTTGAAATGAGTGAAAGCAGTTCTCTGGAATGACTTAAATGTGTGTTTTGAAATGACTGAAATATGTTTTTTTAAAGAGGTGAAATAAATGAGTAAAATCAGTTTTTAAGAAATTAGTGAAATGAGTTTTTTAGAAATGGGGTGAAATATGTTACAGGAAATTCGCTTAAAATGTATCCAAAACCGGTCTTGTTCTAAAGGCCTTTGTGCCATGAGTTCAAAAATATAAAACTTTTAAACTCGGAATATTGATTTAAGAGATACAAATGATTTAAGTTTGCAAATGTGAAATAAATGATAGATTTGCTACGAAGAGAAAAAAGAGAGAATGGGCAACAAATGCATGCAAGTATTGTACCACCTCACTAAAAGATGACACTTGCATGCAATCGTATTGCTATGTATACCGCAAGATAATGTGTCCCTCTCTTATACAACAAATCATTGCACTAACATTGATGCAGAGAGAAACGGTAGGAGGTGTACCGTTAGGTACCTTTACCGCCAAATTTTCCTCTTTCAAAACATGTATGACTTAATACAAAAATGAGTATCACAGTCTCTCCTAAGAGGCAATTATCAGCCAAAAAATCAAATGATTCTAACAACATAATGTAGGAATTCTTTTCATTTATTTATTTAGGGAATCTAACTCATGTGGAAAACAAAATAGAATCATGCATGGTATTATGAAATCAAATCCACCTCCAAGTATTCCAGGCCGCATGCGATTATCTGAATGCCGGTTGTGTGGAGGATTTCTTCATGTTATATGATGATCACATCGGGTCACGGACTGCGAAGACATGCAGAGAAAAGATGCATGTGTTGGGAGCGGAGGAGGTGGAGTGGCCATGCAAACTTCCCGGCACGACGAGGGTTGGCAACTGTGGTTGGAAGGAAGCCATGTTGGCTATATTCTTCGGGGTAGATTACATGGTTGTTAGGGACATCATCATTGACAGTTTGCATTCCCAGACCTTGGTTCAACCACCTAGGTCATTGACTCTCTCAATGTATCATGTTGCGGGGTTTGGCGAGGCAAGGGGTCTCGAGATGGCAACAATGGCGAAGTATATCTGGATCGAGGCATCAAGAAGCTTGCCGAAGCAACAACGTGTTGGAAATAATCCGGAGAGGCAATAATAAAGTTGTTATTATCGTATTTCATGTTCATGATTAAGTTTATATTTCTATGCTAGAATTGCATTTATTCTTGAATGTGAGATTTGGACAAAAACTAATTGAAAGTGTATAAAGATAAACACGAAGCATATACCTAGTCATGCCTCTAGACTAGCTCATGTATCATTGGTGGTTCTATTTTTGTAAATATGGGCATAGTTAATGTAACAAGGATGTCGTAAAGAATAAGAACACATTGTTATAGTAGAAATGGTGTTGTCTAGAACAAACTTATGAAATACTACGAGATCACGTCATTAATATGTTATCAATATTTTCATCTAAAGTGTTAACATCTATTTGAGTCCTTAGACCATGGGAACATTATACACCCGGATATTAGATGGTTACTTTCGGTTTGCCAAATGTTACTTTGTAACCAGATAATTATAAAGCTAACTTTGAGTATCACCGAAAAAGTTTGATATATATGTGAAGATTGCAATTTGTTCCTCGGACAATGGAGAGATACACTCTGGGTTCACTTGGTATTACGGTGTATAGGATCGCCTGGCAAGGTATAGTGATTAAGGTGTTAGTCTTAGAGAAACCAATATATGAAAATGATAAAGGGTACAGAGTGGTATAGACGATAACTAGGTTTAGTGATCAAGGTGTTGATCAGGGGGACACCGTCAAAGTCTCACCTCGGATTTTGTAAAGTATCGCGAGGCAAAGAAAACTATATACGATAACATAAGTTTCGTAGGATAATGATCTTTGTTGATATGTGGGAATTATCATGGGTGTCCTGATCTCGGAAGGTGTTACGTACATGTCCACATATTATCCAATCTATAGGATCACACTCTTAACTACTAACTGTATGTAGAAGTGCTACGAGATAAATGAGAATGACAGATAAGAGTTTGAAAAGTGTTTTAGATGATCCAGAAAGTGTACTAGCGATACCCGAGAGTGTTTCAAAAGGTCACAATATTTCCTAGAAGGTGATAGAAGAGTCCATAAGGTTATGGATGCTTCCTAAATACTTTGGACGGTTCCTAGTGGGTCGTCCCCTACTGTCTTATGAGGCGAGGGCCACAAGAGCCAAAGTCTTCAGCCCCTAGGGTTTGCATGGAGGGATGGGGAAGTCACCAAGGAGGTTCCTAGGAGAACTCAATCTCCTATATGGGTGGGAAGGGAGCCGCAAGGGACATCTCTCTCTCTCTCTATCTCTCTGTCTCTCTCTCTGCAATCTATAGTGTATGTTGATAGGCTATCTCTCTCTCTCTCAAGTTCTTCACGTAGATTCTTAATGTTTGTTCCATGAAATGTTGTAGTATTACTATTGTTAGATCAATACAAGTGTATACCTTGGAGTTGTCGTCTTCTTCGACACTAGATCGAAGAATCATCTTGGAGAAAATTGTCATGGCTCGGAGGTACAACCTAGTTGTGGGAATCAACAAGCTTCACCAACATCTTATTCCTCTTCTGTTGCATTGATTATTGATGAGATCATCGTTACCTATACCTCCATAGTGTTACCGGGCATGTTCGAGGTTAGTATTTTTGTTGTTGTGTAGCATGTTCCCTACACAAAGCCCATACGACTTGTGAATGCAGATCAATGTGCTCTGGCCCTACTCGGCGCACTATTTCTTGAGTCTAGCCTCCCCGACAAGGCCATGGTTTCCATTGTCAGTATTAGGAGCAAGACAACAATATTGGGAGGTGGTTGATTACGGCAATATTTATCATACATGACTCTAGAGTCTAGTCGTTGTCGTACATGGACTTGTCAAACTTCATTTGAGAGCTCGTGTGAAAATAGATGGAATCAAGTTGTATGAAGAGTTCTGCCAAGGGTGTTTATGCAAGAAACAAATCTCATTTGATTATCCTCGGTGAGCCTCGTGTCAACGATGAACAAACCGAGTCGGTTAGACATGCTCTAGGATCATTAGGACACGTGGCGACCATTTTACAAACTTTCTGGAACTAAATCCGCAAATTTGAAATTTTAGGACTAACTTGACAATTGTGGAATTTATTCATATCAAAATTATTTCATTAAATCCGTCCTCTGCAGCGGCACAATATCAAGATCTAGCCTAGACGTCTATGACACACACAACCAAAACAATAAAAGGAAGATGAAGGGGAAAATGAGCTGACGTGGCAAATACATGCAACATACAAGGAGTGGCATCACAAGCTGGAATTTACTACACACGCCCTACAAAAAAAATTCTCCTTAAAGCAACACTTCCAAGAAGGTAATGATGCTCAAGCATCATGGCCTATGAATCTAACCACTCAAGGTAGATCTTAGGGTTCACCCAAAAAGCACATCCGAGGAATCTATGAAGCAATTCTTTTGACAAGGATGCGACGTGAAAACATACTTCAAAACAGAATCAAAATCTAATTTTAAATTACAAGGCCCACCAGAACCATTAATGTAAAAAATATTAAACAAGGAAATACAATTTACCAAAAAACAGCGCTAACTTCAAAGTAATGTTGAAGGTGTTGTTTCCTTCTTGAAGGTGTCATCGCGGTTACTCTTTGTCCTCCATGTTTCTTCGAGGGAACCTTGATCCATGGATTACGCAATGATGGCGCTCCGGTCTCGCGCCCTTCTTGAAGGTGCCACATTGAAGTATCCGGCTCGTCTTACATGGCTTCGTCTCTTTGCGATGACTCGGTCACACCGCTTTGATTGCTTTGCGGTACTGTAACACCCTTGTATACAGTTATGTGCGTATGTTGTGGTGTCGTGTTGTATGACTTGGTTTGTATGATCGTTGCTTTATATATAAAACGAGGCGCAAGCTTTTTCTATATTTCAAAGTAGTGGTGTACAGTGGATCCCTTATGGCATATAGCACGTATGCAAAATGCATTCTACTGGGCGGTAATCCACGTATGAGCACATGCTCTCGATGAATAGTAAATTCCAAAAACAATACTGATTTTTCTTATCATCCAAGTTGCTAGAGTGTGTGCATGCAAATTTGAACGCTGAACTGACATTTGAGGAGCTATAGAAAAAATAAAATAAAATAAGTCTCCATAGTGTCTTGTTTTTCAAAGTTTCTTTGAGAGCCCAATTTTTTTACTAGAGCTCGTCAAAGGGTTTTTTTGCATTTTTACACGCTCCTAATGCATGCTAATATTTTGAATGCCAAAAAAACAGTTTGTTTTAATTTATTTTCTCTATTTTTAGTTGATTTTACTATGCATTGTAATACATAACATAGGGTATATTATATAGGTGATCGAACGGTTGACGCCATTTGGGGCATCTTAAAGCGAGGGCATAATTGGCCTACAAAAATTGGCCCTAGGGATGATGAGTAATCAGAGGAGTGAGTCTCTCAACTCAAGGCTTTACGTGCACCTAAATAAGAAGATGAAACGTGTTCATATGTTGCAGCATGTTGAGCACTGTGTGTCCATTACGCGTTAGAATGAAGCAGCATGAGAAGAATAAACACACAACTTATTGTTTTGTGAATAATGGAATATATGTTCATGTATTCTATCCTACAACGACACTTGTTTGGAAGGCTCTCACATTCACATGTATCCAACTAACAAACGTGACACATACCTAATATTACAAGGATCAAAAGCAACAGTCTTAACAATCCAAGCTCATTTCTCTCTCCATCACAAAGCTAAATCATCATAATAAGAATTTACACTGATCATGAAATGGCGGATATCCCCTTTCAACCTAAAAATTACATAAACAACATCGAGACAGTCGACCACTCATACATATTATCTCATAGATTACCCCAGTAAAGCAAACAACCACGCCGAGGGGAGAGGGAGAGGTAGCGGCTCACCTTGTGGCTAGAGGCACACACACAGAGGACTAGGATGACACCAAATTGATCATTGTCAGCAGTAGCTGTGGAGAGGAAGGACAACCTCTGCTCGAGTTCTTTGGTGAAGAGAAGGAGCGAGCAGGGATTGGGGTGGGCGGAGATGGGCGAAACGGCTGATTGTGTGAGGCAGACGCGCGACTCCATTATGCCGATGGTGGTGAAACGCTACCACCGGCAAGGGGTCAAACCCTAGCGCCACCAGTATATGAGGGGATTGTAGTAATGGGTATGAAATGGATATAATTCGTACTGAAAATACCCCTCAAATTTCGACTGAAAATACCCGTCGAGTAGTCTGAGAGAGAATGCCTAATTTGCTTGATTTTTTAACGAAAACGCCCCTCGGGCCGCCATATAATACATGTGATGTCATTGTGTTACATCCGATCTAGAACGTCCAATCCAGCCCGATAAATGGCCTATATTCATCAGAGGCACCGTAAAGAGACACTTAATTTATTTTACTATTTATGAGCGGGTCTAGATGCCCCGAGTATCAAAATGTCATCCCTCTCCATGGGGCGACTAAATATGTGAAGGAAAAAGGGATTAGTTTGTATGGAAATTAACTTTTTGGTTAGGATTAACGTCTGGACTGGCTGGTCAGTGATCACTACCTTTTTTAGGGACTAGTCACTTCCTAGTGGCAGCAACATCTCGCATACTATTAACCTAGTTATCATGCTAGTGTTATATGATAACGAACCACTCATATCACTTGCACACAAAAACACCACACCTATATAAAATAATAATCGACCACTAGATAGGTTGTAAAAGCAAAGATGTTGTAACTAACTAAATTAGTTAAGTGTTATGTGGCCTGACTCTGTCCATGACATTATTGGCATGCATTATCTATGCATGTTTAGTCCAAATAAAAGAAATATTTGTGTAAAAAGTCAAAAAGAAGAGAAAATCCACTCGGTGGATGCGAGACATAATTCTCACCATGCTCATGCTTAGAGAACACTTTTTTTAGTGGGCTTAGAGAACACTTTGTAAATCTCACTTTGTTCCCCTGCACATAAAAACCAAATTGGAATATAGTATTTTTTGGCGAATATGGCTTAGGTGTATCATTGCATAGATAGAGGGAAAGAGCGAGAATACAAGGTGAGCGATGTGCCACAAACACAAGCGAGCGTATGAAAAGTTGTGTGAGCGTAAGACAACAGGGTTCCTCAATACAGAAACAAAAGTGAAAATACGTCAACATGGAAATAAAACGTTTACACCCTTGGCGCCGACCTTAACCCAAGAGGAAGCCTCGTCTTTAATGGCTTGGACGAGGAGCAAGACAGAGGGTTGCACGTTGTCGAACCGTGCCGGTTGTTGGCGTACGACTAGGAGGACGGGCCCACCTATCGGTGTCCTCGGTCCCTTCCCGGTTGGTTGAGGACCAGTTTAAGTAGAAACTCACTAGCTATAAGGGAAAATCATTGAACATGATTTTTGGCACCTCAAAATTTCTATTCATTATCATAGGCTCCTGAATAAGGAGTGGAAGGGCGTTGAGAACCAGTTTAACAAGAAACTCACTAGCTAGAAGGGAAAATCACTATACTAAGGATTACGACTTGCTCCCATTAATGTTGTGCAATAACTTGGTAATGTTTATGAACTCATTCTTAGCGATACCAAAGGTGGTGATGAATATAATTAACTATTATAGGTCCTTTTCCGGGTAATGTGGTGACGATAACGGGAAGTATCGGGTAACTAAGTTGGAGTTATATGTCGACCCAGATATCAAAATGGGCTTTGTCCAGAGATCCTTGAAATCAAGAATAATTTCCTACTCATCGAATACTTGTTTAAGCTACTTAATGAGGAAGTGGTATAGCAAGAGTTACTCCATCTGATCCTAAATAGGTTGTGTTTAACTTTCTGTGGTCTTTCCCTATTTACTATGCGCATGAGCCGAAACAAGCGCTACTTTGCTACTCTACCCTTCCCTTTTCATTTCATTTGCATTGATGGACAGATGCATGCAAGGAGGTGATTGGGTGTGTGTAGGGTGGAGTGAGTGGAACGAATGTCGCCTGCTCCCCCTTATCTCATGCACCAATTCGTTCCAAGGCATATTGGACTTTTCGACATATATGTAGACCTAGTAAGTTTTTATCTTGGCGGTCAACTTCACTAGTTTATAGTTACTACTCCCTCCATTCCAAAATAAGTGTCGTTTGCGACACTTATTTTGGGACGAAGAGAGTTCTTCTTAGGTTGTGTGCATTTCAAGAGAGATCTGGGTTCTGGAGAGAAGGGTCTTGCACCGTTCACAGGCCTACATGCTCGATTGTAAATTAGTACCCCCATACACTCACCCCAGCCAGCCGGCCATTGCAAAATTGCCACGGTCAGGTCATCTCGATTCTCGAACGACCGTGTAAGCCCAGATTCACCCGGCCGGTATGTAATCATTTTGTTTTCTGAAGGGTGGCCGGTATGTGAACCTTGACATAAGGGGCAGTCCACGTTGAGTTTTAGAGGATCTGGCGGAGGCGTCACATCATCAAACCTCTAGCTTTGTATTGTAGGCAACGGTGTTTCTCCTCATCTGCGACGTCTTTTTTTTTAACCTGCCATCATGGCTGCTTTATTGCTCAAATAGTGCTTACATCATCAATCAACAAGGATAAAATCGAACTAGGAGGATCAACCCATAAGCTACTCTCTCTACTACATTCCTTTGCAAGAGTATGAGCTACTAAATTTGCTTCTCTAGGACAATGGGAGAAAACTACTTTAACAAATGAACTAGTTTGAACACGTATATCCTCATAAATAGGTGATGTTGTAGACATTGAGAATCCCCCATCCTGTAGTATGGCAATGACATATGCACAATCAGACTGTATTACCACTTTCTGACAACCCAATTGGTTAGCGAGGTGAATCCCATTCAGGCAAGCTTGCGTTTCAGCCATTGTTGCATCAGTTGTTGTAATCGGATGACAACTTTCAGCCAAGAATTGTCCCATGTCGTTTCTTAAACAAGATGACGCATCGAAAGATGCATCAACATTAACTGTCATAAAATCTTCTTGAGCTTTACACCACTCTTCTTTGGCACATATTTTTTGAACAAAGCACGCACATAGTTCGCTACTAGCACTTCAATAGACATAACAACATGTGGTGTAGACTGCATGTTCTCTTCGTGCACCAACTGCATCCTTCGCCATCAAATATACCAAGCAGTAGTAAGGATGGTTTCCCTTGGATAACTAATGTTGGGTTCATCGGACTGGTAAAGTTTGCATCAAGTAAATACTCCAGAACTGTGCTCCACACACGATCAACCTCGTAGGCCTCAGTTATGACCTCCTTCAGACCCGGGTTTCTCCAAATTTCCATAGCTCCCACACATGTGAATAGAGTATGCTTTATATCCTCACACTGATTATTACAAGCCGGACATAGGCCGTTGGTGATAATGTGTCGATTAGCCAGGACCCCATAGCATGGTAAGATTCCATGCAGGCACTTCCAGCCAAATATTTTTATCTTTGCTGGTAAATAACACTTCCAGAGATCCTTCCAAACCATGTTCAAGCCCGACGATCCCAATGCACCAGCACGCTGAATCGAGGCCCCGAATTGAGACTTCCACTCCATATGGTAAGCAGATCGGACTGAGAATACCCCATATTTACTAAACCTTCATGCAACAAAATCTTCCATGCCCGTTTGCCTCAACAGGATTGCTAGAATTTGATTCACATCAACATCCTAGAAGATTGACCGGAGTAGATCCTCATCGCAATTCCCGGTGACTAGGTTAATTAAATCTTGCACTTTTTGCAACAGGAATTGTCCTTTTGGCATCAATACTTTACCATCAACACTCGAGGGGATCCAAGGATATTCCCAAATATCTATTTGTTGGTCATCACCCACTCTCCAAATTGCCCCTTTATTAAAAGTTTGCAGCCTCGTCATGACGCTTTGCCATGTAAACGATGAACCAGGCTTTAACTTTGCTTTAAGAATATGTCCATCTGGGTAATATTTACTTCTCAGTACCCTTGCACATAAACTATCAGGCTCAGAAATCAGCCTCCATATTTTCTTCGAAAGCATAGCCATATTAAAACAGTTTGTATCCCTCAAACCCATTCCACCTCTATCCTTTGGGACAGAAAGTTTCAACCAGGCAAACCAATGCATCTTTTTGTTAGTGACATCATCACCCCACCAACACTGCGAAATTGCATGAGAAATTCCTTTGCAGATTTTCTTTGAAATCCTAAATACAGACATCGCAAATGCTGGCAATGCTTGAGCCATAGCCTTTAGAAGCACCTCCTTCCCTCCAATTGACCATGTTTTCTCCTTGCACCAATTGAAAAATTCTATCAATCAAATATTGGAAGCAATCACTTTTATCATCCCCTATCATCATTGGCAAACCTAAATATTTATCTGCAGAGCTTCAACCATTATGTTCAACACAATGCACACTTCCACTCTTCTTTCAACAACAGTATTTGGACTAAAATATATACTACACTTACTTTCACTAACCAATTGTCCAGAAGCACAACAATAGTCATCCAGGATTACTTTCAAAGAATTTGCATTACTTACATCAGCTTTCATCAGGATTAAACAGTCATCTGCGAAAAACAAGTGAGAGACAAAGGGGGCCTCCCGGCATACTTTGACCCCCAGTGAGGGAGTCCTGGTTTAAGGGATCCTCGGATAGCTGACCTGCTTCTTATGGGCAGGACTATGTGGGCTGCTGGATGAGCATTAGATGATCAAAAGCCTCGTCGCCAGGGTGGAAGCTTCAAGGAGTCCTGGTGTGTCCTCCAAGTTTTTGACAGTAGATAGACATGTTTTCCTTCAGTGTGTAATCGACCATGTGAAAACCTTAGGTACCCTCGGCGTCTATATAAGCCGGAGGGTTTTAGGTTGTAGGATAGAGGACAACTCATCTAGGGTTTAGTTATTCGATCTTGAGGTAGATCAACTCTATAACCTTCATACCATCAATATAATCAAGCAGGACATAGGGTTTTACCTCCATAGGATGGCCCGAACCTGGGTAAACATCGTATCCTTCGTCCCCTGTTACCATTAATCCTAGTCTCACAGTTCAGGACCCCCTACCCGAGATCCGCTGGTTTTGACACCGGCATTGGAGCTTTCATTGAGAGTTCCGCTATGATCGCCAAAGGAATCGATGCCTTGCCTTGTCGCAAGCAACGAGATCTGCAGCCAGGGTATTCTCATCCCTGATCGGATCTTCAGGCGGCAACGTCTCATCGCACGCTGACCTGATCGGCCACCCTGGCCAGATCAGAAGCTTCTCCCCCGATCAAAGGATCAGATTTGGAACCCTAGAGTTCATCGCTGATTCATACGAAGAACGTGTCTTGGTAGGACCCTCAACTCTTATGGAGGAGCCCTCAGATACCAACGCCTCGACGCCGGAGACAATGGGCCCACCTCTGAGGAGGCCATCACCCTCGGGTTGTCTAGAACGCCCAATCTGGCCATTGTGAATGGATCCACTATGGCCGAACAGGACCCGGATCTGCTTTCATGTGACTCCGGAACTGCGACGCCGCACATCGACCCCACTCGCTTCAGCGACACGCATCCTATCGTCGCCTCGTTTCTAAACAAGCTATTTGATTGGATTCAGACCATGCATATGACTGATGACCAGACCCCGGTCTATGACCGACTCGGGCTTAAACCCCACAATAGGGAGATTCTCACCCCCACGGTCACCCACTTAGTCACCACCGTAGAGTGTCCAGCTGGGGGCTCGTCCCCCCAGCGACCAGAATTAAAAACGGTTTATTCCCCAATCTCTGATCATCGAGACCTCGTCGGGAACCCACACCCTGGAGTTTGCTTCGAAGACAGACTGATATCGGTCCCACACAATTTGGAGCCCATAATTCCTGACTCACATCGTGGTGTGGAGTCAAAACTTTTCCCACCCACCACCCAATCCGATCATTCAAGCATTGCAACGGAGTCCAAGTCTTCGAACTTACGGGATGTTAAACAGTTACCTGAAGAGTCGGTTCATCATTTTTGGGCTAGACTCCTCCTCGCTAGAAACAAAGTATGAGGTCTTAGTGATCAGGAGATAATGGCAACCTTCAATCGCAACTGCCATAACGAAGGGATTCTCAATGCCCTGGCTCGTCAGAACATTTGTGACTTCACGGCTGTCAGACTTGGTACAAAAATATTGTGCCATGGAAAGCATTTGGCAAGCCGAACAGCTATTTTCGGAACCAACCTTTACCGAGTACCCTAGGGGAGATCGGAAAAAGAGGATACCTCCGAAGCGGCCAGCCAAACTCGAACCATCCGGAAAGAGAAATAGGCCCCTTATAGGGGTCAGTACTGTCCTTGACGGGCTATTGGATAAACCATGCCCTATACATTCCGTATTGCTGAACACAAGCCCGACTCATAGCCTTAGAGCTTGTTGGGTCGCCAGGCAGGTCGCAAAAAGCGGCGAAGCCATTCTTGAGGCACTACCGCCGAATAGGCGCTCCACATCACCACCAGAATACAACACCAAAGTCCTGACAATCTACGAAACGTTCCCCTCAAGGAACGGGAGGAAAAGAGCTCTTAGAGAACTCGAACAGGTCTATCATCTAGCAGCAACAAGTGCATGGGCAGACATACCCATTACCTTCGGAGACACTGACCGACCAGCCATTCTTCCCGGTCATACACCGGCCGCACTAGTCCTAAACCCCATCATCGATGGCTTCAGGTTACACAAAATGCTAATGGATGGCGGAAGTAGTTTAAACCTTATCAACGAAGATACCCTGGAAAAAATGCAATTCGACTGATCTCGCATCGAGCATAGCAACACGACATTCCGAGGAATCATTCCGGGGAAAGAGGCGCATTGTTCAGGACGTATCGCCCTGGACGTAGTGTTAGGCACGCCCAAAAACTACCGATCCTAAGAACTCCTCTTCAATATTGTGCCCTTCCCCAGCGTCTACCATGCCCTGCTGAGACGTGACACCTTCACAAAATTCCAGGCTATACCACATTACAGGTATATGAAACTCAAGATGCCAGGACCAAACGGGGTAATCACAATCGTCGGTGATCCGAATATAGCCCTTAGAGCCGAAAACAAAAAAGCAGCGCTCGCCCTCGAGGCACTAGCTGATACCTTCACTGCAGAAGAACTGACCGCACTTTGGTCAACAGTAGACAAGCACGATGTGGTCCTTAGCAAAAGGCCCAAACCCATGTGCTTTAAACCTGCAGATGAGATCGTTAAATTTCAGGTACACCCGACGGACCCGAACAAGACATCGTCCATCGGAGCCCAGCTCGACCCGATAGTGGACGAAGCACTGCAGACATTCTTATGAGAAAACTGGGACATCTTTGCCTGGCATCCTTCCGATATGCCTGGAATCCCACGACGGCTCGCAGAACATAGTCTGAACATCATTACAGGCTTTAAGCCCGTTAAGCAAACTATGCGCTGCTTTTCCAAGCCCAAACGACAAGCTATGGGTGAAGAACTAACCAAACTGCTAGAGGTCGGATTCATTTGGGAGATTAAGCACCCCGAATGGTTGGCAAACCTGGTGATGGTACCAAAGAAAGACAAATCCTGGCGGTTGTGTGTCGACTTTAAAGACCTCAACAAGGCCTACCCTAAGGACCCTTTCCCCTTACCACATATAGACCTGATTATTGACGCCACAGCCGGACACGACTCGTTGTGTTTCCTCGACGCTTATTCCGGATACCATCAGATTAAAATGAAGGAATCCGATCAAGCTACAACCGCATTCATCACTCCTTATGGGCCATTCTGCTTTAACACGATGCCCTTCGGGCTAAAAAACGTTAGGGCTGCATACCACTACATGATCCAGACTTTTCTCGCAAAACAAGTCGGTAAAACAGTCGAGGCATACATGGATGACGTGGTAATCAAAACCAAACACGTTAGCCAGCTGATCGATGACTTAAGGCAAACCTTTGCCAGCCTACGCGAGTACGACATTCGACTCAATCCGGAGAAATGTGTATTCGGAGTTCCTGCTGGTAAACTGCTCGGATTCATTGTTTCCCATAGAGGAATAGAAGCGAATCCGGCTAAGATTCGCACCCTATCAGAACTTGCAATTCCCACAGAGCTAAAGCACGTCCAGAGGTTGGTTGGTTGTGTGGCGGTGCTAAGCCGCTTTATCTCCCGCCTCGGGGAAAAGGCTTTACCGCTCTACAGACTGCTGAAACGGACCAACAATTTCGAATGGACCGATGAAGCAGCGGCGGCGTTAGAAGAAATTAAAACACGGCTGGCAAGCAATCCCATACTCACAGCACCACGCACTAGTGAACCCATGTTACTATAAATTTCAGCCACCAACCAAGTCATTAGCGCAGTGCTCATCGTCGAACGAGAGGAGGAGGGACACAATTCCAAATACAGAAGCCAATCTATTACGTGTCAGAAGTACTAACGCAGTGCAAGTTCAGATACCCACACTACTAGAAGATAGCCTATACAGTATTTATGGCATCACGGAAACTCAGACACTACTTTCAAGAGTGTTTGGTTACGGTGGCATCCGAAGTGCCCCTTAATGATATAATCAACAACAGGGACGCCACCGGCCGCATAGCCAAATGGGCTATTGAACTGCTTCCCTTTGAAATCGCCTACAAGCCACAACGAGCTATCAAATTCAGGTGCTGGCAGATTTCCTCGCCGAGTGGACAGAGGCCGAGCTCCCCAGGGAATATAGTACATACTCCCATTGGACGATGTACTTTGATGGATCTAAAACTTTGGCCGGACTGGGGGCTGGAGTTATTCTCACATCCCCCATAGGTGACAACATTCGATACGTGTTGCAGATCATGTATGCTGATTCCAACAATGGAGTCGAATACGAAGCACTTTTGCATGGTCTTCATATGGAAGCATCGTTGGGCATACAACGGCTAGAGGTACGGGGAGACTCCAACTTGGCCATCTCCCAAATCAACGGCGAATTCGATGCCAAAAACCCGAAGATGGCGGCATACAGAAACGTTGTCCTCAAGATATCCGCACGGTTCGAGGGGCTAGAATTTCACCACGTCGCTAGAGACAACAACCAAGCCGCCGATGTACTGGCCCGCATGGGGGCCAAACGCGACCCTGTCCCAAAAAACACTTTCCTGGAACGGCTCTTTCAGCCATTAGTGGTTTGGCAGGACGATCATAGGGGTGCCAATCTCACCAGCGCGAAAGAGGTTGTTCCCCTATAAACGAACCAGACGACCAAATCATCGGTGACTCCATAATGGATGAAACGCCTTCGGCTCATGAGGTCATGGCAGTCATCGCGCCATGGACCGAGCCCTTCCTCACCTACCTTCTTCGCAAAGAACTCCCTGACAATCAGACGGAGGCGCAACGCATAATTCAGCGATCCAAGGCCAATAAAGTCCACAAGGGTGAATTATACAAGAAAAGCACCACCGGAATACTACAACGATTTATATCTGAGGAAGAAGGACGACAACTCTTAGCTGAAGTCCACGCAGGGATGGACGACCATCACGTCGTAGCAAGAGCCTTAGTCAGCAAGGGCTTCCAGGCTGGTTTCTTCTGGCCCATAGCTCGAGCGGACGCTCAGTCACTTGTCAAACATTTCGTGGGGTGTCAAATTTTCGCAAATCAGAGTCACATGCCCCCAATAGCTCTTCGGACTATTCTGATTACCTGGCCCTTTGCGGTTTGGGGGCTGGATATGGTCGGACCACTTAAAGGGGGGGGGGACCAAGAAGATAAATACGTACTGGTCATGGTCGACAAGTTCACCAAATGGATAGAGGCAAAACCTGTCAAATCAGCCAAGTCCGGACCAGTAATCGACTTTATATCCGGCATGGTACACCGTTATGGCATCCCACACAGTATAATAATGGACAATGGCTCCAACTTTACGGCCCAAGAGGTCCAAGACTGCTATGCAAAAATGGGCATCAAGCTCGATTACGCATCGTTGTATCATCTGCAAACCAATGGACAAGTCGAACGAGCAAACGACCTCATCATGAGTGGCATTAAATCACGTTTAGTCTGATCTCTTCATGAGTCCGACTGTCATTGGGTGGAGGAGCGTGACTCCATTCTATGGGGCCTGCGCACCGCCCCGAACAGATCAATGGGATATGCACCGTTCTTCATGGTCTATGGGGCAGAACCAGTCCTCCCTCGTAACATTATTGACGACGCACCAAGGGTGCGCATGTACGAGGAAAAGGAGGTTGAGTTAGATCGGCCGGACAACCTAGATGAATTAGAAGGAGAGCGCGACATAGCTCGGGCTCGCTCTACTTTTTATCAACAGCAGGCCCGACGTTACCAGAGTAGGGAGGTCGAGGCGAAAGCGTATAATGTGGGTGAACTCATCTTATGGCTCCTGGAGAAGCAGAAGCATAAACTCAACCCCAAATGGGAGGGCCCCTTCATAATTGACTAAGTACTCGCGGGAGGGGCTTACCGTCTTCGAAACCCGTCGGATAACCGCCTTGAACCAAACCCATGGAACGTAGCTCGTCTTCGGCGCTTCTACGGATAAACCGGTGTCGTCATACTCTTTACCCTTTACCTCCTTTTTCTTTCCTTTTTCTTTATTTTTTCCTTTCCCTCCCACTTTGATTTTTGGTAGGTTTGAAATTTTTTCCTTTTCTTCCCAAATCTATGTTCGGTTCAACCGATCTTGTATTAAGATTTCCAACTTACACCCTTAATTATTAAATCCGAACACTACACCTGGGGGCTTCTTCCCAAAGCCAATGATTTTATACTCTAAGCATCTATTCACATTTGTTGTTGTGTATGCATGTTTCCCTTGTCTATTTTAAGCCATTATATGCATCAATTCGAATTAATATTTTTGCGAAGCTGGGTTGCCTCGCTCCTGTGCTTACCCTCTACGTTCCCGATTGTTTGGCTGGAGGGTAAATGGAGCACCTCTGCGATTGTTACGACCGGGTCGTCCGAATACGTACCTCAGACGAGTGAAGCCAAAAGCTAGCTATCTTTAGCAGACAATTGGTCGGCTACGACGGAAGCAACAAATAAGACTATGGTTGCTATTACCATTGCTCGGGCTTCTTTTCTCACAAAAGCCATTGGTCGCATGCTAGCAGTATACGGCCTTACTACCTACGATTTATGTAGCACCCTGAAGAAAGGTATCGATAGAGGTACTATTTTCTTCAGAAGATGTTTCTTACGCTAAGCGGTAATATAACATATCTCCCTATGTGTTTTCTGTCCGTACGCACCAAATGACTGGATTGCCTGGTTCCCCAAACATAATTCACTCTTCTCGAGTGATATTTTATAAGGAACACTCCCAAGCTCTTAGCGTGGGAGGTCGAAGCCGATGGCCGATTAAGACAAAGTTTACAACACAGACAGAGCAATTTCTCGATTATTAGTACATAGTTACATATAATCATACATCTGGCTGCTGATCGAGATTGTCTATTAAGGCGTCTAGGGAACAATCTTCTTGTGAGAGACGGGCGGCGGGCATCACTTGGTCGTACACCAAGTGAAGAAGCACTTCTTGCCCATCCGACCCTACCGGCCCAACCCGAGCCATACGCTCGGGGTTTAGGCCATTATAACGGGTCTTAATCATCGCCCACGCTTCTCGTGCTCCCTCTCGGCTGGCTGATGTCTTCCATTAATCGTAACTACTTCGGGCTCCCTTGAATCAGTCAACTAGTTCGGTCATCTCCTACGGAGGTTGCTCGGCATGCCATAACGCTTTTATCATACTCTTCATGGCCTTCCGAGCCCGCTCATGAAGGGCGGACAGCTCCTTTAGAATGCTTCCTCGGTAGAATCCGATCTCTTCTTCGGTACGCCCGGACTGGAGACCTATACATGAGTCAAGGCATGTCCATTATACTTCAGATATAAGAAGTATTGTCTGATGTTAGAATCACACTTAACGAACACGCCCCTCTGTAATTTCTGGTTCTCTTCTTGGGCTTGGGCCAACTGAGTCTTTAAGCTCTCAATTTCTTCGTCCTGCTGTTTTTTTTTCGCCTGGAGGCGTTTCTTCTCCTCAAGGTTTCATTGCAATGAACGACAGCCGGCCTCATGCTGGGACTCGGCGTACCGCTGAGATTATCGAGCTGCCTCTAAATCTTTTTGCAATTGCCCTATTAATTCAGCTGCTACAAAGTACCCTTGCGTCAGCATGGGATTATATACTAAGATTAGTAGAACAGGTATACTCACCATGTGCCTCTCGGTTAAAACTTTTTGCGTGATCCAATTCGGCCTTCACGGTTTCCACGTGTGTTTGGCTTGCCTCCAGTTCCTTGGCCAGTTTCTCGCTCTGTTGCCTGGAAGCCTACATTAGCATTAAAAGAATACGAGGACCCTTAATTCGGTTGTTCCGACCAATTTAAGGCTCGGGGGCTACTAGGTTTACATGGGTGTTCGGACTCTTATATCCGATTACTCACCTGCAGGCTAGACGATATCAGTTGCATGGCTTCCCCGAACCCAAGTCAGGCAGCTCCGATGTGCGCGTTAGCCGAGCGTAGAGCATTGAACTCTTGTTCGGAGAGCAGTGGGTGGCGCAGGGATTCTCGTTACCATGAGTGATTCATAACACTCTCTACCTCAGATTTGGTAACTGATACCGCATCCCCAAAGTCTTCAGGGGCCTGATTGACCATAGGAACCTCCTCAGCAGGTTCGGCACGAGCAGAAGATCTGGAGTTGTGAGCACTGCCGGACACCCTGGCAACATCCTCGGCAGAAGATGGCTGAAATCTTTGCCTGAGTATTTCTACATAAGGTCTCTTGTGAGGCTCTATTGGTCGTGATAATAAATTAAAACAGCCTAACAAAATACCTTTGAGTTCAACAAGTGGGCGGGCTTGTCCCCACGATCGGCTCATTTGACGGATCCCTGTTGCTTTCTGGTCTAGACATTGCCGCCGTAGCCGATGTATGTCACGCGAACCGACAATGCTTGGGAGTAGGAGTAGGTGCATTTGGGTCATTGGAAGATACTTGCCTTTTGTGGGACGAGTTTTTCTTCTACTTGCTTATCGCATGAGAAGGGAATGATCCGAGGTAATCGGCTATGATAGCCACCTTCGAGCGGTCGAGGCTCTCCTGGTAGAAAACCCCATCTTCGAGCTCAGTTAACAGATCTGGGTCGTCATGAAAGCCCGGATCGTCATCACGGGAATAGTCCTCTGCTTGGGGGGACGGAAAGTTAACTGTCTCGATGAAGCTCCTCCATTCCTGATCACATAAGTTAAAGGCTTCGGTCAAAAAGGATAAATTAAAAACCCGAATTCTGGTTACAGAGTCGAAATGCTCACCCATTCGATGGGATTGTGACTTGAGTAGCCCTCCTTGGTCGGCAGCCGAACAAAATCTTCTTGCTCCCCTTTGTAGGTCGACAAGTGCAGCGGCTAATGCCGTTTGATCGGCAGGGCCCAGTCGTTGGGAGTTAGTGGTGTCGCTTGTCCCGTTGTAACGCCACAAAGGGTGTATTCTTTGTTGAAGAGGCTGAACGCACCGGGTGATGGCGGCGACCATGACGTCTATCATGGTCAACTTGTGATGGGCTAGTACCCTCACATGGGTTGCCAAGCGTTGTACTTCAACGCCGTCCTCTTGGGATGAGCTCTTTGGTTGCTAGTTGTACCTTTTCTTCAAGGGTGCATCAGAGTATTCGGGCAAACCCCTCCAAGGTGGATCAAATAGGGGGATGTCCTCATTGTAGAACCATTCCAAAGACCATTCTTTAGACTCCTTAGGTGTTCCCACTGGATACCCCGTCTCTGCTATGCGGTATATTTTGGCTCCTCCGACCTTTAAAATTGTCTTGTCTCGAGTACAAGGGAAGAGGCAAAAGTACTTCCTCCATAACTCAAAGTGTTCCTGGCAGCCCAGGAACATCTCGCAAAGGGCGACGAAGCCCGAGATATGCAGAATAGACCCTAGGGTGAGATGATGGAGCTGGATCCCATAGAACTCCAATAACCCCCTCAGGAATGGATGAATGGGGAACCCGAGACCCCGCAAGAGGAAGGTCACAAAACATACACGCTCCACCTTTTGTGGATTGGTGAAATTTTCCGAGAAGGCTTCATCATTGAATGAAGTCAAACCGGCGCGGTAACTACCAGATCCGAGGAAGGGAGATACCCTTGGGTCTCAAGGTTGCACAGTCGAAGGAGGGACACAGAGTAACTTGTCCAATCCCTGGGACGGGAGCCGTAAGGGCGCGATGAAGAGATAGGGGCGCTTGCCATATTCTTGTGGCGATCTCTCACTGGAGGTTTTTTCCGATGGGGAGGAAGAAGAGGATGTGTCTTAGACCACAATTCAGTTTGTTTAAATGGGTGGTGCCTCCTTTGTGGGAGGGGCAGTCTTGTAAAAAAAACTGTTGAACCGCTCGTTTCCCCTCGGTGCACGAAAATCAAGAAACGCTGACGGTTATTATAATGGACCCGGCAAGTTCGTGACGCTTGGGATTTTGCCGATGATAGGATGGTTTTCGAACAAGTAGGGATAGAGGGACTTGCCTCGCAAGCCGAAGACTTTGAAGCACAAGATTTTCCGGATATACCTCGGTGTTGGAGGCTAGTCCGGGGGCTACTGAGGAAGTCCTGGTTTAAGGGCTCCTCGGATAGCCGACCTGTTTCTTATGGGCAGGACTATGTGGGCTGCTGGATGAGCATTAGATGATCAAAATCCCCGTTGCCAAGGTGAAAGCTTGAAGGAGTCCTGGCGTGTCCTCCAAGTTTTCGACAGTAGATAGACATGTTTTCCTTCAGTGTGTAACCGACCATGTGAAAACCCTAGGTACCCTCGGCGTCCATATAAGCCGGAGGGTTTTAGGTTGTAGAACAGAGGACAACTCATCTAGGGCTTAGCTATTTGATCTCGAGGTAGATCAACTTTGTAACCTTCATACCATCAATATAATCAAGCGGGACGTAGGGTTTTACCTCCATAGGAGGGCCCGGACCTGGGTAAACATCGTCTCCTTCGTCCCATGTTATCATTGATCCTAGTCTCACAGCTCCGGACCCCCTACCCGAGATCCGCCGGTTTTGACACCGACACCGTCAATGAGGCCTCTCTCCTCAGCATATTAAATCATCGCAGACAAAGCTTCAGCAATGAAGATGAATAAGTACGGGCTTAGAGGGTCACCTTGTCGGATGCCCCTAGAAGGGGTAAACCGATTTGTCTCATATGAATTAAACCTGACAGTATAAGTGACCGACTTCACACAGGCCATGATCAACCGTACCCATGTTTCATCAAAATCGAGCTTGAGCATAATACCTTCCAAAAAGCACCACTCGACCCTATCATAAGCCTTATGCATGTCTAGTTTCACTGCGCATAAGTCGTGGTTCCAACTTTCTTCTTTATTCTATGAATACTTTCATAGGCAATAGGAATGTTGCCAGTGATTAACCCTCCCAAAACAAAAGCACTTTGGATTCTCCAACCACCTTCGAAAGAATACCTTTCAATCTATTTGCTAGCAACTTGCTAATCACTTTATAAATCACATTGCGTAACGACATAGGACAAAGTTGTGTAAATTTTTCAAGATCCAACACCTTCGGAATTAGAATAGTGTCTGTCTCATTCCATCCTGCTGGGATTACTCCGTTGTTCAAAGCTTGGAAGACCTATGAGATTAGTTCGTCCTCCAACATTACCGAAAATCTTTTGTAGAAAGCAGCATGTAACCCGTCCGGCCCGGGGGCTTTCATATCACCGATACTGTATAACAACTTCTTCACTTCCTCGGCTGTAAACGGTGCCAATATATGGTTAGTCATTGTTGTTGTCACCTTTAGGTTTACCTTATTAAGCACATCCTGGTCCTACTCATGCACCTCAGCTGTAGAAAGATTACTAAAATAACCAGTAATCAACGGGGCCAGATTATCTTCCCCTTCTACTAGCGCTCCATTATCATCCAATAGGAACTTTATCTTGTTTTTTCTTACGGCTGGTTGCATAGTGATGAAAGAAGTGTGTGTTTCTATCACCCCTGCGTAGCCAATTAGGTTGGCCCTTTTGCAGCCACTTAATTTCCTCTTTCTCAAAAATATCTTCTAAAATTGTCAGGATTTGCTTCTGCTTTTCCAAAGCCTCGTCAGACATAGGCCCTCCTCAATTCCTCCAATTCTTTTTTAAGACCCTCTATCCTCTTTTTTGGAGCTTTAAGATACTTCTTGTCCCATTTATGTAACTCCATATGAACCTTGTTCAAAGTGTCTAACAACGGATTTTTCCTACACCTTGCCTTCTCCCGAGCACCTTTGATCACGTCTTCTACAGTTGGTTCAAGAAGCCAGCGCGCCTCAAACCTTTTGATCGTGTTCTTCTTTCCTCCTAGGATTTATTTGTGGTACTCGGTGTCCACTACTATTGGCCTATGGTCTGATTTCTTCATACTTTCATTTATGAGCCCTGCAAAAGGAAACATATTCTTCAATGGAACATAGCAGACCGATTTGTCCAGTCTCTCTCTGATTTCCCCACTCCTCCACGTAAATTTATCCCCTACATACTCCATGTCATCAGCCCACACTGATCGAGGCAGTCCTGGAATGCCTGCATGAATCTCATTGGACGGGGATTACCACCCTCCTTCCCAAAATTAAATAGAATCTCATTAAAATAACCTAGGGCTAGCCATGGGACCTTAAGTAAGTTATGTAGATCACGAAGATCGGTCCAAGTTCTTTCCTTCAATTCCCAACTAGGCTCCACGGTTCATCTTCCTCCACCAACACATCAATATGCTGGTTCGTAGTGCTCAATTCAACAACTTTTACCTGGCTGCCCCACAACAAAATGAGGCCACCACTCCTGCCATCACTTTCATTCACAATCAAATGTTGAAACTTCATTTCGCTAACTTTTCGGCCTTAACCTTCGATAGATGCATCTTAGACATGAAAGCCATATCCGGTTTTATTTGCTTCTGGACATCCAAAAACGCACGAATTGCCCGGGCCAAGTTCAGCCCACGACAGTTCCAAGCTAGTATCTTCATTGTGTCCAACGGACCTCCTCAAGGGCTCAACCAGATCGATCCTTTCACGGTATCGTAGACACTGCAACTCAAACTGGAGCTTGTACATATCAAACCAGTCCTACACAAACAACTGAAGTTTGCAGGTACCCAAACAAACCAAAGCAGACCACATCCGTGAGACTACTCCAAAGCACATGGCTTTGACAATCCACGACACAGAAATAGACAGGTGACCTGACGGATGAAGTCGACTATAGGCCAGACGACACACCGTCCATGATGCAAGGCTCACGGAGGGGTCGGACAAGAGACAGCACCACCTGACGAAGCGAGCCGGCTGGAGATACCAACGACCTAACTGCCTCAATGCGGAGAGGTCGGACTGAACAGCAACGGCGACGCCGGTCGCCTAGGTGGTGGTTGGCGGCGGCCGCAAGACCTAGGGGTAGTAGCTAGATTAGATGGTCCCCGTTACCCTTCCTCATCCGCGACATCTTTGTTATGTGGAGCGGAGGGTTCTACTTTGGCAGCACTTTGTCCTTTTGGATATCGCACATGGAAAGAAGTAGACACATGGGGAAAGGTTGGACAATGCACGCAGGGAAGCATCACACGACCACATTGATCGATACCGTCCGATGCATGGATACATCTCGTCAAAGGTAGAGGTGAGACGTGACGAGCCGATCCCACCATGTAAGTCCACTTGGCTTCCAATGTTTAGGTGAGCGTGCAAGGACCAATGGGAAAGATTCCCTATGAGGATTAACCTAGATATAAATTAACCAGATATAAAGGCATCACAGTATGTACACAACCATTTACGTGAATGTAGTTCAGGTCACCGAGTATCAGTCAGTAATACAAATATTGAAACACCCACAACAGGTTGAACTCTAGATTACAAAGCTCGTCCACATAATTTACAAGTGACTCACCAGCCGAATTTGTTGAATAAAGAGTTAATTCCTTTTTTTACCCCCTCTTTTGGCCTTTTTGACAAGGATTACCCCATATAAGCAAAATTCATCCTTCTTACCCCATCTAACTAAATTTGTGCTAGATTTTACCCTATTTTATTTTCTTGCACATCATGTCAATCTTTTACTTTTTGAAGCCGGTTTCCATCCCATTCGATTGTAGACCCCGGTTCTTTCTCCGGTTCTACTTCACGCATGCCACATACTTGTCTGAAACTAGCTCCTCCAGCTTGTCGTTCCTCCATCTCGCCACCACACATCCTCCCTGTCTCCCTCCTCCATTGCTACTCCTCCTTGTCCTGTTATGCCGCTTCCGCTGCCACTAGAACAACAACCACTTTGCATCTCTTTGAGCCTCCTCTATTTATTGGTTATTATTTGCAAATGTTATCTCAAACAAAACAACTGTCTTCTTGTATTGCATCTCATTTCAAACATTTGATAGCTTACACCAAGTTGTAAGCGCCTTTGCAAGTAGAAACACCTAGCTTTACGCACAGTATGTAGCAGCGGCTAGCGCGAAGCACAAAAGAAGCAACATGGCACACAAAGCAGACCAACCAGCAACAACACACAGGCAACAGATCAAAAAAACAGCTAGCCTGCACCTACTGCAACTGGCATAGCAAGTAGTAGCTACAATAAGCTGCGAGTGTGGTGAGGCGGCAACGCTAGAATAGGAGAAGGACGCCGAGCATGTCACACACATGTGCACATGAGGATCAATTCAAACTAGGTCATGAGCAGGTCACGCACACAAATGGCTAAACTAGCATGGGCGAGGAGTCGATGGAATTGATCGATTTGGTGTGTCCTAAACAAGGAGCAGCTCGAGATAGATCCGAGTGTATTTTCCTCCAGCGCTTGGATCCAAACCATAGCGAACCGGATGTGTGGTCGGGGAAGGGAATTAAACTGGCTATGGACAAAGCAAAATGCATACACATCATGTGGGAATCAATTGACTGAATGTGCAAAAATCTAAAGACGGGTAAAATTGGGCATGTATTTTGGTTAACTAGGGTAAGACGGACGAATTTCGCTTAAAAGGGGTAATCCCTGTCAAAGGAGGGATAAAAATTGGAATTAACTCTTGAATAAACTCTAGGCAATCGTTTCTAGCCGGCTGCTAGAGGCCATGAACGCATGTGCCTTCACACGGTGCAGGGATGACCACGTACGGATTCAAATACTAGTCATGTAGATAATCTGCAAGAAGTATGAGTAGATGATCTATTAAAATCACAGTCATTCCGGCAAACTCGCACAAAAATTAGGCTCTTCTGTTTATGATGAATACAATCAAACCAATTTACAAAGAAAAAATAGAATACTTGTTAGTGGTGCTAAATTGTATTACCTCCATCCCAATTTATGTGTCTTAGATTTTTTTTTGGTCTACATATCACGTATGCAACACTAAACCGTGTCTAGATACATCCCTATATATCTAGAAAAATCTAAGACAAGTAATTCAAAATGGATGGAGTATGTAACATGAACCGTGTATGAGATTAAGGTGGTAAACGGACACAAAAAAGATAAATGTTGAGTTTTCTCTACTTGGGATAACATTTTGTAATTCAGGTATTTTTTTTATGCAACAAGTCTTGCCAAACACCTTCCTCATTAAGTAGCTTATACATCCGTTCACTTGTTTTGATTTCAAGGTTTTCAGTGCCAACCGAGCTTGACACTAGGCCTACACAAATATCCCATTTAGCAAGTTTGTACTTTCGTTTCCGCTCCTCGCATTGTGAGAAGAATCTAGCCCGATAAAGGTCTAATCTTTCTAACATAAATGTATTTCCAAAAAGGAGAGCATCAAAATCAGTAGACTAGCAAGGAAAGCATTGATGATGCTAAGTCATCCTCCATATGAATAAACCTTACCCTTCCAACTAGTGAGATTATTTTTTAAGTGATCTTCAATAATTTTTCATTCCTTGTTAGTGAGCTTACAGGATGAATGGGAATCTCGAAGTACGTAAAAAGAAGGGGTCCCACCTCATAGCCAAATAGGTGCATGTACTGACTCCTCCTATTTATCCTTATCAAAATAGAAGGGCTCACTTTTGTGAAAATTAACTTTTGGCCCCGAAAGTTGTTTGAAAACGACACATGATCAACATTATATTAATCATTTTTTTTGAAAGTCATGTTCCAAAAAATGACTCTGTTATCCTCATACTAGAGGATAGACACACCTTTATCAACCAGACGAGGAATAAGGCTCCCAACCTAATCCTCCTCCTTAGCTCTTGCTATGAGAATATCTACATATCTGCCCCAATATTAAATAAGATCGATAACATTGGGTCACCTTGCCCCAATCTCTTATGGGTTTGAAAATAATGATCGATGTCATATTTCATATTAACCCCAATGCTCCCACCATGGACGTAAGAAGATACTTATTTCCTTCATTTAGTCGTAAGGCTTTTACGTGGAGGGCTTGTTCAAAGAAAAGACCACGTACTTTGTCATGGGCCTTTTCAAAGTCCACCTTAAAGGTAACTCGATCGAGTTCTTAGTGGGAAGCTCATGGATCTTTTGATGAAGGACAACCACTCTTTTAAGAATATTGCCACCAAGCATACAGACAATCTGCGTTGGAGGTATGACCGTATGAGCAATAGTAGAGAATCTACTAGTCTTATAATCTTCAATACTTAATCCTTTTATCTACGTAACACTATCCCATAATTTGAGTTTATTTTTGGCAACCAATATGACTAATGGGATATATTTGATGTCAAAAATAAATATTATTGGAAACTTTTCCCAAATATGAATTCAATGAGGTTGGCGTTGTGAAGAGAATACAAGATTGTGGGTTGTGCTTATTAATGTGGTCAAAACAATGATTTGTATGGGGCCCACACATCATCTTTATAATGAAGGTTGTGATGCCTCGATAAAATTAGCACTTTCATATTTTTGAATAGTTTAAGTGACGAGGACATGCCTACCTTGGATATGACCAAAAATATTGCATACATATATTTTTTGAGGTAATTTAAATACTCAATGCTTTATTTTTGTGATCTAGAAAAATATTTCACCTGTTTTTATTGTATGCCTAATTGTAAAATTACCATACACGTGTACAAAGCATGTGTGAAGATAAATAAAAAATGATTAAATGTATACAAAAAGTCCTCTTATATCAGTTTTGGCCCAAGAAAAAATAGAGACCAAGTCCTGCACGACACACACTCAGATTCGGACTGTATAGACATATCTGCCTTCAAACGTCTATAACTTCCGCATCGGACTTTGAATTGGTGGAATTTTTTGTTGAAACATTATCTCGTATACTTTCTAACCAAATGGATTCACCTTCAAACTCCTTTCAAGTAGGGCGTTTAAGCTAAAACGTTGTGACGTTGCTGCAGAATCCAAGTCAAAAGGTGTTGTGTTACCTCCACTTGAGACCATGGGATTTGTACAGCCTAGGGTTTGGTTTGGCTGCCTCGGTACGTATGTCCACCCTTTGGTCACCATCCCCTTATATAAGTAGGTCAACCCCTTGGCATTCTCGTTGGATTTTGTTTAGTTAAAAGTTATTCATAGTTGCAACTTCCTGTACTTCGGTTGTATCCATGACCAGTCCAAGGCCACTTCTTGGAAGCTCACTTTCATCAAAAAGTTTTGTTCTTTATTCGCAATATGAAAAGCCAAATCTTAGTACTTGCTTGTTCTATGTTTTCTTGCAAGAATTAGAACTCCGTGGTCAGGTTGAGGTCATACTTCGACGTGGTGAATAACCTTTTTGAGTTGGTTTGCGATTGCTAGAAGCAACGCCATTGCACGTTGTAGACGTATCATCATAGTTAACTTCTAGAGAAAACAATAGCTACCTCTCATATAAAGATTGAAACTACTCTATCTCTATCATTAAGCTGTATCGATGGGTCATTTGGAGCGTGACATATTCCTATGTTAGAAAAGCATAAAAGGAGCCTTGAGTGATGTCTAGAGCTATACGAGAGAAGTCGGGGCCACTCTTCCTCGATGTAGTTTGAGACTCTATAGAACCAATGCTAGCTCCCAAAATAAATCTTGGAGTTTCTGTACCCTCCTTTTATTATTCATTCAAGTGAGAGTGAATGAAAATGCCTACCTATGAGGAGGTTATATAAGCTAGTGAGTCTCCCCCTTGCCCATTTTGGGCTAATCTAGTGGATCAATTTAACCAATGTATCCCACACTTTACTACCACCACCACAAGGGTAGTGTTGGTCTTTTTGTCAAAGTAAGGTTGTTGCCACCGTTGAGCAAGTGCTCGTATCGATGTGAGGTACTTGTGGTCTCTTCTTCTCTCCTGCCATGCACAAGATGGAGTGATTACACATCATGATAAAGTAGCTTCAGGATAGGATGCCTTTGTCAGCATCATCTTGCGAAACTGTAGTGCAGTCCGTTGTCGTTGAGGCGGCGTTCCATGCACAATAGTGATACTGATTATTCTGGGTGGCCACATGACTTTCTTTTGAGAGAAACCAATGATGGGTTGTGTCTAGTCGTCAGTGCTCAGTTACTGGAGGTAATATGTATTGCCCTGAGCGATACAAATGTGTCGCTCACGCGCCTCCCACCTTCTTTTGTTACTGGGTCAGCCCACGTGGTGAATGTACAATAATACATGAGTGAAGCTACACAAACACAAGCCCCTTAAAAAAGCTACAAAAACAAACGAACATTCAAAAACACGTGACGGTTACTTATTTTTATTTCTAATTTTTTTCTCTGAGATATATAATAGTGTTTACGAAATTATATTAAGAACTAAATGTTTTTATGATTTTTTCGGATTTATGGAAGAAAAAACATAAATTCAGAAAATGTTACCCCAATTAAAGTTGTACTAAAACTGTGTCGATCAATTTGGGTCGAGGGAGTAGTGATTGTGATAAAAATGACAAAAAATGTGGATTCAAAAAATGTTCACAAATCTGTAAAAGTTCGGTAAAAAAACAAAAATATAAAATGTGTCTTCAAATTTTCTTGAATTTATTTACATTTTTTTGATTTAAAAAAATACGAATTCAAGAAAGAAGAAGAAGAAAAAGTTCACTGCACATTACAAAAAGTTCAGTTGTATAAAAAAAGTTCATAGTATGATTAAAAAAGTGCACCCTACAATAAAAGCAAGTTCACTATTAATATAGAAAATCTTCAGCCTATATTACACAAAAAAATAATTCTATATTAAAAAAGTTTACTATATACGGAAGAAAGTTCAGTTTGTGTTAAACCTGTATTAAAAAAATCATCATCAATTTAACAACTTTGTTCAGTAAACTATATAAAAACTTTCATGAATTATAAAAATGTACATAAATACCAAAGAAATGTTGTGATTCATTAAAAAATGTTGATGATTTAATAAATGTACTCAGTTTATAAAAATATTTGTGGATTTAAGTAAATTAACTAGAATTTAGAAAATGTTCACCTATTCGATAATGTTTAGGAATGCCAAAAAATGAGAATTCAATATATGTTCACGTATTCAAAAATGTTTATTTGTTCGAAACAAATCAAAGATTGAAAAAAAATCAAGAACTCAAAATATGTTCACAGCAAACTCAAAACAGTTCAGAAATTTAAAAGAAATATGTTCGCATATTAAAAGAAACCGTACCTTTGGACAATGTTTGCGAATTCAATAAATGTTCGCAGTAAATTAAAAATTGTTCAAGTATTCAAACAAAAATCATTCTTTTGAATATTTTTCACAAATTTACAAACATCAAAAAACCATCAAAGAAAAACGCAGGTAGTGCAGTTCCTGAAACCAGACGGGAAGTTATCAGGCCTTTCTCATGCAAGAGCTATGTCTAGCAAGTACCGAAATATACACTGCTCTTGCCTGAAATAAATTCCGGCCACTACAGTACTAGGCGGGCAAGTGTTGTAGCTCTATTCTTTCACTGCCTTGCTTCGTTTTTTGGGTTATTTTCCCTGTTTTTTCTGTTTGTTTAATTTTCAGTTTCGTTTTCTTTTGTTTGTTTTCAGTTTTTACCCCTTTTTAATATTGTTTCAGTCTTTTGCTTCGGTTTCTTCGGTTTGCATTTTCTTAATACTTATTGCTTTTGTTTTATTTGCTTCTTTGTATGTTTACTTTGGTTTTGTTTTTCCATTTTTCACTGAGTTGCACTATTTTGGATCAATTTCTACAGTTTCTCCGTTTTGTTTCTTTATATATTCTATTTCTTGTATGTTTTATTGTTTCTTTCTGGTTTTTCTTGGTACTATTACGTTTTTCTTACATATTGTTCATATGCCGGGAAACATTTATACATGTTTATATTTTTCTACATAAATGGTTAACATTTTTTAAATTTATAGGTTTTGAGGTCTAATTTTTTTATGTATAGATTGTACATCTTTTGTACATAGTCGAAACATTTTTCATAGTCATTTAACACTTTTCAAATACATAATTAATATTTTTTTGAGGTATATATTTTTGTTGTCTATTTTTTTTAATTCGTATTTTACTGATTTTGTCTACTTAAGAAAAAAAATTGTACACGTACATTATTTTATATACATTATTAACATTTTTTTGATATATCTTTTGATGTCTAATTTTTTATGTACATTGTACATTTTGCTTATACAAACTTTTGACATTTTCTTACATGTTTTACTCTTTTCGATTATATGATTAACATTTTTCTCAATTATACGTTTAGATATCTATATTTTTTTCAAATATTTTCCATTTTTTAAAATATATTGTATATTGGTATACATAATTATTTTTATATGTATAAATTTTTCATTTTTTTTCTACAACAGGTATATTTTCTTATACATATTTAACATATTTTAAATACATGATTAACATTTTCATATTAATGTTTTGATGTCTACTTTTTTTCCTGCGCATTGTATATTTGTTTTATACATATGGAGCTTTGTTTCAGACACATTAACAACTTTTAGTTACATGATTAATAAGAATCATACATATTTTTTCATGTCTATTTTTTGGTATACAATAGTAAATTTTTAGTGTGTATACCTCCTTTGCGCCATCTTGCATCCGATCCTCAGGATTTCTGTATGGATCCAAGGATGGTGGAACCTTGAGCACGGGACGCATGAAAGGCTTGAGCTTAATCCTCCGTTCGATCTGGCAGAACTAGTGGTGCGGCTGCAGTATTAAATGTTTATGAGTAAAATGTTTCTCATAAATATGAAAAATGTATAAAAAAAATACTATGCAATGTGTGTGATAAAATTTATCAGGTATCTAAGTATTTGGAAAAATGACTTGAAAGATGTTAATCAAGCATTTCAAAATATTTAAATGTGTATGTAAAAAATGTTGGCCAAGTACTAAAAAAAGTTACTGTTGTATTTTATTAAAAAATGTTAAACTAGTATTTGGAAAATAATAATTAAGAATAATAAAAAATAACTGTATATACAAAATATTGACACTTTATTAAAAACATATCTTGTATTTGTAAAAATGTTAATCAGGAATTTGCAAAAAGTTAAATTTATATAAAAATTTGGAACACATACTTGAAAAATGCTAATAGTTTATTTCAAATTTTATACTCAAACTTTTGAAAATGCTTACAGTATGTATAGAAAAATTATTGACTATGTATTCAAATATATTAGCCTTCTATTTTTCAAAATGTTAAGCAAACATTTCAGAAAAAAGTAGAAAAATGTGACAAAGTATTAAAAAAATGATGTTATATCTGAAAAATGTTAAACATGTATTAGAAAAAATCTAGATGTATGTTAAAATGGTAAACTCATAATCAAAAGAAAAAGAAACAAAAGAAAAATGAAACGAAAAAACTGAGTGAAACCCTGAGCAAGAAGAAACCGATAAAAAAAGCGGGAATGCACAAAAGTGCACGCGCGCCCGCTAAACGGATCGAGCGGCCGGGGCTGCGCATGCATGTGTTCTATTTTTTTGTCTTCTAGTGCATGTTGTCTGTAGTATTAAATGTGTTTATTGCAAGAAACAGCTTCGCATGTGTTTATTTTGGTTTTTTGAATTTTGAAAAAGCAATATCTTTCAAATCGCTCGTCGGAATTTAGATCTGTCTTCACCGTTGGATTCTTTGCGACGAAATCTTTGAAACTTTTTATGTCAACTTTGATGATATATGGTGCAACTTCAATACCACATTGTGCAACTTTAATACTACAAGGTGCAATTTTTTGCAAAACCACTTTTTGGAGCTGCATGATCTAACTTCACCTGAGGTTGCGACCTAGCAACCATGAAAACTTGATGTCCAACTAGTCTACTGTCCCGACCAACCAACTATGTAGTACTCGATGTGCAAGCCTTGTCCCTTCTCACGGATGTGTATATATATTTTTTACAATTGACACACCCTACCCCACCTCCCCTGCTAGTGATTTGTGTAACTTAGTTTGTTGTTCGAGCCAAGTTTCTATCACTCGATGTGCAACTCCTTCCCCTAACTACTTGTGGATATGTAGTTTCGGTTGGCAGGGGCAACACACGGAGTTGCACAAACTCTGCTAGACAGTTGTCCGGAGCAACATATAAAGTTGCACATCTCACACATAAGGATAGTTGGATGATGAAAATTTCACATTCATGGGGTACTGAAAAGTTACATATTCACAAGGGTAGTAAAAGTTGCATATAAACAGGGCGCTAAAGTTGCACATCCCACTAGAGGGGTGGTTCGGAGTGCTAGTAGGGAAATTACACATCCATAAGGTACGAGGGATAGTTGCACATCACTAGCAGACAGTTGACGATGACAGTATCCAAAGTTGCACATCCACTGCTAGACAGTTGGCAGATCCAACAAATAATGAAAGCACAACCACAGGCAGAAGAAAAGTTGCACACGAACTACTAGGCACTTGGCCTGGGTAAAACACGAATTTGAACATCCCACTAGGAGGAGATAGTTTGAGGGTGAATGTGTCATTAGTGAAAACTACACTTCCAAGAGGTAGGCAGGAAGTTGCACATCCACTGTCAGGTAGTTACACATCCACTGCGAGGCAGTTGCACAAAACGGAGGTTAAATTGTACATAAAAAATTTCGTCGAAACATATTCATGCGGGATCTAGTTTCAAAGATCTCGTCGCAAAGAATCCAAGGGTGAAAACCAATCTGAATTCCGACGCGCGGTTTGAAAGATATTGCTTTTTTTAAATTGGGAAAACCCTAATTAAGTGCATTCACACCTGTTTAGGTGGGTGGTTTGCATTTATTTTTTACTTTTTCTATTCACATTTGTTCACACCTGTTCACTTTTCCTAATATGAACTTAAGAGACAAATTGTTTTCTTTTTGGATGGCCGCTCATTAGCCATCCTAGGACGGCCGGACGCCCGCTAGACGTATCCTAAAAAAAGTCTACTGAAAACCATGATTGTAACGAAAGAAAAAGGGAGATAAAGAAACAAACCAAAAAAACATGAAAGAAACATAGAGAAACCAATGAAAAACCGAACTAGAAATAAGAAAACCAATCAAAAAAAAATCCGAAATAAACCTATAGCGATTGAACCTACAACAACTGAACCTGCAGCGCGCGAGCTACAGGAGCGAACCTACACGAATGGGTCGGTCCTTCAAGAGGAGCTTCCGAGCTCGACGCGAGATAAGCTATCATCTCGCTGTAAGCGAGACATAGCTGTCGCGGGTAGTCACCCGGTAGCGTATTATAAACAGACGAGTGGGCCAACTACGATTTAGCGCCTACCACGCCAGTTAGCAAAACCATACACACATTGCACACACCCATTCTCTCTGCTAGATTTCTTGGATCGGCCCATATAGACACGTTCCCATCCGTTTTTTTTTCATTTCAATTTCTATAATTTTGGGTTGGTTTTCTTTTACGGTATTTACCTTCTCTTTTCTCATTTGCTTGTTTACGTTTTCTTTTATTTTCATTTTTAATATTTACGAACCCTTATCAAACTCATGAACTATTCCGAATTCAGGGGGGTCAGATTTGTTAACATTTCTCAGATTTGCAAACATTTTCCAAATTCAGATTTTTTTTAAATCGTGTTTTTTCAAATTCCTTAACTTATTGAATTTACAAAAAAATGAAAACAAAATTCCTCCAAATCTGTGAAGTTCTTAAAAAAATTAAATTTTCAAATCTAAAATATTATTTTGTAATTCATGAACTGTAAAATTCACAAACTTTTTCCAAGTTCATGATTTTGTACATAAATCTTGAATTTTCTTTAAAATTTTGTTACCTTTTCTTCAATTAGCTAAGTTTCTTCAAATGTGGATATACTTTATATTTCATGAACTTTTCTTCATCTCCAACATATTTTAAATATGCGAACTTTTTAAAGGTGTGTAAAGAATAGTTGCAACTCACGATATATTGATCGGGTGCATTTGCATGTATATATAAGTACAAAGGATAGGCACATACTCAACTGTACAAGGAAGGATGAGGGCTTGTTGTACAAGAAATGTACATCTCCCCCCCCACACACACACCCGCCCCTCCACACACACACCCCGTGGTTGAAGCGTCTCCATGCCCGACGCAAATAATGGACTGGAACTCCTCGAAGGACGATGTAGGCAACCCCTAGGTCATGATGTCGGCAAATTGTTGGGAGGTGGGTACATGTAGAACACGTAGACGACCAAGAGCAACATGTTCCCGAACAAAATGGATATCAAGCTCAATATGCTTAGTGCTTCGATGATGAATCGGATTGGCGGAGATGTAAACGATGGAGGTGTTGTCACGGTAGACAATAACAGCCTTGTCAACAAGAGACATGAACTTATGAAGGAGCTGAAGAAGCCATGAGCAATATGCAACCACGTTAGCCATCACGCGATACTCTGCCTCAAAAGTGGAGCAAGAGACGCTGGGTTGTCACTTGAATGACCAGGAGAACAGGGACGGTTCAAGATAAATGCAGTATCCCGAAGTAGAAGGACGTGTGTCAGGGCAATCGGCCGAGTCAGCATCAAAGTAGGCGGAGTGGTCGAAGCCTGAAGTGACAGTCTGAGATCCATGGTGCCTCAGATATAGCATAGTATCCGCTTCACCGAGGTCCAATGAGCATCACAAGGAGCATGCACGTGAAGGAACGCCTGCTGAACGACATACTGAAGCTCTAGTCGTGTGAGGGTGAGGTACTAAAGAGCACCAACAATAGAACGGTAGAACGGAGCATCCGGAGCCGGGGACCCATCTGTGGCAGAGAGCTTTGCCTTAGTGTCGACAGGCGTGGCCATGGGTTTGCAATTAAGGATACCAGCGTGGTCAAGAAGCTCATGAGTGTACTTCCATTGATGAAGGAAGAAGCCATCTACATGTCGAATGACCTCGATCCCGAGGACATAGTCCAAAGGGCCCAAGTCCTTAATGGCGAACTCAACACAAAGACAGTCAGTGAGCTATCGAAGAAGAGAAGTAGAGCAAGCTGTCAGGATAATGTCGTCGATGTAGAGCAGTGATGACCCACAAGTATAGGGGATCAATCATAGTCTTTTCGATAAGTAAGAGTGTCAAACCTAACGAGGAGCGGCAGGAAATGATAATCAGTTTTTAGCAAGGTAATTTCTGCAAGCACTGAAATTATAAGTAGCAAGTAGTTTGATAGCAAGGTAATTTGTAACGAGCAAGTAATGGTAACAGTAAATAGGGTGAAGCAAGGTAGCCCAATCCTTTTTGTGGCAAAGGACAAGCCAAAACAATCTCTTATTATAAGCAAAGTGTTCTTGAGCTTACACGGGAATTTCATCTAGTCACTTTCATCACGTTGGTTTGATTCATGTTCGCTACTTTGATAATTTGATATGTGGGTGGACCGGTGCTTGGGTGTTGTTCTTGCTTGAAAAACTTCCCACTTATGATTAACCCCCTCACAAGCATCCGCAACTATGAGAAAAGTATTAAGATAACATCTAACCATAGCATTATACATATGGATCCAAATCAGCCCCTTACGAAGTAGCACATAAACTAGGGTATAGCTTATGTCACTCTAGCAACCCATCATATAATAACTACTCCATAATGCAATCCCTTAGGTCCAAGGATGGTTAAGTGTCATGTAGTTGACGCTCAAATGACACCACTAAGGGAATCACAACATACATATCATCAAAATATCAAACACACATCAAATTCACATGATTACTTGCAACATGACTTCTCTCGTGACCTCAAGAACAAAGGTAACTACTCACAAATAATATCCATGCCCAAGATCAGAGGTTTATTGAATAGCATAATGGATCTGAACATATAATGTTCCACTAAATAAATCATATAGCAATCAACTACACAAGGTAATCAACACTATCACCCACAGGTACCAATCTGAGGTTCCGGTACAAAGATTGAACACAAGAGATGAACTAGGGTTTGAGAGGAGATGGTGTTGTTGAAGATGTTGAAGAATAATGGCCTCCCAAAGATGAGAGGATTGTTGGTGATGACGATGGCTTCGATTTCCCCCTCTGGGAGGGAAGTTTCGCCAGCAGAATCGCTCCGCCGAAGGCCAAAAGTGCTCCTACCCGAGTTTCGCATCGAGACGGCGGCGTTGTCTCGAAAGTCCTCTCTTGATTTTTTTTCTAGTCCAAACCACAATATATACCAGAAGATGGGCTCGGGAGGTGGGCCTGGGTGAGCACCACCCACCAGGGCGTGTCGGGAGGGGGGGAGGGCTGGCGCGCCATGATGTATCTGTTGGAAATATGCCCTAGAGGCAATAATAAATTAGTTATTATCATATTTCCTTGTTCATGATAATCTTTTATTATCCATGCTATAATTGTATTAATCGGAGACTTAGATGCATGTGCGGATACATAGACAAAACATGTCCCTAGTATGCCTCTAATAGACTAGCTCGTTGATCAAAGATGGTTAAGGTTTCCTAGCTATTGACATGAGATGTCATTTGATAACGGGATCACATCATTAGGAGAATGATGGGCTGGACAAGACCCAAACTACAAACATAGCATATGATCGTGTCAGTTTATTGCTACTGTTTTCTTCATGTCAAGTATATGTTCCTATGACCATGAGATCATGCAACTCACGGATATCGGAGGAGTGCCTTGTGTGTATCAAATGTCGCAACGTACCTGGGTGACTATAAAGGTGCTCTACAGGTATCTCCTATGGTGTCTGTTGAGTTGGCATGGATCAAGACTGGGATTTGTTACTCCGTGTGACGGAGAGGTATCTCGGGGCCCACTCGGTAATACAACATCACAATGAGCCTTGCAAGCAATGTGACTAATTGTTAGTTGCGGGATCTTGTATTACGGAAAGAGTAAAGAGACTTGCAGGTAACGAGGTTGAACTAGGTGTGGAGATACCGACGATCGAATCTCGGGCAAGTAACATACCGAAGAACAAAGGGAACATCATACGGGATTAACTGAATCCTTGACATAGAGGTTCGACCGATAAAGATCTTCGTAGAATATGTAGAAACCAATGTGGACATCCAGGTCCCACCATTGGTTATTAACCGTAGAGGTGTCTCGGTCATGTCTACATAGTTCTCGAACCCGCAGGGTCTACACACTTAAGGTTTGGTGACGTTTCGGTAGTATAGAGTTATGTATGGTGGTGACCGAAGTTTTTTTGGAGTCCCGGATGAGATCCTAGACGTCACGAGGAGCTCCGAAATGGTCCGGAGGTAAAGATTCATATATAGGAACTCCTATTTTGGTCACCGAAAAAGTTTTGGGCTCACCGGTAGTGTACCGGGAGTGCCGGTAGTGTACCGGGAGACCATCGGGAGGGGTATTTCGACCCAAGAGGCTACATGGGCTATGGGAGAGTAAATACCAGCCCTTAGTGGGCTGGTAGAAATCCCACACAAGGCCCATGAGGCTGGGAAGAAAAGCCCAAAGAGAAAAAGGTGGAAAAAGGCAAAAAATAGGGTGAATCCTAGTCCTACTAGGATTGGAGGTGGATTCCACCTCTCCCACTTGATTTGGCCGACCCAATTGCTGGTCCTTTGAGGGAAAAGCCTCCTCCTCTCTTCCTCTTATATATACTAGAGGTTTTAGGGTTTTTTGGCACCAGATTTCAGCCACGTGCAAACCCTAATCTCTAGCGCATAGTTTCTTCTCTAGAACGGTTTTCTGCAGTGCTTAGGCGAAGCCCTACCGGAATTGCTCCACCACCATCGCCGGAGCGCCATTAGGCTGCTGGAGAACTCTTCCTCCTCTCCACTCCTTCTTGCTGGATCAAGACGGTGGAGATAGTCATCAAGCTGTACGTGTGCTAAACGCGGAGGTGTCGTCCGTTCGGCGCTAGATCGAAAGGACCGTGAACAAGATCGGGAGACCGTTCGTGATGAGTTCACGGGACGGATCGTGATGATATTGCGGGACAGATCATGATGAGATCGTAGGACGGATCGTGATTGGATCACGGGACGGATCGTGATGTGATCGCGGGACGCTCGGCGATTTGGATCGCGAAGATGTTCGACTACACCAACCGCGTTTCTTAATGCTTCCCGCTTAGCGATATACAAGGGTATGTAGATCCACTCCCCCTCTCGTAGATTCTCATCACCATGGATAGATCTTGCGTGTGCGTAGGAAATTTTTTGTTTTCCATGCAACGTTCTCCAACAGTGGCATCATGAGCTAGGTCTATGTGTAAATGAGATCTCGAGTAGAACACAAAGAGTTTGTGGGCGTTGATGCTTAGATTGCTTCCTCCCTTGGTCAGATTTTGGTTCAGCGGTATTGTGAGATGAAGCGGCCCGGACCAACATTACTTGTACGCTTACGAGAGACCGGTTCCCTCGACCGCAACTTGTTGCATAGATGGCTTGCGGGTGCCAGTTTCTCTCACTTTAGTTGGATCAGATTCAACAAAGGCGATCCTTGAGAAGGTTGAAAAGAAAATTATGTATCACTGTTGTGGTTTATGCGTAGGTGAGAATCGTTCTTGCTAGAAACCCATAGCAGCCACGTAAAACATGCAACAACAATTAGAGGACGTCTAACTTGTTTTTGCAGGGTATGTTGTGATATGATATGCCCAATTACATGATGTGATATATGTGATGTATGAGATGATCATGTGATGTATAGATTATCACGACTTGCATGTCGATGAGTACGGCAACCGGCAGGAGCCATAGGGTTGTCTTTAAATATTGTATGACCTGTGTGTCAATCATTAAGCGCTATGTAATGCTTTACTTTATCGCTATGGTAGCAATAGTAGTAGAAGCATGTTGGGCGCGACAACCCCGATGGCGACACGTTGATGGAGATCAAGATGATGGAGATCATGGTGTCATGCCGGTGACGATGGAGATCATATCGGTGCTTTCATGATGGAGATCAAAAGCACAAGTTCGTGGCCATATCATGTCACTTATGACTTGCATATGATGTTAATCCTTTTATGCACCTTGTTTTGCTTAGGACGATGGTAGCATTATAAGGTGATCCCTCACTTAATTTCAAGATAAATTGTGTTCTCCCCGAGTGTGCACCGTTGCGAAAGTTCGTCGTGTCGAGACACCATGTGATGATCGGGTGTGATAGACTCTACGTTCACATACAACGGGTGCAAGCCAGTGTTGCACATGCAGAACACTGGGGTTAAACTTGACGAGCCTAGCATGTATAGACATGGCCTCGGAACACAAGAGACCGAAAGGTCGAACATGAGTCATATAGTAGATATGATCAACATGGTGATGTTCACCATTGTAACCACCTCAACTCACGTGATGATCGGACTTGAGTTGGTGAATTTGGATCATGTATCACTCGGATGACCGGAGGGATGTCAATTTGAGTGGGAGTTCTTAAGTAATATGATTAATTGAACTCATTATCATGAACATAGTCAGTAGTGTCTTTGCAAAATTATGTTGTAGATTACTAGCTCACGTTGTAGCTCCCTTGAAATTTTTATATGTTCCTAGAGAAATAGAATTGAAAGATGATGGTAGCAATATTGCGGACTGGCTCCGTGATCTGAGGATTGTCCTCATTGCTGCACAGAAGGCTTATGTCCTTAATGCACCGCTCGGTGCGCCAACCCCTCTAGCGTCGTTTGTAGATGTTGTGAACATCTGACATGCACGTTCTGATGACTACTTGATAGTTTAGTGCGTCATTCATTACGGCTTAGAATTGAGGCTCCGAAACATTTTGAACGTCATGGAACATATGAGATGTTCTAAGAGCTGAAATTAGGATCTCAGGCTCGTGCCCGTGTTGCGAGATATGAGATCTCCAACAAGATTCTTTGCCTGCAAGATGAAGGAGAATAGCTCAATCGTTGAGCATGTCCTCAGATTGTCTGGGTGCTACAATCGCTTGAATCAAGTGGGAGTTGACCTTCCGGATAAGATAGTGATTGATATAGTTCTCCAAATCACTGTCACTAAGCTACTAGAACTTGGTGATGAACTATAAAATGCCAGGGATAGAAATAATGATCCCTGAGCTGTTCGCGGTGTTTGACACCACGAAGGTAGAAATCAAGAAGGAGCGTCAAGTGTTGATGGTTAGTCAAACCACTAGTTTCGAGAAGGGCAAGAGCAAGGAGGGAAACTTCATGGATAGCAAGTCAGTTGCTGCTCCACTGAAGCAACCCAAAGTTGAACTCAGACCCAAGACTAAGTGCTTCGGTTATGAGGAGAGCGGTCGCTGAAGCGGAACAACCCTAGATACTTGGTAGATAAGAGGGCTGGCAACATCAACAGAAGTATATTTGATATACGTGTTATTGGTGTGTACCTTGCTAGTACTCCTAGTAGCACCTGGGTATTGGATACCGGTTCGGTTGCTAAATGTTAGTAACTCGAAATAAAAGCTACGGAATAAACGGAGAACTAGCTAAGGGTGAGGTGACGATGTGTATTGGAAGTGTTTCCAAGGTTGATGTGATCGACATCGCATGCTCTCTCTACCTTCGGGATTAGTAACAAACCTAAATAAGTGTTATTTGGTGTTTTGCGTTGAGCATGAACGTGATTAGATCGTGTTTATTGCAACACGGTTATTCATTTAAGTTAGAGAATAATGGTTATTCCGTTTACATGAATAATACCTTCAATGGTCATGCACCTAGTGAGAATGGTTTGTTGAATCTTGATCGTAGTAATACACATGTTCATAACATTGATGCCAAAAGATGCAAAGTTAATAATGATAGTACCACATACTTGTGGCAGTGTCGCTAAATGTCATATTGGTATAAAACGCATGAAGAAACTCCATGCTGATGGATCTTTGGACTCTTTCGATTTCGAATCGGTTGAGACATGCGAACCATGCCTCTTGGTCAAAGATGACTAAGGACCCCGTTTTCTGGTTTGACGGAGCGGGCAAGTGATTTATTGGAAATGATACATGTTGATGTATGCAATCCAATGAGTCTTGTAGCGTGCGGTGGATGTCGTTATTTTCTTACCTTCACTGATGATTTGGGTAGATATAGTGTATGTTTACTTAATGAAACACAAGTTTGAATCGTTTGAAAAGTTCAAGCAAATTCAGAGTGAAGTTTAAGATCATCATGACAAGAAGATAAAAATATCTGCGATATGATCGTGGAGGTGAATATCTGAGTTACGAGTTTGGCATACAACTTTAGACAATGTGAAAGTTGTTTCACAACACACGCCACCTGGAACACCATAGTGTGATGGTATCTCCGAACGTCATAGTCATGCTCTATTGGATATGGTGCATGTTATGATGTCTCTTATCGTTTTGCTACTATAATTTTGGGGTTGTGCATTAGAGACAACTACATTCACTTTAAATAGGGCACCATCTAAATCCGTTGAGATGACACCGTGTGAATTATGGTTTGATAGAAACCTAAGCTGTCATTTCTTGATGTTTCGGGCTGCGACGCTTGTGTGGAAAATGTTTTCACCTTATGAGCTCGAACCCAAAGCGGACAAATGCATCTTCGTAGAATACCCTAAGAATAGTTGGGTGAACCTTCTATTTCAGATCCAAGCATAAAGTGTTTGTTGCTGAAACGGGTCCCTTCCCGAGAAAAGGTTTCTCTCGAAAGAATTGAGTGGGAGGAAGATAGAACTTGATGAGGTTGTTGAACCTTTGTTTCAACCAGAGAGTAGCGCAGCGCAGAAAGTTGTTTCTGTGAAGCCTACGTTAGTTGAAGAGGAAGTCAATGATGATGATCATGAAGCTTCGGATCAAGTTACTATCGAACCTCGTAGGTCGACAAGGACGTTTAGTGCTTCTGAGCGGTACGACAACCCTGTCTTGGAGGTCATGTTGTTGGACAACGATGAACCTACGAACTATGGAGAAGCAATGATGGGCCCGAATTCCGACAAATGGTTAGAGGCCATGAAATCCAAGAAAGGATCCATATATGAAAACCAAGTATAGACTTTGGTAGACTTGCTCGTTGGACGGCAGGTCATTGAGAACAAATGGATCTTTAAAATGAAGACATACGCTGATGGTGAATGTCCCAATTTATAAAGATCGACTTGTCGCAAAGAAGTTTCTGGCAAGTTCAAGGAGATGACTGCGATGAGACTTTCTCACTCGTAGCGATGCTAAAGTCTGTTAGAATTATGTTAGCAGTTGCTGCATTTTTCAATTATGAAATCTGGCAGATGGATGGCAAAACATCGTTTCCTTTCTTGAGGAAATGTTGGATGTGATACAACCAGAAGGTTTTGTCAGTCCTAAGGATGCTAAAAGGTGTGCAAGCTTCAGTGATCCTTCTATGAACTGAAGCAAGCATCTCGGAGTTGGAATATACACTTTGATGAGGTGATCAAAGTTTTTGAAATTTATAAAAAGTTTACGAGAAACTTGTATTTACAATAAAGTGAGTGGGAGCACTATAGAATTTCTGATAAGTATATGTGGATGGCATATTGTTGATCGGAAATAACGTAGAATTTCTGGAAAGCATAAACGGTTGTTTGAAAAGTGTTTTTCAAAGTAAGACCTGGATAAAGCTACCTAATTGTTGAGCATCAAGATCTATAGAGATAGATCAAGATACTTAATGAGACTTTCAATGAGTACATACCTTGATAAGATTTTGAAAGCGTTCAAAATTGATCAGCAAGGGAAAGAGTTCTTGCCTGATTTGTAAGCTATAAAGTTGAGTAAGACTCAATGCCCAGTGACTGTAGAAGATAGAGAAAAGATGAGTGTCATCCCCTATGCTTCAGCCATAGGCTCTATCATGTATGCAATGCTGTGTACAAGACCCGATGTCAGCCTTGCCATAAGTATGGCCGGAAGATTTCAAAGTAATCCTGGAATGGAGCACTGGACAGCGGTCAAGATTATCCTTAGTAACTAAAAGACTAAGGAGATGTTTCTCGATTATGGAGGTGATAAAGAGTTCGTCGTAAAGAGTTATGTCGATGCAAGCTTTAACACCAATCCGGATGACTCGTAGTAGCAATCTGGATACGTATAGTGGAGTAGCCATTTGGAATAGTACCAAGTGGAGTGTGGTAACAGTGTTTACGGTTTGACATAGAAATTTGCAAAGTACACACGAATCTGAATGTCGCAGACCCGTTGACTATGAGACCTCTCTCACATGCAAAACATGATCGAGCCCCAGAACTCATTGGGTGTTAGATTCATAACAATGCAAATCACATGGTGATGTGAACTAGATTATTGACTCTAGTGCAAGTGGGAGACTGTTGGAAATATGCCCTAGAGGCAATAATAAATTAGTTATTATCATATTTCCTTGTTCATGATAATTGTTTATTATCCATGCTATAATTGTATTGATCGGAGACTTAGATGCATGTGTCGATACATAGACAAAACATGTCCCTAGTATGCCTCTAATAGACTAGCTCGTTGATCAAAGATGGTTAAGGTTTCCTAGCCATTGACATGAGATGTCATTTGATAACGGGATCACATCATTAGGAGAATGATGGGATGGACAAGACCCAAACTACAAACATAGCATATGATCGTGTCAGTTTATTGCTACTGTTTTCTTCATGTCAAGTATATGTTCCTATGACCATGAGATCATGCAACTCACGGATATCGGAGGAGTGCCTTGTGTGTATCAAATGTCGCAACGTAACTAGGTGACTATAAAGGTGCTCTACAGGTATCTCCGATGGTGTCTGTTGAGTTGGCATGGATCGAGACTGGGATTTGTTACTCCGTGTGACGGAGAGGTATCTCGGGGCCCACTCGGTAATACAACATCACAATGAGCCTTGCAAGCAATGTGACTAATTTTAGTTGCGGGATCTTGTATTACGGAACGAGTAAAGAGACTTGCAGGTAACGAGGTTGAACTAGGTATGGAGATACCGACGATCGAATCTCGGGCAAGTAACATACCGAAGAACAAAGGGAACATCATACGGGATTAACTGAATCCTTGACATAGAGGTTCGACCGATAAAGATATTCGTAGAATATGTAGGAACCAATGTGGACATCCAGGTCCCGCCATTGATTATTGACCGTAGAGGTGTCTCGGTCAAGTTTACATAGTTCTCGAACCCGCAGGGTCTGCACACTTAAGGTTTGGTGACGTTTCGATAGTATAGAGTTATGTATGGTGGTGACTGAAGTTTTTTCAGAGTCCCGGATGAGATCCTAGACGTCACGAGGAGCTCCGGAATGGTCCGGAGGTAAATATTCATATATAGGAAGTCCTATTTTGGTCGCCGGAAAAGTTTTGGGCTCATCGGTAGTGTACCGGGAGTGCCGGTTGTGTACCGGGAGACCATCGGGAGGGGTATTTCGACCCAAGAGGCTACATGGGCTGTGGGAGAGTAAATACCAGCCCTTAGTGGGATGGTAGAAATCCCACACAAGGCCCATGAGGCTGGGAAGAAAAGCCCAAAGAGAAAAGGGTGGAAAAAGGCAAAAAATAGGGTGAATCCTAGTCCTACTAGGATTGGAGGTGGATTCCACCTCTCCCACTTGATTTGGCCGACCCAATTGCTGGTCCTTTGAGGGCCAAGCCTCCTCCTCTCTTCCTCTTATATATACTAGAGGTTTTAGGGTTTTTTGGCACCAGATTTCAGCCACGTGCAAACCCTAATCTCTAGCGCATAGTTTCTTCTCTAGATCGGTTTTCTGCAGTGCTTAGGCGAAGCCCTGCCGGAATTGCTCCACCACCATCGCCGGAGCGCCATTAGGCTGCCGGAGAACTCTTCCTCCTCTCCACTCCTTATTGCTGGATCAAGACGGTGGAGATCGTCATCAAGCTGTACGCGTGCTGAACGCGGAGGTGCCGTCCGTTTGGCGCTAGATCGGAAGGACCGTGAACAAGATCGGGAGACCGTTCGTGATGAGTTCACGGGACGGATCGTGATGAGATTGCGGGACGGATCATGATGAGATCGTGGGACGGATCGTGATTGGATCACGGGACGGATCGTGATGTGATCGCGGGACGCTCGGCGATTTGGATCGCGAAGATGTTTGACTACACCAACCGCGTTACTTAACGCTTCCCGCTTAGCGATCTACAAGGGTATGTAGATCCACTCTCCCTCTCATAGATTCTCATCACCATGGATAGATCTTGCATGTGCATAGGAAATTTTTTGTTTTCCATGCAACGTTCTCCAACAGTGGCATCATGAGCTAGGTCTATGTGTAGATGAGATCTCGAGTAGAACACAAAGAGTTTGTGGGCGTTGATGCTTAGATTGCTTACTCCCTTGGTCGGATTTTGGTTCAGCGGTATTGTGAGATGAAGCGGCCCGGACCAACATTACTCGTATGCTTACGAGAGACCGGTTCCCTCGACCGCAACTTGTTGCATAGATGGCTTGCGGGTGCCAGTTTCTCTCACTTTAGTTGGATCGGATTCAACAAAGGCGGTCCTTGAGAAGGTTGAAAAGCAAATTATGTATCACCGTTGTGGTTTATGCGTAGGTGAGAATCGTTCTTGCTAGAAACCCATAGCAGCCACGTAAAACATGCAACAACAATTAGAGGACGTCTAACTTGTTTTTGCAGGGTATGTTGTGATATGATATGGCCAATTACCATGGATAGATCTTGCGTGTGCGTAGGAATTTTTTTGTTTCCCATGCAACGTTCTCCAACAGTATCGTGCTCACCAAGTGGCCCCTCTGGTAGTTTTTTGCTCCAATATTTTTCATATATTCCATAAAAATTCGCCGTAAAGTTTCAGCTCAATTGGGGATGTGTAGAATAGGTATCTGTGCTGTGCTTTTTTAGGTCCAGAATTGCAGCTGTCGGTATTCTCCCTTTTTGAGCAAACCTTGCAAATTTTGAGAGAAAAGACATTAGAATTACTCCCCAAAGCATTATTATGCATAAAACTTTATAAACAACATTAGGAAAACATGATGCAAAATGGATGTATCAACCAGCAAGTAGGCGGTAGTATCACCCTGGCGATAGAGCAACAGCGTAGCATCAGAGAGAGTGGAGCAGAAGCCGAGATGATGAATAAATGATGTGATGCGCTGGTACCAGTTGGAGCGAGGAGCCTACTTTATCCCATACCGCAGATGGGAAAACATGCACACATGCTCCGGAGAAGTGCCGTTGACGAACCCCGTGGGCTACTAGCAATACACCTGCTCCTTGAGATGACAATGGAGGAAGGTGTTGGATAGGTCCATCTAGTGCATCGGCCAGGCATGAGAAATCACGAGTTGAAGAACAGTATGGATCGTCTCGGGTTAAACAACCAGGGTGAAAGTATCCGTGAAGTCGATGCCGACGCGCTGACGGGAACCATGAACTGCCCAACACGCTTTGTAACGGTCGAGGGTACCATCAGGATGAAGCTTATGCTTGAAGACCCACTTGCCGGTGATGGTGTTGGCATTGCGGGGACGTGGGACAAGCTGCCAAGTGTGATTGTGATGAAAGGCATCAAACCCCTCCTTCACTATGGCAACCCACAAAGGGTCGTGAAGGATGGCATGAGCGGAGGTAGGTAGTGGCTACAGAGGTGATGTGGAGGCCAATCAAGCATACTCAACTGTGGAGTACTGGATGATCGGCCGACGGAAGCCTGTGCGTGCATTGGTTATAGGGCTGGCGGACTGCAAGGCCGCAACAGCCTCTCCTGATGCGGACGCTTCTCTAGAGGGTTACTGGGCGGGCGATAGGGCCGGCGAAACATCAAGTGACCCTGGTGAAAGTGCATGTAGTCCCCATGTGTTGTTTTGGTAATTGATGACAATCCTAATGGACTAATGTTTGCATTAAGTTATACATTTGAAGGAAAGCTCCATTTGCAATGCATGAAGAATATTGGATGAATTCAAAGATGTTTGTTCCATGGTTGATGCAAGAAGGAGATTGAATGGATTCGGAATGAATGCCATATACATATAGTTGTGCATCAAGGTTGAGCCATGATGGATCATGATCTTGAGAGAATGATTAAAGAGAAGAATTCTACATATGGCTTGAAGATAGGATCATGATGTGCTCATATGTTGAGTCATGGATGATTATGTCTTGAAGCAAGTAATTCATGTGAAGAATTCGTTGTGCCTCTCAAGAGATTGTTACAGAGCATGTAGGATAACAAATGATGACCAATATGGTATTCATGGATAAACTCTATATGGTCATATGATAATTGAGATATGGGTAATCATGTCTTGAAGAAATGAAGCATAGTGAAGAATTCAATATGGCATTCAAGGCATCAAGATTAAGCATGGAGTAAAGATAAAGGTTGACCAAGATAAAGATCAAAGAATCAAACTTTAAATGGTCAACACACAAGTGCAAATGATGCATCACATAAGATCTTGTGGTATGATAAGAAATCGTCAATTGCACTTTGTGTACTAACTCATGCTATGTGTTGTCTATGTTTATGAGGGTTAGGTTATTCTCATGGGCTCACATCAAGAGAGAGATTCCAAGTGTCCATAAGAGAATGACATCAAGTGTTCATGATCATGGTTGACAAGGGCAAGTTCAAGATAACCATCCCGAAGGATCACATGCTTGAAGCTTGTGGATGATCACATGATGGACAAAGTGAAGATGAATACAAAGCAAAGCTTCCCACATTGTGTATGGAAGAGCTACTTGAAGACTTCACCAATGTATTGCCTTCAACTTGAGCCAAGAAGAAACATCAACATCAAGCTCAAGTGAAAGGCTCGAGTCAAAGGTATTAGTTCCTTTGGCGTTAGTGTTGTGGGGTGATGACCATCGAAGAAACATATACACTCAAGTATGGATTCTCGATAGCTATGTAGTGTAGCTATTTTATGATTTTGAGTTATAGGGATCCTGCACTATTAAGAGGGGATCAAAAGGGTTCGTGATGTACTTGCTCAAGTCAACATCTTCTATACACAATTCCACTCCTATCCTATTTACCGAAGCAATACATAGCCAACTAGGTTCCCCAAAGTATATGATCTAACATGTGCATAGTTTTCACCTTCCATTTTGTCTTATCGTGGGTGGTTCTCTATGTGAGGACCTGTAGTTTTTCACTAGCTTCAAAACGAGCCAAAGATCATCAAAATCGGAGTCCGTATGAGAAAGTTATGCATGTTTTACTTTTGGGGTGCCTGCAGTTTTTGTGTCCCCGGATATCCGGGATCTTCCCCGGAAATCCGGGCCGCCGATGCCCATAAACTATAAAGAAATGTTGTTTGTGTCCCCCGGATGTCCGGGGCCTCAACTTTGGCCAGATGTCCGGGCCTTGTACCTTGACTGTTTTTTCTGTGTTCATGTGCACACTTCAGAGCCATCGAATGTCCGGCCCTTGGCCCGGATGTCCGACCCATATTTTCACCCATGCTATACACCCCTTCACGACTTCGTGGAGGGGTTGACCACTCAATCCAAAAGAACCCTAGAACACCAAAGTGGCTCCCTCTCACTTCTCCTACACCAAATCTCAGATCCCGGAGAGATTAGTGAGATTTCTTGAGAGATTTTCCAATCAAGTGATAGATCCACTCCATCTCCCTCTCTTGACCAAAGGAATTCGTGATTTGAGAAAGTCTTGAGCATTTCCCCCTTGATCTTGTTACTCTTGGAGGTTTGAGACTCCTAGGCGGTAGGAGTGCTCCGGTGAGGAATCAACTTGTGATTTGTCCCCCAGAAAGTTTGTGAAGGTTTGGAGGCCGCCTCAAGGTCTACCACTAGTGGTTGAGAATCGCCTTCGTGGTCATATCTCAAGGGGAGAATAGGGTAAGCCTTTGTGGCGTTGGTGTGCCTTCGTGTTAACATCCACCTCTCTAACGGTGACTAGCTTCCCTCCAAGGAAGTGAACATTGGGATACATCCTCGTCTCCGTGTCTTTGGTTATTTCTAACCCTAGCCACTACTTGTGGTTTACTTTGGCCACTTGACCTTGCATTCACTATATATATTGTTGTCCTCATTATATTGTGTTGGTTACCATATCGTAGAGATTCTTTTGGCCAACACTTTATAGTCCGCAATTCATACTTGCTACTATTGATATATCTTGTGCTTAGTGTGAATTGCTAGCTTGTAACATTCATTTCCATATCTTGTGATATACATTGAGTAAGTTTGTGTAACTTACTTGTGCTTATTCATATCCTCGTTGTTCTCATCTTGTTTATCCTATGTTGTTGGTGCACTTAGTGAGCCTAGTATATTTAGGATTTGTGCTTGAAAAGTATCCGCTTAGTTTATTTCCGAATTAGGATATAGCCAAATCCGTAAAAGATTTTAAAATGCCTATTCACCCCCGCTCTAGGCGACATCGTGGTCCTTTCAATTGGTATCAGAGCTAGGTCTCTCCTTATTAGGCTTCACCGCCTAGAGAGTAACGATGTCGACTAGTGAACTAGTGCATGATGACATATTTTGTTTTAATGGCACAAATTACATTATGTGGAGATTACACATGCTTTGTCACTTTCGGGCCATGGGTCCAAACACTTTACGGATTGTTGTTGTAGGGGATTCAAATCTAAAGGGTATACAATCTCCATCACCTGAGGATATGCATCTTGATAGTGAAGCTTTAAGTGTCATTCACCAAGCTATAACCTCCGAGGTGTTCAAGTCAATCTCGACTTGTTTGTTGGCTCATGAGGCTTGGACCAAACTTGAAGTTACATATGGTGGGTCCAACCTTGTGGGAGCCAATGCTATTTGGGAGGAAGTGATGGAAGAACTCTCCATTGCCTCCACCTCTGATTGCTTGGACACTTCAACATCTTCCACTCTGTCACAGGGTGATGACATGGTAAGTGAAGATATCTCATGGAGTGATGGTGTCAAGCTCATCATTGACGATCCGTCATATAGAAATGCTAGTATTATAGGTTCCATGGACACGAGCATATCTAGCACTGAAAACGTCGTACATTCTTGTGTAGATAGTCCATGCATATCATCTAATGATTCACTCATAAATTCTTGTGATGATATGCTTGGTCATTTGTGTTGCCATATTCAAAATGCCTTGGCTTCCTCTAGTTGTTCTATGACTAACCATGTAGAGGAAATCAAGGAAGACAAGGCACGCTTGATTGATGGAGAACCCTCTTCTCCAAAAGAATCATCATCAACCCCCTTTGTTCACATGTGCCTCATGGCAAGAGGTAATGACAAGGTATCATCTTCTCTTAGTGATAATGATGATAGTTGTAATGAGAAAGATGATGATGATGACTTGACTCAAAATCTCTATGAGATTGGGAAAACTCTTCATAGAGCTAAAAATAACACTTATAAAAGGTTCCAAGATGTTCTTGCTTGCTTTGAAAAAAGTAATGATTTACTTCTTAATGAGCAAGCAAAAAGTGAACAACTTGAACATGAACTTGCTAAGGCTTATCAATCTCTTAGTAACTTGAGGTCTTCAAAAGAAGAGATTGAAGTTACTCATTGTAAACTTAAAGAGGATTTTGAGCACCTTGACCTTGGCTAAAAGAATGTCACAGGAGAGCTCACCAAACTCTCTAAGTCTCATGAGGAACTTCAAGCTACTCATGCGGAGTCTCTAGTTTCTACATGCTCCTCTCATATTGATAATGATGCTTGTGCTACTAACTCTATCTTGTGTGAAGCATCGATATTGACAGAAAATGTTGAGTTGAGGACTCAACTTGATTTGCTAACTAGCAAGTATGGGAAATTGGAAGAAAGTGATGAAAAGCTTTTGGGCACTCATGAGGATCTTTTAATCTCTCATGATGAGTTAAAGTTAGCTCATGAAGCTATGGTTACCAAGGTAAGATCTTGTGAGTCTCATGTGGATATTAGCACATCTTGTACTCGAAATGCCTTATTGCCATGTGCTAGTCCTAGCAATTCCTCTCTACATGATATTGATACATCTTGTGATGAACTGCTCACCATGCCTTGTTGCTCTAACAATGAAGCTTCTACTTCTTCTAGTTCTTTTGTTAATACTAACCTTGTAGAGGAAAATAAAGAGCTCAAGGCCCAAGTCACTAGTTGAAGAAAGACTTGGAAAAATGTTGCGATAATAACTTGAGTGTGCAAAAGGACCCTCAAGACAAAATAGGACTTGATTTCATCTCTAACAAGACGAAGTCCAAGAATAGGAAGAAGGGACAAGATCAAGTCAAGAATTCGGCCAACATTATTACTTCAAGTGCAAGAATGTTGGACACCATGTGAGATCTTGTCCATTGAATAAGAAGGCTTCAAGTGTGAAGCATCAAGGGAAGTGGCCTCAAGTTCAATCTCAAGATAATGAAAGGCCTCTTTCCATGCTTAACAGATTTCAACCCGAATTCACATACGAGATTGAGTCTAGGTAGATCCGAAATTTGTTTTTTTCTCTTCTCTCTATTTTTTTTCACCAACTTTTTTTCTTCTTTTTTTCTCTCTCTCACTTTTTTTCTTTTTTTTTCTCACTTTTTTCTTTTTTTTTCTCTCACTTTTTTTATTTTTTCTCTCTCACTTTTTTCTCTGTTTTTCTCTCACTTTTTTTCTTCTATCCAACAAATCAGATAAGATGCAGATTGGATCAAGCGTAGATGTGAACGACCTCAAGTGTGATAATGACAATGACCGAAACAGGCGGTGGAAAATGATGGATGGTGGTGGACAACAACGAAAGGGATGAAGGTTGCGTGGTGGTGGTATATGGCAGCAGCGATGAAGATAGTGCGGCGACAGCGTGACAATCTGTGGACAGAACTCGAAACTCTAAGGGACTAGATGCTAAGATCAGCAACTCGACACAATGATGCAACCGATAATTCAACTATGCAAGCACTGAAAAGAAAATTGCAAAGGTTCAAACTGGCTTGGACAAAGATGAATAGATCTAACTTTTTTTGTGGCTTTTTCTTGGGCAATAGGTAAGAAAAATAAATCTAATATAGGAATAACTGAAGTTCTTACCGAGCAACCTGAAAACTGATATCACTTGATAGAGGCGAAGTTGTCCCTGTCTTTCGATGAGATGGTGGCTATCATTTTTGATGGAGTAGACTTTGACGATCCAACTACGAACGTGTGATGACGTCGCGCCTTAACAATCGCTAAACCAACTTCGAGAGGTTATTGACCACGCTGGAGCACGATCAACCTGACCACGAGGGTCTGTTTCCTACACGCAAACGAAGAACAAGCAAGAAACTAAGATTGCAATCTGGATATTGCGAATATAAGAGGAAACGTTTATTGATGGAAGTGGGGTTCTGTGACGCCTTTGTCTGGTCGTGGAACACAAACGAAGAACGCGAAGTGGCAGCTATGACGAACTTATAATCTAAACAAAAAACCCAAAGGAAAAGCTACTAGATTGATCTAGTTATATAGGAGCAAGGGGTGGCGGCCAAGGAGGTGGGAGGACGTTCCAATACACCCTAAAACCAACTCTAGGTTGTACAAGGCCCATGGGCCCAAGTGGAGGTGATGCAATACCTTTTGACTTGTAGTTTGACTCGGATTCTGCTGCAATGTCAGATTGTTTCATGGATATCTCTGCGATCTGGATGTATTTTAAGGTGATTCCAACTGGAATGGAACGCACATGAAATTTAGTTTCCCACAAAAAAAGAATCACCCAATTCCGAGTCTGTATGCATAAGTTGTTGGTGTTTTAAGACATGTGTGTCTGTGCAGTCCGAATATGAGTTCAGAACGTGAGAGACTTGGATTCTATCTTCTCTTGGGCTAAAAGTGACGTGAGAGAACTTCTTGAACAACACCTAATTGTTTCCTTTGACATTAGAGGACATCTTAAATAGCACCCAATCATTTCCTCTTTCTATGTGATCACACGTGGTTCATACAAGTGTTCGACCATTCTGTATTTAGGCATAAAATAAAAATAGGTGAAGTGTTTTTGTTCCGGATAACATAAATAAATTATTGTGTAATTCTTATAAGAAATCACCTCACAAATATGCATGTATGCAACATTTTTGGTCGTATCCAAGGTAGTCATGTCCTCATCACTGGGTAACCAAGGTAGTCCGTCAACCCGTCGCTAGGGTTCAACCCTCCATAGTCGAATAGGGGAGCGGGGTAGTAGGGTGGCGGAGGTGCCACCGAGCCCGGCTGTTGTGCGACGAAGAAGGCCTAATGGCCCGACGGACCCAGCCCGAGGAGTTGGGAGTAGGAGCACGTGGGATGGGCATGGTGTAGGCGTGCATCGACCCCGTCTAGGGCTTATGAACGCCACTCCATGGCGGTGTTGAGTGTTGGGGGTTGGCACCCTGTGGGTGCTTTTGAGCACCTAGGTTGTTGCGCTGCTGGCCGCCCCCGCGACCACATTGGCGATGCCGCTACTACTGTGGCTGCTGAGGAGGGGCGCCACAGTATTCGGAGGCCACGGCTAGTAAGGAACGCCGTAGGCGTCGGCCCAGGCAGCGAGCACCGGAGGTCAGTGCGGCTGGAACGGGGCCCTATAGGAGCCAGCGGGTGCAACGGGGATGAAGTCTGGTCACCGCGCGAGTTGCCGATGGCGAGGGTGATATGGACAGTGCGGGAGCGGAGATTCTTCAGCCGCTGCTCCTCGATACAAAGATATGCTACCACCGGCTCATAGGTAGGGTTAGCCATGAGGGTGAGGTTGGAAGCCGCGTTACCGAGATTCTCGTTGAGGCTGACGATGAGGGTGAAGTGGAGGATCTCGTCCCCAACCTTGAAGCCGACGTCGTTCAGCTCAACGGAGAGAGTCTTGAGGCGTATGCAGTAGGCGTCGATGGAGGAGTCGTTTTGTGACAACCAAAAAATTCCTGCTGCAAGAAGACGATCCGTTGGAGCTTGTTGTCAGTGAAGAGGCATCATCCCCATCACGAACGATGGTGTGGAAGATGTCCTTCCACACGGTGATGAGGAGCCACCGTATGATGGTGGTGTCAAACGGCATCCAATCGACGTCGTGACTCATGGTGAGCAAGTTGGCGGTGCCATCGATGTGATCCTGAAGATTATACTCACGGAAGAGGAGATTGGAGTACACCTTCCATGCATAGAAGTTCACCTCCTTGTGAGAGAGCGTGATCGGGATGCGACACTCGATCGACACGTTGTGGATGTAGGATGGATCGGGGACGAAGGAGCCGACGGAACCAGGGAGAAGGCGAAGGGGTTAGAGTAGTGGGAGAGGTCGAAGTAGGACATGGCGGCGACTGTGGTGACACGTGGGTGGGGGAGGTGGTTGTGCGGTGCCGGGGAGGTGGAGGGTAGGGTTTAGGCGGGTGGCGCGGTGGCGGCGTGGTGGCGACCCTGCGGAGGCTAGGGTTTAGGCAGGTGGTGCGGTGGCTGCTTGGCGGGCCGGGAACGACGGCCCAGTGGTGGAGGAGTAGCGACAGTGGCAGGTAGGGAGCAAAAATGGCGCGACGCGGCTAAGGTTAGGGAGAGGATCGAAGAGAGGCTAATACTATCTAGAGAATATGTGCAAATCACGATATATTGCTCGGGTGCATATGCAACTATACATAAATACAAAGGATGGCCAGGTCCTTAACTATACAAGGAAGGAGGAAGGCTTTTTATACAAGAGACATGCACAATATACATCTCAACAGAGTGAACTATATTCAAGTTTATGCTTTATTAGTTAATGGTTAACATCGAGAGTGAATGGTCCATGGTCAGAGCTGATAGTCAAAGTCAATGGCAGCGGCCTAACCAATATGTGCTCATGCGCTCATGGGCCGGGACCGCATCCTAAACGGACGTTATAAGCGCCAATTAGGAGATCTCGCCAACTGGGGCAACAAGACTCAAGCACATCGAGTGCCCATTCATTGAGCACACACGATGGGCCGGACCCATATTGCCATACACGCACATTGTTCTGTGTTTTCTTTCCGTTTTTTGAAATGCCTCTTTATTTTGCGTAGTTTTTTCTGGATGCAATACGAGAGAGTGGGATGTGGATGAGCATATTTGAGGGATGACCGCTCAGTACCCGCGGGCGTGCCCGGACGTGACCGCGGGCGTTTGAGGGCCCGGATTTGCAAGTTCCGACTGTAGATGCTCTAACCGAGTTAATCACACTAGCTTCAAGGCCATGCACCAGATAAGTCGATGACTCAGCCACCCAAGTGAGCCGAGCCGACACCCCACAACACGACCTAAAGTCGTCGCCCCGTCTTAGAGCATCTGCATCCGGGTGGCTCAGACCCCCCCTCAAATGCCCGCCGGACGACCCGGTCAAAAAAAATGTGACCCAGTCGGGCGTCTCAAACCGTCCTCAAACGTCTGGGCTAACCAGCAACCCTCATATCCATCCAAAAGCTAGAGCGGAAATGAGGAGGCGCGTATGCCACGTCGGATCTGGCTAACACTGGCCAACCTCGACCACCATCTATTTGTCCCGTCCTCTCCCCGAACCAAATCCTACTAGACACTCCACTGCCCTCCGCCCCCAAGCTCACTTACAGCGAACTCCGACCTTTGGTCTGAGACCTCCATCAGCCAAGCTGCAAACTGGGACCTCATCCATGTCGGGCCCAAGGAGGAGATGGCCGTCCACATTACACTTTGCCACGCCTGCAAGGAGAATGCCCAACATCGACCAGACTCCATTCGTCGGGAATCCAATGCCTGCACCCAAATGGGGCATGCATCCGGTGTGCAACGCATTGTCGATGCCTCGCCGAAGGTGGTTCTCTCTGTCTGGCGTCCACACATCATGGCGGACGCGTAGCACCTTCATTGACACTGACGATGAGGCCACTCATGGCCCATCCATTGAGGCTATGGCATGATGTTCCCGTTGTGCGAGGCAGAGGGCACGGGGGCAGCGAGAGCCCTCGTGATCGATGACGGAAAGGAGGAGTCCCACTCTCCAACACCTCAGCAAATGGCCTACAACCCCAGGCAGCACATCCGTCTCATGCTAGATGCGTCGGCCACCCTCAAACACGATAGATCGATCGTCGATCTCACATCGGCCGACACCATGAAGGCTCCAGACTCTGATGAGTAAGAGTAGGGCATGGGAGACAAGGGCGTCTTGACTCAGGTGAGTTGGTCCGTGTCCCATGTCCCACTCTACCTCACGGGCGACCAAACCAACATTTGGCTGGCTCCACCGGCCGTAGGACATGAGCACGGTGGAGTCGGACGGCCTTCGTTTTAGATTAGGTTTCATGTGCATGTAACAGTATGGGTTTGAGATTTGGTAGTTGAGGTAACTGGTTGTGGAGATGATTATTTTTACATGTGACCGGTCACTGTTCGCGGATGCGTCCATTCTTGTCCATGGACAGTTAAAGGGTAAGATTTGACGTATCCGATTGTAGATGGTCCTACACGGAACTCATGCGCGTGCACACACACACCATCCCTTAGTATGTGTACCAGCCGAACTAAGGGCATCTCCAACACTGACCCTCAATGCCCGTAACCATCCGTACTATGCGGTCTACACGTAGTTTGCCATCCAACGCGGTCCTACAATGGTCATTAGGGAGGTCCGGACGCACTTTCTCCTGCAAAGCGGAGAAAAACTAGGGGGGCTTTGCGGATGTCCGGACAGAAGTGACGTCCGCTTCTGAACACCCTGGCCCACCGAAAACCCTCCTCCCTCACCCGCGCACGTTCCCTCTCGACGCTAGCTGCCAGCATTTATGCCGTTGTAGAGCTTCCACTCCATATTGGAACCGTCCTAGAGCGGACGCGATCTCTCACTACCGGCATTGAAGCGGCGCGTTGGCCGATAGAGCACCGCCCGTTGCACACCTGATTGAACATGCCTTCTCGCCGCATTCAAGCACCTCCATTAAACCTGCGGGTGTCGAGAAACCTACTTCGACCACGCGTCCATTTGCGAGCCAGCCGACATTAAACACAACATCGGACAAGCTCCTCGTGCCTGCCCGCTATTTAAAGGATGCCAGACGTTAGGCAAGAATCACACCACTCCATCACCCATCTCCTCCTTCCACCATTTTCTCCACCCTTTTCATGGCATCTAGCGAGCAGGAAGAGCGGTTGCCCGGTATAAAAGACGGCTAGGTGACTCGATAAGCCTGTCGGATACAAGTTAGGCAACACGCTGCTCCACCTTCCTCGCTAAGCCCGACGAAGAAAGTGGCCGCTCGAAGCTGGCACCTCGTTCATCGACTCCCTACTCCAAGCCAACTCGCGGAGGAGTGGCGAGTTGCTCCAGACCAGCACGACGGAACGAGCATCGTGACCGACGTGGACAAGGCTATACTCTGAGTCATCCGACTTCAATGTTCATGGAACCGCGCCCCGTGGGCGGAGAAAGAAGCCAACATGGAGATCGGCGAGGCGTTGTCCAGTACGTATGCGACCACCGCCAACATCGAGGAAAAGCAGAACATGGGAGGCCGCTGCCGCTTGGGTTCCAGGAGGCCATCATCGGTGCTTCTATGGCATACACAACCGGTGTCTCGCCCTCCCTTACGGGCCACCGTAGTCCCTCGCCCGAAAAACGAACCCTGATTGCGCTTCATGGAGCTGCACAACCGGGATGCCCTCCTTCCCCTCTGCTTGAAGCACCCCCTTTGCCACTCCGATGAGCGGTGCAGTCAGACATATGGAAGATATAGGGGATGAATATGCCTCTGGGGTTCCTGACAGTCTAATAAGCGGGCTGTCCGATCTGGGTAAGACAAAGGGATTCGCCGCGGTCAACCGTAGACTAATGTAGTGTATCCGTTTCATGGGAATGAAGCTCCACGCTGCTGGGCATGCACATATTTTACCTTTTTTAGTTTAAAATGTTCAAAATATAAATATTTTCGTACAAATGTTAAAAAAATGTTTGAAATGTATGTGGATAGCATGTCCGGGAACTGATACTTTCGTTTTCGGACAGATGCCGAAACAAATTTATTGGTGAGTGTTGGAGATGCCTAGCCACTTTGTCAGTGCACGTAAAAGCTCTAGAGTCTAGCTAGCTTGGCCAAAAGTCATGATTATATATTCCAGTACGGTTCAAGAGTCAATTTCCTTGATGAACTGCGTCAAGATGCAAGAAACAAAGAGTATCACTCACAAAATGAGTTGAAAAGGAAATGTGTGTGGAAGATAACGAAAAGGACAAAATTAAAGCGGACCATGGCTTCCGATGCACATGGTTGGCTGCACTGCGGCCAAGTCAACTGTGTTCTTATCCAAGCGAGCAAACAAGGTAAGGAAACTGGTGTCATGGATCAATACTATACTATTAGCTCAGCTGATATACGTGTCATCTACGAGTATACCTGTTGTCTAAATATATCAATTTTAGAGGCACGTAATTCCGAAGGTAGTAAGAGCTACGGCCCTGTTTCCTCCTCAATCGTCAGAATGTTCACATGTTAGTGTCCGGTTATAATAAAGTAACCCAAACAGACCTCTAACTTTCTTCCTAAACGTTCGGACCCACCGACGTATCTTAAGTTAGGATTAAATCTTAGGAAGCCAATTCAATCAAGGGTAATCTAATAGAATATGAGAGCGTTCCCTAAAAAAAAATAGAATATGAGAGCGTCCTGTCACGCCCCCACTCACTCGGACCTCGGGGAGGAAGGCCGCTGGAGCTCGCACGCGGTTGGGCTGTGGTGCCTTGCCGGGGCCGGAGCTCGAGCGCTCCACGGCTGCTGTGCCCGCCCCGCGCTGCGCAGGAGCTCGCGGGCGGCAGGCTTGTTGTGCCTTGCCGGGGCGGAGCTCATGCGCGCACGTTCTAGAGCTCACGTGCTCCAGGGCTGTTGCATCCGCGCAGCGCCTTGCTCGTCCCAGAGCTCACACGCGCCGGTGCCGTCGCGCTCGCGCCGTACCGCGCCCGTGCTAGAGCACGTCATGGCTGTTGTGGCCGGGCTGGCCGCCGCAGCTGTGCGTGCTCGCCTGCCCACGCAGCCGCGTGCTGCCGCAACCGTTTGCTAGCTAGCCGCATGTAGGCGCGTCGTTGGCTGCTGGCCGCGGACTGCGGGCGTGCCTCTCGCCGCTGGCCATTGCGTACTAGCTAACCGCCTGCAGACGTGTCGATGGCTGCGTGCGTGCTCTGCAGTGTTGCAGCTAGCTGCATGCAGGCTTGCCGCTGACTTCGTGCGTGCTCTGCTAGGTTGCTGCTAGCTGCGGCCGGGCGTGCCTCTGGCTGCGCGCGTGTTCTGGGAGGTTGAGCTCAATGGCGAAGCTTGAGAAAATAATATGGAGGGGCAATGATCTTGAGGGGAAAATAATATGGAGGGGCAATGATCTGGAGGGGCATATTTATTTTCAACCGATTTTTAGTCAAAACATGCCTAATACAAAGGTATATAGGCTTGTTTTCCTTTGAGCCGGGGTTCATGGCCCAGTTTGGTCCCCACTAAGCTCCACCACTAGTTGAGCTAGCCGCGTGGAGGCGTGTCGCTTGGTGCGTGCTTTGAAAGGTCATGTACAAAATACTCGTTGAAATGTCAAAAAAAATGAGAAAGATAGTTTAAAATGTGTTATTTTTCTAGCACAAAATATGTGAAGTTCAAACCGATACGTCATGTCATTGTACGGACGTGCCCATAGATGTTTGAGACGTTTAATTAGTGATGCCCAACTGTAGAGCTCTAACTAACTATAGATACATACCAAAACAATATCAAAAGTTACATGGTTGTAGTACATCATGATGCAATAGTGCATACATTTTATATCGCACTTGGTGGTATACTAGGCTACTAGTATTTCTATTAGGCAGTACTAGGCTACTAGTATGTGGTATGTACAGGAAACAATGATGCAAAATTTGTGCCTCGGCCATGGAAAATATCCTTTGGCTCCCGGGTGTAGGTGCACCATATATGAATTTCTTAAGTAATTTTGAAAAATAGAAAATTTCTTAAACTTATTCAGAAACAAACTTGGCCTTTCATTGTATATTTGTATAGAAAGTTTCACCAAGAAAAAACTCGTGTCAACTTCAAGGAAAAAAAGAAAACAAGGACAAAAAACATGGACAGTAATTTGCATATAGTGTTGATTTTATTGTATTTTCACCATGAAAGTCATTCATTCGCTAAACCTTTTACACGAATACAATAGAATGTCAAATTTGTTTCCCAAAAAGTTTATAATTTTTTGACTTTTTTGGAATTACATTTTTTTAATATATAGGGTGCGAAAGGTGCTTGTTCGCCACAGGAAACACTCTTTCTCAGAATGAATGAATGAAATTGATTCAAACGGTACTGTTTTTGCCTGCAGATCTGCTTTTCTCCATGATCAATTATTTCGTTCAGTTTTCAGTACGCTGGGAAGGTCATCTTTCCTGTTCACTTATGTATGTCTGCATTGATTCCATACCTGAGTCAATAAGCCTTCACTTTGTTTTAATATCTGCATGTGGTACAAAGTTATCGCTGATACATGTAGCTAGTATGAATAGCAGCGATGAACCAACAATGGCCTGCGATTGCAAGATGGAGAAACTGATCATATCTGATAGCCACGATCATGTTCTTTCGAGAACACGTCATGGAAATGCATGTGAATCCTATATATCTAAGAGAGTGATTTTCTTATTTCTAATCATTTCAACATGCATGCTTTCACATCATCAAAATTATTGTAGTTGGTAGATTTATTACTAACTTCATCCACTAGCAAGTAGCATCTTGATCTATGCATGCAAATCCTCTATCATGCAATATGCATTAGTGTATTCTAAGTGAATTTTAAATAGCAGTGCATTGTGTGACATGCATTATGAACTGCTACATATTTTTCCTAGCCATCCAACTATGTCACATCAGTAACCATGCATAAAAATTATAAGTTGCAATTTTGCATTAATATATCCATGTAGTGCTTTCATGCTACGTATCAGGTCATTCATTTAAATCATGAGTTAATTTTTGCACTAAGTTTTGTGTTCTCATGGATAAGGTATATGTGTCGGGTGCTCGGAACATACCTATATAGTTCACTACCAGAATCAGGGTCGTTGCCGACGGCCCCCGTCGGCATACATCACCCAACACCGACCACTAGCGCCTCACCGTCGGCGTACAAAAAACCGTCGGCGTAGATGAACCTATGCCGACAGCCCCCGTCGGCGTACAAAGGCCGTCGGCGTAGATTCACCTATGCCTACGGTGGTCGTCGGCGTAGACACCCCGTCGGCGTATCAGCGGGCCCGGCCGCTCGATGAGTAACTCCCGTTTGACGCCGTCAAAGATATGCCAACGGCCCTGACGGAAACCGTCGGCATAGCTACGACGTGCCACGTCATCGATTCGTGGCGGGTGCCACGTCATCGATCCGAGGAGGTGCGGATCCGGGGGCGTATCTACGCCGACAGTTATGCCGTCGGCATACCTTTCGGGCTACGCCGACGGTGTAACCGTCGGCCTAGGTGCAATTGTATTTTTTATTGCACCTACGCCGACGGTTACACCGTCGGCATAGGTTCGATGTGCCACGTCATCGATCCGGAAGGTGTGGATCCGGGAGGGTATCTACGCCGACGGTTATGCCGTCGGCATACCTTTCGGGCTACGCCGACGGTTACACCGTCGGCGTAGGTGCACTTTTTTTTACATCTACGCCGACGATTACACCGTCGGCATAGGTACACTTTTTTTGGCCTACGCCGACGGTCTAACCATCGGCATAGGTGCATTATTTTTTAAAAATCTTTCCCTGTATTAAAATTTATTTTAATTAAGAAGTCTATAGACCATGTCCATGTTATATATAGTCTACACACCGTTTTTTCAATGTATCGTCTATTTAGGAGTGTGTATAGGCGCGAAAAAAATCATGTTATATATAGTCTGCACATAGTCTTGACGAACATCGCAGCCGCTTACACCTAAAGGGGGGAAACGTTGGCGTAGGGTTGACACGGAGGGAATCTTATTCTAAGATGTTGCTATGGGCTAACCTATCATAGCCAGGTGAAAATACCCCACGGTCAAACCCCGTCCGGTGAAAGTCAAAGAGGTAGATCCGTCCGGTCAACAATGCGAGGGTTCGACGGAACGGGGTACTTGGGGGGGTTGGCAATGCCATCAGGTCTTACGTTGGACCCTCTTACACGCATGGAATTGTGATGGCAAGTGCAAGCACCCCGCATGCGTCTCCGGAGTGTGTCCCTCCCCAGGGATATCGCTGCCGGCATCACACGGAGTGTGGAAACCAGGTGAAAATGTCCCTCGGTCAAACCCCATCCGGTGAAAGTCAAAAGGGTAGATCCATTCGATCAACAATGCCAGGTATGATGGGATGGGGGACCTAGGGGTGGGTTGGGCCCGGACTTTGATCCGAAGTAAACCTATGGGCTGGCCTATCACAGCCAGGTGAAAATGACCCTCGGTCAAACCCCGTCCAGTGGAAGTCAAAGGGGTAGATCCGTCCGGTCAAGAGTGTCAGGGTTAGACGGGATGGGGGACCTGGAGGGGGCTATGCCGCTAGGTCTTGCCCTGGCCCTCTTACGATCGGAAAATGTGGCATCGGGTCGACACCGAGGGAATCTTGCGGTGGGTTGGGCCCGGACCTTGTGCTAAGATGTTGCTATGGGCTGCCTATCACAGCCAGGTGGAAATGACCCTCGGTCAAACCCCGTACAGTGGAAGTCAAAGGGGTAGATCCGTACGGTCAACAGTGTCAGGGTTAGACAGGACGGGGGACCTAGAGGGGGGCTATGCCACCAGGTCTTGCCCTGGGCCCTCTTACGTTCGGAAAATGTGGCATCGGGTCGACACTGAGGGAATCTTGCACTGGGTTGGGCCCGGAACTTGTGCTAAGATGTTGCTATGGGCTGGCCTATCATAGCCAGGTGAAAATGTCCCTCGGTCAAACCCCGTCTGGTGAAAGTCAAAGGGGTAGATCCGCTCAGTGAACAGTATCAGGGTTAGACGGGACGAGGGACCTGGGGGTGGTAATGCCGCTAGGTCTTGCGCTGGGCCCTCTTACGGTGTGAAACTATGGCATCAGGTCAATACCGAAGGAATCTTGCAGTGGGTTGGGCCAGGACTTTAATCTGAAGTAAACCTATGGGCCGGCCTATCACAGCAAGGTGAAAATGACCCGCGGTCAAACCCAGTCCGGTGGAAGTCAAAGGGGTAGATCCGTCCGGTCAAGAGTGTCAGGGTTAGACGGGACGGGGGACCTGGAGGGTGCTATGCCATCAGGTCTTGCCCTGGCCCTCTTATGTTCAGAAAATGTGGCATCGGGTCGACACCGAGGGAATCTTGCGGTGGGTTGGGCCCGGACCTTGTGCTAAGATGTTGCTATGGGCTGCCTATCATAGCCATGTGGAAATGACCCTCGGTCAAACCCCATCCGGTGGAAGTCAAGGGGATAGATCCGTGCGGTCAACAGTGTCAGGGTTAGACAGGATGGGGGACCTGAAGGGGGGCTATGCCGCCAGGTCTTGCCCTGGGCCCTCATACGTTTGGTAAATGTGGCATCGGGTCGACACCGAGGGAATCTTGCACTGGGTTGGGCCCGGAACTTGTGCTAAGATGTTGCTATGGGCTGGCCTATCACAGCCAAGTGAAAATGTCCCTCGGTCAAACCCCGTCCGGTGAAAGTCAAAGGGGTAGATCCTCTCGGTGAATAGTGTCAGGGTTAGACGGGACGAGGGGCCTGGGGGTGGCAATGCTGCCAGGTCTTGTGCTGGGCCCTCTTACGGTGTGAAACTATGGCATCGGGTCAATGCCAAGGGAATCTTGCGGTGGGTTGGGCCCGGACTTTGATCCGAAGTAAACCTATGGGCTGGCCTATCACAGCAAGGTGAAAATAACCCTCGGCCAAACCCCGTCCGGTGGAAGTCAAAGGGGTAGATCCGTTCGGTCAAGAGTGTCTGGGTTAGACGGGATGGGGGACCTGGAGGGGGCTATGCCGCTAGGTCTTGCCCTGGCCCTCTTACGTTCGGAAAATGTGGCATCGGGTCGACACCGAGGGAATCTTGCGGTGGGTTTGGCCCGGACCTTGTGCTAAGATGTTGCTATGGGCTGCCTATCACAGCCACGTGGAAATGACCCTCGGTCAAACCCCGTCCGGTGGAAGTCAAAGGGGTAGATCCGTACGGTCAACAGTGTCAGGGTTAGATAGGACGGGGGACCTGGAGGGGGGCTATGCCGCCAGGTCTTGCCCTTGGCCCTCTTACATTCAGAAAACGTGGCATCGGGTCGACACCGAGGGAATCTTGCGCTGGGTTGGGCCCGGAACTTGTGCTAAGATGTTGCTATGGGCTGGCCTATCACAGCCAGGTGAAAATGTCCCTCGGTCAAACCCCGTACGGTGAAAATCAAAGGGGTAGATCCGCTCGGTGAACAGTATCAGGGTTAGACGGGACGAGGGGCCTTGGGATGGCAATGCCGCCAGGTCTTGCGCTGGGCCCTCTTACGATGTGAAACTATGGCATCGGGTCAATACCGAAGGAATCTTGCGGTGGGTTGGGCCCGAACTTTGATCCGAAGTAAACCTATGGGCTGGCCTATCACAGCCAGGTGAAAATGACCCTCGGTCAAACCATATCCGGTGGAAGTCAAAGGGGTACATCCGTCCGGTCAAGAGTGTCAGGGTTAGACGGGACGGGGGACCTGGAGGGGGGCTATGTTGCCAGGTCTTGCCCTGGGCCCTCTTACATTCGGAAAACGTGGCATCGAGTCGACACCGAGGGAATCTTGCACTCGGTTGGGCCCGGAACTTGTGCTAAGATGTTGTTATGGGCTGGCCTATCGCAGCCAAGTGAAAATGTCCCTCGGTCAAACCCCGTCCGGTGAAAGTCAAAGGGGTAGATCCGCTTGGTGAACAGTGTTAGGGTTAGATGAGACGAGGGACCTGGGCATGGCATGTAGGGGAACGCGACAGAAAACAAAAAATTTCGGTATAGCGAGCACGCCCAGGACCACTATGGAGAATGCATACAAGGTTTGATCTGATCCGTACCGACTCGTAGCGCAGCGGAAGAAGAGTCTGTGGAGATCGTTGGTGCAGATCCCCGCAGCTAGGATTTACAACCTCCCAACCGCGAGGATGTACTCCCTCGTCGGACAGCCCTTCGGGAGGCGGTCGGACAGTCCCCCGGACGATGTCGCGGACAGCCCTTCGGGAGGACCCTCGAAACTCGAACGGAGACTCGGACGGCCCTTTGGGAGGACTCTCGAAACTCGACCCGAGACTCGGACAGCCCTTCGGGAGGACACTCGAACAGCCCCTCGGGCAAAAGATCGAAACTACGAACTCTCTACGGGGTTGCACACATACGGTGTCATCTATCCGGCAGGGCTTCGCCGTCCAGAACTAGTTCCTACCGGAACCCAGACAGCCTTTCGGCTCTACGAAGAACTCTTTTCGTGGGAGGGAGAGAGAGAGCTTGCAAAGCAAAGCATGTGTATGAGAGCAAAGGATGAGTGTGGAGAGTGCATCTCCACCTCTATTTATAGGAAAACCCAAGGGGTAGGGTGGCACTTGAAATACCCAAAATGCCCATGAGGTGAGCACACCACAAGGGCATAAAGGGAAAGCCTCCAAATAGTGTTGCCTGCATCACCATGCCTGCATCACCATGCCTGCATCACCATGCCTGCATCATCCCCTAATAGTATTTCCACTATTCACAATAGTGTTTCCACTATTTACAATAGTGTTTCCACTATACATATATAGTGTTTCCACTATTTACAATAGTGTTTCCACTATACATATATAGTGTTTCCACTATTTATATATATAGCGTTTCTACTATTCAAAATAGTGTTTTCACTATTCACGAAGACATTTTTCTGCGTCCGTTAAATCCCAAATTATTTCTGTGTGCCTAGAATAATTCCAGTACCCACTAAAACAATTTTGGACGCGTTCCGAAACAATTCCGGAACAATGTTTTTCTTCAGCGAAAAGCTACCATAGCGGTTCCGGCGGCTCCGGAACACTTCCGGTTTTTTCCTCCGAAAAATCCCAGAAGTCCCCAGAATCATTCTGGCACCCTCCAAGAATTTCCAGACGTGTGCCGAAACCATTTTGACTTAATGGTATACTCCGAAACAACTTTTCGGTTTTACCGGAACTATTCCAATGTTCTCTCTCCGGAACTCTTCCGTTGTCTCCGAAACTTTTTCGGTGATTTTCTCTCAGACTCCCTGTCTAGTATTCAGCAGATAGATGACCCTTAAGCGTGTGACCCTATAGGTTCGGTGAAGTATAGACATGACCCGGAACACCTTCCGATCAATGATCAGCATCGGAGCCGTGGACACCCATATCGATCCCTATACCCACACGAATAAATATTCGAGTGAACCTCCAGTTGCCGTGAGCTATTCCTGTTGCTTCGCGATATGTTACAATTACCCGAGGTGAGAAACATCGGCATCCTCGTGGATCAACACTTGTCCACAATGCCGGTTACCTTGTTGCCGGTATTGTTCTCTTTTCTCGTTCCCATGTTTTGGCATCCCCGTGATCAAATCACAAAGTGTCTGGCCAGACGATGATGGATACCGTAACACCGAGAGGGCCCAGAGATATCTCTCCATCACCGAAGGAGCAAATCCCAATCTTGAGCTATCAAGTTACTTGACATACTTTTCCATGAACCCGTAAGCCGCCGTAATAGCCACCCATTTACGGATGACGTTTAACAAACCCCAAAGTTCATGAAGCAAGCATGAAGAAACTCGATACTCGCATGGTCTAAGGAATTATGCAAACATTAACTTCTCTGTGTTATTAACCATAAACTTATGACGAATGTATCTCATAGCATAACATCAATTCGGATCGATTCAACACAAGTGTTCTACCAACATCGTGCCCTCAAAATTGCCGGCATGGCCATGCCCATGATCAGGAAAACAGGATCATCATGCAATACTTGAGCCAGTCTTAGAGGCAAGACTAGGAATACAATTTACCATTTATTATACCACACGTGCACATGAGTTTCCCTCCAAGCCTCGTTTTATTTGCAGACTCGAGAATCATTGCAGTTATAGCATGGATCATAAACATTCATTACAAACTTGGAGATACAAAAGTAACTGATATTACTGCCTCTAGGGCATATCTCCTACAGACTCCCACTTGCACTAGAGTCATAATCTAGTTACATGGCTTCCCTAACACCAATGGAAATCCGGTGTTGCTCATGCTTTGCGCGTGGTAGAGGCTTCGTCATCGGGTCTGACACATTCAGATCCGTGTGAACTTTGCGTACTTTCACTAAACCTTCTTCGACATGATGTCGAATGAGTTTAAATTTGCGTTGAATATGCATTGTCTTATGGTGCGAACATGGCTCCCTTGCCTGAGCCACGACGCCACTGTTGTCACAATAGATCTCCACCGGGTCCAGAGCACTTGGAACCACACCAAGGTCTTCAAGGAATTGCTTGATACCGACAGCTTTCTTGGAGGCTTCTGAAGCAGCCACATATTCCGCCTCCGTTGTAGAATCCGCCACAGTCTTTTGTTTGGAACTTTTCCAATCAACTGCACCGCCGTTCAATAAGAAAACATAGCCCGATTGAGATTTGAAGTCATCTGGGTTAGTCATGAAGCCTGCATCAGTGTAACAACTTACAATGAGCTCTTCATCACCTCCGTACACAAGGAGTAAATCCTTGGTCCTCCTGAGGTACTTAAGAATACCCTTAACTGCGGCCCAGTGTTCCAATCCTGGATCACCTTGGTACCGGCTGCTAACACTTAGCGCATAGGAAACCTCCGGTCTTGTACATAGCATGGCATACATAATAGAACCAACTGCCGAAGCATATGGAATATCATTCATTTGTACTCGCTCATCGAGGGTCCGAGGACACTGATTCTTGCAAAGCACTATGCCAGGTGACATGGGGAGTAGGCCTTTCTTGGAGTTCTCCATGTTGAACCTTTTCAACACCTTGTCAATGTACGTGCTTTGGCTTAGCGCTATCAGGCGTCTTGATCTATCTCTATAGATCCTGATGCCCAATACATATGCCGCTTCGCCTAAGTCTTTCATTGAAAAACTCTTCTTCAATGAGTCTTTTATTTCGCTAAGAAATTTCACATCATTTCCAATCAACAATATGTCATCCACATACAAGATTAGAAATGCTTTTGCGCTCCCACTAAACTTCTTGTAAACACAAGATTCTTCATTGTTCCTGATGAAGCCAAACTCATTGACCACTTCATCAAAACGAATGTTCCAGCTCCTTGATGCTTGCTTCAGACCATAAATGGCTTTCTGAAGCTTGCATACCTTTCTAGCATTCTTAGGATCGACAAAACCTTCTGGCTGTATCATGTATACATCCTGTTCAAGGTTTCCATTTAGGAAAGCCGTTTTGACATCCATCTGCCATATTTCATAATCGAAATAAGCAGCAATTGCTAGTAATATCCGAACAGACCTGAGCATGGCTACGGGCGAGAAAGTCTCGTCGTAGTCAACTCCTAGAACTTGCGTGAACCCTTTCGCGACAAGTCTAGCTTTGTGGATAGTAATGTTACCATCCGCGTCCGTCTTTCTTTTGAAAATCCATTTACAACCAATGGGTTTTACGCCATCTGGAAGTTCTTCCAAGTTCCAAACTTGGTTTTCGTACATGGATTCCATCTCGGATCTCATGGCCTTGTGCCATTCCCTTGAGCTAGGCCCCGCCATCTCTTCCTTGTAGTGCGCAGGTTCATCGTCTTCAAGAATGAAGATTTCGTTATGAAACCATTCAGGTGGCTGGATAGCCCTACCTGATCTGCGCGGTTCAGTTACAACATTGTCTGAAGTTTCCGTATCACATGCGACAACTTCCGGCTCGGTTGTAGGGATAATTTGCGGAATTACTTCCGGTTCCTTAGCCATATCAACGGTTGCCGAAGATTCACTAATCTCATTAAGCTGTACTGTCCTCCTACTCAATTCTTTAGCGAGAAACTCTTTCTCGAGAAAATGTGCAACCTTTGCGACAAACACTTTGCCCTCGGTTTGGTGGTAGAAGGAATATCCAATGGTGTTATTTGGATAACCTACAAAGTAACATTTGTCTGATCTAGGTTCTAGCTTGGTTGGCTGTAAACATTTTACGTATGCCTCACAACCCCAAACCTTGAGATGTGACACACTAGGTATCTTCCCATACCACATCTCATGTGGTGTCGTCTCAACAGACTTAGACGGTGCTCTGTTTAATGTATAAGCAGCAGTTTCTAGTGCGTGACCCCAAAAAGATATCGGTAGATCTATAAGAGACATCATCGACCTTACCATGTCTAACAGGGTTCGGTTACGTCGTTCCGACACTCCGTTTCGCTGTGGAGTTCCGGGAGGCGTAAGCTGTGAAACGATTCCACGATCACTCAGATGTTGGCCAAACTCGTGACTAAGATATTCGCCTCCGCGATCAGACCGCAGAAACTTAATCTTTTTGTTACGATGATCTTCTACCTCATTCTGAAATTCTTTGAACTTTTCAAAGGTTTCCGACTTATGCTTCATCAAGTAGATATAGCCATACCGACTCAAATCATCAGTAAAAGTCACGAAGTAAAAATACCCACCCCGTGCGGCCGTGTTCATTGGACCACATACATCACTATGTATTATTTCCAATAATTCACCCGCCCGTTCAGGATGACCCGTGAACGGCGTCTTGGTCATTTTTCCCATCAAGCAAGCTTCACATGTGTCAAATAATTCAAAATCAAGGGACGGTAAAACTCCATCTTTATGGAGTCTTTGCATGCGTTTCTTTCCGATGTGGCCAAGCCGACAGTGCCACAAGTAAGTGGCGGTGGTATCAGCCTTCTTAAGGCGTTTAGCATTCACGTTAAAGACATCATTTCCACATTCAAGATTTAGTATGAAAAGGCCCCCAACAATGGGTGCAAATCCATAAAACATATCCTTACAATAAAGTGAACAACCATTGTTCTCAGACTTGTAGGAGTACCCGTCGTGCACTAAACATGATCCAGAGATAATGTTTCTACACAACAACGGAACAAAATAACAGTTACTAAGTTCCAAAATAAATCCTGAAGGGAGACGTAGAGGCATAATGCCGACGGCTTGAGCGGCGATCCCAGCGCCATTCCCGACACGCATCACGACTTCATTATTTGCCAGCTTGCGCACCTTCTGAAGCCCCTGTATCGAGTTGCAAATGTGAGCAACCGATCCGGTATCAAATACCCAAGACTTAGAATTTTCGCTAGCAAGCAAAACGTCAATGACATTAACTTGTATAACAATTATACCTTTTCCGGTTTTCCCGGATTTCTTATCTTCCAGATACTTCTTGCAGTTTCTCTTCCAGTGTCCTGTGCCCTTGCAGTAGAAGCACTCAGTTTCATTCTTGGCTCCGCCCTTAGATTTGCGTTGGAAGCCGGTCTTACCGGCACCCTTGCCTTTCTTTGGCTTGCCTTTCTTTTTGAAACTGACAGTTTTATTCACAAGCAACACTTGCTTGCGATTTTTCTGCAGTCCTCCTTCAACAGTTTTCAGCATGGCAAGCACCTCATTAGGTGTTTTGTCCATCCCATTCATGTTGTAGTTCATGACAAAACCTCCGTAAGAAGGGGGGAGTGAACAGAGCAACATGTCCATTACATGCTCTTCTGGAAGTGGAAATTCCAGGGTTTTAAGCCTTTCAGCGTAGCCAATCATATTGACTACGTGCTCGCCAACTGAACTGCCCTCAACCATCTTGGTCTCCGACATCATCTTCATGATATCAAAACGTTCAGACCTTGCATTAAACTTGTAAAGAGCATCCAGATCCTTGATCATATCAAAGGAGTTATGGAATTCAAAACGTTTTTGAAGCTCTGAACTCATGCAAGACAGCATGAGGCACTGCACTAAGTTGTAATCATCATCCTTAGTGGCCCAGACATTCTGTATGTCTACCGCGGCTGTTGCTGCCGGCTTTGGTGGAAGAGCTCCATCAAGCACGTACACTTTCTTAGCGCTCCTGAGGACAATCCTCAGGGTACGGACCCAGTCCGCATAGTTGTTTCCATTCGCAGCTAAGTTCTCTTTCTCTAACATCGGGCCTAAGTTGAACGCTCTATTGCGAGCCATTTGATCTACAACGGAAAACACAAGTTCATTTTAGACATTGTTCATAATGATTTTTGGCACTAGTGAATAAACAATTTTATTCTAAAGTGCGCTCCCACTCAAATCAATATCTCTCATAATTGATTGTGAGTGATGCAAGATCCAACTTTCAATTTAGCGTCAAGGATGTAACCATCTCAAGTGACGAGAATTTCAATTGGTAGGCCAACTTGCCAATCACATATCTATGTGACTCTTGTTCATCTTTCGATGCGTGTGTTCCGAGCTCATGACTTTCATGCCTGAACGTCAAGACAACCAAGTGATCTCGCTGCGAGGTCTCAACTCACCCGCCTCACACTTCTCTAATCGTTCGTATCCATGTAACCATGTGATACCCCGAAGAGATAGGTGCCGTGACGGTGCTACACTTGGGAGAACACTATCTACTTGATATTTTTGTGAGAGATCACCCTAATAAAAAGCGACTACCGCGCAATCAAGAAGGGTGCATCAAGAGGGATAAACATCTCAGGCAATTCATAATAGCATGATATGATATAGCCCCTTCTGACGGAGAAGTCAAGTATTTCTTCGTCTTCGGCATTCGCGTCGGTGTTCACCTTTGCGAAGATTGCCACCACCTTGTCGATGCACCAAATAATATTGCTATCTCTATAGCTAATAAAATAAGTGCATTACATAAGGTTGACACGCAAGTCATTAAAGTGCAATCATATGGCTCCAGCCATCATGCCGAATCATGACACGCAGGTTATGTTAATTACATCATATAGCTATCTCATACATAATCAAATTGAATATGAGCATTGCTATACCACATCACATGCAAACCATCCTGCAAAACCAAGTTAGACGCCTCTAATCGGTTTATGCAAAATTTTATTTTACGTGGCTTCTAAGGTTTTGACTTAAACCGCAGCTACCAACGTTTATCATCAAGTATGATACTTCAAGTTGCTAGATTAACTTTCCAGGGTGTATGAAACACGAGATAGTAAAATCTCGAGCCCCATACTAAACTTCGTCATACGCGTGACCCCCGTGCAGATCATATCTGCATTGCCCTTCGTCTGCGAAACATCCATCTTTCTTTAACTATGGTGGAACCCAAAGACACTGAAGCACTTCATTGATCTGTCAATCAGCATACTCAAGAGCAGCATGAAAGGATCGCGGATTGCCAGAACTTTGTAAGATTCCACCATTCCGTCAAGATCAGGAGTACGCAAATTCACGGGAAGCAACAAGAACATCGGGTAACAGATTTCATCTGCTACCCGCACAAATAATTTTCAGCAGTAGATCTCATCTACTACAAAATTATACTATGCAATACTCATACATCTCATGTATTCTAGATCATACCATGCATCTACTCATAGCCTGGCTCTGATGCCACTGTAGGGGAACGCGACAGAAAACAAAAAATTTCGGTATAGCGAGCACGCCCAGGACCACTATGGAGAATGCATACAAGGTTTGATCTGATCCGTACCGACTCGTAGCGCAGCGGAAGAAGAGTCGGTGGAGATCGTTGGTGCAGATCCCCGCAGCTAGGATTTACAACCTCCCAACCGCGAGGATGTACTCCCTCGTCGGACAGCCCTTCGGGAGGCGGTCGGACAGTCCCCCGGACGATGTCGCGGACAGCCCTTCGGGAGGACCCTCGAAACTCGAACGGAGACTCGGACGGCCCTTCGGGAGGACTCTCGAAACTCGACCCGAGACTCGGACAGCCCTTCGGGAGGACACTCGAACAGCCCCTCGGGCAAAAGATCGAAACTACGAACTCTCTACGGGGTTGCACACATACGGTGTCATCTATCCGGCAGGGCTTCGTCGTCCAGAACTAGTTCCTGCCGGAACCCAGACAGCCTTTCGGCTCTACGAAGAACTCTTTTCGTGGGAGGGAGAGAGAGAGCTTGCAAAGCAAAGCATGTGTATGAGAGCAAAGGATGAGTGTGGAGAGTGCATCTCCACCTCTATTTATAGGAAAACCCAAGGGGTAGGGTGGCACTTGAAATACCCAAAATGCCCATGAGGTGAGCACACCACAAGGGCATAAAGGGAAAGCCTCCAAATAGTGTTGCCTGCATCACCATGCCTGCATCACCATGCCTGCATCATCCCCTAATAGTATTTCCACTATTCACAATAGTGTTTCCACTATTTACAATAGTGTTTCCACTATACATATATAGTGTTTCCACTATTTACAATAGTGTTTCCACTATACATATATAGTGTTTCCACTATTTATATATATAGTGTTTCTACTATTCAAAATAGTGTTTTCACTATTCACGAAGACATTTTTCTGCGTCCGTTAAATCCCAAATTATTTCTGTGTGCCTAGAATAATTCCAGTACCCACTAAAACAATTTTGGACGCGTTCCGAAACAATTCCGGAACAATGTTTTTCTTCAGCGAAAAGCTACCATAGCGGTTCCGGCGGCTCCGGAACACTTCCGGTTTTTTCCTCCGAAAAATCCCAGAAGTCCCCAGAATCATTCTGGCACCCTCCAAGAATTTCCAGACGTGTGCCGAAACCATTTTGACTTAATGGTATACTCCGAAACAACTTTTCGGTTTTACCGGAACTATTCCAATGTTCTCTCTCCGGAACTCTTCCGTTGTCTCCGAAACTTTTTCGGTGATTTTCTCTCAGACTCCCTGTCTAGTATTCAGCAGATAGATGACCCTTAAGCGTGTGACCCTATAGGTTCGGTGAAGTATAGACATGACCCGGAACACCTTCCGATCAATGATCAACATCGGAGCCGTGGACACCCATATCGATCCCTATACCCACACGAATAAATATTCGAGTGAACCTCCAGTTGCCGTGAGCTATTCCTGTTGCTTCGCGATATGTTACAATTACCCGAGGTGAGAAACATCGGCATCCTCGTGGATCAACACTTGTCCACAATGCCAGTTACCTCGTTGCCGGTATTGTTCTCTTTTCTCGTTCCCATGTTTTGGCATCCCCGTGATCAAATCACAAAGTGTCTGGCCAGACGATGATGGATACCGTAACACCGAGAGGGCCCAGAGATATCTCTCCATCACCGAAGGAGCAAATCCCAATCTTGAGCTATCAAGTTACTTGACATACTTTTCCATGAACCCGTAAGCCGCCGTAATAGCCACCCATTTACGGATGACGTTTAACAAACCCCAAAGTTCATGAAGCAAGCATGAAGAAACTCGATACTCGCATGGTCTAAGGAATTATGCAAACATTAACTTCTCTGTGTTATTAACCATAAACTTATGACGAATGTATCTCATAGCATAACATCAATTCGGATCGATTCAACACAAGTGTTCTACCAACATCGTGCCCTCAAAATTGCCGGCATGGCCATGCCCATGATCAGGAAAACAGGATCATCATGCAATACTTGAGCCAGTCTTAGAGGCAAGACTAGGAATACAATTTACCATTTATTATACCACACGTGCACATGAGTTTCCCTCCAAGCCTCGTTTTATTTGCAGACTCGAGAATCATTGCAGTTATAGCATGGATCATAAACATTCATTACAAACTTGGAGATACAAAAGTAACTGATATTACTGCCTCTAGGGCATATCTCCTACATGGCAATGCCGCCAGGTCTTGCGCTGGGCCCTCTTACGGTGTGAAACTATGGCATCGGGTCAATACCGAAGGAATCTTGCGGTGTGTTGGGCCCGGACTTTGGTCCGAAGTGTACCTATGGGCTGGCCTTTCACAACAAGGTGGAAATGTCCCTCAGTCAAACCCCATCCGGTGAAAGTCAAAGGGGTAGATCCGTCCGGTCAAGAGTCTCAGGGTTAGACGGGACGGGGGCCTGGAGGGGGCTATGCCGCCAGGTCTTGCCCTGGCCCTCTTATGTTCGGAAAATGTGGCATCGGGTTGACATCGAGGGAATCTTGCGGTGGGTTGGGCCCGGACCTTGTGCTAAGATGTTGCTATGGGCTGGCCTATCACAGCCAGGTGGAAATGACCCTCGGTCAAACCCTGTCCGCTGGAAGTCAAAGCGGTAGATCCGTACGGTCAACAGTGTCAGGGTTAGACAGGACGGGGGGGCTGGAGGGGGGCTATGCCGCCAGGTCTTGCCCTGGGCCCTCTTACGTTCGGAAAACGTGGCATCGGGTCGACACCAAAGGAATCTTGCACTGGGTTGGGCCCGGAACTTGTGTAAGACGTTGCTATGGGCTGGCCTATCACAGCCAGGTGAAAATGTCCCTCGGTCAAACCACATCTAGTGAAAGTCAAAGGGGTAGATCCTCTCGGTGAACAGTGTCAGGGTTACACGGGACGAGGGACCTGGGGGTGGCAATGCCGCCAGGTCTTGTACTGGGCCCTCTTACGGTGTGAAACTATGGCATCGGGTCAATACCGAAGGAATCTTGCGGTGGGTTGGGCCCGGACTTTGATCCGAAGTGTACCTATGGCTGGCCTTTCACAGCAAGGTGGTAATGTCCCTCGGTCAAACCCCATCCGGTGAAAGTCAAAGGGATAGATCCGTCCGGTCAAGAGTGTCAGGGTTAGACGGGACGGGGGACCTGGAGGGGGCTATGCCGCCAGGTCTTGCCCTGGCCCTCTTACGTTCGGAAAATGTGGCATCGGGTCGACACCGAGGGAATCTTGCGGTGGGTTGGGCCCGGACCATGTGCTAAGATGTTGCTATGGGCTGGCCTATCACTGCCAGGTGGAAATGACCCTCGGTCAAACCCCGTCCGGTGGAAGTCAAAGGGGTAGATCCATACAGTCAACAGTGTCAGGGTTAGACAGGACAAGGGACCTGGAGGGGGGCTATGCCGCCAGGTCTTGCCCTGGGCCCTCTTATGTTCGGAAAACGTGGCATTGGGTCAACACCATAGGAATCTTGCGCTGGGTTGGGCCCGGAACTTGTGCTATGGGCTGGCCTATCACAGCCAGGTGAAAATGTCCCTCGGTCAAACCCCGTCCGGTGAAAGTCAAAGGGGTAGATCCGCTCGGTGAACAGTGTCAGAGTTAGACGAGACGAGGGACCTGGGGGTGGCAATGCTGCCAGGTCTTGTGATGGGCCCTCTTACGGTGTGAAACTATGGCATCGGATCAATACCGAGGGAATCTTGCGGTGGGTTGGGCCCGGACTTTGATCCGAAGTGTACCTATGGGCTGGCCTTTCACAGCAAGGTGGAAATGTCCCTCGGTCAAACCCCATCCAGTGAAAGTCAAAGGGGTAGATCCGTCCGGTCAAGAGTGTCAGGGTTAGATGGGACGGGGGACCTGGAAGGAGCTATGCCGCCAGGTCTTGCCCTGGCCCACTTACGTTCGGAAAATGTGGCATCAGGTCGACACCGAGGGAATCTTGTGGTGGGTTGGGCCCGGACCTTGTGCTAAGATGTTGCTATGGGCTGGCCTATCACAACCAGGTGGAAATGACCCTCGTTCAAACCCCGTCCGGTGGAAGCCAAAGGGGTAGCTCCGTATGGTTAACAGTGTTAGGGTTAGACAGGACGGGGGACCTGGAGGGGGGCTATGCCGCCAGGTCTTGCCCTGGGCCCTCTTACGTTCGGAAAACGTGGCATCGAGTCGACATCGAGGGAATCTTGCACTGGGTTGGGCCCGAAACCGGTGCCTCGTCGGGTCTATACGGAAGTGATCTTGCTGTGGGTTTGGCCCAGACGTTGCTCCCAAGTGTTCCTATGGGCTGACCTACCAGAACCTGGTGGAGATATGCACTGGTCAAAGCCCATCCGGGGAAAGTCAAAGGGTTAGATCTCGTGGTTAACCGCGCCAGGTTTAGACGAGACGGGTGTAGTTTGGGGTGGGGGTAGTAGCTATGCCACCAGGTCTTTAGCTAGGCCCTGCTACACGTCCGGAAGTGCGGTGGTGGGTGCAAGCACCCGACACGGGGCTCCGTGGTGTGACCCCCTCACCGATGTCATCGCTGCCGTCGCATGGAAAAGGAGGGAACAACCACGTACGGCAGATTAGGCCCAACAGACGCGCGTGGTCTATGTATGTTTATATTTAGATAAGACACATTTAAATTAATCAAATTTCTATTTAGGAAAATAAAATAAAATAATAAGAAATGAAAAAATGAAAAAAAGCTATGTCGATGGCCAAGCCGTCGGCATAGCTCCTTTTTTCCATTTTTTTATTTTTTTTATTCATCTTATCCCCTTGCATCTCTTCCTGGCCACTCAGCTCGTTCTCTCCACCCGCACCCACGCCGCCGCCGCCTCTCCCACCCGCCCTGGCCACCCCGTCGGCCGCACCGCCGCCCCGGCCTCTTCCCGACCCCTCCGCCGCCTCCCCCACCTGCCCCGCCCACCCCGCCGACCACACCGCCGCCTCGGCCTCCTTCCGATCCCATCGCCGCCTCCTCCACCACACCCCGAGCACCCTGCCGGCCGCACTGCCGCCCCGACCTCCTCCCGACTCCACCGCCGCCCAGGACTCCCCCTGACGCTGCGCGTTGCCACCCCGACCACGGCTGGCCGCGGATTTGCCCGGCCCGCGCCCCTGCCCGACCGACCCTACTGGTAGGGGCGCCGGCCGCCCCGCCCACGGCTGGCCGTGGCTTTGCCCGGCCCTGCCCTGACCCTCCCGTCCCCGGCCTCTGCCTCACCAGCCCCTCCACCAGCCTTCCACCGCCGGCCCCTGCCACCCCCTCACAGTGTGCTAGCATTCCTATTTTTTTATTCTTTTGCATTTTTTGCTACTTTTGGATGGATGAATGAATGCATGCATGGATGTTGGATGTTGTTAGGTTGATAGATGGATGTTGTTAGGTTGATAGATGGATGTTGTTAGGTTGTTGTTAGGTGATAGATGAATTGGTGATAGTTAGAAATGTGAGAAATGCAAGAAATGCAAAAATTTAACAAAATGCAAGATATGCAAATGATAGATGATGATGTTGATGATGATAGATGATGATGTTGATGATGATGATTTTTTTATGCTCCGATGATTGCTAGGTGATGATAGATGATGATGATGATGAAGATATTGTCATGTTCTTAATTTTGGTCACAGTGCAATTTGCAGGTTGTGTGGTGTTCCATCTCGGTGGAGTGATCGTCGTAGGAGCTGTTGGTCCCCGATCGTCCCTCTGCTATTGGACTACTTCCTCTACAACCGAGGGTGAGCTACGAATCATGCTAGTAGAATTTATTTTCAAGTCAAGTCATGTAACCTAGGCGTCTCCCATCCGAAAGGGTTGCATCGATAAATATGCATTCAATTGCATGTTTATCACCGCAGCTCTTTCGGATTGTCCAGCGTTTTCCACGGATAGCCCGAGGATGTGTAGATTGGGTATGTTCTCCATGCTCTATCCCATTCCAAGACAGGATTTCGGCGGCGCCTCCCCGTTGTTCTCCGGAGCACATTCTCTCGGCTATTTGCCGAGAGGTGTATCTGGAGAACAACGGGGAGGTGCTGCCGAAATTTTGTCTCGGAACAAGGTAGAGCATGGAAAACCTACTCAATCTACACATCCTCGGGTGGGATTAGGACCCTCTTTACCTATTAGAAATGTAGGTGGATTCAGTGCCGTCAACGCGGTAGAAAATAAATATTTGATGTGATTAATTCAAATCAAATCTTAATTTTGTTGTGTGGCTCCCAATAAAGCAGAGGATGGCAGATAATCAGTGGATGTATAGTGGTTTTACCCGTGGCCCCCGTGGGAATCGAGTGACATCAGAGTGGATTGCCAAAACCGATGGTCCAATGAGAATGATCCCACATTGCCCATGTGCGAGATATGGCAGACGTCACTCTAAAGGCAAGGACGAAATGACCTGGCACCTTCGCACGCACGGATATATGAAAAACTTTGACATGCCGATAAACTTTGCCGAGCGGGACCGTGGTAGAGAGGAGGTGATGCGTCAACGCATCGGTGGTTATGTGGACGACGGGGTCAGAGACATGCTAGATGATGTCATTGCTACAGAGGCTACACATGCGGCACCTTCAGACAATGAACTCGAGGAGCCGGGGGAGCCGGAGGAGCCGGAGGCAACCGCAAAGTCTTTCTTGGAGATCTTGGCTTCGTCAAAGTAGCCTCTTTATGCGGGTGCCAAACTCTCTCAGCTAGATGCCATCTCGCAACTAATGGCAGTTAAGGCTGAGTACGGCTGTAGCCAAGCTTGCATCAAAGCTTTTCTCGGAGTATGGGCTAACAGTCTTCCCGATGGTCATGAACTGCCAGAAAGCATGTACGCCACGAAGAAAATCATGAAGACACTCTCTATGGGTTATGAGAAAATACATGTTTGTCCGAAGAATTGCCTTTTGTTTAGGCACGAGTATGCGGATGACAAGTATTGTAGGAAGTATGGTTCCTCTCGGTACCTTGAGGTGGTCGGTAAGGATGGTCAAAAGAGGCAGCTATGCATCCCCGCAAAGGTTCTTAGATATCTTAATTTCATAAAAAGAGTGCAGCGCCTTTTCATCATGGAGGAGTCTGCCAAAATGATGAAGTGGCACAAGCAAGGGAAAAGGTACCATCCAAACAAAATTGTACATCCATTGGGAGGTGAAGCATGGAAGTCATTCGATAAAGAATACCCCGAGGAAGCAGCCGAGGATGGGAATATCAGAGTTGCAATAATAGGTTAAGGGGTCAATCCATATGGTATGTCACCCAATTCATACAAATGCTGGCCCGTGTTTGTTATTCCGCTCAATCTCCCTCATGGTGTCCTAATGCAACGCAACACCATGTTCTTGTCGCTGATCATTCCAGGGCCCGAATACCCAGGGAAGAATTTGAGAGTGTTAATGCAGCCACTAGTGGATGATTTGCACCATTCTTGGTACCTCCTGAGGTTGACATACGACCGACATCTGCAGAAAAATTTCTTGATGAAAGTTTGGTTGATGTATTTCATGCATGACTTTCCTGGCTATGCCCTATTCTGTGGATGGTGTACAAGTGATAAGATGCCATGCCAGTGTGCATGCAGGCTCTACGTTTTATTTGGCTGCAGAAGGGTCGCAAGTATGTAGCCTTTGACCAGCACCCCCAATTCCTCCCTCCAGACCATCCAGACAGGGAAGACAAGAAGAACTTCACGAAAGGTCGGGTTGTCCATGAAGTAAACGAGATTCCAACATTTTCGGGGGCAGATGTTCTTGCTCAGCTAAAAGCTCTCAAGTGTGAAGTCAAAGGGAAAGGGAAAGGCAAATGCTTCGAGGGATACGGTGAGACACACAACTAGACTCACATTTGCCCCTTCATGAAGCTTCCCTATTTCAAGGACCTCAAACTTCCTTATAACATCGATGTGATGCACACCAAAAAGAATGTCGCAGATTCCCTTTTTGCATGATCCTCAACATTCCTGATAAGACAAAGGATAACGTTCAAGCTAGAGACGATCAACAAAAAATTTGTGATAGACCACGTCTAAACATGCAACCTCCCACAGGCGGTCGAAGAAACTGGTTCAAGCCAGAGGCTGACTTCGTCCTTAAACCGCCAAAAAAGAAGGAGGTACTTATGTGGCTCAAACACTTTGTGAAGTTCACTGATGGTTATGCATAGAATATAAGTAATGGAGTCAATCTTTCAACGGGCAAAGTCAACGGGCTCAAGAGTCATGACTATCATGTATGGATTGAGCGGTTAATGCCGGTGATGGTTCGAGGCTATGTCCCCGAGCATGTATGGCGAGTGCTTGCGGAGCTAAGCCATTTCTTTCGCACGCTCTGTGTTAAAGAAGTATGTCCCGAGGTGATTGGACAATTGCATAAGAAGGCACCAGAGTTGATATGCAAGCTAGAGAAGACCTTTCCGCCAGGCTTCTTTACTCCGATGACACATCTCATTTTACACCTCGCGAAAGAGGTATTGTTGGGGGGGGGGGGCTGTGCAGAATCGTTGGCAGTACGGCCCTGAGAGACAAAACAAGCATCTCCGAAAAAAATGTGGAAACAAAGCTAAGATTGAAGCTTCCATAGCTGAGGCAGTTATCCTTGAGGAGGTGTCAAACCTCAGGACATCGTACTATCCAGACCACGTTCCCAGCCTGCATAATAAGGTGCCTCGATACAATACGGAAGATCCCAGGTATAAACCCAACCTTGATCTATTCAGCGGGCAAGGTGGCAGGGCTGGGTGCTCAAAATCTTATAACATGCCAGAACAAGAGTGGGTGGACATCATGTTCTATGTCTTGCACAACATCAAGGAAGTTGAGGAGGAGTGGATGAGGTAATACCACCACACCATTCCTTTATGTCTTGCACAACATCATGTTCTATGTTCTCTTAGTATAGGCCTAAACACTGCTTTTCTTCTTTCAGCCAATTCATTTATGAGGAGTGGAAGGGAATGATTGATCCTACTCAGGCGGAGGCACTTACTCTTCTTTGACATGGAAACCCTGGAAGGCAAAAAAATTTGCTTGGTTCATGGCTAAAGTAATTTTTCACATTCCCCAAAATTGTAGGGAACTTACTCTTCTTCGACATGAACATTTTATTATTTAACCAAACAATTTCAATTAAACTTGTAGGGAAAAGATCGGAACATATCTATGGATGAAGAATTGAGATGGGTTTCCATGGGTTTTAACCCTTCGGTCATGACATGTGAAAAGTATGATGTGAATGAGTATCGATTCCATACAGAGGAGCACCAGAACAACCGGACTCATCCCAAAACTATAAATACTGGAGTGTACACCCCAGGTCAAAATGGAGTTCAGTATTACGGAAGGGTAGGAAAAATATACGAGCTTTCCTTCAGTCGTGGCCGCGAAACCCTAAGTCTCCCTGTGTTCAAATGCCGATGGTTCGACCCAGTAAAGGGGCTGAGACATACGCCTTCGTATGGTTTGGTCGAAGTTAAACCATCAACCGTCTATGCTGGAGCCGATCTCTTTATTGTGGCTACCCAAGCCACACAAGTTTATTATCTGCCTTACCCATGCCAGAAGGAATACCTAAAGGGTTGGGAAGTTGTGTTCAAAGTGTCGCCACATAGTAAGTTACCGGACCCGAACGATGACGATTATTACAACATTAACCCCATGAGGTATGAGGGAGTGTTCTTTCAAGAGCAACTCGATGATGATGATGATGTGGCCAGAAGCGATTATGATGACTCCTTGGGTGATGATGATGTGGATCCAAACGATGACTTTGCACGGAATGATGGTGAGACCATTGTTAATGAAAAATACATACTTATGCTAGAAAAGTTGTTAAATGAAGACGATGACGACGAGGAAGAGCCTCCACCTCTGTTCGACAATGAAGATGATATGTGTGATAGTGATACTGACAGTGATGATTCGCATGGGTCCTAGCAGATGTACGTTTCATGTCTTTTTACTATGGTTTATTAATATGCTTATTTATCAATGTCTTTTTTATACGGGTTTTTTCTTCCTTATTTTTATACTAATTGTTTATTCTCATCTCAATGCAGGTTTGCTAAGCATGGGCAAGGGCAAGGCCGATGGCACGGGTTTACTAAGCAAACTCAAATCGATTACTAGTCGGAGTGGTCGAGGCCGTAATATTCTGTCTTGACTACTTGAGGATGACTCCTCATAGGGAGGTCAAGGGAGAGGTGCCCCTAGAGGTGGAGGGGGTGCGGGGAGAGGCCCTAGAGGTGGAGGGGGTGCGGGGCGAGGCCCTAGAGGTGGTGGGGGTGGTCAGGGCCAGAAACAACACTCCCTCACCGACTTAGGGGTGCCTTTTACAAGGCCCTCTTGTAGTGAGGTACCCTCCTCTAGTGAGGTACCCTTTACTGAGGAGGAGGAGTTTTGCGAGGAGGTTGAGGAGGAGGAGAGGAGGAGGAGTTTGGGGAGGGGGAGGAGGTTGGTGGTGGCAGGGAGGAGGAGGAGGTTGGTGGTGGCAGGGAGGAGGAGGAGGTTGGTGGTGGCAGGGAGGGGGAGGAGGAGGTTGGTGGTGGTAGAGAGGGGGACGGGGTTGGCAACAACAAGGGGTGGTTGCGTGGTCGAGCAAGACTCCCCCCCGAACCTGATACGGAGGAGCAGAAGTGAATCATTACGCCAAAGGGGAAAGAGTAAGTGCCTCTTAATCATATTTAATTCTTTTGCTTGTAAACATGCTCATATTTTCTATCTTTTGTAGGGGCTGGGAGGTTCCTCCAAAATCCCGTGTTCCCAACGGTGTCATCACTATCTTGCTAAAGGAATATTGGCCGGGGTTGTTCGTTCCGGACCCAGTGAAGCACCCAGAGCACCGGGTTTTGTCTATGACCTGGAACCACTACAAATTGGCTACCCATGCGGACTATCCGTCACATGCTAAGGCTGTGGAAATTTTTTTTGGGTAAGTTCTCTTCAGAATCATGAGTCTTGAGTTTCGTCCATAGTTTTCCATCGAATGGTTTGACTCATGGCTTCTTCCATTCTGTTTTCATGAATAACTATAGAAATACTATTGAGCTCTTGAGGAGAACAAGCCCATTGTCGAGAAGCTGTTTAGAGAGCTGCAAAGAAGCAGGCCCGCCAGATCCGGTACGAGGTGCGCTAGGTGGCCATCTCGCAATATTATTACAACTTTCGTGACATGAAGATGCCCAAGGATTTTGTGCGGGAGGAGAAGCTTACCTTGACTACGGAGCAATACATGTTGGTAAGTATAACAGACTTTTCATTCCGATGTTTGTGTTAAATGTCATTGTTTCGTGTCAACATGCCACTATGCTTTCATTATGTAGGCGTGTCTTGGTTGGTGTTATGGAAAGAGGGAATCATGGGAGGCATTGGTTGATACATGGCTCGGTGATGATGAAAAGTGGGCTGCTAAAAGGATCCAAAACCGGGCTAATCGAAAATGACGGAACACATAGTCAGGGAAACCGGAACCATTGGGGCCACAAGAAAGTTCAGGTATATCTATGTACATGAAACATTTTTCTTCTTCTATGTATGACTAACCTCTGTTTGGTGCTGCTTGGTGGTGCAGGAGGAGAAACTGAAGGGGCCGCTCTCAGACATGGAGGCGTGGGAGCTAGCCCATGTGCGGACTAGGCCCAAGGAAGGCAAGGGCAAGTACTATGGCAACTCGGGCGAGCACCTTGAGACCTACAAGAAGGTGTATAATCTCTACAATCCTGACACACCTGACCCCATAAAAGAGGCTACGGACGACAGGGCGATGGTCGGCATAGGGCCGAAGAGTCATGGTCGACAGCGAGTTCTGGATGTCGTGGTCACTCCTTCTATCTCCTACACACATCTTCGAGTTACCAACCCGAGCCTAAACCCGCAGCCGAGGGCGGCAAGTGCACACTCAATGTCCCTCCTAGACCATCAACACTCTGTAAGAATTTCCCCTCTTATCTTCCTTTTTCTCATTTTATTTTCCACACCAAGATGTTCTTATGAGTTTCATCATCTTATATTGAAGTCCTACATGGAGTACCAACATCAAGAGACCATGGCGTGGAACGCGAGACTTGCAGCAGTCTCGGACCACGCCAGTCGCATGATGAAGGTTAGTTTAGCCCCTTTCATTTGACTTTCACATTTGCATTCTCATTTCTTCTAACCTTCGTGTGTGCTTCATCAACTAACATGCAGCTCGTTTTTTAGTCCATGGCGGCCGGAACGGTTCCTATAATGGAACCACCACCAGCACCTGCTGGAGAACAACCAATTCTGCTTACGTTTGAAGACTTTGTGGCACAACACTGTCCGACTCCAGTTAGTACATCCCCAAACTATCAAACTACTTATCGTGCATTCAACACTATCATATATCTCTATAACATCTCTTTTCAAACATGTAGGGAACTGATCGATCCTCCGTTGGTGGTGATGCCAATTCTGGCATCACTCCCGAGTCACGGAGCCCGGTCACTCCAATCCACCGAGGAGGTGGCGGTCACGATCTTGCCGGTAGCGCTGCTGGTAGTAGTGACGACCTTGGCTTTGGCGGTCTTGGCGGTACCGAACTTGGTGGTGGACCTCTTGACGCTTAAGCCTCTTGGTGGTGGTGGTCATGACTTATGTTTCATCCATTCATATTATGTTGTTCAGACATATGTTGTGTTGTTTCGACGTATGTTTTATTGATTTCACATATGTTGTGATGGTAATACTTATATTGTGGTGATAATGATGTGGATGTGTGATATATATATATGTTGTGTACTAGTTGTGATATATTTGTGATGTATATTGCCGAAAAATAAAACAAAAATAGGAAAAACAGCACCTATGCCGACGGTGTAACCGTCGGCGTAGCCCCGACCTCGGCGCACCAGAATCTGACACGTAGCAGGCTACGCCGACGGTTACACCGTCGGCATAGGTGATGGCCTATGCCGACGGTGTAACCATCGGCGTAGCCTGGCTTCGAGTGCGCCAGAAGCTGCCACGTGGCAGGGCTATGCCAACGGGTACACCGTCGGCATAGGTGCTGGCCTATGCCGACGGTGTAACCGTCGACGTAGCCTGGCTTCGGGTGTGCCAGAAGCTGCCATGTGGTAGGGCTACCCCGACGGTTACACCGTCAGCGTAGGTGCTGGCCTATGCCGATGGTGTAACCTCGGTGTATACCCGCCACGTGGCAGCTTCCGGTTGGAGCACGAACTCCGCCATCGCCGTCTACCGCCGTCACGTGAGAATGGACGCCGGCGGCCCATCTATGCCGACGGTCGTATGGCCGGAGGTCGGCATAGGGGACCTATGCCGACGAGAATACCCGGGTACGCCAACGTTCGCGATCCTGACGGACCTACGCCGACGGGGGCCGTTGGCGTAGGCCTAGGCCGACGGCATTCTGGCCTACGCCGACGGTGTCAGGCCGTCGACGTAGGGTCCGATTCCGGTAGTGGTTGAGGCTTCAATTTTTTGAGAAATGACACACTTTTAACAAACCCTATTTCTCTCTCTCTCTTTTATACATCATTTTGTTATATGCTTCATATATTTTTAATGTTTTAAAGTGTAAATCTGGAATGGTATGGGTAGCTCTTATCTAGATGACAATTAATCAAGTCTAATCTAACACCTATACAGTTTGATTTCCCTCGAAGATTCATGCGAATTTTTTTATCTTCATTTTTCTTATTAATCAAATAGCTTAAGAGTCAGACGATACTTTGTTAATTCTCATCTCCAGTTGACAATACTCTTACTATTTATTTTGTTTTGTTTTATGTATTTATGTAGAGCCAAATTATCCATTTCTTTTAACAAGATTACTGCAACAACGTGTCAGTATCGTCTCGGTTCATAGAAGGATAGGCAAAGAAGCTAACAAAATGATTAGGTATACAAGCTAGAATGGCTCTAGCTAGCCATCATTCTAAAGTCTACTCCTCTACCTACCGACATCGGCGACAGCGTGCCCAAGACCTCAAAATGGCTAATATGCAGCAGACCAACTTTTCACCATGGGATTATTGCATTTGAGCCCTTAGTTGTGTCACCCTCGACAAGAATACCCCTACTTTTGGAAAACACGCGGTCTTGCCCAACTTAGTTTGCTTGTCTTGTGTTTTTGCCCTTCCGGCACGGCTCCGTCCAGTCAGCGCCGTTTGACCGTAAGCGGCGCTAGATTTTGGACATTTTTGCCCTTGTCGGTGATTCACTTAGTACCCTTTCGTCCTCAGTGAGCTCGTTCTGAAGAAAACATAGGAGCGGCACAGCCTGATGAGGCGACGCGAGGCCTGACGAGGGGAGGAAGAGGATGGAGCGGTGCGGCGCGGCGCGGCGAGCTCGGGCTCGTCGAACTACTCGCCAGCGGCCGGTGAGGTAAGTGAGCTTGTGCACCTTCCTCCACCCCAATTTGTTCTAGGGTTTCTAGGATTAGTGATATTTGGGGGAAACTTTGACCTTCCTTCCCTCCCATTTGGTTTAGGTTGATGGGGTCGGGATTGTGCAGCTTATCTCCGAGTTCTATCTTCCGGATGACACTTATTGTGGATTGGAGTATCGCTCAAAGCATTGTTGCCCTGGTCACGGCCTTGTTCCAGCCCGTCGTGTTGCCTAGGGAGGGGGAAGCATTGGCCGCCAGTTTTTAGGGTGTCCTTTAGATGTAAGAATCTATGAATTTGAGCCGCTTTGCTTTAAGTTCCTGTTAAAGAAATATCTATTTTTTGGTTATTGTGATGTGCAACCAGTTACCACAGGAGTGTCAGTGGGTGGTTTGGGTTGATCCTCCTCCTCCATTGCGTGTTGCCCTGGCTTTTGAATACCTGCACGCAGAGGTAGAACATAGCTGGATCAAATGTCACAATTTGAAGAAGGAAAACCTTGAGCTGTCAAGAAAGAAGCTAAGAGGAAGAGATGAGATGATGCTTCTTTTAGCATTGTTGTTTGTAGGAATCTGTGTTGTGCTGTTATTTGTGTTGTAGTTGTATCACTTTCTGCTTGTTGACAGAATGGTACAAGTATGATGTATTTGAAGATGATGATGCACTTGTGGGCAAGATGAACATGCTATTTTGTTTCTGCAAACTAGTTGATGCTATGGATGGATGCAACGTAGATGCTAAGATATGCTATTTTGTTGTCGGCGACGTCGATGACAAAACTAAGCCAAAGTAGATGTAGTTTTTGTCGATGATGATCATCACAAATGTAGCAAAACACTGGGCATAACTAGTGCATAACAATACATAACAGTACTGGCCATCACAAAGCATTCAGAAGTTGATCATCACAAAGTACTGGCCATCACAGTGCACACACAACAACATCAGGTGCATAACAACATCAGTTTTTTCTAGTAACACTAAAGACTAAAGCAAAAGCCTCTTGCATTCAATACTGTATCATCTATAGCTAGGTATGGCCCGCACCCCTCCAGAAAACCCTTCTGACAAGCTTTGAAGAAAACAAACACTCTTCTAAAACACTCCTTGTAAAACTTCTTGCCTCTAATCTTGTACTCAACTGTGTGCCTGTCAATCTCTACAAGACTGCCAGGTGATGCCCTCTCCACTTCTGCTTTGAAAGAATAAAGAAGTTGGAAACTATCACTGTACTTGCCATATATGTTGTCAAGTGCAATCTCTTTGCCATTGTAGCACCTGTCATATGGCACCTCCACACCATACTTCTCTAACAACTTCATTTGAATTTCCTTAGGGCAAATGGATGGATTGTTTCTGATCCAAGGCATAGCAGCATCTGCAATCCACCTTCTTTTTGCAGCTCTCAATCTCTGAGATCTGTTGACACTAGGACAAGTATGCTGGTGTTGGTTCACTTTAATCTGAAACAAGATAGCACAACAAACAGTAAGTACATATAACAGCAGACAGTAAGACAAACAGTAAGACAAGCAGTAAGTACCTGAAATAGTGTGCTCCTCTTCATTAAAGAGGCATGTAGCCTCCATTTACACCTGTCATAAGAACATTTGACAGTGAACCTAGTTGGGTCACTCTTCAGAATAGAGAACTCAGTTTCAGCTTTGATTGAGTAGGTTGCAACTGCATTTCTGCAATCTACAGCATATGGGAACACCACACCTTCATCAAGTGATGGATTTTCCCTGTCATACATCATTACAGGTCTGTCCTCATCTGCATCTTAAAAATCTCCCAGATCCTCTTGCATCTCATCAGCATCTGTATCAGAAAATTCTGCAGGGATATAGTCCTTGTCTGAATCACACTGTACAGGGACCCAACAAAGATTGCTACTATCCCAATATCTCATCTCAACAACATCAAACAATCCCCATGGATACTTAGCACAAATGGCAGCCCTAAAATCCTGGTACGAAGTAGTGTTGTCTACAAACATTGGAAAAGTGAAGCCACAATCTTTTCCTTTAGTACCAGCAAAAACTATAACAGTGGTCTCCATCCTAATAGAAAGATAGAATGCGGTCGCTGGATTCATCCTATGTTAAAAAACATGCCATCTCCCATGAAAAAAAGAACAAAACCTAGCCTAAAGCATCGTTGAATCAATCCTACGGCAGTAAACACGAGCAGATCTAGGTCTGATACTTACCCCGAGGAATTTGCCGTGCAGAACTGTTGCCCTTATCGCCATGGGCGCCGCCACCGTCGCCTTCTCCGCGCTCCCATGCAGATCCGTGGCCCTTGTCACCGTGGGCGCCGCCACCGTCGCCTTCTCCGCGCTCCCGTGCAGATCTGTGGCCCTTGTCGCCGTGGGCGCCACCACCGTCGCCTTCTCCATGCTCAAGTGCAGATCTGTTGCCCTTGTCGCCGTGGGCGCCGCCACCATCGCCTTCTTCGCGCTCAAGTGAAGATGTGGTGCCCCTACGGTGGCGGCCACGACCGCAGACACGTTCGTCGGTCTCCCACATAGCTTGGCAATGGATCTGGCGGTGCGGGTTTTGCCGCCGCCGAGCTAGGGTTGGTGAGGGGGAAAGAGAGACAATAGGGAACGAGAGAGCGAGCTGGTTAGGTCGACCGGGGGGCAAGCCTTGTCCAAAATCTAGCGCCTCTTACGGTCAAACGGCGCTGACTGGATGGAGCCGTGCCGGAAGGGCAAAAGCACAAGGCAAGCTAACTGAGTTGGGCAAGACCGCGTGTTTTCCAAAAGTAGGGGTATTCTTGTCAAGGGTGACACAACTAAGGGCTCATTTGCAATTATCCCTTTCACCATTTCCCACCCCGACCCACCCCCTCCCGTCGAACGGCGTGGATGATGGCTTATGAAGACACCATTGTTTTGATGGCTCAGATATGCTAGAACACGAGGATGGCATCCGTCCAAAGGTCTTTCTCCTTGCGACGCGACGATGCTAGGCTGGTTCAACAGTCTAAGAGCTCTAAAGTCGCGGCCGGCATGAAAGTTGTTAGGATCCACCACCCAAGAACCTCAACCCATGCCGATCTAGGACACCACACATCTAAGTAGCCAATGATGCTTGGTGATTGGCTCTTGATCACACAACGGGCAACCGGGGGGGAGGGGTAGTCCACACTTCAATAGACGATCAATCCTCCAACATCGATTGTTGGCAGCCACCCAAGCGAAGAATATGCATGAGGCTAGTGCATGTGATCGCTAAGATATCTCAATAGCCGGAGGAGACAACAAACCCACCTAGAAAGCACCATAGGCCAATCTAGAGTTATAGACCCCACTAGGTTCCCAGTTCAATTAGATGGAGCCACCCCCTTGGCCAAGGTGAATTGTGTTGACTAACTCCGAGAGATGCAAAACTCCCCGATCTCCACTTGCATCAAGTTCAGGTGAAATTCGATGATCCAAGAACCCAACATCCTATCACGCACCATAAGCACCGCAAGGCCCTCAAACACATCTCGGCAACGGAAAGTGAGCAATCCACATACCTTCTACAATGATTCCACTTGTCATAAGGGCATAGCACCCTCACGGACGAACGCCTGAGTAGCTGACTCGAATATGGCTCATGATTCCAAAGGAAAATGGATGTTGAATTTGGCCCACGGCTTCGTTGAATCCATCTGCGCAAGCAAAAGTCACCTGATGCATAAAGTGGTGTTAAGTTGGCAAAGGTTGCGGGGGCCGAGGCCACGAGCCCATCTAGGGGTGCACACTTCGCTCCACGCGATCACACAATGACGATCAATGATTTCTTTTCGCCCTTTCCAGAGGAATGCATGTCATATATTGGTGAAGTATCATCCTGGGCGTTTAGGTACCCTAACCCAAACCGGACTGAATTACCTGAATTGTCGGGTAATTCGAGTATCGGGTTAAGGTTCGGTTCTCATTTCTTGGCTATTCGGTTTTCGGGTTAGGGCTCGGGTTTCAGTCTAGAAAACCCAAAATACTCATATTACCCGAATTATTTGTACTACCCAAATTATTCATTCTATTATTACACTGACATGTTACCCATAATAGCTAAAATATCTATACTACCCGAAATACCCATACTATCCAAATTATTTATACCAAAAATGTACGTATACTCTAAATATTTTTGGTTTTTTGGGTACCCAAATTACTCGAACCATAATTTTGGTTAATTTGGGTTTGGGTTTTATTTTTGGCAAAAAAAATCAGTTCCCTACTTTAAGTACCCGAATTACCCATAGACTGAACTACCCGAACCGAAATAACCGAAATACCCAAACGCCCAGGGCTGAAGTCCATGGTGGTCTTGGGAGGTAGATCTAGTAACATCATGGTGTAGATTGGCATCACCATTAGAGTGAATCTTGCAAGAACAAGACGACCATCCTTTTGCATGGGAGTTGCCCTCCAAGGACAGCAGTTTTAACATGCTCTATCTTACCTCCTCTTTTCACATTAGTGGTAAGAATATATAATAGATCTGAGTCGTTGATCTCACTAAATAGTATTCTGATTAATTCTTATCTTCTTACCTTACATATAAAAGAGGGGGTAAGAGAGAGCCTCATGGATCAGCTTGCAGCATGCCTACCGCATTGGAAAGCGACGACCATAGCCAAAAGCAGCCGCCTAATACTGGTGCAGTCCGTCCTCTTGGCAATCCCGTTACACTCAATGTTGGTGCTTGACCTTCCCCCGAAAACCCTGGCTGCCCTGAACAAGATTTGCCATGGATTCTTTTGGTCCGCCAAGGCCAAGGTGGATGCTAGAGGAGGCGCGTGTGTGGTGGCCTGGGAGAGGGTATGTTCCCCTAGGTGGGCCGGAGGCCTAGGCGTTTTGGATTTGCGGTGGATGAATGTGGCCCTCCGGGCCAAGTGGCTGTGGTTGAGCAGGGCTGATCATCTAAAGCCTTGGTCGGAGTTTGGGATATCCATTTCAAGAGAGTCCCGACAGCTCTTCCATGCGGCTACAAGAGCCATGGTTGGTGGTGGGAGGACCACACTGTTTTGGGAGGATCGATGGCTTAGTGGTTACCAGATGCAGGAGCTCGCACCGAGGATCTATGAGCAGATTCCAGCCAGAATGAGAAGGTCGAGGATAGTCTATGTCGTGGGAACGAGTCTGACAGTAGAAGTTAGGGGTACGAATGGAGAGGGCAGAGTCCTAACTACGGCGAGGATGTACACACGGATGTATGGGTTTAGGCCCCTCTCGTGGAGGTAACGGCCCTACGTCTCAGTGCTCGGGAGCTTTTGTCATGTGGAGAGTGTGAGTTACAAAGGTTGCGAACCCTTGTGCCAGAGGGGAAGTGCGGCTTATATAGAGTTCGCTGCCCCTCATAAGTGCGAGGCATCCAAGGGTTCGATCGTGGGTTTAAAGACGAGCGTTACTGGTAACGTACATCATAATTGCTACTAATGATGACTGGCCTAACGCCTGCCCGTTGGCCTCCCGGGGGCGTCTTCTGGTCTTCTGGCGTCGACTGGAAGTGAGGTCTTCCAAGTAACAGGTCACTATCGAGTGTAGTGAGAAGCTTTCGAGTGGACAAATGTCGAGTGAGTTGAGCATCATGGTGAATCAGTGTCCTTAGGTAGGGTATGTAGGTCAGGCCTAGGACCCTACCATAGGTACATATCCTCGTCATTAGCCCCCGGATGGATCAGGGTTCGAGTGGTAAAGGGGGATCGATGCCAATTCTGAAAGAGGCACCAAACTTTCGAATGAATTTCGGGGCTTCAATGAAACTTGCGTCGACTGAACTCTTTGTCGTTTGCCCGGAATGATTCTGTCTTGAAAGTATTAGAGTGAATCCACAATGTCAATTTTGTTCCGAGTGACCTGATGGAATCTTTGGACGTGAAGGGTCGCTTTGCGAGGCCCGGATTTTGCGGGATTCTAAAATTTGGGAAGCGCGCGCGTCTGCGACGATGACGCCATGACTGGGGCGAGTGGGAGCATGACCCCTCGATTCTCGTGCCACTAATTTCGCCACGTACTGGACGACATCTGCGGTCGAGATATGCGGGGATTCCGTGGGCCCATGAGTCAGCGAGTCATTCGACGGGGTATAAATCCTGGAGCGCCGATGTCTGAACAGTACTTTTCCCCCAAATATCCTCTTTTCCTCCGCCTCCCCTGCTTCCAGCGCGCCACTCTGCTTCACTCCGACGAGCACTGCCGCTGCGATGACAAAGGGGACGACCGAGAAGCTAGAGCACGCCAAGAAGTGGGCTATGAATGGCAAGGCCAAGAAGCCATCGACCGCGCGGTTCACCGTGCCGCCGGGGTGGATCCAGGGGGATTTTCTCCCGTCGACGGTCACCGCCGTGGATGTCGAGAATCTCGTCGTCGACGGGATCATGGCGGATGGTTCCTGGAGGCTGTCGGGGGGGAGCCGGAGCCGCGCGAGGGGGAGTGGGTCCTTCTCCTCACCAATGTCGAAAGAGGTTTCTCCATGCCCCCCATCCATTTTTCGAGGGTTTTTGAACTTCTTCGGAGCTAAGCTCCATCACTTTCCTCTGAATGCCATTTCCCATCTTTCTTGTTTCATCACTCTGTGCGAGTGCTTCTTGGGTTGCTCTCCCCACTGGGGTCTGTTCAAACACATTTTCACCATCAGATCTCAGTCGGTCAAAAAATCCAACCCTGAGGATGGTAAAACTCGTGTAGTCCAACTGTGTGGGGGCTTAAGAATCCAGAAGAGAACCTGAAGTTCTTTTCCTTCCATGACTTTCCCCGAATCAGTTAGAGGTTGGCAGTCAACATGGTTTTATTGCAAGGTTATAGCTTCTCCTAATATGTCGACCGGTCTTTCCCCTTTCACATCAGATCATCCTGCCGTTCCCAAGTCCCTGAAAGTGTCAAAGGGAGGGAAAGTCCAAGTGGGAATCCTGGTGGACGCCGTAGTGAACCTTGTCCATGGCGGAGTGACTGGTATGGATCTCCTGGAGACATTCCTCAGTCAACAAATCCAGCCGCTCCAGGCAAGGGACCACACTATGTGGCATTATGCAGGCCCCGAGGACTCGACCCGGACGCACCCGGAAGAGGTTTCATAGAAAACTGTCGAGCAATAGCTTCGAAGCATTACTAGGGCTTGCGACAACCCCCGGGGGACCAAGAGGATCCGACCTTACTCTGCCGAGAATCCGCCAAAGAATCTGGTCAACTTTGCATTGTCGATTGTCATATTACTTTGCCGAGTGATTGATTGATATGTCGACTGACTTCATTGTTTGGATCCTGTAGGAGTGGACGCACATGCACTCGCCCGTGCCCAACGGGAATCAACCTGAAGATGGCGGGGAGAATGAGGGTGGCATCATGGACGTTGACTACGCTGACGACAGTGAAGATGAGTATGAAGCCACTGGCGAGAACAAGGAAGAAGTTCAGTCTCCTCCATGCACTGAACATCGCTCCAAGTAGCGTCAGGACCCTGCGACTGCCGCGGGTAAGACCTTGGCTTCGAGTGAGAGGAATCCGAAACGGGAATGGACCTCGACTATCGAGTTGAGTGAATGAGCCGCGAAGCAACCTAAGGCCAATGCTGCGAAACCTCACAAAGCTCTACCCTGCATGAAGATGGTTATGCCCGTCGTCTCAACGTAAGTGTCTGCTTTTGTCCTTCACTGTCGACTGTGACTTCAAGTTCTTGCTGACCGAGTGGAATTTGGTCTACCAGTGCCGCTACCTCAGTGACGTCGCCTCCACGGGACGAAGAAGAGCAAATGGATGTGGATACTGCTGACGCGGCCACCTCCCAAAGAGGTAAACAAATCTTCACTTAGCTCTGTTTCTTAAAAATGATTTGTCGATTGCAAGAGTTAACATTGTCGATTGATGTTTGCAGAGGTCATTCAACTAGAAGATGTTCAAGAACTACCTCGGGGTACGGGGGGTGGAGGTGAGACCTTAGGCACCCCGCGTGTACGCGCCCAAAGAACACTGTCAGCACAAACGCCCCAGCTGACGACTGCTAGATCGACTGAACTCGCGATTCCGCTGTCAAGTGCTCCACTAAATGCTTCAACCATCATGGCATCGACAACAATTGGACAGCCTCAGACTACAAAGACTACTCTGACCGCAGCATCACTCCAGCCGGTGACTTCCTTTCCTCTGCACCATGTCTCGAAAGACCAAACTAGGGCCGCGAAGGAAGCCATGATCTAGGCGGAGCAAATAATGTTGCACACCAAGGGGGCATACGAGGCTAGCAAGCTGGCTTATGATGCCAGTGCGGCGCTTCATACCAATGTCCGAGTAAGTGCGATTGTAAGTATATTTCCGATTGAATTCATGTATTCTTTAATTGTACACCCACTGGGTGTCTTCGTTCCGCAGAATATTCGTAAGTTCTCTACTCGAATAGATCAGGTCTTAGTCGAGTAAATTTTGGTCCAGTGGGGGCACACTTAGTGCACCCATTGGGTGTACTCCCCGAGGCCGCTGTCGAATGACAAAGACATCGGGGGGGTCTTAGAAACAGACGATTTTCATATTCTTGTGCATGGTGTTTTTTCGTTCTGCCACTCGACAGATCGAGTGTTGGCAGGTCCAGTGGGGGCACGCCGAGTGCACCCACTGGGTGTAGTCCCTGAGACCTCCATCGAGTGCTTGCACTGGCGGGGGTCTGATAGAGACCATTTTGTACTCGGACAGGGCAGACCTTGTCGAGTGATTTTAGGCGTACCACTCCGAAGCTACTTTGTAGGTTTCATGGACATCATTTCATCAACCATGATATGACGCTACTTCATGGGTGCGGGGTGGGGTGGCAGGCCCTTTGAGGGCCACTTGATAGATCGAGTGTTAGCATGTCCAATGGGGGCACGCTGAGTGCACCCACTGGGTGTAGTCCCCAAGACCGCCGTCGAGTGCTTGCACTGGCGGGGGTCTGATAGGGACCATCTTGTGGTTGGACAGAGCAGACCCTATCGACTGATTTAAGAACCAGTGGGAGCACGCTGAGTGCACCCACTGGGTGTAGTCCCCGAGACTATTGTTGATCGTTGGCAATGAGCAGTAATCTTAAGAACTTGAACTCAGGGTTGTTTGTCGTACGCGGAGTATGTTTGTCACCCGACATGTTGAGTGGACTCTTTTCCTTTAGTTCTTCCTCTCCTAAATGCAGCTTTCATGGATATAATTTCCATCAACCATGATATGACGCAGGTTTCATGGACATCATTTCATCAACCATGATATGACGCTATTTCAGGGGAGGGGTGGGGCGGGCGCCGCCATCCAATTGTCTGTTCTTAACATTCTTCACTCGGGAGTGGAGGAATTTCCATGTCGACTGACCTTGTTTTTTGTTGATTTCAAAGAGCTTGTGAACTTGGCACTCAGTACAAGGACCTGGAGGTAGAAAGGAACCAACTGCGAGTGGATCTTGAGGTCTCAAAGAACAGCTTAGAGCGTTCGCGGACTGAATTAAAGACTCTAGGAGGTAACCTTAGTCGACCCAATGCGTTCTTACTCTCACTTTCCATCCCTTGAACCGAGTGCTCTCACTCGAACAGACGTACGTGATGAAAATCGTCGACTCCAAGCGCGACTCAACAATGCTATTTCTTTAGATACCATGAAGAAGGCGCTGGAGGACAAAGACAAGGCGCTTGCTGATGCCCAAAAGACGGCGAGGGAGAAAACTGAAGCAGCCGAGAAGAAGTTGGCTGCTGCCAAGAAGATAGAGGAGGAGAACTCCAAGCTGAAACTGGAATGGGGTGAACTCATCAAGAAGACCGAGCAGTTGACCAAGAGGAGCAATGGCTTGGAGAAGCACATGGGGGAGTTCGTGAGGAAGATGTACATCATGCTTGACGGTAATTGTCCTTGTCGAATGAATTTCTTCAATTCCCACCGGTTAAAAATGTGATCATTTTCCCATTTCTTCTTCCATGTAGAATTCTACCAAGACTTCGTAAAAGAGACCGAAGAAATCAAGCCCAATCTGGATCCCACCAAGTCACTCGTTGGCGATGTCGTGGCCATGAACATGTTCCGACTCAACGTTCGACTCTAGGGTGTCCAATCGTATATCCTTCGACTAAAAGTTGCGCTGGAGAAGATCGACAAAGAGTTGTGGCCCAAAGACACCCTTCAGAATGATCTTGCATCCATGATGGCCCATCTTAATGATATCCCCAGTCGAGTGCAAGCTTGGAAGAAGTCAGCCACCCGATGCGGAGCCGATGTGGTGCTTTCCCTTGTCAGAGTCCATTGCAAGGAGGCAAGGGAGGACAGGTTGAAGGATCTCAAAGTGATGAACACGAAGAAGCTTCAGTTTGAAGATTTCATGGAGACCTTCATTGATGCAACCACTAGGATAGCAGATGGGACCGACTTGGACACCTTCGTCAAGCCAGCAAGTCCGTCTGGCGCTTGAAAAACTTGATTCGCAGAGAAAACTTTATTTGCCTCGGAATGCCGAGTGAAAATGTATCAGTCGTAAAAATTCATTCAGGCCCTAAGCTTGAGCACCTTTGCTTGCGCACGAAACCTTTACTCGCGCTGAAACATTTGGATTTATCCGTATTTGGTTTTCAATCATTTTCTTGACTGAATTCGTTTTTGACTTAGGATAAAGCTACTACGCAGTTAAGCCCCCGAGAGTGAGGACTGCTCAACACTCGGGAAAAATTAGTTCGTAGCTACGTTTCCGAGTGAACAGATAGTAATCCACTCGGAATTTATTTTTAACTTAGGCGAAGGCTGGTTCGCAGCTAAGACCCTCGAGTATGACGATTGCTGAGCACTCGAAGAAAAGTTTTGAACTTAGACAAAGACTGGTTCGTAGCTAAGTTTCCAAGTGAATAGATAGTAATCCACTCGGAATTTATTTTTAAATTAGGCGAAGGCTGGTTTTCAGCTAAGCCCCCGAGTGTGAGCATTGCTCAACAGTCGGAGAAAAGTTTTGAACTTAGACGAAGACTGGTTCGCATCTAAGTCATCGAGTGAATGGACTGCTATCCACTCGATAGGGTTTTTAACTTAGGCGAAAGCATGTTCGCAGCTAAGCCCCCGAGTGCGAGGATTGCTCAACACTCGGAGAAAAGTTTCAAACTTAGATGAGGACTGGTTCGCATCTAAGTCACCGAGTGAATGGATTGCTATCTACTCGGTAGGGTTTTTAACTTAGGCGAAAGCATGTTCGCAGCTAAGCCCCCGAGTGCGAGGATTGCTCGACACTCAGAGTAGTTTTGAACTTAGATCAAGACTAGTTCACAGCTAAGTCACTGAGTGAATGGACTGCTATCCACTTGGTAGGGTTTTTAACTTAGGCGAAAGCATGTCCGCAGCAAAGTCCCCGAGTGCGAGGATTTCTCACCACTCGAAGTGTTCCCAAGTGAGAAATTGTATGATCGGAATTGATGAAAGACTGCGAAAGTCATACTTGCATAAGTCACATTGTCTAAAATACTTTTATTACATCAACACCACTCTGTTTTAGGTAGAGAAACTTCGGAGCAGATCTGCATTCCAGGCTCGTGGCTCGTCAATCTGCTTCTTGAGGTTGTATAGGTGATAAGCTCCGTTGTTCAGCACCTTGGTGACGACAAAAGGACCTTCCCACGCCAGAGCGAGCTTGTGGGGTTGTTGTTGATCCACTCGGAGCACCATATCACCCTCATGAAACGACCGACTCTTAACATGTTTCGCATGGAAGCGTCGCAGATCTCGCTGATATGTCGCGGTCTGGATCAAAGCCATCTCTCGCTCTTCCTCCAGGAGATCTATGCCATCCTGTCTTGCTTGTTCAGCTTCAGCTTCATAATAAAGGTCCACTCAAGGAGAATAGTGAAACAATCACTCGGCAGGACAGCTTCCAATCCATAGACTAGGAAAAAAGGAGTTCGTCCAGTCGACCGATTAGGTGTTGTTCTTAAGACCCATAAAACATATGGCAACTCTGACACCCAGGCTCCGGCAGCATGTTCTTGGTCCCGCATGAGATGAGGCTTCAGACCTTGTAAGATGAGGCCATTAGCTCGCTCGACTTGACCATTGGTTCGAGGATGTGCAACGGAGGCATAATCCACTCGAGTGCCTTGAGAAAAACAGAAGTGTCTGAATTCTTCCGAGTCGAAGTTTGTGCCATTGTCCATGATGATGCTGTGGGGAACTCCATACCAGTAGATTATTTCTCTCATGAACTTGACTACAGTATGAGAGTTCAGTTTGTTTATTGGCTTGGCCTCAATCCACTTTGTAAACTTCTCGACTGCAACAAGCAAACGAGTAAACCCACTCTGTCCAGTCTGAAAGGGACCAACCATATCCAGACCCCATACAGCGAACGGCCAAGTGAGGGGAATAGTGTTCAAGGCAAACGCAGGTTTGTGAGATAAGTTTGCATAGAATTGGCACCCTTCACAGTGATTGACAATGTCCTTTGTCATCTCATTGGCACGTGTCCAGAAGAAACCATCTCGATATGCTTTAGCGATGATTGTCCGTGAGGAAGCAAGGTGACCGCAAGTTCCTGAGTGGATTTCATCCAGGATCATTCGACCTTCTTCAGGGGAAATGCATTGCTGCATCACACCTGTCACACTTTCTCTGTACAGCTAATCATCAACCAGAGTAAAAGCTTTCGATCTGTGCACGATCTCCCATGCTTCAGTCTCATCTTCAGGAAGTTCCTGCCTCAGAATATACGCAATTTAGGGCACTATCCAGTAGGAATGATGACCAGAATCTCCATGACCAAATCAATAACTGCAGGAACATCAATCGTAGTCAGATCAGAGGGGCTCATAGCTTGCGGGGGCTCTTAGGTGAAAGGATCCTCCTGCACCGAAGGAGTGTGGAGGTGCTCCAAGAATACATTGCTGGGGACAGGTTGTCGAGTGGATCCAATTTTGGCCAGCTCATTAGCCGCTGAATTCTTCACTCAGGGAACATGATGGAGTTCCAGACCTTCAAACTTCTTCTCAAGCTTTCTAACAGCATTGCAATATCCAGTCATAGCGGGGTTCCGAACATCCCATTCTTTCATCACTTGATTGACCACCAAGTCCGAGTCTCCATAAACCATCAGACGCTTGACGCCGAGTGAGATAGCCATACACAACCCATACAAGAGTGCTTCATATTCCGCTTCATTGTTGGAAGAATTGAAGTGAATCTGCAGAACATAACTGAGTTTGTCGCCTTTCGGAGATACCAAGACAACGCCAGCACCGGATTCATTCAACATTTTAGAGCCATCAAAGAACGTGGTCCAGTGTGCCGAGTGAATCTGGATTGGCTGTTGCTGTTCAATCCACTCGGCCATAAAATAAGCAAGTGCCTGAGACTTGATCGCTTTCTTGGCTTCAAATTGTCAAAGTACAGGAGTTCAATTGCCCACTTAGCCACTCGACCAGTCGCGTCTCGATTGTTGAGAATCTCAGATAATGGAGCATCACCGACGACTGAAATTGAGTGGTCTTGAAAATAATGTGCTACCTTCTTCGCTGACAGATAAATGCCATAGACAAGCTTCTGGTAATGTGGGTACCTTTGCTTCGAAGGAGTTAACACTTCGGAAATGTAGTAGATTGGGCGTTGGACTTTGTAGGCCTTGCCTTCCTCTTCCCGCTTGAAAGTCAAAACTGTACTGACAACCTGATTTGTGGCTATGATGTACAGGAGCAAAGGCTCTTTGTTGTGCGGAGCAGCAAGCACCGGCTGGGTGGAACGTAGGGCTTTGAGTTCGACAAACGCTACTTCAGCTTATGGATTCCACTCGAACGTGTCGGACTTCTTCATCAGTCGGTATAAAGGCAATGCCTTCTCACCGAGACAAGAAATGAATCGACTCAATGCTGCTAAGCAACCAGTGAGCTTCTGAACATCGTGCACTCGCACGGGACTTTTCATTCAGGTAATGGCGCTGATTTTCTCAGGGTTGACGTCGATCCCTCGCTCGGAAATGAGAAAACCGAGTAAATTGCCGCCAGGGACACCGAAACTACACTTAGCCGGATTCAGCTTTATATCGTACCTCCTCAAATTGGCAAAAGTCTCGGCCAAGTCACCCAGCAGGTCTGAACCTTTGTGGGACTTGACTACGATATCGTCCATGTACGCCTCGACATTCTGAGGGGTCTGGTCGAGTAAACATTTCTGAATCATGCACATGAAAGTAGCGCCGGCATTCTTCAAACTAAATGGCATGGTGATATAGCAAAAACACCCGAATGGGGTGATGAAGGCTATTTTTATTTCATCCAGACCAAAAAGACGGATCTGATGGTAACCGGAGTATGCATCCAGAAACGATAAACGCTCGCATCCCGCAGTCGAGTCAACAATCTGATCGACGCAAGGGAGCGGAAAATGATCTTTCGGGTAGGCCCAATTGATATGCTTGAAGTCGATACACATGCATAGTGACTTGTCCTTCTTGGGGACCATGACAACATTTGAGAGCCACTCGGAGTGGTAAATCTCCCGAAAGCACTTGGCCTGCAAGAGACGAGCCACCTCTTCGCCGATTGCTTTACGCTTCTCTGCCGCCGATCGACGCAAATGCTCTTTCACCGGCTTTCCCTTCAGATCAACTCTTAGTCGGTGCTCAGCAAGTTCCCTGGGAACCCCCGGCATGTCAGCAGGCTTCCATGCAAAGATGTCCCAGTTCTCACGGAGGAACTGGATGAGCTCGGCTTCCTATTTGCTGTCGAGTGTTGACGATATGTTGGTCGGCGCGGTAGTTGAATTTGTCGGGTGAATGTGCACCTTCTTCACTTCCCCTGCCAACTGAAAAACTAACTCGGAAGCAGGCTTCTTAGCACGCAGCAAATCAGCAGGGTTAGCGCTCTTCTTGTATTCTTCCATCTCAACCATAGCCATCTGATGATCGGCAATTTTGGAGCCCTGATGGAGGCACTCCTCAGCCCGCTGTCGATTACCAGTGACTGTGATCACACCTTTGGGACCAAGCATCTTCAGCTTGAGATACACGTAACCCGGACGGGCCATGAAACGAGCATATGCTGGCTGACCCAAATTGGCATGGTAGGCGCTTTAGAAGTCCACGACTTCAAACGTCAACTTTTCCTTGCGAAATTTTTTATCCGTCCTGAATGTCACATCCAATGTGATCTGGCTGAGTGACTTTGCCTTATTACCTGGGATGATTCCATGGAATTGCATGTTGCTCTCACTAAGTCGGGACATCGGAATGCCCATCCATTTAAGTGTATCTACATACAGAATGTTCAAGCCGCTACCACCGTCCATGAGGACCTTGCGGAGTTGAGTGCCCCGAGGATCGACAACCAAAGCCTGCCGACCGGGAGTGGCCACATGAGCAGGATGATCCGTCTGATCAAATGTAATGGCATACTAAGACCACTTGAGGTAAGTGGGAGCTGTGGCTATGGCCATGTTGACTTCCCTATTTATGACCTTTAGTCGACTCTTGCTTTCAACATCAGCAAAAATCATCAGCGTAGCGTTGACATCAGGAAACATTTCTTTATCTTCATCATCATCCTTTTCAGGGGTTTTCTCACTCGACGGGGCCTCCTTGAATTGCTGAATCAATAGTTGACACTACCGAGTGGTATGCTTGGGCAATATCAAATTGCCTTCTTCGTCTTTCCTCGTGTGGATTGCACACAGTAAATCCAACACGTCAGTCCCTGACTGGTTCTTTCCTTTCTTGGGGTTGAATTGTCCCTTGGACTTCCCCTTGTTTTTTCCCTTGGGCCGCGAGAGCGGCTGCCTCTACCTTGATAGGGCCATCAGCCTTCCTCTTATGCTTCCGAGTGGAATTGCCATCGGCATCATTGTCGACTGCCTTTCCTTTGCCACTGTGGAGGCGGTCTTCTTCTTCACCATTGGCGTACCGAATGGCTATTTCCATCATTTTACTCAATGAAATATCGCATGTTTGCCCAAACTTCAGATAGAGCTCTCTGTATTTCACTCCAGCCTTCAAAGCGCAAACAGCCTGATGCTCGGAATCATTCTCCACTGTATGATGTAGAGTGGACCAACGCTGAATGTAATCTCTCAAAGTCTCGTTGGGCTTCTGTCGTGGTTTTATCACGGCAGATGTCTGGGTGAACGGACTTGGATTCGAGGCCATCGCTAAGGTGATGGACTCAAAGGGGTTGGTTGGGACGAAGGACACGAGTTTACCCAGGTTCGGCCCCTCAAGTCGAGGTAATAGCCTACGCCCTGCTTGTGATTGTATTGCTTTGTGTATCGATTACAAGGGAGCTATCGCTTGACCTAGTTATCGTAGTCTGATCCCTAAGTCGCCCCGGGTCTCGCCTTTATATAGGAGGTCAAGACCACGGGTCATACAAGTTGTAGCCGACTCTCATTACATGTCCGAGTCTACCTCTACCTTATCTTGCCTTTCCTGACCAAGTTGTCTCCGGGCGGCTTACTCGCCTGGGTCTTCTCTATCCGGGCCATGCTCCAGCCCATCTTGTCAAGCCGCCAAATGTCTTGGGCTTCAGTCTTCACAGCCCACTCTTGGATTAACGTACAAGTCGCCTAGTGTGACCCGGACCCTCTGGGGCGGGTCTCACCGTGGGGTTATATCCCCAACATTAGGTCCCAGGTTGATTTGAGCTTGCTCACTTCAGCCTCCTTCTTAATCATCGGTGAGTCGCCCTGAAAACAATGACTCGCCGTGACGTCACGTCCAATCTATCAAAAAGATCCTCTGACGCACGCAACGAATCTTCCCTTATTAAATGGATAGTCCAGGAATCGAGGCGTCCGCCTCGGTCAAATGACAACCGACGCCTGGATTTTCGCGCCTCTTTCCACCTTTCCCTATAAATAGGACCGCGAGGGGTGGCTCTTGCCTTTCTCCCGCTCGCTCTTCATCTTCCTCCTTCTAGCGTTGCGGCTCTAGCACACTCTACTCCAGTATCGCCTTCACGCCATCGTCATCGAGGCTGCTGCATCGGCCTGTTTGTTCCAGAGCTTCGCCCACGTCCGCTGTGCCATTTCCGGTGAGTTCCTCCTCCCCTAGATCCATAGCCATTTCGGTAGGGTTTCCATGGAGTTCTTCCGCTGCTTTCGGATATGAGCTTCTCTAAATGATAGCCATGGTTAGCTCATACGAACCCGATACCATCCGGTCCCAATGCGGCGTAATTCATAGTAGCATAGTGCAGATCCGTAATGGCTCCGCCCGCCATTTTCAAACTTCTGCCTTTCTTATTGTTCGTCTCTAGGTTTGGAATAAAACTATTTTCCTTCTGTTTTATAGATCCGTAATCTCAGAGATACCTTATGAAACCTGTTTTCAGCACTTAGCAAAATTTTACCTTGTCTTCTCATAACCTTGACCCACCATGATGTTCCGGCTCTCACCAGCCGGACTCTGGCAGCTCAACCTTAAGGTCTTAAGCTTTTAGCTGCCCATAGATATCTGCCATTCCTTGACTCGCCGTATATGGTTACTTTGCGCAGTTTTAAACTGCCGCCATGTCTCGCGCATCCAACTCCTGCAATTGGGTCAGCTCTTGCATCACCGAAGAGTTCCTGATGGACTTTGTGCACACGGGCACCCTTCCCTCCGACGTAATCCATTGGCGGGTTCTGGGCGATGAACTGAAGCCCATTCCTTGGGAGGGCGAAGTAGTGGTATTTTCAGATCACATCGAGCAAGGGTTTGTACCCCCCGGCTCAAAATTCTTCCGGTATGTTCTTCACTTTTACAAGTTGCACCCTCAAGACCTCGACCCCAATTCTATCTCCAACATCTGGAACTTACAAGTGCTCAGCGAAGTTTATCTGCAAGTCGAGCCGTCTATTGGTCTCTTCTGAGAGTTCTTCTATATAAATCGCTAGACCAAAGTGAAGGCCGGCCCAAGCTTAGAGCTCGGCAGGATTTCAATTCAGAGGCGCCGGGACATAACCTTTCCGGCTGTTCGGATGCCGAGTCACCCAAAGGATTGGAATAAGACCTGGTTTTATTGTAAAGATGCCTCCCTAGAAGGTGAATATCCGCTGCCGGGTTACCGCCTGTCCCGGCTCAAGACGACCTCCGAGCTTCCTAGCCGGCTGTCAACTGCTGAACGGGCGAGGCTCGACCCGGCCATGCCAAGATTAAGGCCCTAGTGGCCAACGGGCTGACGGGGTTGGACTTGATTCGCTGCTAGATCTCATGGAGGATTATGCCCTTGAGCCGGAGAAATCGCCTTATGTGCGAATATCCGGGTCAGTACAATGATTCCCTCTCCTTCAGCCGGATGACGTTAATGGAGGACGATATTACAACTGTCATCCGAAGTCTTGTCCACAAGACTTCCAGAGCTTGCAGCGCCATTGGGCTGGCACCTTTCTGTGTTATTAACACGGCCCCAGAAGTAAGGCGACTCTCCATAGTCTCTCCTGTTTATTTAGTTATGACTTTGGAAATTCCTTACTACCTGTCGGCTTACCTTTTCAGGCTGACTCTGACTTCTAGAAGAAGAAATACGTCCCACCTCTCAAGAAGTCCAAGAAGAAGGCCCCGACCAAGAAGACGAAGAAGACCACTCCTCAAGAAGAATTGTTTGAACCACTGGAATCAGATGGCTTAGAGGTATAATTTGACTACTTTTTGCTGCCTTTTTATTCACTTTACTAACGACAGCCATTCGCAGGACGAGGTAGAGACGAGCCACGCCAACGCCCCTCAGATAACTTATATTTCCTCCGACTCGGAATATTTTGTGCCCCAGAAGATACGGCGCGTCGTTCGAAAAGTTCCCCTTTCTCATCCTCTTGCTTATTTGGATCCTCAATTTCTTTTGAAAAAGCAACAGCAAGCCGACTGACGCCAGACCCGGAGTGCCGGCTCTTCCGATCTCATGTTTGGGTTACCGAACTCCCTGGCTCAAAAAAAGTGCCCCGCAGAGGTATATATTCCTTCTCTGTTTGATTTTACTAGCTCTTCCTTTGTAATTCCAACAATACCTTACATTATCTGAATTGTCTTTCAGGGGTCGTCGCCTTGATCTGGCGACTCTACGACCACCGCTCTGCCGCCTCCAAAGATTAACCCGTTGTATGTGTTTTTCAAACCTTGCATTCGACTCTTTGGCGGTTGTAAACTTCGGGCTCTAATTTTATGCTTTTCCAGGGCTCAAGCCAAGCGAAGGAAGACCAACAAGTCCTCCCCTAGCCGTACCACTCAAGAACCGGAGCTTGCCAAGCTGGACGCTCCTATGCCGGACGCAAACCGCCTAGCGGCTTCTGTACAGCCGACGGCTGACAATACCATTCCAGAGAGCCCGCAGAGGGACCATTCCAAGCCGCCAAGCCCTTCCAAGGCTGCTGATGACACCACTGCTCCGGACGTCATGATTACCGGCGCCGGCTTTCGCTCTCCTTCTCCTCACGTGTTGACAAAGCATACTGATACAGCTGAAGCCTCCAGGACGCTGGAGTTTGAGCTCCCCGCCCTCGAGAAAATGACAGCTGATGAACTTCATGCCGGCTATATGAACCGGCTGTCTACAAGCCGGGATCTGGAGCTCAAACTTGTCAACTTAATGAAGAAGAAATATGAGGTATTCTTTTTCCTCTTTACACCCTTACTCAGCCCCCAAGAGGCGGGTTAACATTGGCTGATGATAATCCGATTCTTCCATCTTGGTAGAAATAGAAATATTTAGCATGTAGGTCTCATCTTCCTTAGAGGTAATCGCAAATCATCGTTGTCAGCCCCCAAGGGCCGTCTCAAAGTTGATAACATTGAGCCGGAGCTTTATAGAAGATAGATAATAGATCCAATTGTAGCCCCCAAGTGCCGACTCAATATTTTCCAAAGTTGAGTTGGGACTTCATTGAGAATGGATAATAGAACCAACTATAGCCCCCAAGGGCCGGCTCAATCTTGTCAAAGTTGAGTCGGGACTTTCATTCTTAACAGCTTTGAAAAACCAATATGCAGCCCCCAAGTTCCGAGTTAACTTGATAAAGATGATCCGGAACTGTCTTGAAAATAGACATTAGCCGCCAAGTGTCATGCATATTGCTTGCAATCTGTTTGAGACTTGTTGTATTTTTGAAATTTCTCCCCCTGTCAGTTTATTCCATGTTTTGATATGTCGCAGGAAGCTTTAATCGAAGCCGGGTCAGAAGTGGTTGGCTTAAAAAACAATCTAGCCGCTCAGCAAGCCGCCCGGAGTGAAGCTGATGAGAAATGCCGGCTCCATGCCGAAGAACTAACCAAAATTAAGGCCGACTTTGCAAACTTCAAGGAAACCTCTAAGACCAAACAAGCCACGTTGACTAAACATGCGGATGACGCTGATCAGCGACTCATGATCGTGTCTGATGAGCTGTAGTCCTTGAAGCGCCACATCATGAAGATGACAGCCGCCATCTTTGGTAAGTTTTTAATAACTTGACTCAATCTGTATATTGTACTTGCGCTTGCGACTCATAACGAGGCATCCATCTTATGCAGGTCCTAGGAGCCGCCAACTTGCCTCCAACAGCTTGCTGCCCCTGAAGGCCATATACACGTTGATAGAACAACTCTACTGCAGCGTTGTATGCACAATCAAAGATGTGCAGTACAAGGAGAATATCCCTTCAACTCTCAAAGGGGTCTTAGAGCTTCTGTCGATGCTGCCAAGGCAGATTGTGGAGTTGAAGAGATCAGCCGCCTGCCAGGGGGCGATCGCGGCCATAAGCCGTGCATTGGCTTTCGCTCCAGAGCTAACCCCGGCTGATATGATGGACGGGTTTCCCTCCAAGAAGGACGATGGCTCCGAATTTACAGACACTGACTATGCCCGGTATGTGAAGGATTCCAAAGTCCTAGCCTCCGTCTTAGCAGAAGAGGTCAATCTGGCGACTTACCAGGCGGCTTACAACACAGATCAAAAAAGGATTCGTGGCCCTCTCTTTGAGTGCAAGGATCTGACACCCGCCGCAGTAAGAATCTTTTCGCCTCTGAACTTGACCCGTCCCCCTTCTTTGAAGAAGGAACCTTTGCAGCTTTAACCAACTGCAACTGGGACTTGGAAAATCTCCAGATCAAGGCAGCCGAGGACCCGAAGCAGGGTGACCCGCCAGCCAGCTGATCCCGCTGTAGGTACCTGTTGATAGCCGGCTCTTTATGACCCGCCATGAGCAATGTAAAAAACTTGATGATATCTTTGGGCTCCACACAGAGCGTATGTAATAGACTGGTAGCAACTTTGGCCTTTCTTGAATTGTGCCATCGCGCACATATGAAAAACCCGGCTTAACATATATATACGTCATCTTTCCTTATGCTTCTCATTGTATGCCTTACCGGCTCTTTGCAGCTTAATTCCTTGCATGAAGTAGATGTATCTTTACATCGTTAGGAGGGCGGCTTAAAAGCATAACCCGAAGATAATGTGTCTTTCTAACATATTGACGGAGTCAATTACTTGGCTTAAGAGCTGGCCGATAGGGTTTGATAAGCTACACCCATAGGGCAGGAAGCCCCCTGTACGGCTATGTTGACTTGTCAACATTTTTGGCGTGAAAGCCGGTTGTTAGGGATAGATAAGCTACACCCGGAGGTGGGAATCCCCCTTCGACAACCAAAGTTGACTTGTCAACTTTTTTGGCATAAGAGTCGGCTGTTAGGGTTAGATAAGTTATACCCTAAGGTAGGAAGCCCCCTTCGACAGCCAATGTTGACTTGTCAACACTTTTGGCATGAAAGCCGGTTGTTAGGGATAGATAAGATACACCCGGAGGTGGGAAGCCCCCTTCGACAACCAAAGTTGACCTGTCAACTTTTTTGGCATAAGCGCCGGCTGTTAGGGTTAGATAAGCTATACCCAAAGGTAGGAAGCCCCCTTCGACAGCCAATGTTGATTTGTCAACATTTTGGCATGAAAGCCAGTTGTTAGGGAGATAAGCTACACCCAGAGGTGTGAAGCCCCCTTCGACAACCAAAGTTGACTTGTCAACTTTTTTGGCATAAGAGCCGGTTGTTAGGGTTAGATAAGCTACAGCCGAAGGTGGGAAGCCCCCTTCGACAGCCAATGTTGACTTGTCAACATTTTTGGCATGAAAGCCGGTTGTTAGGGATAGATAAGCTACACCCAGAGGTGGGAAGACCCCTTTGACAACCAAAGTTGACTTGTCAACTTTTTTGGCATAAGAGTCGGCCGTTAGGGTTAGATAAGCTATACCCAAAGGTAGGAAGCCCCCTTCGACGGCCAATGTTGAAGATTTTTGTTTCCCATGCAACATTTCCCAACAGTATCTCCATACCTAGTTCAACCTCGTTACCGACAAGTCTCTTTACTCGTTCCGTAATACAAGATCCCATGACTAACACTTAGTCACATTGCTTGCAAGGCTTATTGTGATGTTGTATTACCGAGTGGGCCCTGAGATACCTCTCCGTCACACGGAGTAAAAAATCCCAGTCTTGATCCATGCCAACCCAACAGACACCCTCGGAGATACCTGTAGAGTACCTTTATAGTCACCCAGTTACGTTGCGACATTTGATACACACAAGGCACTCCTCCGGTGTCAGTGAGTTGCATGATCTCATGGTCATAGGAACAGATACTTGACATGCAGAAAACAGTAGCAATAAACTGACACGATCGTATGCTACGTTTGTAGTTTGGGTCTTGTCCATCACATCATTCTCCTAATGATGTGATCCCGTTTATCAAATGACATCTCATGTCCAGGGCTAGGAAACCTTAACCATCTTTGATCAACGAGCTAGTCTATTAGAGGCATACTAGGGACATGGTTTTGTCTATGTATCCACACATGCATCTAAGTCTCCGATCAATACAATTATAGCATGGATAATAAACGATTATCATGAACAAGGAAATATGATAATAACTAATTTAGTATTGCCTCTAGGGCATAGTTCCAATAGTCTCCCACTTGCACTAGAGTCAATAATCTAGTTCACATCACCATGTGATTCGCATTGTTATGAATCTAACACCCAATGAGTTCTGGGGCTCGATCATGCTTTGCATGTGAGGGAGGTCTTATAGTCAATGGGTCTGCGACATTTAGATCCGTGTGTACTTTGCAAATTTCTATGTCAAACCGTAAACACTGCTACCACACTCCACTTGGTACTATTCCAAATGGCTGCTCCACTATACATATCCAGATTGCTACTATGAGTTATCCGGATTGGTGTTAAAGCTTGCATCATCGTAAATCTTTACGATGAACTATTTATCACCTCCATAATCGAGAAACATCTCCTTAGGTTTTTTTAGTTACTAAGGACAATCTTGACCGTTATCCAATGCTCCATTCTAGGATCACTTTGAAACCTTCCGGCCATACTTATGGCAAGGCTGACATCGGATCTTGTGCACAGCATTGCATACATGATAGAGCCTATGGCTGAAGCATAGGCGATGACACTCATCTTTTCTCTATCTTCTGCAGTCACTGGGCATTGAGTCTTACTCAACTTCACACCTTACAAATAAGGTGAGAACTCTTTCTCTGACTGATCCATTTTGAACTTTTCAAAATCTTGTCAAGGTATGTACTCATTGAAAGTCTCATCAAGCATCTTGATCTATCTCTATAGATCTTGATGCTCAACAATTAGGTAGCTTTATCCAGGTCTTCCTTTGAAAAACTCTTTTCAAACAACCGTTTATGCTTTCCAGAAATTCTACATCATTTCTGATCAACAATATCTCAACCACATATGCTTACCAGAAACTCTATAGTGCTCCCACTCACTTTATTGTCAATACAAGTTTCTCATAAACTTTGTATAGACTCAAAAACTTTGATCACCTCATCAAAGTGTATATTCCAACTCCGAGATGCTTGCTTCAGTTCATGGAAGGATCACTGAAGCTTGCACACCCTTTAGCATCCTTAGGACTGACAAAACCTTCTGGTTGTATCTCATACAACCTTTCCTTAAGGAAGGAAATGATGTTTTGACATCCATCTGCCAGATTTCAAAACTGAAAAATGCAGCAACTGTTAACATAATTCTAACAGACTTTAGCATCGCTACGAGTGAGAAAGTCTCATTGCAGTCAACTCCTTGAACTTGGCGGAAACTTCTTTGCGACAAGTCGATCTTTATAAATGGTGACATTCACCATCAGCGTCTGTCTTCATCTTAAAGGTCCATTTGTACTCAACGACCTACCGTCCAACGAGCAAGTCTACCAAAGTCTATACTTGGTTTTCATACATGGATCCTTTCTCGGATTTTATGGCCTCTAACCATTTGTCGGAATCCGGGCCCTGTTGGAAATATGCCCTAGAGGCAATAATAAATTAGTTATTATCATATTTCCTTGTTCATGATAATCGTTTATTATCCATGCTATAATTGTATTGATCGGAGACTTAAATGCATGTGTGGATACATAGACAAAACCATGTCCCTAGTATGCCTCTAATGGACTAGCTCGTTGATCAAAGGATGGTTAAGGTTTCCTAGCCATGGACCTGAGATGTCATTTGATAACGGGATCACATCATTAGGAGAATGATGTGATGGATAAGACCCAAACTACAAACATAGCATATGATCGTGTCAGCTTATTGCTACTGTTTTCTGCATGTCAAGTATATGTTCCTATGACCATGAGATCATGCAACTCACGGATATCGGAGGAGTGCCTTGTGTGTATCAAATGTCACAACGTAACTGGGTGACTATAAAGGTGCTCTACAGGTATCTCCGAGGGTGTCTGCTGAGTTGGCATGGATCGAGACTAGGATTTGTTACTCCGTGTAATGGAGAGGTATCTCGGGGCCCACTCGGTAATGCAACATCACAATAAGCCTTGCAAGCAATGTGACTAATTGTTAGTTGCGGGATCTTCTATTACGGAAGGAGTAAAGAGACTTGCCGGTAACGAGGTTGAACTAGGTATGGAGATACCGACGATCGAATCTCGGGCAAGTAACATACCGAAGAACAAGGGGAACGTTATACGGGATTAACTGAATCCTTGACATAGAGGTTCGACCGATAAAGATCTTCGTAGAATATGTAGGAACCAATGTGGACGTCCAGTTCCCGCCATTGGTTATTGACCGTAGAGGTGTCTCGGTCATGTCTACATAGTTCTCGAACCCGCAGGGTCTGCACACTTAAGGTTCGGTGACGTTTCGGTAGTGTAGAGTTATGTATGGTGGTGACCGAAGTTTGTTCGGAGTCCCGGATGAGATCCCGGACGTCACGAGGAACTCCGGAATGGTCCGGAGGTAAAGATTCATATATAGGAAGTCCCAGTTTGGTTTCCGGAAAAGTTTTGGGCTCATCGGTAGTGTACCGGGAGTGCCGGTAGTGTACCGGGAGTGCCGATAGTGTATCGGGAGACCTCCGGGAGGGGTAATTCGACCCCAAGGGGTCCATGGGCTGTGGGAGAGTATTAACCAGCCCTTAGTGGGCTAGGAAAACAGCCACAAAGGCCCATGGCGCAGGAGAGAAAGTCCTAAAGCAAAAAGTGGAAAATCAGCCAATAAGAGGCAATCCTACTCCAACTAGGATTGGAGGTGAAGTAGGATTGCTTCCCACTTCCTATTTCGGCCGGCCCAAAGGCCTTGGTTGCCTCTCCTCTCCTCTCCTCCTATATATACTAGTGGATTGGATGGTTTTTGGACAGAATTTCCGGCCACGTGCTACCCGTTTCACCGGTGCACAGTTTCTCCTCTAGATCGGTTTTCCGCAGCGCTTAGGCGAAGCCCTGCCGGAATCACTCCACCACCATCATCGGAGCGCCGTCACGCTGCCGGTGAACTCTCTCTCCTCTCCACCTCCTCTTGCTGGATCGAGACGGTGGAGATCGTCATCAAGCTGCATGTGTGCTGAACGCGAAGGTGCCGTCCGTTCGGCACTAGATCGGAAGGACCGTGATCGAGATCGTGAGACGGTTCATGATGTGATCACGGAACGGATCGTGATGAGTTTGCGGGACAGATCGTGATCAAGATCGTGAGACGGATCGTGATGAGTTCGCGGGACGGATCATTATGTGTTCGCGGGACGGTTCGTGATTGGATCGCGGGACGCTCGGCGATTTGGATCGCGAAGATGTTCGACTACACCAACCGCGTTTCTTAACGCTTCCCGCTTAGCGATCTACAAGGGTACGTAGATCCACTCTCCCTCTCATAGATGCTCATCACCATGGATAGGTTTGCGTGTGTGTAGGAAAATTTTTGTTTCCCATGCGACGTTCCCCAACAGTGGCATCATGAGCTAGGTTGATGGTTCGATGAGATCTCGAGTAGAACACAAAAGGTTTGTGGGCGTTGATGCTTAGATTGCTTCCTCCCTTGGTCGTATTTTGGTTCAGCGGGATTGTGAGATGAAGCGGCCCGGACCAACATTACTCGTACACTTACGAGAGACTGGTTCCCTCGACGCAACTTGTTGCCTAGATGGTTTGCGGGTGACAGTTTCTCTCACTTTAGTTGGATCGGATTCGACAAAGGCGGTCCTTGAGAAGGTTGAAAAGCAACTAGTGTATCACCGTTGTGGTTTTTGCGTAGGTGAGAATTGTTCTTGCTAGATACCCGTAGCAGCCACGTAAAACATGCAACAACAATTAGAGGACGTCTAACTTGTTTTTGCAGGGTATGTTGTGATATGATATGGCCAATTACATGATGTGATATATGTGATGTATGAGATGATCATGTGATGTATAGATTATCACGACTTTCATGTCGATGAATACGGCAACCGGCAGGAGCCATAGGGTTGTCTTTAATTATTGTATGACCTGCGTGTCAATCATTAAGCGCTATGTAATGCTTTACTTTATCGCTAGACGGTAGCAATAGTAGTAGAAGCATGCAGGGCGTGACAACCCCGATGGCGACACGTTGATGGAGATCAAGATGATGGAGATCATGGTGTCATGCCGGTGACGATGGAGATCATGCCGGTGCTTTCTAGATGGAGATCAAAAGCACAAGTTCATGGCCATATCATGTCACTTATGATTTGCATGTGATGTTAATCCTTTTTGTGCACCTTGTTTTGCTTAGGTCGACGGTAGCATTATAAGGTGATCCCTCACTTGAATTTCAAGATGAACTGTGTTCTCCCCGAGTGTGCACCATTGCGAAAGTTCGTCGTGTTGAGACACCACGTGATGATCGGGTGTGATAGACTCTACGTTCACATACAACGGGTGCAAGCCAGATTTGCACGCGCAGAACACTCGGGTTAAACTTGACGAGCCTAGCATGTACATACATGGCCTCGGAACACAAGAGACCGAAAGGTCGAACATGAGTCATATAGTAGATATGATCAACATACTGATGTTCACCATTGCAGCCACCTCAACTCACGTGATGATCGGACTTGAGTTGGTGAATTTGGATCATGTATCACTCGAATGATCGGAGGGATGTCAATTTGAGTGGGAGTTCTTAGGTAATATGATTAATTGAACTCATTATCATGAACATAGTCAAAGTGTCTTTGCAAATTATGTTTGTAGATTACTAGCTCACGTTGTAGCTCCCTTGTAGTTTTATATGTTCCTAGAGAAATAGTATTGAAAGATGATGGTAGCAATATTGCGGACTGGGTCAGTGATCTGAGGATTGTCCTCTTTGCTGCACACAAGGCTTATGTCCTTAATGCACCGCTCGGTGCGCCACCCCCTCTAGCGTCGTGTGTAGATGTTGTGAATATCTGACAGGCACATTTCGATGACTACTTGATAGTTTCGTGTGTCATGCATTACAGCTTAGAATTGAGGCTCCGAAACGTTTGGACGTCATGGAACATATGAGATGTTCTAGGAGCTGAGATTGTGATCTCAGGCTCGTGCCCGTGTTGCGAGATATGAGATCTCCAACAAGATTCTTTGCCTGTAAGATGAAGGAGAATAGCTCAATCGTTGAGCATGTATTCAGATTGTCTGGGTAGTACAATCGCTTGAATCAAGGGGGAGTTGATCTTTCAGATAAGATAGTGATTGATATAGTTCTCCAAGTCACTGTCACTAAGCTACTAGAACTTGGTGATGAACTATAAGTTGTCAGGGATAGAAATAATGATTCCTGAGCTGTTCGCGATGTTTGACACCGCGGAGGTAGAAATCAAGAAGGAGCGTCAAGTGTTGATGGTTAATCAAACCACTAGTTTTGAGAAGGGCAAGAGCAAGGAGGGAAACTTCATGGATAGCAAGTCAGTTGCTGCTCCAGTGAAGCAACCCAAAGTTGAACTCAAACCCGAGACTCAGTGCTTCTGTTATGAGGTGAGCGGTCGCTAAAGCGGAACAACCCTAGATACTTGGTAGATAAGAAGGCTTGCAACATTGATAGAAGTATATTTGATATTAATGTGTACCTTGCTAGTACTCTTAGTAGCACCTGGGTATCGGATACCGGTTCGGTTGCTAAATGTTAGTAACTCAAAATATAAGCTACGGAATAAACGGAGAACTAACTAAGGGTGAGGTGACGATATGTGTTGGAAGTGTTTCCAAGGTTGATGTGATCAACATTGCACGCTCTCTCTACCTTCAGGATTAGTGACGAACCTAAATAAATGTTATTTGGTGTTTTGCGTTGAGCATGAACATGATTAGATCATGTTTATTGCAATACGGTTATTCATTTAAGTTAGAGAATAATGGTTATTCTGTTTACATGAATAATACCTTCAATGGTCATGCACCCAGTGAGAATGGTTTGTTGAAATCTTGATCGTAGTAGTACACATGTTCATAACATTGATGTCAAAAGATACAAAGTTAATAATGATAGTACCACATACTTGTGGCACTGCCGCTAAATGTCATATTGGTATAAAGCGCATGAAGAAACTCCATGCTGATGGATATTTGGACTCATTCGATTTCGAATCGGTTGAGACGTGCGAACCTTGCCTCTTGGGCAAGATGACTAAAGGACACCGTTGGATGGAGCGGGCAAGTGATTCATTGGAAATGATACATGTTGATGTATACAATCTAGTGAGTCTTGTAGCGTGTAGTGGATATCTTTATTTTCTTACCTTCACTGATGATTTGAGTAGATATAGTGTATATTTACTTAATGAAACACAAGTCTGAATTGTTTGAAAGGTTCAAGAAAATTTAGAGTGAAGTTTAAAGATCATCGTGACAAGAAGATAAAAGTGACCGCGATATGATCGTGGAGGTGAATATCTGAGTTACGAGTTTGGCATACAACTTAAGACAATGTGAAATTTGTTTCACAACTAACGCCACCAGGAACACCATAGTGTGATGGTGTGTCCGAACATCATAGTCATGCCCTATTGATATAGTGCATACTATGATGTCTCTTATCGTTTTACTACTATAACGTTGGGGTTATGCATTAGAGACAACTACATTCACTTTAAATAGGGCATCATCTAAATCCGTTGAGATGACACCGTGTGAATTATGGTTTGATAGAAACCTAAGCTGTCATTTCTTAATATTTGGGGTTGTGACACTTGTGTGGAAAATGTTTTCACCTAATGAGGTCGAACCCAAGACGGACAATTGCATCTTCATAGAATACCCTAAGATCAGTTGGGTGAACCTTCAATCTCAGATCCTAGTGCAAAGTGTTTGTTGCTTAAACGGATCCTTTCTCGAGGAAATGTTTCTCGCAAAAGAATTGAGTGGGAGGAAGATAGAACTTGATGAGGTTGTTAAACCTTTGTTCAACCAGAGAGTAGCGCAGCGCAGAAAGATGTTTCTGTGAAGCCTACGTTAGTTGAAGAGGAAGTTAATGATGATGATCATGAAGCTTCAGGATCAAGTTACTATCGAACTTCGTAGGTCGACAAGGATGTGTACTGCTCCCAAGTGATACGACAACTCTGTCTTGGAGATCATGTTGTTGGACAATGATGAATCTACGAGCTATGGAGAAGCGTTGATGGGCCCGGATTCCGACAAATGGTTGGAGGCCATGAAATCCGAGATAGGATCCATGTATGAAAACCAACTGTAGACTTTGGTAGACTTGCTCGTTGGACGGCAGGTCGTTGAGTACAAATGGATCTTTAAAATGAAGACAGACACTGATGGTGAATGTCACTATTTGTAAAGCTCGACTTGTTGCAAAGATGTTTGTGACAAGTTCAAGGTGTTGACTACGATGAGACTTTCTCACTCGTAGTGGTGCTAAAGTCTGTTGGAATTATGTTAGCATTTGTTGTGTTTTCAATTATGAAATCTGGTAGATGGATGTCAAAACATCGTTTCCTTAACGTTTTACTTGAGGAAAGGTTGTATGTGATACAACCAGAAGGTTTTGTCAGGCCTAAGGATGCTAAAATGTGTGCAAGCTTCGGTGATCCTTCCATGGACTGAAGCAAGCATCTCGGAGTTGGAATATACGCTTTGATGAGTTGATCAAAGTTTTTGAGTTTATACAAAGTTCACGAGAAACTTGTTTTTGCAACAAAGTGAGTGGGAGCACTATAGAATTTCTGATAAGTATATGTGGATGACATATTGTTGATCAGAAATAATGTAGGATTTCTGGAAAGCATAAATGGTTGTTTGGAAAGTGATTTTCAATGGAAGACCTGGATAAAGCTACCAAATTGTTGAACATCAAGATCTATAGAGATAGATCAAGATGACTTGATGAGACTTTCAATGAGTACATACCTTGACAAAGATTTTGAAAGAGTTCAAAATGGATCAGTCAGAGAAAGAGTTCTTGCCTGATTTGTAAGGTGTGAAGTTGAGTGAGACTCAAAGCTCGACCACGGCAGAAGGAAGAGAAAGGACGAACGTCGTCCCCTATGCCTTAGCCATAGGCTCTGTATAGTATGCCATGCTGTGTACCACACCTATGTGTGCCTTGCCATGAGTCTGTCAAGGGGTACAAGTGTGGTCCAGGAGTGGATCACTGGACAGCGGTCGGAATTATCCTTAGTAACCAGAGGACTAAGGAAATGTTTCTTGATTATGGAGGTGATAAAGAGTTCGTCGTAAAGAGTTACGTCGATGCAAGCTTTAACACCTATCCGGATGACTAGTAGTAGCAATCTAGATACGTATAGTGGAGCAGCCATTTGGAAATAGTACCAAGTGGAGTGTGGTAGCAGTGTTTACGGTTTGACATAGAAATTTGCAAAGTACGCACGGATCTGAATATCGCAGACCCGTTGACTATAAGACCTCTCTCACATGCAAAGCATGATCGAGCCCCAGAACTCATTGGGTGTTAGATTCATAACAATGCAAATCACATGGTGATGTGAACTAGATTATTGACTCTAGTGCAAGTGGGAGACTGTTGGAAATATGCCCTAGAGGCAATAATAAATTAGTTATTATCATATTTCCTTGTTCATGATAATCGTTTATTATCCATGCTATAATTGTATTGATCGGAGACTTAAATGCATGTGTGGATACATAGACAAAACCATGTCCCTAGTATGCCTCTAATGGACTACCTCGTTGATCAAAGGATGGTTAAGGTTTCCTAGCCATGGACCTGAGATGTCATTTGATAACGGTATCACATCATTAGGAGAATGATGTGATGGATAAGACCCAAACTACAAACATAGCATATGATCGTGTCAGTTTATTGCTACTGTTTTCTGCATGTCAAGTATATGTTCCTATGACCATGAGATCATGCAACTCACGGATATCGGAGGAGTGCCTTGTGTGTATCAAATGTCGCAACGTAACTGGGTGACTATAAAGGTGCTCTACAGGTATCTCCGAGGGTGTCTGTTGAGTTGGCATGGATCGAGACTGGGATTTGTTACTCCGTGTAACGGAGAGGTATCTCGGGGCCCACTCGGTAATGCAACATCACAATAAGCCTTGCAAGCAATGTGACTAATTGTTAGTTGCGGGATCTTGTATTACGGAACGAGTAAAGAGACTTGCCGGTAACGAGGTTGAACTAGGTATGGAGATACCGACGATCGAATCTCGGGCAAGTAACATACCGAAGAACAAAGGAAACGTTATACGGGATTAACTGAATCCTTGACATAGAGGTTCGACCGATAAAGATCTTCGTAGAATATGTAGGAACCAATGTGGACGTCCAGGTCCCGCCATTGGTTATTGACTGTAGAGGTGTCTCGGTCATGTCTACATAGTTCTTGAACCCACGGGGTCTGCACACTTAAGGTTCGGTGACGTTTCGGTAGTGTAGAGTTATGTATGGTGGTGACCGAAGTTTGTTCGGAGTCCCAAATGAGATACCGGACGTCACGAGGAACTCCGGAATGGTCCGGAGGTAAAGATTCATATATAGGAAGTCCCAGTTTGGTTTCTGGAAAAGTTTCGGGCTCATCGGTAGTGTACCGGGAGTGCCGGTAGTGTACCGGGAGTGCCGGTAGTGTACCGGGAGACCTCCGGGAGGGGTACTTCGACCCCAAGAGGTCCATGGGCTGTGGGAGAGTATTAACCAGCCCTTAGTGGGCTGGGAAAACAGCCACAAAGACCCATGGCGCAGGAGAGAAAGTCCTAAAGCAAAAAGTGGAAAATCAGCCAATAGGAGGCAATCCTACTCCAACTAGGATTGGAGGTGAAGTAGGATTGCTTCCCACCTCCTATTTCGGCTGACCCAAAGGCCTTGGCTGCCTCTCCTCTCCTCTCCTCCTATATATACTAGTGGATTGGGTGGTTTTTGGACAGAATTTCCGGCCACGTGCTACCCGTTTCACCGGTGCACAGTTTCTCCTCTAGATCGGTTTTCCGCAGCGCTTAGGCGAAGCCCTGCCGGAATCACTCCACCACCATCATCGGAGCGCCGTCACGCTGCCGGTGAACTCTCTCTCCTCTCCACCTCCTCTTGCTGGATCAAGACGGTGGAGATCGTCATCAAGCTGCACGTGTGTTGAACGCGGAGGTGCCGTCCGTTCGGCGCTAGATCGGAAGGACCGTGATCGAGATCGCGAGACGGTTCATGATGTGATCACGGAACGGATCGTGATGAGTTCGCGGGACAGATCGTGATCAAGATCGTGAGACGGATCGTGATGAGTTCGCGGGACGAATCATTATGTGTTCGCGGGACGGTTCGTGATTGGATCGCGGGACGCTCGGCGATTTGGATCGCGAAGATGTTCGACTACACCAACCGCGTTTCTTAACGCTTCCCGCTTAGCGATCTACAAGGGTACGTAGATCCAATCTCCCTCTCGTAGATTCTCATCACCATGGATAGGTTTGCGTGTGCGTAGGAAATTTTTTGTTTCCCATGCGACGTTCCCCAACAGGCCCATCATCGCTTCTCCACAGCTCGTAGGTTCATCGTTGTCCAACAACATGACCTCCAAGATAGGGTTGTCGTACCACTCAGGAGCAGTACACATCCTTGTCGACCTACGAGGTTCGATAGTAACTTGATTCGAAGCTTCATGATCATCATCATTTACTTCCTCTTCAACTGACGTAGGTTCCACAGAAACATCTTTCTGTGTTGCGCTACTCTCTGGTTGAAACAAAGGTTCAACAACCTCATCAATTTCTATCTTCCTCCCACTCAATTCTTTCGAGAGAAACTTTTCCTCGAGAAAGGACCCAGTTTTAGCAACAAACACTTTATGCTTGGATCTGAGATAGAAGGTTCACCCAACTGTTCTTAGGGTATTCTATGAAGATGCAATTGTCTTCTTGGGTTTGAGCTCATTCGGTGAAAACATTTTCCACACAAGCGTCACAGCCCCAAACATTAAGAAATGACAGCTTGGGTTTCTATCAAACCCTAATTCACACGGTGTCATCTCAATGGATTTAGATGGTGCCCTAATTAAAGTGAATGTAGTTATGTCTAATGCATAACCCCAAAATTATAGTAGCAAAACGATAAGAGACATCATAGCAAGCACCATTTCCAATAGAGCACGACTATGAGGTTCGAACACACCATCACTCTATGGTGATCCAGGTGGCATGATTTGTGAAACAACTTTCACATTGTCTAAAGTTGAATGCCAAACTCATAACTCGGATATTTACCTCCACGATCATATCGCAGATATTTTTATCTTCTTGTCACGATGATCTTAATCTTCACTCTGAATTTTCTTGAACCTTTCAAATGATTCAGACTTGTGTTTCATTAAGTAAATATACACTATATCTACTCAAATCATCAGTGAAGGTAAGAAAATAACGATATCCACCGCATGCTACAAGACTCATTTGATTGCATACATCAACATGTATCATTTCCAATAAATCACTTGCCCGCTCCATCAAACCAGAAAAAGGGGTCCTTAGTCATCTTGACCAAGAGGCATGGTTCGCATGTCCCAACCGATTCAAAATCGAATGATTCCAAAGATCCATCAGCATGGAGTTTCTTCATGTGTTTTATAACAATATGACATTTAGCGGCAGTGCCACAAGTATGTGGTACTATCATTATTAACTTTGCATCTTTTGGCATCAATGTTGTGAACATGTGTATCACTATGATCAAGATTCAACAAACCATTCTCACTGGGTGCATGACTATTGAAGGTATTATTCATGTAAACAGAATAACCATTATTCTCTAACGTAAATGAATAACCATGTTGCAATAAACACGATCTAATCACGTTCATGCTCAACGCAAAACACCAAATAACACTTATTTAGGTTTGCCACTAATCCCGAAGGTAGAGAGAGCGTGCGATGTTGATCACATCAACCTTGGAAACATTTCCAACACACATCGTCACCTCACCCTTAGCTAGTGCTCCGTTTATTCCGTAGCTTTCATTTCGAGTTACGAACATTTAGCAACCGAACCGGTATCCAATACCCAGGTGCTACTAGGAGTACTAGCAAGGTACACATCAATAACACGTATATCAAATATACTTCCGTCGACATTGCTAGCATTCTTATCTACAAAGTATCTAGGATTGTTCCGCTTCAGCGACCGCTCTCCTCATAATCGAAGCACTTAGTCTCGGGTCTGGGTTCAACTTTGGGTTGCTTCACTGGAGCAGCAACTGACTTGCTATCCATGAAGTTTCCCTCCTTGCTCCTGCCCTTCTCGAAACTAGTGGTTTGACTAACCATCAACACTTGACGCTTCTTCTTGATTTCTACCTTCGCGGTGTCAAACATCACGAACAGCTCAGGGATCATTATTTCTATCCCTGGCATTTTATAGTTCATCACCAAGTTCTAGTAGCTTAGTGACAGTGACTTGGAGAACTATATCAATCACTATCTTATCTGGAAGATCAACTCCCACTCGATTCAAGCGATTGTAGCATCCAGACAATCTGAGCACATGCTCAACGATTGAGCTATTCTCTTTCCAGGCAAAGAATTTTGTTGGAGATCTCACATCTCGCAACACGGGCACGATCCTCAGATCCTAATTTCTGCTCTTAGAACATCTCATATGTTCTGTGACGTTCAAAACGTTTCGGAGCCTCAATTCTAAGCCGTAATGCATGACGCACTAAACTATCGAGTAGTCATCGGAACATGCCTGTCAGATGTTCACAACATCTATAGACGATGCTAGAGGGGTTGGCGCACCGAGCGGTGCATTAAGGACATAAGCCTTCTGTGCAGCAATGAGCACAATCCTCAGATCACGGACCCAGTCCGCAATATTGCTACCATCATCTTTCAACTCTATTTCTCTAGGAACATATAAAAAATTCAAGGGAGCTACAGCGCGAGCAAGTAATCTATGACATAATTAGCAAAGACACTACTTACTATGTTCATGATAATGAGTTCAATTAATCATATTACTTAAGAACTCCCACTCAAATTGACATCCCTCCAGTCATCCGAGTGATACATGATCCAAATTCACCAACTCAAGTCCGATCATCATGTGAGTTGAGGTGGTTTCAATGGTGAACATCATCATGTTGATCATATCTACTATATGACTCATGTTCGACCTTTCGGTCTCTTGTGTTCCGAGGCCATGTCTGTTCATGCTAGGCTCGTCAAGTTTAACCCGAGTGTTCTGCATGTGCAACACTGGCTTGCACCCGTTGTATGTGAACGTAGAGTCTATCACACCCGATCATCACGTGGTGTCTCGACACGAAGAACTTTTGCCACGGTGCACACTCGGGGAGAACACAATTTATCTTGAAATTAAGTGAGGGATCACCTTATAATGCTACCGTCGTCCTAAGCAAAACTAGGTGCATAAAAGGATTAACATCACATGCAAATCATAAGTGACATGATATGGCCATGAACTTGTGCTTGTGATCTCCATCATGAAAGCACCGGCATGATCTCCATCGTCACCAGCATGACACTATGATCTCCATCATCTTGATCTCCATCAATGTGTCGCCATCGGGGTTGTCGCGCCCACCATGCTTCTACTACTATTGCTACCGTTTAGCAACAAAGTAAAGCATTAGATAGTGCTTAATGATTGACACGCAGGTCATACAATAATTAAAGACAACCCTATGGCTCCTGCCGGTTGTCGTACTCATCGACATGCAAGTCGTGATATTCCATACAACACATGATCATCTCATAAATCTCATAAATCACATATATCACATCATGTAATTGGCCATATCACATCACAACATACCCTGCAAAAACAAGTTAGATGTCCTCTAATTGTTTTTGCATGTTTTACGTGGCTGCTACGGGTATCTAGCAAGAAAAATTCTCATCTACGCAAAAACCACAACGGTGATACACTAGTTGCTTTTCAACCTTCTCAAGGACCGCCTTTGTCGAATCCGATCCAACTAAAGTTAGAGAAACTGGCACCCGCAAGCCATCTATGCAACAAGTTGCGTTTGAGGGAACCGGTCTCTCGTAAGCGTACGAGTAATGTTGGTTCGGGCCGCTTCATCTCACAATACCGCTGAATCAAAACACGACCAAGGGAGGAAGCAATCTAAGCATCAACGCCCACAAAGTCTTTGTGTTCTACTCGAGATCTCATCTACACATAGACCTAGCTCTAATACCATTGTTGGGGAACGTCGCATGGGAAACAAAAAATTTCCTACGCACACGCAAGATCTATCCATGGTGATGAGCATCTAAGAGAGGGAGAGTGGATCTACATACCCTTGTAGATCGCTAAGCGGGAAGCGTTAAGAAACGCGGTTGGTGTAGTCGAACGTCTTCACGATCCAAATCGCCGAGCATCCCACGATCTTATCACGATCCGTCCTGCGATCCAATCACGATCCATCCCGCGAACTCATCATGATCCGTCTCGCAAATCCATCACGATCCGTCCCACGAACTCATCACGATCCGTCTTGCGATCTTGATCACGGTCCTTCCGATCTAGCGCCGAACGGACGGCACCTCCGCGTTCAGCACACGTACAGCTCGATGATGATCTCCGCCTTGTTGATCCAGCAAGAGGGAGCAGAGATGTAGAAGAGTTCTCCGACAGCGTGACGGCACTCCGGCGATGGTGGTGGAGCTATTCCGGCAGGGCTTCGCCTAAGCACTACAGAAATTCGATCTAGAGGAGAAACTATGCACTGGAGGAACGGGTAGCACGTGGCTGAAAATTCTGTGCCAAAACCCTAAAATCCTCTAGTATATATAGGAGGGAGGGAGGAGAGGCTTGGCACAAGGGCCAAGCCTCCTTTGGGTCGGCCGAAGTGGGGAGGAGAGGAGGACTCCTCCTTCAATCCTAGTAGGACTAGGATTCCTCCTTTTTTTGGCCTTTTTCCACCTTTTTCCCTTTGGGATTTTTCTCCCAAATGCATGGGCCTTGTGTGGGACTTCCAACAGCCCAAAAAGGGTTGGTATTTACTCTCCCACAGCCCATGAAGCCTCTTGGGTCGAAATACCCCTCCCGGTGGTCTCCCGGTACACTACCGGCACTCCTGGTACATTACCGATTAGCCCGAAACTTTTTCGGTGACCAAAATGAGACTTCCTATATATCAATATTTACCTCCGGATCATTCCGAAGCTCCTCGTGACATCCGAGATTTCATCCGGGACTCCGAACAACCTTCGGTCACCACCATACATAACTCTATACTACCGAAACGTCACCAAACCTTAAGTGTGCACACCCTGCGAGTTCGAGAACTATGTAGACATGACCAAGACACCTCTACGGTCAATAAACAACAGCGGGACCTGGATGCCCATATCGGTTCCTACATATTATACGAAGATCTTTATCGGTCGAACCTCTATGTCAAGGATTCAGTTAATCCCGTATGATGTTCCCTTTGTTCTTCGGTATGTTACTTGCCCGAGATTCGATCGTCGGTATCTCCATACCTAGTTCAACCTTGTTACCGGCAAGTCTCTTTACTTGTTCCATAATACAAGATCCCATGACTAACACTTAGTCACATTGCTTGCAAGGCTTATTGTTATGTTGTATTACCGAGTGGGCCCTGAGATACCTCTCTGTCACACGGAGTAACAAATCCCAGTCTTGATCCATGCCAACCCAACAGACACCCTCGAAGATACCTGTAGAGTACCTTTATAGTCACCCAGTTACGTTGCGACGTTTGATACACACAAGGAACTCCTCCGGTGACAGTGAGTTGCGTGATCTCATGGTCATAGGAACAAATACTTGACATGCAAAAAACAGTAGCAATAAACTGACATGATCATATGCTACATTTGTAGTTTGGGTCTTGTCCATCACATCATTCTCCTAATGAAGTGATCCCATTTATCAAATGACATCTCATGTCCATGGCTAGAAACCCTTAACCATCATTGATCAACGAGCTAGTCTATTAGAGGCATACCAGGGACATGGTTTTGTCTATGTATCCACACATGCATCTAAGTCTCCGATCAATACAATTATAGCATGGATAATAAACGATTATCATGAACAAGGAAATATGATAATAACTAATTTATTATTGCCTCTAGGGCATATTTCCAACATCATGAGCGCTTGCGCATCTAGAGCCGGCTGATCACCCACTGGAGGCCCTCTGTGTCGATCGCTGCTGGAGACTCCCGGCGATTCATACCGCCGGCTAAAGCTACGGCTGGGGAGGGGAGTTGAATGAACACGGCTCCGTCTGTAAGCATATTTCTCCTGTTGGGCCATCACCGTCTGAAGGTATCCAATGGCGTTCTGTACCTCTTCCACAAAAGGTGCTTCATCCGGAATAGGGATTGTTTCAAGTTGGGTGGCCGCTGCCACCATGTTTTTCGCCGGGTTGGAATAATGACCCGCCGGCATTGGAAAGACCACTGGAGAGGCCTGGTTTCGTCGAGCCGGGTTATGCTGCTATCGAACCGCCGGCCGGCTTCCAGGTGCATCCGCTACCTGCCCCGTACCTGGTGTATTGAAGAGATTCCTAGCCTCATAATGCTCTGGCAAGCAGGAGTGATGTCTCATCCGATGCACCGCAGCCACCAATTGATGTTCCAGCCTAAGGCGGAAGGCATCCGTTTTAATACGTTCTGCCTCTTCCTCCATCTGGACTTTTAGCTCAGCTATCCTCTGTTGCTCCTCCTCCATCCGGTCCTTGAGTCTCACAATCTCCAAGTTCCGAGCGGCTTGATTGTCTGGCGTGACCTCGATGGCCATCAGGGTTGCGAGTTCATTCATCAGATCCACAAGAACTTGAGCCGGCGGCGGCGGCTCAGCCCCTGAGGTTGTCGCACCAGCGGTTGTGCTGCTTGTACCTGGGGCTGATCCCGCCATGAATACGGCCGCATGAACCGGCAGTCCGAAACCATCCAGCTCAGAGTGCTCCGATTCGGGGTAAGGCTCGTCATAGCCCCCGAGGCCACCGTTGTGAAGCTGGTAGATCGACTCTGTTTCCCCGCTCGAAGATTCGTCCTCTGAACAGACAAGAGTCTTCTGCGATGCCGAAACTTCAAGATCCATACCTTGAGTGAATCCCACGAAGACGTGCTTTCGGCCCGGGTTAACACAGGCGGGCTGCACGGCACGAGCAGGTTGCGTGCGCCGAGCCGGCTCGACGATGTCGGTGCAGACGTCTGTCCCGGGCATAGATCCGTCGATCCTGCCGATGAAGACATGAATCCCGCCGAAAGGAACCCGGAATTCATATTCCACAGAACCAGCATCAAGCCCCCACCCGGCATCATTGATGTAGAGCCGGCTGCGGCGACTCTTATTCATTCTTCCGACCATGTATCCCTCGAGCCTTGGGAGAGAGCCCTTTGAGAACTCAACACCACCGAGTGCAGGCCCCGTGGTGGGCGCCAACTATCGTGGTTTTATCACGACAGATGTCCAGGTGAACGGACTTGGATTCGAGGCCATCGCTAAGGTGATAGACTCAAAGGGGTTGGTTGGGACGAAGGACACGAGTTTACCCAGGTTCGGCCCCTCAAGTCGAGGTAATAGCCTACGTCCTGCTTGTGATTGTATTGCTTTGTGTATCGATTACAAGGGAGCTATCGCTTGACCTAGTTATTGTAGTTTGATCCCTAAGTCGCCCCGGGTCTCGCCTTTATATAGGAGGTCAAGACCACGGGTCATACAAGTTGTAGCCGACTCTCATTACATGTCCGAGTCTACCTCTACCTTATCTTGCCTTTCCTGACCAAGTTGTCTCCGGGCGGCTTACTCGCCCGGGTCTTCTCTATTCGGGCCACGCTCCGGCACATCTTGTCAAGCCGCCAAACGTCTTGGGCTTCAGTCTTCGCAGCCCACTCTTGGATTAACGTACGAGCCGCCTAGTGTGACCCGAAGCCTCTGGGGCGGGTCTCACCGTGGGGTTATATCCCCAACAGCTTCTGAACACAATGATGCTAAGCAATTAGACCCACAGGACGCTTGCAAGTGCCCTCGAACATTCTCATGAACACTCGGGCGAGATCTTCCCAGCAGTAGATACTAGAAGGAGCCAAGCGATTCAGCCATGCACGAGCCGAACCATCTAACATCAAGGACAAATGCTTCATCGCAATGTTATCATTACCACCACCAATCTGAACAGCCACCCGGTAATCATCCAACCATGTTTCTGGCTTTGACTCGCCAGAAAACTTGCTGATCACAGCCGCCAACCTGAAGTTGGGGGGAATCTTTACAGAACGAATAGCCCTGCTAAAACACTCAGGACCAGAAATAACAGCGGTGCTTCCACTCGGAAAATCTCTGTCATACCCATCCCTGTGGGCTCTGCCTCTGTCGATCCGCCTCTGAGTGAGGAGGTCTCAAGCATCAAACCCTGCGTTCCGCTCATCACCGAATGAGCGCCTTTCGTCCTGGTGTCGAGGCACGTGTGGACCACCCCACGGAGGAGTGGGCACTCGACGGTGGTCGTCACAGTGAAACTGATCTCTGTACTGATCCTCACGAAAACCTCCGCCCCTGCGGCGCAAGGGCGATCCAGGACTATGTGCCGACTGAACAGTCTCTGCTTTTGGTGAATTACTGTGAATCCTATTACGCGACTGCGAAACAACAGAATTCTGACGTTGCGTCGCATCAAGCAATGCTCTAATCTGTAGAAACCCTCTGCCATCCTCTGAACGTGACGGCTAGATGGAATCTGCTATCCTAGCTGCAGCTGCAACATTTAAAACTGGGGTACGGTATACCTCAACATTGTTATGTGAACCACTCGGAAACAGCTATCGTTGACGTCGACTGGGAGCTGTTGGGCGCTGGCGAGCGCGCTTGTCGAGTTCCCTCTAGAGCTCTTCGAGCCGAATGCGCGTGGCCTCCAAGGCCTGATCTTCAGCGGTTGCACCGACGATGGGTGTATGGAGGACCGCCTCATCGTGGCGTGGTGTTTCACTCGACGGTCCACCGGTGCCTCGCCTACCGTGGCCAAAGCCTAGTGGCGGGCTCTGATGAGAACCGGCCATAAGAACCTCCACTGCAGGATCGCAGCTCTCGCACTCGGAGGGACGTCCGGCTGATCGGAGTTCGACTCGAACACGTCGTGAAGGGACTCGGCAGGTTTGATCGCCACAATTTGTGGAGACGAAACTTGGCGGGCGCCGCATGTCTCACCCAACGCTGGAGCCGTGAGCGATCAGATCGCTTGCGACGGTGAAAAGCGGGGAGAGCCGAAGAGTAAGGAGTCGACGGCTACCGCAGAAGCACACCGCAGGAGCTCGCGTGGAAGTGTGCGGCCCCGCAGACAGGGAGCGCCTTGACGTCGAGAGGCGCTTCTTGGAGCCATGCTGAATCGTCGCCAATGAAGGTGAGCGCTCCAAAACGGATCTCGTGGCCCAGGAAGAAAACACCGTCGGAAGACATGACGAAGGAGGAAAAATGCAACCTCGCCGGAAGTCGCTTAGACGCCTGCCCCACGGTGGGCGCCAACTATCGTGGGAACGAGTCTGACAGTAGAAGTTAGGGGTACGAAAGGAGAGGGCAGAGCCCTAACTACGGCGAGGATGTACACACAGATGTATGAGTTCAGGCCCCTCTCGTGGAGGTAACAACCCTACGTCTCAGTGCTCGGGAGCTTTTGTCGTGTGGAGAGTGTGAGTTACAGAGGTTGAGAACCCTTGTGCCAGAGAGGAGGGACGGCTTATATAGAGTTTGCTGCCCCTCATAAGTGCGAGGCATCCAAGGGTTCGATCGTGGGTATAAAGACGAGCGTTACTAGTAACGTACATCATAATTGCTACTAAGGACGACTGGCCTAACGCCTGCCCGTTGGCCTCCCTGGGGCGGCTTCTGGTCTTCTGGCGTCGACTAGAAGTGAGGTCTTCCGAGTGACAGGTTACTGACGAGTGGAGGGAGAAGCTTCCGAGTGGACAAATGTCGAGTGACTTGAGCATCATGGTGAATCCAATGGGAATCTCTCTTGTAGTCCTTAAGCCCTCCAATATAGTGTCCTTAGGTAGGGTATGTAGGTCAGGCCCAGGACCCTACCCTAGGTACATATCCTCATCAATCTATGAGGCAATCACTGAGGAAAGATGGGCCGGAGACATTGGGACAACGCTAGACGAGGAGACGCTTGCGGAGTACCTTGAGGTGTGGACAAGGGTTGCTCCGGTGCAACTGGATGAGAGAGAAGATTGCTTCCTCTGGTCGTGGGAGAGCAACGACAAGTTTTCGGTGGAGTAAGCCTATGCAGCCAAATTCGCAGGACGTCAGGTCTCGCCAACCACGGAATTCACATGGAACACGCGGACCCCACTAAGCTGCAGATTCTTCGCATGGCTCGCGATCATGAACCATTGTTGGACTTCAGATAGACTGGCGCGAAGAGGGCTGCCGCACCAGGATACCTGCCCTTTTTGCCGCCAACATGACGAGACGATTGGCCATCTACTCATCGAGTGTCCTCTACCGAGGGAGGTCTGGGAAAAGGTCTTCTCCGCCCTACAAATCTCGCATGGCGAGCCACAGCCAGGAGAGACTCTGCGGGATGGTGTGCTAGGCAAGGAACGCAGGGGCGAAGCGCGAGGATGGTCTGGACCATATGCCTACTCGCCATGTGGGAAATATGGAAGCATAGGAACGCTATTGTCTTCGACGGCGTGATGGCATGCCCGCGGCAGGTTTTGTGCCGGATCGCAAGCGAGAGCAGGGTGTGGATGCAGACGGGTTTGATCCGAGGGAATCTTGAGGCGTTTTTTGGGGCGGCGTTGGCGTGGGCACATAGTGAGTAGTCCGTAGAACGCTTTTGAGGCGGAGGGAGGCGTAACGCCATGTAACCCTATTGTAACCAAATCGTGGAGGGCTCTTCCCCTTTCCTTCTATAATATATGATACACACACTCGTGCGTATTCGAGGAAAAAAAAGCATGTTAAAATTTGTGTTCCAAGGAATGAGTTTGTTCTCCACCTTATCGAACAAGCTCAGAAGGTGCAACCTTCGGTCAAGAGTGCGCCACATGTTTTTATTTAAACCTAGTTGTAATGTGGAGTGCGCCACATGTTTTTATTTAAACCCAGTTGTAACATTGGACATGGGTATATTTGGCCAACCGTGTGCCGCAAAAATTTAGCATTACAGACATTTGTATTTATGAACCCACGCGATGCAAAGTTCAAATCCACACGCTTTTGTATTTATTAACCCATGTGATGCAAAGTTGGCATCACAGACGAGTGTGTTTTGAGGCACACCACACTGCTTCAATGGAAGTGGGATTGCCTAGTTGCTTTTGAGTTCGATTTGAACTAGTTGTCAAGGTGCCACACTCGTCTAACTTGAATTTGATTTCTTGAACTTCTATTTGAAACTACTCCTCGTCCGAGGTGGAATGATTTGGCGCTGTTCAAACTTCAAAGCCATGCGGCAAATTCGTTTGGTTTGCGTTCGATCCCGATAGCCTGAGTTCTGTGCGACGGTTTCCCATGCCGTGTGTGATGGGCTCACAGGGAGAAATTTGCGCTAGTGTGATAAATGCATGCGCATGGGCCTTACTATTAGGAGGTGAAGCATTTCTAGGGCAAATTAGTGCACAAATGCTACACTCTTTGCGTTTGCTTTGCCCCAGCACACCACACCACATGCACATGCAGCTCCATCGATATGGAATCTCGACTCTCATCACACTTCCATCACACTATAAATACATGCATCAAGCCCATGGCGCTTTGCATCCATCACAACAAGAAGGAAGGAAAAGAAAAGCAGACACGCGCGCGCGCGCTTACACGCCACATACACGCATTGTTTGCTAGCCGCAACATAGATACATGGCGACAATGGCGGTTAAGGTGTGGGTGGTGGCAATGATGCTGGTGCATCACTGCTTCGACGTAGGGCTTGGAGCTGGAGGCGATGGCCTGTGCCTGGGCTCGCCCGACTACGGCGACGCGCTGGCCAAGGCCATCCTGTTCTTCGAGGGGCAGAGGTCCGGGCGGCTGCCGGCTAACCAGGGAGCAAGGTGGCGCGGCAACTCCGCGCTCGCCGACGGCCGACCTGAAAACGTATGGTCTCTTATAGTTAACTTGTATGATCATGAGCCACTGCTCCTCTCCGTTTGAATCTGCGTGTTTTATATCTAGATACGAGTTTTCTCTTCGATCAGCACATGCAAAACAAAAGCGGACTACTTTTGGCACACTATATATGACCCAGTGTGAAATATATACTTGAGGCAACCGAAAAATGAAAAAAAATCAATGGAATTTGATCAGTGACTGACAGTGGAATGGCGATGGCAGGTTAACCTGACCGGTGGGTACTACGACGCCGGCGACAACGTCAAGTTCGGGTTCCCGATGGCCTTCACGGTGACCCTTCTGAGCTGGAGCGCCATCGAGTTCCGCGGCGACGTCGCGGCGGCGGGGCAGCTGGGCAACCTCCGGGCGGCGATCCACTGGGGCGCCGATTTCCTGCTCCGCGCCCACACGTCATCCACCACCCTCTATACCCAGGTTTCGTAATTGGTTTGCTACTAATATGATTAACGTTTAAAAGAACAAGCACCGCGTCAATGAAACTATGAGATGTGCTAGATTTATTTTGTTGCTCGTTCATCGTTGTTGCCTTGAAGGTGGGGGACGGGAACGCCGACCACGGGTGCTGGGAGCGGCCGGAGGACATGGACACGCCGAGGACTCTGTACAAGATCACCGCCGACTCGCCCGGGTCGGAGGCCGCCGGCGAGGCTGCTGCGGCGCTCGCAGCGGCCTACCTGGTGCTCAAGGAAGACGGCGACAGGGCGTTCGCCTCGCGGCTCCTGGCCGCGTCCAAATCGGTATGAACAAGTTAAAGCATGTGACATCGTTTCGTTAAGTGTAATAAAGGAATCACGTTAACGGTTTGTGGTTTTTTGGGGTTGGTCAGCTCTTTGAGTTGGCCAACAATTACAGGGGGTCCTTCCAGTCGTCCTGCCCCTTCTATTGCTCCTACTCCGGCTTCCAGGTGAGTAAGTAGAGACGATATCCACTCACTGCTGGGTCGATCTACTGGTTGATTGACAAACAAAATCTAATCGCTCTAAGCACCGCAGGATGAGCTGCTCTGGGCGTCGGCATGGCTCTACCGGGCGACCAAGGATGGCAGGTACCTCGACTTCCTGCGCCAGAACCAGGGCTCCAGCAACCCCGTCAACGAGTTCAGCTGGGACAACAAGCAGGTTGGAGCCCAGATGCTCGCAACACAGGTGGGTCCATCGCACGTTGATTCATGCATGCCTCCATGGATTCAGACAAGCTCCGTACGTACCGCCGTACCGTCTTGATTGATTTCAGGAGTTTTCTGTTTTGTTCTTGCGTGGTGATTTCTTCAGGAGTATCTGAAAGGAAGGAGAGAGCTAGCAAGGTACAAGACCAACTTGGACTCCTTCGTCTGCGCTCTCATGCCTGACAGTGGCAATACACAGATACGCACAACTCGTGGTACGTGCATACGGCGTAGTACCTCCCTGCCTCAGTCTCAACTCTGAACAACAGCCCAAAACCTCTCATCTTCTCCACATGACCTGTGTTGTAGGCGGGCTTCTTTTTACACGCGATTCGGTGAACATGCAGTACACCACCACGGCGGCCCTCGTCCTCTCCATCTACTCCAAGACGCTCCAGTCCTGGGCCGGCTCCGACGGAGTCCGCTGCAGCGCTGCAAGCTTCTCCCCGGACCAGATCGCCTCATTCGCCGCATCACAGGTCACCCAGCAACACCATCTTCTCACCTCATCTCGCTCACTAGATCTTCATTATCCATCCATCCGATCTGACAACGCATCGCATGCATATTCGCATCCGGTGGTGTTGCAGGTCGACTACATCCTGGGGAGCAACCCCATGGGCATGTCCTACATGGTGGGCTTCGGCGACGCCTTCCCGCGGCGCATCCACCACCGCGCCTCCTCCATCCCCTCCATCAAGGTTCTCACCAGGACCGTCCCCTGCAGAGAAGGCTTCTCCTCATGGCTGCCGACGAGCGACCCGAACCCGAACGTCCATGTCGGCGCCATCGTCGGAGGGCCCGATGAGAACGACCAGTTCGGCGACAACAGGGGGGATTCCGCGCACTCCGAGCCGGCGACCTACATCAACGCCGCCTTTGTGGGTGCATGTGCCGCTGCCATGGGGCAGACCCAGAAACCTGCATCGCCCACTTTGTCGACTTACTAGTAGACCACAAAGATATGCACTCACTCGTTTCACGCAAGCAACAAGATACTAGCACTATATGTTGTGTTCCTAAATTTCCATGTGTGTAATCTACTTGTAAGCTGTAACATATGCATTCACTGCCAGTACTCTGAGCCTGTACCTTCTCGTGATCGCCGTATTATACACGGAGCATAAAATTATACTGCGACAATTAAATTGTTATCTACAAGTCTGTTCGTGATGGCCTGTGATGACTTCGTTAATCTCAAGTTATGACGTGGGGTCAGTCTTTCGGAGTTGATCATAAGGATAGGTTGTGCGTGTGTGTGCTTATAGGAGTGAGTGTAAACTTGCGTATGTGAGCGACTTCACTTGTACCAATGTTTAAAAAAGAGTTTGCGCCGACAACGTACAGCTGAGAAGATGAGAGAAGAAGATGATGATTTTGAAATGGCTATTGTCATTATTGTTCATGACGACTTTCGACTGCCGAGACTAGGATAACAGTTCGGCCACTTGTACATCAATCATGATGGAACAGGAGGCCATGTCCTAAGGATTACTTTGCACCCAAGTCAACTCATGTTCTGTTTTCGGCGGCGATATCGGATGCACCGAATTCTTTTCAACACCATTGCAAAAGTTGCTATGAAGCATGATTCATGGTTTAAACTAAGAAGAGGTGCATCGAAAGAAATAAGTGTGAGCCCGTTGTTGAAGTGCATCACAACTTTTCGTGTGCTTGCCTATGGGTGTTCGGTTGACGTCATTGATGGTTTGGACTGAGGTTACCACACGCAAACCGATGCTCGTCATAGGTAAGCAAATAGCAGTGGTGGCCTTGTTTTTGCGCTCGCCACTGGTATTTTTTCGGATTACCAGCGACAGTGCGTTGTCACTAATGTGATCCCACCTATAATTCATTTCCCAGTAGTGACCGCTCAGTTGTCTCCGGATAGGTCTGGACGTGCCCTCAGACATATGGTAGCTAGTGTCTGTTTTGATGTACTACATTGGAGCCCTAATGCCTATTTACCAATCGATCCTCTACTCAAACTGCTAGCCCTGCTCACTTCCCAAAAAACCGGGACCCATCCCTCTAGGGAAACCGCTAGCCCTGCCCACTTCCCAGATGATAGGATACCCCTCCCTCCAAGAAACCGCCTAACCCTCGTTGAAATCACGCCCGCGCGAGGCGGATCAGTTTGGTAAATCCCCTAAAAACGAAACATCACCATATTGATTTCCCATAAACTAATATGCATTCTCCATGTGTACCTCTTTGTAGGAAACAGCCTAACCCTCGGTGAAATCGCGCCCGCGCGATCAAGATCGAATAGCTGGCTAGTCAGTTTGGTAAATCCCCTAAAAAGAAACGTCGACATATTGATTTTCCAATAAGTTAACACTCATTCTCTATGTGTACCTCTTGGTAGCAAATAACAAAACAGACAAAATTCAACCTTGGTAACCTAAGGAAACATTGGAGTTGTAGTTATTTCTCAGGAACAGATTAACAGCTTCAACTGTCATTCGCAGGTTCAATCCCAAGATGCACCAGCTGAGCATCAAAGTACATTGAGAATGATTCTCTGTAATTACAACATTCAGGTGCAGTAAGAACTTTCACTCAATTTATGGATCTCATTAAGTTCACGAGATAGAATCATTGAACATTTCTTATTACTGCATGAGATAACCATGAAGATCGACCCTGTCTGGGAGCATCAGAACAGTACAGTAGTTTAAATCAGCCGAGAGATCCATTTACACAAGAAGCGGTACATTTGTTATTCTATCCCGAATCTCAGAGGGTCCCTGCATATACTGCGAGTGGTTAAATGATCTATAATATGAAGGTATGATCATTCCCAGCCGAGTATCCTTCAAGCCAGGTCTTGTGGATGTGTGTCAGTTCCAAGCCCTCTGAGGCATCAGGCTGTGAGTTCAGGCAGTTAGGTAGTTCAGCATAAAGTGTGTGCAAAAGATCCTATACATCTGCAGGGTGCACAAGAATTTCCGGGGGAATGCGAGAATTTACCTTCGTATTCAGCAGAAGAGTTGTCCGGCAGCAATACTGCACATCACCTGAGTGTGACAGAAGCATTAATATCGACACACAAGTCAATGAGATAACACAAGACGAGTAATTGTGGTGCATCCCAAGATTATGGAGAGGGCTCGTTACAATTGAAAAATGATGTCAAGAAGGTTCGAGCGAATTGATAACTGATGGCGTGGAATAACTTCAGTATGTGAAGAGTTCTTTGAGTATACCTTCGATTTCCCAGTTGTCAAACCTCACCAACCAGTTACTTGTACCGATCGGCGATGTAACAAGTCGGTCCACCCATGCTCGGAACTTTTGGCCTTGTTTGTCACCATAGCATGAACTCAGTGCATCAACGGACGCATGAAGTGACCGTTCCGTTCCACAAGGATGTATCAGTGTGCCATTCTGATGCTATCCAAAATAAACGATCAATCTAAAGTAAGCCCAAGAAACAACCAAATTTGCTTCTCAGAAACTATAAATTGGATCTAGATCCAAATTAGAATGTGCAGTTACTATTTTGAAATATTTCTAACTAGAAGGAATTGTGTACAGAAGAAACAACATATTAAGCGAGAAAACATATGAAGAAACATTTACCGGGTTAATCTAAGAATCTAACAAGGGAATGTACTTACGGTGATACTTTTCAAGTATTGTATAACTGATGGAGACTTCTGAACCTCACCCCTCCGCCATTTCTCATAAAGAACATAGAACTTCACCACTACATCTGCAGGCTTGATGGTGTCTACCTTCGGATATGGGAATTCAAGATCTCTTGCAGAAAAACTAGGTCCTAGTTTGAAGTGTCCGATAGCTTGCATTATACCGGAAGCGCATCTCTCAGTTGCATAAAGCAACTTAAGATTATCTTTTCCGTTCTCTTCATACCACTGAAGAAGCTCCTCTTGGGCATTGCTAACCTGAATATGATTCCAAAACTCTGTAATAAGCTTATATGAGTAATCATTGTCGCCAATGAACTATACTGAAACCAAACAACTGCTTATACACTGACCATGACACCATAAGCAGATGGAACACTGAACAAATCTGCATCATTGCCAGAGTCGCCACACACAAGAACATTGTTCGGTGATTTCCCGCACGAACTGAACTTCTCAAGTAAATATATAAGAGCTTGCCCTTTCCCCGCACCTTGTGGCAGTACATCTAGGGCCTCTCCACTGCTATAGATTATTTTCACATCTAGCTGATCACAGAACGAAAGCAATGAAGTCAGCAAAACACCACTTCCCGCAAAAAACGAAAAACAAAACACCACTAAGCAATACTTTGATCTTAAGAAAGCCCTGCCAAAAAGAAGAACAGAGAAAGAGAAGGTCACCAAGGCCTGCCTTGTCTTACCCCAAGCTGTTCCAGTTTCTGAGGGAGGGAATTAATCACTTCCTGAGCACCCTGCTTGTCGACGAAAAAGCTGACCTTATGAGGACCCTGATTCCTCTCTGGCTACACCACACAGAGACAAAGTAACACAAATATCTTAGTTCAGCTAGTAAAATTTGAAAACCTCAGAAAAAGTAGACAGGCAACTAACTGGACATGCCTGGGGCTTTAGCTGAGGGAACGTAGCTGTCTCCTGAACAACAATATCCCTATCCCACTTGTTATTCAGAAATTCTTCCCAGCCAACATCAGGAGTCATCTCCTGGCCATATGCTATCACAGTGCCCACAGACATGATGGTGATGTCCGGTGTGAGCAAAGGCTTTATTTTCCTCAGACCCTTGTAACTGGCCGGCGTTCTTCCAGTCGAGAACACCAGCAGAGAATCCTGGGAGTACTCAGACACCCAGAGCGCCTCGAAACGAAGCAAGGCCAAGTTCTCCGGATCACAGTGATCGACCTGCAAGTGCACAATCAAAAAGGTCAAACATTGGTCGGACACAACAACAACAGTCTGGGTTAGTTCTTTCTGGACAAACGAAAAGATCGAATTGAGATACGCACCATCGTCTGGTCAAGATCCGAAATGATCATAAGACGCGCAGAGCCATCGAGCCTATCCATTCTTCGTTGCGGCGCAGAAGCTGAAGAAGACCCTGCAGAGCAGTAGTGCTGCAGAGGCTGCTGCTGCTGATAAGTTTGATGCGTCTGCCTGGACACTTCTCTGAAACAAGTATTTCTCCTGCCTTTATACTATTCCTCCGTCATCTGCCGGTAGGGTCTTTATTTTTTTGTAAAAGGAAATAATAGCTCCAGATAAATTTTTAAAACTATGGCACGCGGGACAGCGAACCAAGACAAGCAGGACACGTATTTCTCCTGCTATTTTTTGAACTACTAAATAAACTATCTCATCGGTCATCCGTCGGTAAGGTCTTTTTAATTCAGATACGAGAAAGTAATGGCTGCGGATTGCCTAAACAACTATGGCAAACAAGAAACTGGCAGTAGCAGCCTGCCTAGCAGGTGAGAGCAGGACAGGGGACCCAAACATCCACGGTTTATCCACACAAGAAAACAAGCAAGGGCGTGACTTTGCTGATAAGAAGTATTTTCCAGGAGAAATCGTTGTGGATAGGGAGGCCAGCCAATCATCTAGCACGACTGATATCAATCAGATTTGGCGCAGGGAAATGTAGTAGTACAAGTGTATACAACGCACTCGACAGAAGCACGGGAGCATGTATGGAATGGTCCGCCGGCCAAACACCTTGAATGCATGATGGTTTCGGGGAGGAGGAGGAAGAGGAGGGACGTACAGGGTGGCGAGGGTGGGGCGCGGATGAGTTGTAGGGCACGCAGGTACGGTAGCTCGTGCCTCGCCTGAGCCGCCGCCCCGGCTCGGAGGAGGAGGAGGAGGATGTGAGGCGGCGGGGTGGAGAGATGCGGATGACGACGACCGAGCCAAGACCGGGAGGAGTGCGCGCGCGCAAGTGGAGTGTGGAATGTGGAACGCGGGTGCAGCGAAGCTTCCGTTTCAGCGCTCGTGATGGCTTTTGCTTGCCGCTTTCGTTGATGAAATCCGAGAGGGAGCACCTTTTTGACGGAACGCAACAAAGAGGGGTCTCAACAGGACAGCATGATATGGTGGGTCAATCTTTTTTGAAGGAAAACGGCAGGAAATCTCTTCACGCCGCACATATTTTTACTGTCAAGCAAAAGTGTGTGTGTGTGGTGGAAAACACAGAAAAACGACAGGAAATCACCGAACAATGGCGTGACTTCTCATTTTGGCTTGATGTAGTGCAAACATGGCCAGTTTGTTCTTCGGCAAGCTTTGTTAATTGGTTCAAACATTGCGGTATGTTGTTAGTTGATTTGCAGCTGATTTATTTGACTTTGAATCGGCCTTGGTGAATCGCTTGCTCATTGGCTCATTGTAAAGTTTAAATATTTGTTTGGTTCTTGAGAAGTTATAAGTTAGTTTAAATCGGATATGATAGTTTAAATCGTGTGTGCTAGTTTGAACCGGCTGCTCATTAGGATACGTTAGTTTAAATATTTGTTTGGTTCGCGAGAAATCATAAGTCTTTTTAAAGGGAGGGACATTATAGATTTTGTTTAATACAGTACAGACGCACGTCATCTTGAGATTGATAAATTCATCTTAGAGGCCTTCGTAATCGGCGGGAACATTTCTTCTCATTGAACAACATCATCGAAAAGTCTGAAATTAATTCAAAAAACTGCAAACACATATGTCAAATCTAGGAACTGAACCCTGATGGGTTGATTCCACAACAAAGAAACTAACCATCTAAGAGCATCTCCAGCCGCCGTCCGCCCCTCAGGGGCTCGGGCCAACCGGCTGTATAATCGGTCTGGGGGGAGGGGGGCTCGGTTTCTCAGCCCCGCCCCACGGTCGCCCCCAACCCGGCGATTTCGGCCCAGATTCGGCACAAATTAGGCCCAAATTCGGCCCATTTTCGACGTAACTTCACCCAATTCGACGCTCTTTCGGCTTAAAATCAACAAATTCGGCGTTCTTTTGGCATAAATTCAACCAAAAACTAGATGTTCATACCAAAGTTCATTACAAAATTTAATACAAAAGCATATAGTTCAACGAAGCAAGCTCATAATTCGAACATAAATTAAAACAAAATCGAACTAGGCGTTGCCCTTGAGCCTCCATAGGTGCTCCACCAGATCGTCCTGCAGTTCTTGATGCACTTGTGGGTCTCAGATCTTTTGGCGCATATTGAGGTAGGCAACCCATGTTGCTGGTACCTGGTGATCAACAACTGCAAGAGGTCTCATCCTGTATTATGGTTCAGTGTCAAACACTCACTCTTCTTGATCACTCTCAATGATCATGTTGTGCAAGCAGACACAACAATTCATGATCTTCGACATCTGCGATTTCGATCAGGTTAGAGCAGGGTACCGGACAACAGGAAATCGAGATTGGAGCACACAAAATGCTCGTTCGACATCTTTCTTGCAAGTCTCCTAACACTCAACAAAGTGTGCCTTCTTTGGCGTCACAGGATTTTAGATAGTCTTCACAAACTGGACCATCTCGGATAGATACCATCTGTTAGATAGTATCTCTTGTTGTAGTGGCGCCCACTGACCTCAAAATTCATCGGAGGAGCATGACCTTCAACAAGCTTGGCGAAGACATTCGAGCACTGCAAGACGTTGATGTCATTGTGAGTTCCTGGCATACCAAATAAGGAGTGCCAAATCCATAGGTCATGTGTGGCTACTGTCTCAAATACCACACTGCAACCTCCTTTGGCGCCTTTATACATCCCGTGCCAATCAAATGGGTAGTTTTTCGATGATCAGTGCATGAAATTGATGCTTCCAAGCATCCCAGGAAATTCTCTTGTTGCATTATGTGCTAGGATCCGCAGTGTCTTCAGCATTGGGTGATCGCAAATATTGTGGTCCAAACACTGCCACCACTGCCCTACAAAACTTGTATAGACACTCAATGGTGGTGGACTCGGCCATTCGTCCATAGTCTTCTTGTATGTCAGCGGGAGCTCCGTATGCAAGCAGAGGTATCGGATGGAGGGCTATTGCATGCTCTACGCCGACTCTCCACTGCACGGTGAGAAATTTTTCGGCGTCGTTACCGGATGAACCGAAAGCTCTTCCTCGGGATTGTTAATTCCATCCGGGAGTTCGACAACTATTTCGTTTGCAAGAAGGATTGCACCGGCACCCTCGCCAGGGCTTGTCATTGTTTACGAACAGGCCGGCCAGCGAGGCGAGTATCATAAGGTGTTCCTCATCGGTGGCGGCTGCCTCGGATTCTTCCTCCGACAGGGCCTCCTCATCATCCGAGTCCATGGACGAACACCTTGTCGGCGAGCAGCCGGCATGGCGGCGGTCGAAGAACGGCGATGGGGGGAATGGGGAAGCAAAATCCAGCAAGGGTATTGGAGGGGGCCGTGAAAAAGAGGCCTTCTAGTGGTGGCGTAGCGCTGGAATCGACATGCGGGAGAGGCGCGAGGGGAGAGTCGGGCGAGGAAAAGGGCAAGATTCGTCGGAGAGTGGTGTCCCACACGCCGATTTGTTTCCATCGGAGCCCCCAAGTGCCCCCCCCCCAGCGCGTTGGGTTCGGTCTGGATTTGCCGGCCCGAAAAAAGGGTCCAACAGGCGAAAAACGACGTCATGGGACGCGACTGGGCCGATTTTTCGACGCCGACAATAAAAAAGTCGCTTGGGGGCCTGTTGGGGGCGCAGATGGAGATGCTCTAAGTTTGGCTCAGCTCAAAACTCGAAGATGCTTCCAACCCGGCTCGACTCAGATAGTTCATTAGGCCTTGTTTAGTGTATCCATCTAAGTTAACTTTTAAGATTGTCTCGAAAAAAGTTACTTTAACAGTATGCACTATGCACTGAGGCAACTACTACTTGCATATGGTCCATCCAACACAAGACACATCCTATGTCTATGTGTAATTGTATGGACAACAACACATGTAACTAGGACGGTCTAGTTACACAATAATCATCCGACACATAATTACATGTGTGGCAACCCACACATAATTGGATCAGGTTGTCATGCACACAAGGTATCCCGTGTGCAACTTGTAAGGATTGTAGTAGGATGGAGTGGATATATCTTGGCTTTAGCAACTGGTCGACCCGCAGACCCACCGTCAGTGAACCCCTGCTCCGCCGAGTCGCTTTAGTGAAAGCATAAAACCCCGAAGTACGTTTATCTTTTGCGCAAACATATTCGTTTCGAAGCGTTTTCTTTTCTTTCTTTTTTTTTTGCAAAACAAAAGTTTGACCCTTTTTTTGACTGGGCATAACTTTTAAAATAAAACTCCAATTGACTTGATTCATTTTCCCACCTCTCTTAAATTCCATCTAGTTTATTTTTATATTTATTTGAAAAAAAATCCAACAACTTTTTTTGAAATGTATGTTGATTTGAATATTTTCAAAAAATAGGAATTTGGAGGGAAGATAAAAACTTTCAAAAGTTTTGGAGTGCACCTCACCTATCTACACATTGAAGGTAAGCATCCTGAACCTTGGTATAATATAGGTTATGTGTTGTTTGATGTGATCAGTGGAACCTCACCATTATGTTAAAATGAAGTAAGCATTATTTCATGTGAAGGTTGTTGGGGAACGTTGCATGGGAAACAAAAAAATTCGTACGCACACGCAAGATCTATCCATGGTGATGAGCATCTACGAGAGGGAGAGTGGATCTACATACCCTTGTAGATCCCTAAGCAGGAAGCGTTAAGAAACACGGTTGGTGTAGTCGAACGTCTTCGCGATCCAAATCGCCGAGCGTCCCGCGATCCAATCACGATCCGTCCCGATCAAGTACCAAACGGACGACACCTCCGCGTTCAGCACACGTACAGCTTAATGACGATCTCCGCCTTCTTGATCCAGTAAGAGGGGGTGGAGAGATAGACGAGTTCTCCGGCAGCGTGACGGCGCCGCAGCGATGGTGGTGGAGTAATTCCGGCAGGGCTTCGCCTAAGCACTGCAGAAAACCGATCTAGAGGAGAAACTATGCACTAGAGGAGAGGGTAGCATGTGGCTGAAAACTAGTGCCAAAAACCCTAAAACCTTCTGTATATATAAGAGGAAGAGAGGAGGAGGCTTGGCCCTCAAGGGGCCAGCCCTAGGCTTCGGCCGAACCAAGGAGGAGAGGAGGAATCCTCCTCCAATCCTAGTAGGATTAGGACTCCTTCCTTTTTTACCTTTTTTGTCTTTTTCCACCTTTTCTCTTTGGGCTTTTCTCTCCCAGTCACATGGGCCTTGTGTGGGACTTCCACCAGCCCACTAATGGCTGGTATTCACTCTCCCACAGCCCATGTAGCCTCTTGGGTCGAAATACCCCTCCCGATGGTCTTCCGATACACTACCGGCACTCCCGGTACACTACCGATGAGCCCGAAACTTTTCCGACGACCAAAATAGGACTTCCTATATGTCAATCTTTACCTTCGAACCATTTCGGAGATCCTCATGACGTTCGGGATCTCATCCGGGACTCCGAACAACCTTCGGTAACCACCATACATAACTCTATACTACCGAAACGTCACCCAACCTTAAGTGTGCAGACCCTGTGGGTTCGAGAACTATGTAGACATGACCGAGACACCTCTACGGTCAATAACCAATAGCGGGACCTGGATGCCCATATTGGTTCCTACATATTCTATGAAGATCTTTATCGGTCGAACCTCTATGTCAAGGATTCAGTTAATCCCGTATGATGTTCCCTTTGTTCTTCGGTATGTTACTTGCCCGAGATTCGATCGTCGGTATCTACATACCTAGTTCAACCTCGTTACCGGCAAGTCTCTTTACTCGTTCCGTAATACAAGATCCCGTGACTAACACTTAGTCACATTGCTTGCAAGGCTTATTGTGATGTTGTATTACCGAGTGGGCCCTAAGATACCTCTCCGTCACACGGAGTAACAAATCCCAGTCTTGATCCATGCCAACCCAACAAACACCCTTGGAGATACCTGTAGAGCACCTTTATAGTCACCCAGTTACGTTGCGACGTTTGATACACACAAGGCACTCTTCCGGTGTCCGCGATTTGCATGATCTCATGGTCATAGGAACATATAGTTGACATACAGAAAACAGTAGCAATAAACTGACACGATCATATGTTACGTTTGTAGTTTGGGTCTTGTCCATCACATCATTCTCCTAATGATGTGATCCCGTTATCAAATGACATCACATGTCAATGCTAGGAAACCTTGACCATCTTTGATCAACGAGCTAGTTCACTAGAGGCATACTAGGGACAAAATGTTGTCTATTTACTCACACATGTAATGTGTTTCCAATCAATACAATTATAGCATGGATAATAAACGATTATCATGAACAAGGAAATATAATAATAAACAATTTATTTATTGCCTCTAGGGCATATTTCCAACAGTCTCCCACTTGCACTAGAGTCAATAATCTAGTTGACATCACTATGTGATTTACATTATAATGAATCGAACACCCATGCAGTTCTGGTGTTGATCATGTTCAGCCCTTGAAAGAAGTTTAGTCACCGGGTCTGCAACATTCAGATCCGTGTGCACTTTGCAAATATTTATGTCCTTCTCCTCGATGTAATCGTGGATGGAGTTGAAGCGTCGCTTTATGTGTCTAGTCCTTTTATGAAACCTTGGTTCCTTGGCCAGAGCAATGGCACCAGTGTTGTCACAGAACATATTTATTGGATTCAGTGCACTAGGCACTACTCCAAGATCTGTCATGAACTGCTTCATCCAAATACCTTCCTTTGCCGCCTACGAGGCTGCGATGTACTACGCTTCGCATGTTGTCGGGGATATACCCCGCGGTATGACCTGGCCTGGCGACTCACAAGAGACCCGGTCAAGACATGACATTTTATTAATGACCCGACAGGCGGGTCGTAGGATGACCAGGCCCAAGACTCGACATGTAAGCCGGCGCCAGGCGGCTCACAAGAGAAGGCCCAAAGGAGAGAAAGGATTCCCTTACAAAGGAAACAAGACTCGGAGTAGGATTCGTGAAAGACTAGTCCTAGTCCTACTCCTAGTAGGACTCTATTTGTAAACCTACCCTCTCCACCTATATAAGGAAGGGTAGAGCACCCCTAGAGACAAGATTCACAAGTCCACAAGTTTAGACAACACAAGAGATTAGAGATAGACAGATTAGAGGCTCTCATGATTAGAGGTAGCAAACATCACCCTTGTAACCGAGAGATCTCCTTCATCATCAATACCAGACAAGCAGGACGTAGGCTTTTACCTCCATCGGAGGGGACAAACCTGGGTAAACTCCACGTCTCTCGATTCCGATCAACCCCTTCAAGCCGCCACATAGTTGCGCTTCTGCCCCGAACCTAAGTCCGTTCACCCGGACATCTGCCGTGACAAATCCACGATAGTTGGCGCCCACCATGGAGCTGCGCACGGTGGCGTTGTGTTCTTGAAGGGATCTCTTCAGGTATCGAGGAGCTCGCGATGTGCCGGATGGAAAAAGTCGGCACAGAAGGATCACATCATCGACGAGCAATTCGACATGACTATACAAGATTTAAGATATTTAGGGTTGCGTTTTGTGCGCCACGCGCAACCTGTCGATCCATCTGTTCAAGCAGAGTCGATGACCGATGGAGCAATCGCTATTGTACGCGCTCGGTGACGTCCTCATGAGCCGATACGTGTAAAGAAAATTGCATCCACATCAACCTACATAGAAGTTCAAGGAAAAAGATATGGCAAGCAGAGTACGCTTTTGACACAGTGACGGACTTGGCGCGACTGTACCCAGCCGCACGCGTACTCGTCTCCGCTCGTCCGTGCCAAGCTACGGCCGGCTTGGCCGCCGCACCGTCCGTGTAGGATCCGTTGTGCCTCTACCGGCTTGCCGAGCTGCCCTCCTGCACCCGCCATGCCGCATGCCGCTTCGCCCATGGCCTCCGATGCCGAGCGTCCGAGCCGCCGTGGGGTGTTTGCGCCAGGCCGCGTGCGCCGGCCACCGGCTCAACACATCCGCTTTGGTATGAGCCGCCGCAGGCCGACCCGCCATCGACTGCTGTCTTTCCACCTCACACCATGTACGCGCCATGGCCGCTTCGCTTTACCTGACGTTGCGGTCGTGTCCGAGTCGGGCCTGTCAAGACCTGCTTACACGACCGTATCTGAGCCGGTTGCCTGCCTTCGCCGCGCCGTGCTGTCCTCATTCCGAGTCGGGCTCGCTCCACCACCAAGCCGGCCTCACTGTGCCATGTTCGGCCTCTGTCACCTCAAGCCTCCCTCACCATGTCCGCTCCTGCCGGTTTTCCCACGGCCGACTCCGTTCATACGGTCGGGTCTGCCCGCCGCTGCCGTGCCTCCACACACACGAGCCGCCCCGGCTTCGCTTCTGCCACGTCCACTTCACCTCGCCTGGCCCTGCTGCTGTGCCGTGGCCTCCCCTTCGCCTCAACCACGCCCCACTTCACCTGCGCTGCTTCCGCGCGTCCGGCTTCCGCACGCTCTCTGATAGTAGCCCGTAGTGCCCCTCGGCCTTTTGCTTGCAGCGGATATCTCCGTCGCCACTAAGCAATGTTGTTGCTCTTTCATCGCAGTCAGTTTGCACACACACATGGTGTGTTCAGCCGGTACTCCTCCCGTTCATCAGTTAAAAAAATATGAAGAAAGAGAGCGGGCAGTCAAGACGCAAAACTGGATGCTCAACGTCCCAAGGTCAAAAAGCTGTGCATGCACGTGCTGGAGACGTCGCAGTAGCAACGGCGGATCAAGAAATAAAAAAAGAAAACAAGCCTGTAGACACGCATTGGAGGCAGGAATTCATCTACTCACATGAGATAAAAAGAAGAAGATGCCTCGGCAGAGAAATCAAAACCAGTCCATCCATCCTTTTTTATCTCCAACTTCTTCAAACATCTGGACAGACTAATTCAGCTGTCATTCAAATAAAACAGGTGATATCCATCCGATTTGTTCTATCAGTACATATTAATTTCTCTGAAAAAGAATTACTTTGCTTACAATATTTTCATATATGCAGGACAATTGTTTACCACAAAGGTGACATTATATTGTGGATATGGGGTTTACGCCAATATTATCATGAGTCAACGTTCGTCCAAACCGTATTGTTCGACGGACACGAGTGCAAGGCGCCGCCTTCATTTGGGCCAGGCTACATCAACAACGTCATGGCGACTCGCCGTCCCTGCTGGTTTCCAAATGCTATGGGCGACTCGACGTCTGCCTTGGCTTACAACGCCATGGTCGTCTCTCGCCACCGCTCTGGCTTACAATGCCGTGGCCGTCTCTCGTCACCGCCCCGGCTTACAACGTCGTGGCCGTCTATCACTACTACGCCGGCTTGCAACGCCGTGGTCGTCTTTCGCCACAGCGCCGGCTTACAACGCCATGGCCGTCTCTCCCCACCGCTTCGGCTTACAACGCCGTGACCGTCTCTCGCCACCGCCCTGGGTTACAACGTCGTGGCTGTCTATCACTGCTGTGCCGGCTTACAACACCGTGGCCATCTCTCGCCACAGTGCCGGCTTACAACACCGTGGTCGTATCTCGCCACCGCTCCGGCTTACAACACTGTGGCCGTCTCTCGCCATCCGCGCCGGCTTATAACACCGTGGCGTCTTTGACAACATCACCGGCTTACAATGTCGCAGGTGTTTGCTACATCTACATCAACCCAACAGTGGCTGCATGCAACAATACAAGTCACCCAACTAACGGTTCTAAATCGCTGCCCCGCGGTCCAATCAACATTGACATATTAATGCAGTGTTCGCCGGTATGTCGAAGGGGGCTTCTTACCTTCGGGTATCGCTTATCTCACCCTAACAACTGGCCTTATGCCATTCCAATTGACATGTCAGTTGCGGTTGTCGAAGGGGGCTTTTCACCGACGGGTGTCGCTTATCTCACCCTAACAGCTGGCTTTATGCCATTTCCGATTAACATGTTAACCGCGGTTGTCGAAGGGGACTTCTCACCGACGGGTTCACTTATCTCACCCTAACAACCGGCTTTATGCCATTCCAGTTGACATGTCAGCTGCGGCTGTCGAAGGGGGCTTCTTACCTTCGGGTATCGCTTATCTTACCCTAACAGCCAGCTTTATGCCATTCTGGTTAACATGTTAGCCGCGGTTGTCGAAGGGGGCTTCTTACCTTCGGGTATCGCTTATCTCACCTAACAACCGGCATTCGCGCCAAAAATGTTGACAAGTCAACATTGGCTGTCGAAGGGGGCTTCTTACCTTCGGGTATCGCTTATCTCACCCTAACAGTCGGCTTTATGCCAATCCAGTTGACATGTCAGCTACGGTTGTTGAAGGGGGCTTCCCACCTCCGGGTGTAGCTTATCTATCCCTAACAACCGGTGTTCGCGCCAAAAATGTGGACAAGTCCACATAGCATTATACATCGCATTATACATCGCATCATATATTGCATCAACATTGCATCATACATCGCATCAACATTGCATCATACATCACATCATATTCACATGACATGTCGGCTTATCAAGCCGGGTCAGAGCAAGATTATGAAAGAAGGAGCAATGTTATAACATCTCTGGGTTGTGCTTTTTCAAGCCGCCCTTACAACAACACAGAATATATTCTGTCTTGTTTATTTTTGCAGGTCTTGTCTCTTAAGATGAGTCACCGTTAAGTATGATGAAAAACTTCGGCAAAGAGCAAATGGATCTTTAATAGCCAACATGGCTGGATCTTCATGATTTATCATAACCAGTATTAAATGATTGGGGTTTTCAAGCCAGCACAGAGAATTTATTATTTTTTCAAGAGCCTCCCTATCAGATATAATGTCGTGTCATCTAATTGACCGGTTCTTGGATTTCTTCAATTGTGCTCTGTAGTAATCTACAACACTCATGGATTTCTCCAATATATATTTGTCGGGTTACATCGCAACCACGAGCAGGGATTTCATGTCAAAGACAAAGGAATTATTCCAGTATATTTATTCCGGGTTATATTACAACCACAGTCAAAGATTCATTCAACAAATCGTGGTGAGTCATATTATTCTCACATAGTCCTGAGTCACCACAGGCAGACGACCCGGCACTTGGGGGCTACACTATTCAAATACAGTTTATATCAAGTATGCAAGTCCCTTGTCCCTGCAAGCATGCACCACGGCACTTGGGGGCTAATGCAAGCCAGTTTTCAAATCATTACATTGTCAGCAAGACCATATTATCTCAAGGAGATGAGCCGGCCTTTCTATATTTTTCTAACTCCGAGCCCAGTAATTCTTACTGACTCGGCACTTGGGGGCTACACCGCTTAGATCAAAATTTTCTAAAAGTCCCAAGTCGCCGCAGGCGTGCGACCCGGCACTTGGGGGGCTATAGTATTCAGCTATTTAAACAGATTGTGAGGTTCAAATTGAAGACCCGGCGCATTACATACTGATGAGCCGGCCCTTGGGGGCTACACCTGCTGAAGTTTCATAAGGTATAAGACAGTTATAAGTCCTAGGTTGCTGCAAGCAGGACAACCCGACACTTGGGGGCTACACAGTCCAAAATATTATTGCAAAGCACCAAGTTATCATGGATAATCTCGAAGCTTGGGGGCTACAGGTAATATGGACATATCAAAAACTTGGAGGAGAATTTTCAAGATATTAATTATGGAGTTCAATTGTTAGACCCGGCGTCACCAACATTCATAACCCGATGTTATCAAAAGATCATAACCCGGCAGATTTTATAAGCCGCCTTGCTTCATAGCAATGGAAGTCCGGATTTACATCAGATGGATTTTCATCCCAATATGTTTATCAAGTCGGATGGATTCTAGTTATTTGTTACTCGTATTTCAGGAGCTTAGCATGAATAAATTCAAGCTAACCTGGGGGCTAATGTCGGGGATATACCCCACGGTATGACCTGGCCTGGCGACTCACAAGAGACCCGGTCAAGACATGACATTTTATTAATGACCCGGCAGGCGGGTCGCAGGACGACCAGGCCCAAGACCCCGCGTGTAAGACGGTGCCAGGCGGCTCATAAGAGAAGGCCCAAAGGAGAGAAAGGATTCCCATACAAAGGAAACAAGACCCGGAGTAGGATTCGTGAAAGACTAGTCCTAGTCCTACTCCTAGTAGGACTCTATTTGTAAACCTACCCTCTCCACCTATATAAGGAGGGGTAGAGCACCCCTAGAGACAAGATTCACAAGTCCACAAGTTTAGACAACACAAGAGATTAGAGATATACAGATTAGAGGCTCTCGTGATTAGAGGTAGCAAACAACACCCTTGTAACCGAGAGATCTCCTTCATCATCAATACCAGACAAGCAGGACGTAGGCTTTTACCTCCATCGGAGGGGCCGAACCTGGGTAAACTCCAGGTCTCTCGATTCCGATCAACCCCTTCAAGCCGCCACATAGTTGCGCTTCTGCCGCGAACCTAAGTCCGTTCACCCGGACATCTGCCGTGACAAATCCACGACACACGTAGAATCGGCTACAACCCTTTGCTTGGAACTGCACCAGCTTACCGCTCCCCCATTGAGAATAAATACGTATCCAGTTTGTGACTTAGAGTCATCCGGATTAGTGTCAAAGCTTGCATCGATGTAACCCTTTATGAAGAGCTCTTTATCACCTCCATAAATGAGAAACATTTCCTTAGTCCTTTTCAGGTACTTAAGGATATTCTTGACCGCCGCCCAGTGCTCCATTCCAGGATCACTTTGAACCTTCCGGCCATACTTATGGAGAGGCTAACATCGGGTCTTGTGCGCAGCATTGCATACATGATAGAGCCTATGGCTGAAGCATAGGGGATGACACTCATCTTTTCTCTATCTTCTACAGTCACTGGGCATTGAGTCTTACTCAACTTCACACCTTGTAACACATGCAAGAACCCCTTCTTGGACTGATCTATTTTGAACTTCTTCAAAACTTTATCAAGGTATGTGCTTTGTGAAAGTGCTATTAAGTGTCTCGATCTATCTCTATAGATCTTAATGCCTAATATGAAAGCAGCTTCTCCTAGGTCCTTCATTGAAAAACTCTTGTTCAAATATTCCTTCACGCTTTCCAACATTTCTATATTGTTTCCAATCAGCAATATGTCATCCACATATAATATTAGAAATGCAATAGAGCTCTCACTCACTTTCTTGTAAATACAAGCTTATCCATAAACTTGTATAAACCCAAACGCTTTGATCACCTCATCAAAGCGCTTATTCCAACTCCGAGATGCTTGGACCAGCCCATAAATGGATCGCTGGAGTTTGCAAACTTTGTCAGCATTCTTTGGATCGACAAAACCTTATGGTTGTATCATATACAACTCTTCCTCAAGGAAGCCGTTGAGGAACGCTATTTTCACATCCATCTGCCAAATTTCATAGTCGAAATAAGCAACTATTGCCAACATGATTCTGACGGACTTAAGCATCGGTACGGGTGAGAAGGTCTCATCGTAGTCAACTCCTTGAACTTGTGACAAACCCTTTGCCACAAGTCAAGCTTTATAGACTGTGACATTACCGTCCGCGTCCATCTTCTTCTTAAAGATCCATTTGTTCTGAATGACCTTTCGCCCTTTAGGTAATACTTCCAAAGTCCATACTTTGTTTTCATACATGGATCCCATCTCGGATTTCATGGCCTCTAGCCATTTCTCAGAATCCGGGCCCATCATCGCTCCTCCATAGCTCGTAGGTTCATTGTTGTCCAACAACATGACCTCCAAGACAGGGTTGTCATACCACTTAGGAGTAGTACCCGCCCTTGTCGTGTTGGAAATATGCCCTAGAGGAAATAATAAATTAGTTATTATCATATTTCCTTGTTCATGATAATCGTTTATTATCCATGCTATAATTGTATTGATCGGAGACTTAGATGCATGTGTGGATACATAGACAAAACCATGTCCCTAGTATGCCTCTAATAGACTAGCTCGTTGATCAAAAGATGGTTAAGGTTTCCTAGCCATGGACATGAGATATCATTTGATAACGGGGTCAGATCATTAGGAGAATGATGTGATGGACAAGACCCAAACTGCAAACGTAGCATATGATCGTGTCAGTTTATTGCTACTGTTTTCCGCATGTCAAGTATGTGTTCCTATGACCATGAGATCATGCAACTCACAGATATCGGAGGAGTGCCTTGTGTGTATCAAACATCGCAACGTAATTGGGTGACTATAAAGTTGCACTACAGGTATCTCCGATGGTGTCTGTTGAGTTGGCATGGATCGAGACTGGGATTTGTTACTCTGTGTGACGGAGAGGTATCTCGGGCCCACTCGGTAATGCAACATCACAATAAGCCTTGCAAGCAATATGACTAATTGTTAGTTGCGGGATCTTGTATTACGAAACGAGTAAAGATACTTCACGATAACGAGGTTGAACTAGGTATGGAGATACCGACGATCGAATCTCGGGCAAGTAACATACCGAAGAACAAAGGGAACGTTATACGGGATTAACTGAATCCTTGACATAGAGGTTCGATCGAGAAAGATCTTCGTAGAATATGTAGGAACCAATGTGGACGTCCAGGTCCCGCCATTGGTTATTGACCGTAGAGGTGTCTCGGTCATGTCTACATAGTTCTCGAACCCGCAGGGTTTGCACACTTAAGGTTCGGTGACGTTTCGGTAGTGTAGAGTTATGTATGGTGGTGACCGAAGTTTGTTCGGAGTCCCGGATGAGATCCTGGACGTCACGAGGAGCTCCGTAATGGTCCGGAGGTAAAGATTCATATATAGGAAGTCCTAGTTTGGTTTCCGGAAAAGTTTCGGGCTCATCGGTAGTGTACTGGGAGTGCCGGTAGTGTACTGGGAGTGCCGGTAGTGTACCGGGAGGCCTCCGGGAGGGGTATTTCGACCCCAAGAGGCCCATGGGCTGTGGGAGAATAATAACCAGCCCTTAGTGGGCTGGGAAAACAGCCACAAAGGCCCATGGCGCAGGAGAGAAAGTCCTAAAGCAAAAAAGTGGAAAATCAGCCAATAGGAGGCAATCCTACTCCAACTAGGATTGGAGGTGAAGTAGGATTGCTTCCCACCTCCTATTTCGGCCGACCCAAAGGCTTTGGCTGCCTCTCATCTCCTCTCCTCCTATATATACTAGTGGATTGGATGGTTTTTGGACAGAATTTCCAGCCACGAGCTACCCGTTCCACCGGTGCATAGTTTCTCCTCTAGATCGGTTTTCTGCAGCGCTTAGGCGAAGCCCTGCCGGAATTGCTCCACCACCATCACCAGAGCGCCGTCATGCTGCCGGTGAACTCTCTCTCCTCTCCACCTCCTCTCGCTGGATCGAGACGGTGGAGATCGTCATCAAGCTGCACGTGTGCTGAACGCGGAGGTGCCGTCCGTTCGGCGCTAGATCGGAAGGACCGTGATCGAGATCGCGAGATGGTTCATGATGTGATCACGGAACGGATCGTGATGAGTTCGCAGGACAGATCGTGATCAAGATCGTGAGACTTATCGTGATGAGTTCGCGGGACGGATCATGATGTGTTCACGGGACGGTTCGTGATTAGATCGGGGACTCTCGGCGATTTGGATCGCGAAGAAGTTCGACTACACCAACCGCGTTTCTTAACGCTTCCCGCTTAGCGATCTACAAGGGTACGTAGATCCACTCTCCCTCTCGTAGATGCTCATCACCATGGATAGGTTTGCATGTGCGTAGGAATTTTTTTGTTTCCCATGCGACGTTCCCCAACAGTGGCATCATGAGCTAGGTTGATGGTTCGATGAGATCTCAAGTAGAACACAAAAGGTTTGTGGGTGTTGATGCTTAGATTGCTTCCTCCCTTGGTCATATTTTGGTTCAGCGGGATTGTGAGATGAAGCGGCCTGGACCAACATTACTCGTACGCTTACGAGAGACCGGTTCCCTCGACGCAACTTGTTGCCTAGATGGCTTGCGGGTGACAGTTTCTCTCACTTTAGTTGGATCGGATTCGACAAAGGCGGTCCTTGAGAAGGTTGAAAAGCAAACTAGTGTATCACCGTTGTGGTTTATGCGTAGGTGAGAATTGTTCTTGCTAGATACCCGTAGCAGCCACGTAAAACATGAAACAACAATTAGAGGATGTCTAACTTGTTTTTGCAGGGTATGTTGTGATATGATATGGCCAATTACATGATGTGATATATGTGATGTATGAGATGATCATGTGATGTATAGATTATCACGACTTGCATGTCGATGAATACGGCAACCGGCAGGAGCCATAGGGTTGTCTTTAATTATTGTATGACCTGCGTGTCAATCATTAAGCGCTATGTAATGCTTTACTTTATCGCTACGGTAGCAATAGTAGTAGAAGCATGCAGGGCGTGACAACCCCGATGGCGACACGTTGATGGAGATCAAGATGATGGAGATCATGGTTTCATGCCGGTGACGATGGAGATCATGCCGGTGCTTTCATGATGGAGATCAAAAGCACAAGATCATGGCCATATCATGTCACTTATGATTTGCATGTGATGTTAATCCTTTTATGCACCTTGTTTTGCTTAGGACGACGGTAGCATTATAAGGTGATCCCTCACTTAATTTCGAGATAAATTGTGTTCTCCCCGAGTGTGCACCGTTGCGAAAGTTCGTCGTGTTGAGACACCACGTGATGATCGGGTGTGATAGACTCTATGTTCACATACAACGGGTGCAAGCCAGTGTTGCACACGCAGAACACTCGGGTTAAACTTGACGAGCCTAGCATGTATAGACATGGCCTCGGGACACGAGAGACTGAAAGGTCAAACATGAGTCATATAGTAGATATGATCAACATAATGATGTTCACCATTGCAGCCACCTCAATTCACGTGATGATCGGACTTGAGTTGGTGAATTTGGATCATGTATCACTCGAATGATCGGAGGGATGTCAATTTGAGTGTGAGTTCTTAAGTAATATGATTAATTGAACTCATTATCATGAACATAGTCAAAGTGTCTTTGCAAATTATGTTGTATATTACTAGCTCACACTGTAGCTCCCTTGTATTTTTATATGTTCCTAGAGAAATATAATTGAAAGATGATGGTAGCAATATTGCGGACTGGGTCCGTGATTTGAGGATTGTCCTCATTGCTGCACAGAAGGCTTATGTCCTTAATGCACTGCTCGGTGCGCCGACCCCTCTAGCGTCGTCTGTAGATGTTGTGAACATCTGACAGGCACGTTCTGATGACTACTTAATAGTTTAGTGCGTCATGCATTACGGCTTAGAATTGAGGCTCCAAAACGTTTTGAACGTCACGGAACATATGAGCTGTTTCTAAGAGCTGAAATTAGGATCTCAGGCTCGTGCCCGTGTTGCGAGATATGAGATCTCCAACAAGATTCTTTGCCTGCAAGATGAAAGAGAATAGCTCAAGCGTTGAGCATGTACTCAGATTGTCTGGGTGCTACAATCACTTGAATCAAGTGGGAGTTGATCTTCCAGATAAGATAGTGATTGACATAGTTCTCCAAGTCACTGTCACTAAGCTACTAGAACTTGGTGATGAACTATAAATTGCCAGGGATAGAAATAATGATTCATGAGCTGTTCGCGATGTTTGACACCGCGAAGGTAGAAATCAAAAAGGAGCGTCAAGTGTTGATGGTTAATCAAACCACTAGTTTCGAGAAGGGCAAGAGCAAGGAGGGAAACTTCATGGATAGCAGGTCAGTTGCTGCTCCAGTGAAGCAACCCAAATTTGAACTCAAACCCGAGACTAAGTGCTTCTATTATGAGGTGAGCAGTCGCTGAAGCGGAACAACCCTAGATGCTTGGTAGATAAGAAGGCTGGCAACATCGATAGAAATATATTTGATATACGAGTTATTAATGTGTACCTTGCTAGTACTCCTAGTAGCACCTGGGTATTGGATACCGGTTCGGTTGCTAAATGTTAGTAACTCGAAATAAAAGCTACGGGATAAACGGAGAACTTGCTAAGGGTGAGGTGACGATATGTGCTGGAAATGTTTCCAAGGTTGATGTGATCAACATCGCACACTCTCTTTACCTTCAGGATTAGTGACGAACCTGAATAAATGTTATTTGGTGTTTTGCGTTGAGCATGGACATGATTAGATCATGTTTGTTGCAATACAGTTATTCATTTAAAGCTAGAGAATAATGGTTATTCTTTTTACATGAATAATACCTTCAATGGTCATGCACCCAGTGAGAATGGTTTGTTGAAATCTTGATCATAGTAATACACATGTTCATAACATTGATGTCAAAATATACAAAGTTAATAATGATAGTACCACATATTTGTGGCACTACCCATATCTACTTAAGTCATCGGTAAAGGTGAGAAAATAACGATATCCACCATGCGTTGTAACATTCATTGGACCGCAGACATCAGTATGTATGATTTCCAATAAGTCACTTGCCCGTTCCATTGTTCTAGAGAACGGCGTTTTAGAAATCTTGCCCATGAGGCATGGTTCACATGTGTCAAGTGATTCAAAATCAAGTGACTCCAAAAGTCCATTAGCATGGAGCTTCCTCATGCGTTTTACACCAATATGACCTAAACAGCAGTGCCACAAGAAAGTGGTACTATCATTATCAACTCTACATCTTTTGGCATCAATGTTATGAACATGTGTATCATCACTATCAAGATTCAATATGAATAAACCCCTCACATTGGGTGCATGACCATAAAAGATATTACTCATATAAATAGAACAACCTTTATTCTCTGATTTAAATGAGTAATCGTCTCGCAATAAACAAGATCCAGATATAATGTTCATGCTTAACGCAGGCACTAAATAACAATTATTCAGGTTCATCATTAATCCCGATGGTAATCGAAGAGAGAGCGTGCCGACGGCGATCACATCAACCTTGGAACCATTTCCCACGCGCATCGTCACTTCATCCTTTGCTAACCTTCGTCTATTCCGTAGTTCCTGTTTTGAGTTGCAAATGTGAGAAACCGAACCAGTATCAAATACTCAGGCACTACAACGAGAGCTATTAAGGTATACATCAATAACATGTATATAATATATACCTTGTTTGTCGTTGGCCGTCTTCTTGTCAGCAAGGTACTTAGGGTAGTTCCGCTTCCAGTGACCAGTTCCCTTGCAATGAAAGCACTCAGTTTCTGGCTTGGGTCCATGCTTGGGCTTCTTTAGAGGAGTAGCAACTGCTTTGCCATCCTTCTTGGTTTTACCCTTCTTGCCCTTGCCCTTGCCATTCTTCTTGAAACTAGTGGTTTTATTGACCATCAACACTTGATGTTCTTTCTAGATTTCAGACTCAGCGTATTTTAGCATCGCAAACAGCTCGGCGACTGACTTGTTCATCCTGTGCATGTTATAGTTCATCCCAAAGCTCTTGTAACTAGCTGGTAGTGATTGAAGAACTCTGCCAGTGATCGCCTCTGGCGGAAGGGCAATTCCCAACTCTACTAGGCGATTCGAATACCCAGACATTCTGAGTATATGCTCACTGATAGACCCGTTCTCCTCCATTTTGCAAGCATAGAACTTATCGGAGGTCTCATACCTCTCGATCTGGGCATTCTTCTGAAAGATAAACTTCAACTCCTGGAACATCTCATATGCTCCATGACGTTCAAAACGTCTTTGAAGTCCCGGTTCTAAGCCATACAATATTGCACACTAAACTATTGAGTAATCTCCAGAACGTGCCTCCCAAGCGTTTTTAACGTCTTCGGATGACATGTCTTCTGGTTGGTCACCAAGCGGTGCATCAAGGACATATGATTTCTAGGAAGCCGTGAGGATAATCCTCAGATTACGGGCCCAGTCAACAAAGTTACTTCCATCATATTTCAACTTAGCTTTCTCTAGGAACACATTAAAATTTAGGGGTGCTACTGCGCGAGCCATTGATCTAAAAACATAAATATGCAAATGTTACTTAGACTATTGTTGAAGATAATGAGTTTAGTTAATCAAATTACTAAAGCTCTTGCTCAAATTGACATCCCTCAGGTCATCTGAGTGTCACATGATCCAAATTCACCAACTCAAGTCCGATCATCACGTGAGTTGAGGTGGTTTCAATGGTGAACATCATCATGTTGATCATATCTACTATAGGACTCATGTTCGACCTTTCGGTCTCTTGTATTCCGAGGCCATGTATGTACATGCTAGGCTCGTCAAGTTTAACCTGAGTGTTCTGCATGTGCAACACTGGCTTGCACCTGTTGTATGTGAACGTAGAGTCTATCACACCCGATCATCACGTGGTGTCTCAACACGATGAACTTTCGCAACGGTGCACACTCGGGGAGAACACAATTCATCTTGAAATTTAAGTGAGGGATCACCTTATAATTCTACCATCGACCTAAGAAAAACAAGGTGCATAAAAGGATTAACATCACATGCAAATCATAAGTGACATGATATGGCCATGAACTTGTGCTTTTGATCTCCATCTTGAAAGCACCTGCATAATCTCCATCGTCACCGGCACGACACCATGATCTGCATCATCTTGATCTCCATCAACATGTCGCCATCGGGGTTGTCGTGCCCATCATGCTTCTACTACTATTGCTACCGTTTAGCGATAAAGTAAAGCATTACATAGCGCTTAATGATTGACCTGCATGTCATACAATAATTAAAGACAACCCTATGGCTCCTGCCGGTTGCCATACACATCGACATGCAAGTCGTGATATTCTATACAACACATGATCATCTCATACATCACATATATCACATCACAACATACCCTTCAAAAACAAGTTAGACGTCCTCTAATTGTTGTTGCATGTTTTACGTGGCTGCTACGGGTATCTAGCAAGAACAATTCTCACCTACGCATAAACCACAACGGTGATACATAAGTTGCTTTTCAACCTTCTCAAGGACAGACTTTGTCGAATCTGATCCAACTAAAGTAGGAGAAACTGGCACCCGCTAGCCATCTTTTGCAACAAGTTGCAGTTGAGGGAACCGTCCTCTCGTAAGCGTACGAGTAATGTTGGTCAGGGCCGCTTCATCCCACAATACCGCTGAACCAAAACACGACCAAGGGAGGAAGCAATCTAAGCATCAACACCCACAAACTCTTTGTGTTCCACTCGAGATCTCATCTACACATAGACCTAGCTCATGATGCCACTGTTGGGGAACGTTGCATGGGAAACAAAAAAATTCCTACGCACACGCAAGATCTATCCATGGTGATGAGCATCTACGAGAGGGAGAGTGGATCTACATACCCTTGTAGATCGCTAAGCGGGAAGCGTTAAGAAACACGGTTGGTGTAGTCGAACGTCTTCGCGATCCAAATCGCCGAGCGTCCCGCGATCCAATCACGATCCGTCCCAATCAAGTACCGAACGGACGACACCTCCGCGTTCAACACACGTACAGCTTGATGACGATCTCCGCCTTCTTGATCCAGCAAGAGGGAGCGGAGAGATAGACGAGCTCTCCGGCAGCGTGACAGTGCCGCGGTGATGGTGGTGGAGTAATTCCGGCAGGGTTCGCCTACGCACTGCAGAAAACCGATCTAGAGGAGAAACTAGGCACTAGAGGAGAGGGTAGTACGTGGCTGAAAACTAGTGCCAAAACCCCTAAAACCTCCAGTATATATAAGAGGAAGAGAGGAGGAGGCTTGGCCCTCAAGGGTCCAGCCCTAGGTTTCGGCCAAACCAAGGAGGAGAGGAGGAATCCTCCTCCAATCCTAGTAGGACTAGGACTCCTTCCTTTTTTGCCTTTTTCCACCTTTTCTCTTTGGGCTTTTCTCTCCCAACCGCATGGGCCTTGTGTGGGACTTCCATCAGCCCACTAAGGGCTGGTATTCACTCTCACACAGCCCATGTAGCCTCTTGGGTCGAAATACCCATGCCGATGGTCTCCCGATACACTACCGGCACTCCTGGTACACTACCGATGAGCCCAAATCTTTTCCGACGACCAAAATAGGACTTCCTATATGTCAACCTTTACCTCCGAACCATTCCGGAGCTCCTCGTGATGTGCGGGATCTCATTCGAGACTCCGAACAACCTTCGGTAACCACCATACTATACTACCGAAACGCTACCGAACCTTAAGTGTGCAAACCCTATGGGTTCGAGAACTATGTAGACATGACCGAGACACCTCTACGGTCAATAACCAATAGCGGGACTTGGATGCCCATATTGGTTCCTACATATTCTACGAAGATCTTTATCGGTCGAACCTCTATGTCAAGGATTCAGTTAATCCCGTATTATGTTCCCTTTGTTCTTCGGTATGTTACTTGCCCGAGATTCGATCGTCGGTATCTCCATACCTAGTTCAACCTCGTTACCGACAAGTCTCTTTACTTGTTCCGTAATACAAGATCCCGTGACTAACACTTAGTCAAATTGCTTGCAAGGCTTATTGTGATGTTGTATTACCGAGTGGGCCCTAAGATACCTCTCCGTCACACGGAGTAACAAATCCCAGTCTTGATCCATGCCAACCCAACAGACACCCTCGAAGATACCTGTAGAGCACCTTTATAGTCACCCAGTTACTTGCGACGTTTGATACACATAAGGCACTCTTACGGTGTCCGTGATTTGCATGATCTCATGTTCATAGGAACATATACTTGACATGCAGAAAACAATAGCAATAAACTGACACGCTCATATGTTACGTTTGTAGTTTGGGTCTTGTCCATTACATCATTCTCCTAATGATGTGATCCCATTATCAAATGACATCACATGTCAATGGCTAGGAAACCTTGACCATCTTTGATCAACGAGCTAGTTCACTAGAGGCATACTAGGGACAAAGTGTTGTCTATTTACCCACACATGTAATGTGTTTCCAATCAATACAATTATAGCATGGATAATAAATGATTATCATGAACAAGGAAATATAATAATAAACACTTTATTTATTGCCTCTAGGGCATATTTCCAACAAAGGTATGATCATGCTCATAAGGGCATGATAAAAAATTCTTGATGTTGGAATTGAGATGCATATGAAAGTAGCCACCACCTTGTGCCACTCATGCCTACCGGAAGAAATCTGGGAGGAGTCTTTGTCTTGGGTAGACACGGGCTTGGTGTTGACATCTCGTTGTGACGAGAATGAGCAGTGAGGCGTGATAGGGCATGATGAGGTGTGATTCTGTCTACAAGTATGTAAAATATTTGTTGTGCTAATCATGCAGGAAACACACAAACCTCCTGAGTCGACCATAGATCGAATCTTGTTCCAGCAACCCCCATACTTGTTTCGTACTACCACTTGTCCTTGCCGTGGGTAGGGTACAGTTCAGTAAGTTGTCAACCCCTTTATTAGCACACACCGTACAGAGAGGCCATAGTGAAAGATACCAGTGGCCCCTGGTAGGCATGTCACTTGGTCCGGCAGCATTTGTGTTCCAGTTGGATCGAGGGGGTAGCTCCCCTGTTTTGCGCACGGTATAATTTTGTGATCCCATGCTAATCAAGATTGTGGTCTTCCCATTTAGAGTTTTTCTTAACGGTGTCGTGGGTGACTCCAGGCATCGGTAAGTTAAGCTAGTGTGTGCGGGTCAGGTGTGTTTTCAACTAAAAGCCCGTAAGCGGAATTGGTCTTGGGACGACTAAAGAAATCCGTTACTCGTGGGTAAAAAGTGCAACCTCTGTAGTGTAAACATCTATTCTAATAGCCGTGTCCGCGGTTAAGGACTACAATCTGGATGGGTCAAGTGTCGGTCTTAGTGTCGGTCTTAGTGTCGGTCTTTGCACGAATTCTTCTAAACTTGAGTCTTGATCATGAAGTATGACGAATGATTATTATTATTATTATTGTGGACTAATCATTTATATCATATGGAATATTGAGTATCCCTGGGATTGTTCTACCTCCTGGATACTTATTGGGATTATTATTTTATAAGCCCTTTATGTGATGTCGCTCAGACGACCGACTATGGCATGCTTGTTATTTACTTTTTTTCAAGCCCTTTATGTGGTGTCCTTCAGACGCCCGACTATGGCATGCTTGTTACGTACTTTATTTATAAGCCCTTTATGTGGCGTCGCTGAGACGTCCGACTGTGGCATGCATGTTATTTATTTTTCTTATAAGCCCTTTATGTGGCGTCGCATAGACGCCCGACTGAGGCATGTTATAATCATAACATTTCGAGGCGTCGCTTCAGACAACCGATTGGAATATTTTTTATTTTCATTCATTGATTGCTAATTCAAATTTTAACATGAATTGCCTGCTTGCTCACATCATGAAATTTATATTGTGACTGACCAAATGATCATGTATTATGTGTGTGCTTAAATATCACTAGCTATATTATATTTGTTTCATGATGTTTGCGAGTACATTCAAAGTACTCACTCGCTTGTCCCTGGCTATTGTCTTGGCAAGATTGCGTATTTGGAGAGGAGCATCATGGTGATATCCCTGGAACCTAGGCATCGAGGATAGCAGCCACGCGAAGATAGTAGTTATCCAGGTCAGTTATTCTTGTGGGAAATGGAGTCTCATAGATGCTGATGATCCCTGAACCGCTTCTGCCATCAACCACTAGAAACCTTTGATGTACTCCATAGACCATCATGGTCTTGTACTTCAGATTATGTAATTTTCATTACGTATCAAGAAAGTGTCCACCAGCTAACAGTAATCCTGGGGTCGGTGAGCACAAGGACCATTTGCTAGGAAATTAATATCTTGGAAAACCGGTCCTGACAGCTCCTTGACCACTTTAGCATACGCTCCATACCTAAGGGAGTTCATGATCAATTGGTACTATCTAGGTATGTCGCGAGATGATCTCTTTGCTCTGGAGGCTGACTTCATTGAGGAGGAAATCAAATCAGCAGTTTTTGATCTACCGTCAGGGAAAGCTCTAGGACCGAAGGGATTCACGGCCGATTTCTTAAAATTTTGTTGGAGTACTATCAAGGATGACCTGATCAGTGCTATTAACCATCTATTCTCTCTCTGGGGCAATCGATTGAACCTGCTCAATTCGGCCTTCATTACTCTTCTGACAAAATATGCTCATGTTGTCAAGATCAAGGATTTCAGGCCTATTAGCCTGATGCACTCTATTGGCAAGATTTTTTACAAGCTCATGGCCAACTGATTGGCCCCTTTCTTGCATCATATTGTTCCCCACTCGAAGAGTGCATTCATCCAGAACCACATCATTCAAGACAACTTCTTGTACATCGAGAACATTGTTAACCTGCCGAACAGAACCAAGGAGACGACCCTTCTCCTTAAACTGGATATCGCGGGTGCGTTTGATTTAGTTTCCTAGAGGTACATGTTTGATCTCATGTCTGCAATCGGTTCCGTCCCAAGATGGTGTGACATCATGACACTTATGTGGAACTCTTCCTCCTCTCATATCATGGTCAACGGGCAACCCGGTTCCCCATTCTTTCATTAGAAGGGACTACAACAAGGTGACCCCATGTCCTTGATGTTGTTCACTCTGGCAATTGCCACTCTGCACTGGCTTTTTGTGAAGGCGGGTTCGGTTGGGGCTCTGTCTATGTTTTGGTTGCCTCCATCCCGATTGAGAGTCAGTATGTATGCTGATGATGCAACTTTATTCATCGCGCCAACCCAACAAGATATTGCTACCACGAAAGAAATCCTCAGATCGTTCGGTTCTGCCTCTGGGCTAAGGGCCAATGTGCAGAAGAGTGCCTTCCTTCCTATTGCGTGTGAAAAAAAACATTGATCTTGACACTTTGCTGTAGCACTTCCCTATGCCTCTCGGCAGCTCCCCGTGCAGATACCTAGGCTGGCCTCTTTATTTCAATAAGAGCACTAGAGCTAACATCCAACCAACAATTGACAAGATGGCCTCCAGATTGCAACTTTGGAGGGGCAGGCTGCTCTCCGATGATGCACGCCTCAAATTGGTAAACTAAATGCTATCTGCCATTCTAGTGCATCTCCTCTCTGTTTTCAAACTGGATGGATGGGCGATCAGACAAATAGATAAGCTGCGTAGGAACTTCTTATGACGCTTGAAGCCTGATGCCAACAAGGGCATGGCCCTCGTCAACTAAAGCATTGTATGTCGCCCTAAGAGGTTGGGTGGGCTTGGGGTGATGGATCTCAATAGGTTCGGAATGGCACTTTGACTAAGATGGAAGTGGTACGATGGGACTGGCATTGGACGACCCTGGGCAGGCACTAAGATTCCCTGTGACAAAGATGATCTTGCTCTCTTCTCTACATCCACTGTGGTTGCCATCGGGAATGGACTTACTACAAACTTTTGAAACGATAGATGGCTCGATGGATCCGTGTCACGTCTGTTGGGGAACGTAGTAGTAAATCAAAAAATTTCCTACGATCACCAAGATCTATCTATGGAGAAACCAGCAGCGAGTGGGGAGAGATTGCATCTTCATACCTTTGAAGATCGCTAAGAAGAAGAGTTACAAGAACGCGGTTGGTGGAGTTGTACTCGTAGCGATTCAGATCGCGGTGGATTCCGATCTAAGCGCCGAACAACGACGCCTCCGCGTTCAACACACGTACAGCCCGGTGATGTCTCCCGTGCCTTGATCCAGCAAGGAGGAGGGAGAGTTTGGGGAAGAGCTCCAACAGCAGCACGACGGCGTGGTGGTGGTGGAGCAGCAAGGTATTTCGACAGGGCTTCTCCTAAGCACTGCGGAGGAGGAAGAAGAGAGGTAGGGCTGCGCCGGGGGAGAGAGAGATCAAATCCTGTCTCAAAACAGACAAAACCTCAAATATATATAGGATGAGGGAGAGGGAGGGCTGCCTTGGCCCCTCCTCCAAGGAGGAGAGATTCGGCCGAGCTAGGGGAGGAGTCCACCTCCCACAAGGGAGGTGGATCTCCTCCTTTCAAACTCCTTTTTGCCTTATCTCTTTATCCCTATGCGCATGAGCCTTTAGAAAAGGTCTTGCCCAGCCTAATAAGGGCTGGCACACTTTATCTAACAGCCCATAAGGTCCTTTGGTCATCACACCCCTCCCAGGGGTCCTCCGGCACCCTCCCGACACTCCCGGTACAGTACCGATGAGCCCGAAAACTTTCCGGTGACCAAAACAGGACTTCCTATATATCAATCTTTACCTCTGGAGCTCCTCGTGACGTCCGGGATCTCATCCGGGACTCCGAACAACCTTTGGTAATCACGTATACCATTTCCCTATAACCCTAGCGTCATCGAACCTTAAGTGTGTAGACCCTACGGGTTCGGGAGACACGTAGACATGACCGAGACACCTCTCCGGTCAATAACCAACAACGGGATCTGGATACCCATGTTGGCTCCCACATGCTCCACGATGATCTTATCGGATGAACCACGATGTTGGGGATTCAATCAATCCTGTATACAATTCCCTTTGTCTACCGGTATGATACTTGCCCAAGATTCGATCGTCGGTATCCCTATACTTTGTTCAATCTCATTACCGGCAAGTCTCTTTACTCATTCCGTAACACATCATCCCGTGGCTAACTCCTTAGTCACATTGAGCTCATTATGATGATGTCTTACCGAGTGGGCCCAGAGATAACTCTCCGTCACACAGAGTGACAAATCCCAGTCTCGATTCGTGCCAACCCAATAGACACTTTCGGAGATACCCGTAGTGCACCTTTATAGCCACCCAGTTACGTTGTGACGTTTGGCACACCCAAAGCATTCCTACGGTATCCGGGAGTTGCAAAATCTCATGGTCTAAGGAAATGATACTTGACATTAGAAAAGCTTTAGCAGACGAACTACACGATCTTGTGTTATGCTTAGGATTGGGTCTTGTCCATCACATCATTCTCCTAATGATGTGATACCATCATCAACGACATCCAATGTCCATGGTCATGAAACCGTGACCATCTATTGATCAACGAGCTAGCCAACTAGAGGCTCACTAGGAACACATTGTGGTCTATGTATTCACACATGCATTACGGTTTCCGGTTAACACAATTATAGCATGAACAATAGACAATTATCATGAACAAAGAAATATAATAATAACCATTTTATTATTGCCTCTAGGGCATATTTCCAACAATCTCCCACTTGCACTAGAGTCAATAATCTAGTTTACATCGCCATGTGATTAACACTTACATCACCATGTGATCATATCGTCATGTGATTAACACCCAATCAGTTCTGGGGTTTTATCATGTTTTGCTCGTGAAATAGGCTTTAGTCAACGGATCTACGATATTCGGATCCGTGTGTACTTTGTGAATCTCTATGTCATACTGTAGACACTGCTCCTATGCTCCAATTGGAGCTATTCCAAATGGCTACTCCACTATACGTATCCGGATTGCTACCAAGAGTCATCCGGATTGGTGTTAAAGCTTGCATCTTCGTAACCCTTTACGACGAACTCTTTATTTCCTCCATAATCGAGAAATATTTTCTTAGTCCTCTAGTTACTAAGGATAATTTTGACCGCTGTCCATTGATCCACTCCTGGATCTCTCTTGTACCCCTTGACAAACTCATGGCAAGGCACACACAGATGCGGTACACAGCATGGCATACTATATAGAGCCTATGGCTGAAGCATAGGGGATGACACTCATCTTTTCTCTATTTTCTGCCGTGGTCGGGCATTGAGCTATGCTCAATCTCACACCTTCTAATACAGGCAAGAACCCTTTCTTGGACTGATCCATATTGAACTTCTTCAATATCTTGTCAAGGTATGTACTCATTGAAATTATTATCAGGCATCTTGATCTATCTCTATAAACCTTGATGCCCAACAATTAGGTAGCTTTATCAAGGTCTTCCTTTGAAAAACCTTTTTTTCAAACAACCATTTATGCTTTCTCGAAATTCTACATCATCTCCGATCAATAATATGTCAACTACATATTCTTATCAGAAATTCTATAGTGTTCCCACTCACTTTCGTGTAAATACAAGTTTCTCATAAACTTTGTATAAACCCAAAAACTTTGATCACTTCATCAAAGCTCATATTCCAATTCCGAGATGCTTGCTCCAATCCATAGAAGGATCGCTGGAGTTTGCATACCTTTTAGCATCCTACGGATTGACAAAACCTTCTGGTTGTATCACATACAACTCTTCCTCACGGAAACCATTAAGGAAGCCTTGTTTTGACATCCATCTGCCAGATTTCATAATCGAAAAATGCAACAATTGCTAACATAATTTTAACAGACTTTTAGCATCGCTACGGATGAGAGAATCTCATCACAGTCAACTCCTTGAACTTGGCGGAAACTCCTTTGCGACAAGTCGAGCTTTATAAACGGTGACATTTCACCATTAGCGTCTGTGTTCATCTCAAAGGTCCATTTGTACTCAACGACCTGTCGTTCAATGGGCAAGTCTACCAAAGTTCATACTTGGTTTTCATACATGGCCTTTCTCGGATTTCATGGCTCCCAGCCATTTGTTGGAATCCGGGCTCACCATCGCTTCTCCATAGTTCGTAGGTTCATCGTTGTCCAACAACATGACTTCCAAGACAGGGTTGACATACTACTCAGGAGCAGTACACGTCCTTGTCGACCTACGAGGTTCGATAGTAACTTGATCTGAAGCTTCACGATCATCATCATTAACTTCCTCTTCAACTGATGTAGGCTCCACAGAAACATCTTTCTGTGCTGCGCTACTCTCTGGTTGAAACAAAGGTTCAACAACCTCATCAAGTTCTATCTTCCTCCCACTCATTTCTTTCGAGAGAAACTATTTCTCGAGAAAGGACCCATTTTTAGCCACAAACACTTTTGCGCTTGGATCTGAGATAGAAGGTATACCCAATGTCTCCTTAGGGTATTCTATGAAGATGCATTTGTCTGTTTTGGGTTCGAGCTCACTAGGTGAAAACTCTTTTCACATAAGTGTCGCAGCCCCAAACAGTAAGAAGTGACAGCTTAGGCTTCTGTCAAACCATAATTCACATGGTGTCATCTCAACAGACTTAGATGGTGCCCTATTAAAGTGAATGGATTTGCCTTTAATGCATAACCCCATAACGATAGTGGCAAAACGATAAGAGACATCATAGTACTCACTATATCCAATAGAGAACAACTACACCGTTTGGACACACCATCACACTATGGTGTTCTAGGAGGCGTGAGCTGTGAAACAATTTCCACATTGTGTAAAATTGCATACCAAACTCGTAACTCGGATATTCAGCTCCACGATCATATCGTAGACATTTTATCTTCTTGCCACGATGATCTTTAACTTCACTCTGAAACTCCTTGAACCTTTCAAACATTTCAAGCTCGTGTTTCATTAAGTAAATATCCTCATATTCACTCAAATCATCAGTGAAGGTAAAGAAAATAACAATATCCACTGCATGTTTCAACACTCATTGGACCACATACATCAACATGTATCAATTCCAATAAGCCACTAGCCCGCTCCATCATACCGGAAGACGGGGTCTTAGTCATCTTGCCCAAGAGGCATGGTTCACATGTCTCAACCGATTCGAAATCGACTGAGTCCAAAGATCCATCAGCATGGAGTTTCTTCATGCGCTTTACACCATATGATGTTTGTGGCAGTGCCACAAGAATGTGGTACTATCATTATTAACTTTGTATCTTTGGTACCAACGTTATGAGCATATGTGTTACTACGATCAAGATTCAATAAACCATTCCCATTGGGTGCATGACCATTGAAGGCATTATTCATGTAAACAGAATAACCATTATTCTCTAACTTAAATGAATAATCGTATTGCACTAAACATGATCCAATCATGTTCATGCTCAACGCAAACACCAAATAACATTTATTTAGGTTCATTACTAATCCCGAAGGTAGATAAATCGTGCGATGGTGATCACATCAACCTTGGAAACACTTCCAACACACATCGTCACCTTTCACTTAGCTAGCATCCATTCAATCTGTAGCTTTTATTTCGAGTTGCTAACATTTAGCAACTAAACCGGTATCTTATACCCAAGTGCTACTAGGAGTACTAGCAAGGTACACATCAATAACATGTATATCAAATATCCTTCTGTCGACATTGCCAGCCTTCTTATCTACCAAGTATCTAGGGTTGTCCGCTTCAGCGACCATTCTCCTCATAATAGAAGCACATAGTCTCGGGTGTGGGCTCAACCTTGGGTTTCTTCACCAGAGCGGCAACTGGCTTGTCATTCCTGAAGTTTTTCCCTTCTTGCCCTTGCCCTTCTTGAAACTAGTGGTTTTCACTTAACCATCAACACTTGATGCTCCTTCTTGATTTCTACCTTCGCGGTGCCAAACAACGTGAATAGCTCAGGGATCATTATCTCCATCCCTGGCATTTTATAGTTCATCACGAAGCTCCAGTAGCTTGGTGGTAGTGACTTGGAGAACTGTATTAATCACTATCTTATCTGGAAGATTAACTCCCACTCGATTCAAGTGATTGTAGCACCCAGACAATCTGAGCACATGCTCACCGATTGAATTATTCTCTTTTATCCTGCCGGCAAAGAATCTTGTTGGAGGTCTCATACCTCTCAACACAGGCATGAACCTGAGATCCCAATCTCAGCTCTTAGAACATCTCATATGTTCCGTGACGTTCAAAATGTTTTTGAGCCTTAATTCTAAGTCGTAATGCATGATACACTGAACTATCAAGTAGTCATCAGAAAGTGCCTGTCAATATGTTCACAACATCTACAGACATCGCTTGAGGGAGTGGTGCACTTAGCGTTGCATCAAGGACATAAGCCTTCTGTACAGCAATGAGGACAATCCTCAGATCAAGGACCCAGTCCGCATTATTGCTACCATCAACTTTCAACTTACTTTTCTCTAGGACCGTAACAATAAAACAGGGGAGCTACAGCGTGAGCTATCTACGACATAATTTGCAAAGATACTTTTAGACTAAGTTCATGATAATTAAGTTCATCTAATAAAATTATTAATGAACTCCCACTTAGATAGACATCTCTCTAGTCATCCAAGTGACACATGATCCACGTCAACTAGCCCGTGTCCGATCATCACGTGAGACGAACTAGTCATCAATGGTGAACATCTCCATGTTGATCGTATCTTCTATACGACTCATGTTCGACCTTTCGGTCTACCGTGTTTCGAGGCCATGTCTGTACATGCTAGGCTCGTCAAGTCAACCTAAGTTTTTCGCGTGTGTAAATCTGGCTTACACCCGTTGTATGCGAACGTTAGAACCTATCACACCCGATCATCACGTGGTGCTTCGGAACAACGATCCTTAGCAACGGTGCACAGTTAGGGTGAACACCTTTCTTGAAATTTTATTGAGATATCATCTTATTTACTACCGTCGTTCTAAGCAAATAAGATGTAAGCATGATAAACATCACATGCAATCAATATAGTGACATGATATGGCCAATATCATCTTGCTCCTTTGATTTCCATCTTCGGGGCACCATGATCATCACTGTCACTGGCACGACACCATGATCTCCATCATCGTGTCTTCATGAAGTTGTATCACCAACTATTACTTCTACTACTATGGCTAACGTTTAGCAATAAAGTAAAGTAATTACATGGCGCTTATGATTGACACGCAGGTCATACAATAAAATAAGACAACTCCTATGGCTCCTGCCGGTTGTCATACTCATCGACATGCAAGTCGTGAATCCTATTACAAGAACATGATCAAACTCATACATCATAATGCATCACATCACATCCTTTTGGCCATATCACATCACAAGGCATATGCTGCAAAAACAAGTTAGACGTCCTCTAATTTGTAGTTGCAAGTTTTTACGTGGCTGCTATAGGTTTCTAGCAAGAACGTTTCTTACCTACGCCAAAACCACAACGTGATATGCCAATTGCTATTTAACCTTCATAAGGACCCTTTTCATCGAATCCAATCCGACTAAGGTGGGAGAGACAGACACCCGCTAGCTACCTTATGCAACAAGTGCATGTCAGGCAGTGGAACCGGTCTCACGTAAGCGTACGTGTAAAGTTGGTCCGGGCCGCTTCATCCCACAATACCGCCGAATCAAGATAAGACTAGTAGTGTTAAGCAAATTAACAAGATCGATGCCCACAACTGCTTTGTGTTCTACTCATGCATAGATTCTACGCATAGACCTAGCTCATGATGCCACTGTTGGGGAACGTAGTAGTAAATCAAAAAATTTCCTACGACCACCAAGATCTATCTATGGAGAAACCAGCAACGAGTGGGGAGAGATTGCATCTTCATACCTTTGAAGATCTCTAAGCGGAAGCGTTACAAGAACACGGTTGGTGGAGTTGTACTCGTAGCGATTCAGATCGCGGTGGATTCCGATCTAAGGGCCGAACAACGACGCCTCCGCGTTCAACACATGTACAGCCCGGTGACGTCTCCCGCGCCTTGATCCAACAAGGAGGAGGGAGAGGTTGGGGAAGAGCTCCAACAGTAGCATGACAGCGTGGTGGTGGTGGTGGAGCAGCAAGGTATTCCGACAGGGCTTCGCCTAAGCACTGCGGAGGAGGAAGAAGAGAGGTAGGGCTGCGTCGTGGGAGAGAGAGATCAAATCCTGTCTCAAAATAGCCAAAACCTCAAATATATATAGGAGGAGGGAGAGGTAGGTCTGCCTTGGCCCCTCCTCCAAGGAGGAGAGATTCGGCTGAGCTAGGGGAGGTGTCCACCTCCCACAAGGGAGGTGGATCACCTCCTTTCAAACTCCTTTTTGCCTTATCTCTTTATCCCTATGCGCATGGGACTTTAGAAAAGGTCTTGCCCAGCCTAATAAGGGCTGGCACACTTTATCTAACAGCCCATAAGGTCCTTTGGTCGTCACACCCCTCCCAGGGGTCCTCCGGCACCCTCCCCGCACTCCCGGTACACTACCGATGAGCCTGAAAACTTTCCGGTGACCAAAACAGGACTTCCTATATATCAATCTTTACCTCCGGACCATTTTGGAGCTCCTCGTGACGTCCGGGATCTCATCTGAGACTCTGAAAAACCTTCGGTAATCATGTATACTATTTCCCTATAACCCTAGCGTCATCGAACCTTAAGTGTGTAGACCCTACGGGTTCGGGAGACACGTAGACATGACCGAGACACCTCTCCAGTCAATAACCAACAGCGGGATCTGGATACCCATGTTGGCTCCCACATGCTCCACGATGATTTCATCGGATGAACCACGATGTCGAGGATTCAATCAATCCCGTATATAATTCCCTTTGTCTACCGGTATGATACTTTCCCGAGATTCGATCGTCGGTATCCCTATACCTTGTTCAATCTCGTTACCGGCAAGTCTCTCTACTCGTTCCGTAACACATCATCCCGTGGCTAACTCCTTAGTCACATTGAGCTCATTATGATGATGTCTTACTGAGTGGGCCCAGAGATACCTCTCCATCACACGGAGTGACAAATCCCAGTCTCGATTCGTGCCAACCCAACAGACACTTTCGGAGATACCCGTAGTGCACCTTTATAGCCACCAGTTACGTTGTGACGTTTGGCACACCCAAAGCATTCCTACGGTATCCGAGAGTTGCACAATCTCATGGTCTAAGGAAACGATACTTGACATTAGAAAAGCTTTAGCAGACGAATTACACGATCTTGTGCTATGCTTAGGATTGGGTCTTGTCCATCACATCATTCTTCTAATGATGTGATCCCGTCATCAACGACATCCAATGTCCATGGTCATGAAACCTTGACCATCTATTGATCAACGAGCTAGCCAACTAGAGGCTCACTAGGGACACGTTGTGGTCTATGTATTCACACATGCATTACGGTTTCCGGTTAACACAATTATAGCATGAACAATAGACAATTATTATGAACAAGGAAATATAACCGTAACCATTTTATTATTGCCTCTAGGGCATATTTCCAACAAAGTCTACCTGCTCCGGATGTCTTCAAGCTTTGCTCTCGCAAAAGTCTCTTTTTCCACGATGCTGTCTCAAACAACAAATGGATGATGGTCCTGCACCGGATCTCTGAGTTGTCGCAACTCCATCAGTTTGCTGACCTCTGGTATCGAGTTTAGCATGTTGCACTCGATCCCCTTGTTGCTGACTCCATTTCCTGGGTTTGATAACTCCAAGACGTACTTTGCAACCTCGGCATAGCAGTGCCAATTCATTGGTTCTTTCTCTCCAATTCAGCTTGACAAGATGTGGGCAATAAAGGTGGAAGCCAAGTGCAAGTTCTTCATGTGGCTTTGGCTGCGAGGCCATATCCTGACAAGTGATAACCTGGTTGTCGGAGGTATACCTCACAACGACACCTGGACTCTGCGACCAACAATATGAGACCCCTCACTCACCTCATTCTAGCCTGTTCATTTGCTCTCATAATCTGGATCCTTATGGGAAATGATCTGGACTTGCCGATTCTTGCAACTAATGCTCAATCTGCAATTTCTATCATACATTGGCGGAACGATCTGACCTTGTGTCTCGAAGGAAGGGCAAAAAAGACGGCCATCTACACTGCATGGAACATTTGGAAGGAACGGAATAGTCTGGCTCATGTGGCTTGATGAGGTGACCTCGTGTATGAGAGGAAGGGCCAAAAAGTGTTCAATCACCGCTCGCTACAGGAATTTGCCCTCCTTCACCTCATCAAGCAGGACATCGCACTTCCCTCTCTAGCTGCTCATTGGCTTTCGGATATTCAAAATGAGTCAGAACCCGAGAAGGACTGAGCTCTTATATTTTCATTGATGCATGTCACCTTAAACCCAACATGTGTACCGCAACATTTGTATCTCTTTACTCTTTCTTAATATATTATAAGGCAGCCCGACTGCCTTTTCCCTTAAAAATAATAATCTTATTTTGATTTGTGGATTAATGCACAACGCGAGAATATGTGACATATCGGATGAAGGCGAACACATGCGCCGCCCTGTAACAAAAGACAAACAGAGCTATCCATCATTAATGGCGAATTTATGCTTACTTTTTTCTTCTTTATACTATTAAATTATTTAAATTCGGTATCATGCACATATTAACATTTGATGGTTTTAAATCAAATATTTTGAAGTCTAGTCATAGCACGACAACTCCTTATGAAATCGACGGAACCCATGCTGTATCGTCAAAATATCTCGATCGGAATACTTTACTCTGTCCCCGCCATCTCCTCGTTATTCTCCATCCCCAAACCCGCCGAAACCCCAAATCGCGCGACCTCCGCCAGAAATCCAGAAATCCATGGGTGGCGGCAGCGGCCACCTCAGCCCCACCGGCATCCCTGTCTCCCCTTCTTCGTCCTCATCGGAGCCCCTCCTAGAAGGTGATTCGCTCTGCTAGTAACCGATCGATCCCAATTTCCATCCGGTAGTACGATCGGTTCTGTTCTTGACCCGTTGGCGCATGGACCGCTTAATTATGTGGCGACAGGGTTTGCCGACTATGTGCCGGTCTCTGACGGCGACTCCGAAGGGTGCTGCATCTGCGACGACCCCGAGGTGGCGGCCCTTCTCGACAGCAGCCAATTTCAGCGTCGGTCGCTGCGGGAGGCGAAAGACCTCATCAGGAGGTAGTGTGACCCTTCTAATTTGTTTATCTCTTGTGCTCTGCTCCTGTGTGGTATTTACATCTACACTGAAGGGTTAGTGTTTATTGAAAATATGCCCCAGTCTGTGTGTTAAGATGCTACTATAGTTTGAAAATATTGAGTGCTACTGCTAGAACATGTAATTTGATGCACCACATACATGATTCTCTAAAAGGGATCCTGGAAAGGAGTGTCATGTCTCTGGTTTTGGAATGAGTGTATGTTCGTGTGTATTCGCTTTACACATGATCCTCACTGAAGTATCCGTTATGGGACAGCAATATTTCAGTCCCACTCCTGAGTTTGTTTAGACTGTTTTTTCCTCTCAAAATCGGGGGTACCATTTTGATCCTCAATTTGTGGAATTACGTTTCACAAGCCCATAAGTTGGAATGGTTGATACCTATCTTAAAAAAACTAGTTTGGTGTTATTTCTGGTGTATTTCGAAATGCAATACAGCTTCGCTATGTAGTATGTATCTACTCCAGTGAGTTCTTTGGTTTGAGTTCATAGGCGGTTATGTAAAAAAAATGGAGAAAAAATCTACAATATACTTTTTCATGACATGACACGGAAGTAGCAACGCTAGTCTGAAATCTTGTAGTAAAGAACATTGAGAGGTCATCATGTTCCTTCAGTAATTTCAACCTATGAGCAGGTATAAGCCTGGGTGCTGGATTGAAGGAGTTGGCGACACAAAAGGTGGGGACTATTCGTTGCCTGATAGCACCACATTGTTGTTGGTGGGGCCTAGAGGTGCTGGGAAAAGTACACTTGTGAACCGAATTACACGGGTCTTTGACAAAGATGACGATCCTTTTGCACCAGAGCGGGCACAGGTTTCCTGTAAGTCTTGTCAATTTTGGGCACAATGTTTCGATATGTGTGATTGCAGCTGATTTTCCTACTGCTGTTTACATTGCTAGATAATTCCAAATCAAATGGTACAAGCTTCGTCTGGGAGTACAAAATTCCAAGAAATTCAGACGGTATATGTATTTGTGATACAAGGAGCTTGTCCAGAAATCCAGAAAAGGATTTCAAAATCCTGCAACGTTGGATTACGAAGGGAATTAGCCATGGGGAGATGGTGACGTGGTAAGAGATGACCCTTAATTCAATTATATACTATCTTGTTGGTGTTCTGTGCATTAGGATTTACATTAATTTGTTGTCATCCAACACTTGTAATTTTCTCACAAGAAGTTTATCACTTGTTATTGTGTGGATGAGTAATCTATGGCTTTTAGTTCTTCACACCAAAAGATACATGATCAATTAGATGTTTGTGTAAGTCAACAAATCTGTGATTGTCAACATTTTGTTATTCAAGATTTCTGTAGAATTTGATGGCAAAATATATTATAGTGTGTTAAGGGGAACACATGAAGAAGTGTTGCAAGTGTTCCCTACATGTACTATCCTGAAGAATTATTTCAAGTGTTTCCTGCATGTACTATTCTTCAGAACATGCATAGAGAGGTGTTCAGTATATTCCTATGTTTCAACATTGTTCTAGCATTGCCTTTTCTGTTTTTCATAAATCTTATTTAGTCTTAAACGGAGCAATATATAACATATGAAAACTAACTACTCAACATAGCACTAGCTAAACTTTTTTATAACACATCTTTTTGACAGGGATACTGATGATGACACTAAGATTAAGAACCTCAAAGCAATGGGGAGGCAATACAGTTTTTTGCCTTGCAAAACCAGGAAGGTCAACTTTGTGATATTTGTGGTTGATGGTGTTTCTATCCTAAGATCAATTGTTAGTGATAAGAAAGGATACATGGATATGCTCCGCAAGACATTTATGAACCCATTCTTGTCTTTTGGAGGTACGGGCAGCTATGATGCTTATAGTTTTTTGTAGTTCCTTAATGTACTAAATTTGTAATAAATATGCGCATATACAAATGAGCACATATTATTTGTTACTAATACTCCTTTGAATAGTTTGATACATATTTCCTTTTAGGAAGTTTGTATGCAGATTTGTGATTTATGTGATATATATTTGTTGTATAGAATTATTGGCTATTTATTCTCAGCATGCTCATTGAACAATGTGTTTCATTAATTAACCAGTATGATAAATTTATATTTGGTACTGTCAGCATCAGAGTGATTATAACACTTGCAGGTTCCTGAGCTGCCACTTTCCATGTGATTGCAGATGACAAGCCTGCTGTTGTGGTTACTCACGGGGATACACTATCGTTTCAACAGCGTTCCCAAGTTCAGAATGAGTTAGCAGAGACACTTGCCATTCCACCCCAACAAATTTTTGATATACCAGGTATTGCACGGTTGCTTTCGCCACGTTCTTAATATGCATAACTAAGAACATTCTACACCTTATACCTTCTACACAGGTTCTGATGACTATGAAACTGATCTGGTTGTGTTGGATATGTTGCGTTACTGTATCCAACATGCTGAGCAGAACTTCTCTATGAAACTGAATAATCTTTTAGAGGTTTGATTTCTTCTCCTGTTATATCATTCTTCTATTGTCCATACTGTATATGAAGTTCATATATACATTAAAAAACTAAATTCATTTCTTTTGTACAATAGCATAGTCATGTAAGTGAAGACCCACTTGATTTATTTTAACTGGGGTTACAAGGTAGAAGTGCAGGTGAACAGTAAGAGTACCAGTTGTAACCTTCAGAGGTTGGCCCCAATTTTCTGACAGTCAAGGAAAATTGCTGGGCCTGTTCTCGTTCAATCTTTTACCTTTTTTCCTTGTTTGCTATTGAGATTTGTATGTATGTTGCAAAGTACTAGATCTGTCCCAAAATATAAGATGTTCTTGCAGTTTCTCTTACATAGTACGAGAGGTGAGATGTGATCTGTCTTATTTATGAACCCAGACATATTTACGGGACAATCACAAATATGACGCTCAGAAAACTACAAATTGGAATATTTAGGCAGAACAAGTGCCAGGTCTTCAGTTAAGAACTAGGGTCAAGTGGAAACTTGGTTGGGTAAGAACTCATCAGAACTGCCACACTGAAGGTTTCGCCTAAACTCCAGAAGTTGGCTGGCTCCACCTCTGGGTTGTCATTAACAACAAAAGAACACATAAATGGCATTAGACATACACTCTTAAATACAACTGAATGTGGAAGATATAGAAAGGGAAAAAGTGCAGTTGCTTATCTTCGTTTGAACATTTCTTTAGTGGGTACTTACTTGAAACCTCGTGTTTGGCAGATGCACGGGCGCGAAACCCTCACAGAGATGATGGCACGGTTGATGGGACTAGATGCAGTCATGGATGCCACCATTGTTTTCCTATGCGCCGTTGCCCTTCTACTTCGTTTATCAGATAACTTACTGTAGTGGTAGCTGGTGTTCTGCTATTGTGGATTGTAAATAAAGTTGTGTGATCAGGAATGCTCCAGAGTATGCCATGCACTTTCTTACCACTATCAAAGAAGTGTCACTTGACCATATACGATATGTACTGTCTGAAAATATATATGGAAGAAGCTTTGCACTGCAGTGTATAGTACTATAATTTCTGAAATCTGCCCACTGAGGGTAACCGATCATACTGAGGATAAATTCCATGGCAATGGCATCAATGGCATGGTTGAAGAACACGGATGATGTGCTAACCGCAAGATTTTGATACGGTGGAGCAAACCTTTGGCTTAATTGTTTGTTGCTTTCATTCTTCTGCTTCTTTATTTTTGTTGCACTTGTTGCCATAGAAGCTTGCACATTATTCTTGGTTTGACTGCTCCCCTTGGGTGCCCATGCCATGTTCCTCCTTTTTCAGCTCTTGTGCCCTATGGTTTTGCAATTTCTTCTTTTTACAAAGAATTAAGCTGAGTCGCACCTTGGCTACGATTACATTTTAGACAATGGCAACTCACCACTCGGCTATGATTCCATTTTAGACAATGGCAACTCTTTCTTTATCTTGTGCACTCTCAATTTCTTTTGTTCAGATTTGGCACTTTGATTTTCAACGATCGATCCCTTCAACTCAATGCCTTTATTAGCCAATGTCAACATCTTGATTGGCCTTTCATCATTTGACATCTTTCTTAACACGATAAACTTCTTGATGTCATACCCATACGCAGAGGTAACTTGGGCTCAGCCAACATGGCCTAGGGCCAGCTACAATGGACTTCTTCTTAGCTCAGAGGCTACAAGAGGAGAGCAGTCGACCATAACAGATCAGGCTAACACCTTCTTCCTCCTCCAACTGCTGCCTCATCTCGTATACTGGTGTATCATCTCTTGCTCCTCTACCTTTGATGTGTGTTCTTTCCATCCTTATTTCTCTTCTCTGGATTGTAGTCCATTCATGATCCTTGGTTTGGTGAATTAATTCATACAATGGGAGCACCGATATTCATTGATTTGTGTTTGTTTGGTATCGGATTGTTGCCTTTGATCCAAGGGATACGCCACTTGATCACGTCTTTCTTCATTCTTGAATTCTGGACCAATTCTTTGTTATTGAAATGGTATTTAACATATGATTGTTCATTGAATGTTGGCCTACTTGGAGCTGCATAATCTTGATGAGATGGTTTAAAATAAGATCGAGAATATGCCCTAGAATCATACATGTCCCATGATGAATATGGATAAATATTTTAGGCATAGAGAGGTATTTGTGGCATTGACATTGGCGGCCCGAAAGTAGGATTTGAATATGCGGCATTAAATTCTCCCTTTGCCAATGATGCTCCTCAAACTTACACCTAGGGGGTGATCTTGACTTCTTTGAATTATTTGGCTGATAAGTACTTCCCTCTTCACTCTTTCTTTAATATTTATCTAATAACTGTTCAAAGTGACTTTTAATTTTTTTACTCTCGTGCTTATTGCAACATTTGCCTCCTTTGGTTTTGCTTCATCGATCTTTGGATTTTCTTGCTGCCCCCGGTGTTTGGCGTCTTCATTGTAACTTTGATTGAATTCCTACCTTCAAGAGTATCTTCATTGTGCACTTGAACAATCTCTTTAATTGAAAGCTTGATTTCATCTTTTGTAATTTTACCTGCTTGAGTTAGTCGATGCAATAGCTTTTTTGCCATCATTTTGTGACCAATAGGTACAAATTGATCATTCATTCGTGTTTCAACAAATTTCAATCTTGTTTTATCAATGGTGGTTTATACAATTTGATGAAACATGTTGTAATCTTTATGTCTGAACGAACCATTCAACTTGCAATATATTCGTCCTTGCATTGATGGCTCTACATGGTTATAAAGAATTATAATATCATCACTCCTTAGTAGTAAATCAGATATATGATTTCACATGCTCTAATTGAAGGAATACTTATTAAATTTTAGATGATCTTGTTGTAGAATGACTTTGAAACCAAGCAATCATCACATGGTTCAGATTTTACATCACCCATTCTCGGCTATGTATTGTGTTTTGCATTCTCTCTTTGATGTCTTTGAATAAGAAATTATACTATCATCGATTTTCTCAAAATATTTAAACTTTGGCTTTATTTTTTCGGGGCAAAAATAGTTAGAACACACTGCAAAGCCTTTGTTCACACCAGGACAACATGTTGGACATTACATATAACTTCCACATTGGAGCTCCATTTTGGATCATCTTTATATCTGTTTTGGTCATTTCGAAGAGGCTCTTTCAAAGATGAGTTTCAATCATAAATTTGGCTTCATCTTGCTATAGATTGAAGCCACTATTTGTGATCATGCCACTTCTCTTTTGAGCGTCAACGAAGCATAATCACAACACGAAGGTTCGTCTACTTTTCTCATACTCCCTCCGTCTAAATCAGCCGCACTTATTTTGAAATAAAGAGACTAATTTTATACTAAATCAACATAACTTATTTGGAAAGTGAGGGAGTATATTTATTATATTTATCATAAGAGAAAAATAAAATCGAGCTAACTTGCGACAACATCCTCAAGATCTTATCAATGTGGCCAGGTATGAACTAAACAAACAAGCAGGACGGCCTTGCCCCGCGCCCCGTCCCCAACCCAGCCACCCCACCTTCCCATCCCAGCGCCGGCCACAATGGCCATGCCCGCCACCAACCCCCTACGCCCTTGCCTACTCTCGCCGCCTCCGGCTTGCGTGCCGTTGGATTTTATCCAACAGTTTGTTTCTGCGGGTGTGTCTTTGCTGCCCGGTCAGGAGGGCACCAGATCCAGGTCGTCGGTCCGTTCGTCGACGCCCGAAGGCCAGATACCAATGGATGCGCTAGAGGAGAGGTGCCGAAGATGCTGCTCGAGCTCCAGGGCGCCCAACCATGGGTGGCTTCCATCAACGTCATCCCGTCGCCTCGTGCCCATGGCGCCTCGTCCTCCTCCTCTGACGGCTCCTTAGCGGATGTGGGCGTGATGCTGACGCGGCCGATGACGGATCGCAGTTTGTGATCTCCCAGCATGGCTCGTGCCTCCTGCCTCCTCTTGCTCCGGCCCCACTCGGCTCCCCTTCCTGCCTGGATGCACAGAAGATGTTGTCGCTGCCTCATCCCGGGTCATCGTGCTGTGGTCTGCCAGGATTCCTTCAGGTGCTCCCGTTGCCTCCAGCCTGGCCATCGTGCTCGAGGATGCACCAACGCATGGCACCCACTCAACTCCTTGAAGACCCTGCGCTAACACCACCCGTGGCCCCCCTTGCCCCCCGGCCACCGGCTCGTGGTTGGCCTACTCCTCCGCAAGCCCAGACGCCTCCCTTGTCGGCATGGCCATAGCTTGGTGTCGCTGCTATACGGGCGGGTGGTTCCACTTCTCTAGATGTCATGCAGCAAGCACCACTCTGTTCAGGTCACGCGGCGACTGTATGGCTCTCCGGGGCATAGTATGATGCTTCTTGCAAGGCCGTGGCAGTGGCCCTTGCATCCGCGCTCGGCGTGAACATCGCTGATGTCAGGGTGGTTCGTTAGTTTGTGGACAATGTTAATGTCGATCATATGATGGAAATCTCTCATGTTGCTTCCCTACCCAAGTGAACGCTTCCTTCAACCGTGTTGGTTTCTTAGTCTACTACAAGTGAAGCTCTCCGCATTTGCTCTCTGGCCAGGTCTGTGCTCCTCTCACCGTCTTCATCGGCATCGCGCCCTCCAGGATTTGAGGCCTCTCCCGTGATGAGCTCCGCTGCTCAGACTCCACCCTTCATCACCGATGCTTTTCGCTCACCATGCAATGCTAAAGTTGATGATGACTGCTACACTTCCGTCGAGACGGTTGCGGCGTCTGCCATGCTACCTCGGGCTCCTACTCCTGCACCTTCAAGTGTGGACATGTTGCTTCCACTAGAGCCTCTATTCTAGAGATAGTAGGCAGCCTTGTTCCCCTCGCCGGCTTCAACACCTCCTAGGTTACCAAGTGCCCAGTGCAAAACTTTGGCGGGTGTGACCATTGGCCTCTCAGATGGTGGCCTACTTCTTAAGCGCTCCAATGCTAGGTTGTCGACGAAGGCCCTTGCTCGCCAGCCCCCTGTTGCGTTGCGAGCAGAGGCCCTGGTATGCCGCAACCTTGGCATTGTACAAAGTGGTCAGAATATCGCCGGTGCTGCTCTGGAGGCGCTAAAGAACTTGTTCAAGGAAGAGATCTCTGATTCAACGATGTTGGATTTGAGGAAAGTGTTCAAACTAGATGACCAGGAAGTGGAGGCCATTGAAGATGCCCTGATTAGCCATGGTGGAGAGCAGGCGCTTGACCATGAGGAGGCGGAGCAACATGCTGCGGCTTGGGAAGTCTTTGTTTCGTGAGATGCTTTAGTTTTTAATGTTAGAATAATCTACTAACATTCTGTGTTGGAACGCGAGGGGTCTAAACTGTCTGGATCGTCGAACTGTTGTGCATGAGACCATTGCAGCTTCATCTTTGTGTGCCTCCAAGAATCCAAGTTAGACAACGTTGACAAGTTCACTGCTTGATATCTGGGTGGTTTTCGCCTTCGTAGCTACACCCAGCTACCAGTAGTGGGCACCCGTGATGGCATCCTAATGCTTTGGGATGATTCTTCCATTGCCATCAATGATATTGTGGTGCTTGAATTCTGCGTCTCCACCACGGTCACTTTGTGTGACTCTAGCACCACATTCAAGACCTCCACCGTCTACGACCCTTCTACCGCCTCGAGAAAATATGATTTCTTTGTTGAGTTGATCACCCAAAAGCCCGCATATGGATCCAAGTGGTTGATCCTAGGCGACTTCAATCAAATCTACCGGGCCCGTGATAAAAATAAGCACAAAATTAATAGAAGTCGCATCACCCGCTTCCGCAACGCACTTCAATCTTGTGAGCTCAAAGAGATCCGCCTTCAAAACCGTCATTTCACCTAGAGAAATGAAAGGATAAATCCCACTTTATGCAAGCTTGACTCCTTTTTCTGCAACACCGAATGAGACATCCACTTCAACACTCACATTCTTCATGCCTTGTCTTCATCGCTCTCGGACCATTGCCTGCTCTTACCTGCCAATGATTGCGGCCCTAGAAGGCCTCGAAGCTTCCAATTTGAAACTTTTTGGCTTTCCCTTCCGTGTTTCAGTGAGATAGTGCATAAGGCTTGGAATGAGCATTTAGTGCACACCGAACCTTATCAAGTGTTGTTCCATAAGCTCAAAAAGACCGGTGTCCGACTTTCAGAATGGAGCAGAAGCCTTTTCTCCAAGTCCAAACTCCATCTCCATGCCGCTCTCAGGATCATTCTTGAGATTGATGTGGCGCAATAATCCCGCGCTTTAAGCCTTGCCGAGCATGATCTCCGGGCTCGTCTCAAGAAAAAAGTGGTGAGTTTGGCGGTCCTTGAGTGTTCAAGGAAGAATGTGCCGGCATTGCAAATTTGCGGGAGGGCGACTATCGGTGTCAAAACCGGCGGATCTCGGGTAGGAGGTCCCGAACTGTGAGACTAGAATCGATGGTAACAGGAGACGAAGGGGACACAGATTTACCCAGGTTCGGGCCTCCTATGGAGGTAATACCCTACATCCTGCTTGGTTGTATTGATGGTATGGGGGGTTACAGAGTTGATCTACCTCGAGATCGAATAACTAACCCTAGATGATTTGTTCTGTATCTACAACCTAAAACCCTCCGGCTTATATAGATGCAGAGGGTACCTAGGCTTAACACATGGTCAGTTACATGCCGAAGAGATAAACATGCCTATCTACGATCGACGACTTGGAGGATACGTCATGGCGCATCGAGGCTTCCATCCTAGCGACGGTGACCCTAATCATCCAATGCCCACCTTGCGGCCCATACAGTTCGGCCCATAAGCAATAGGTCGTCTATCCGAGGATCCCCTAATCCAGGACTCCCTCAGTATCCCCCGGACTAGCCTTCAATGCCGATATATATCCGGTCAATCTCCTCGTGTCGTCATCTTCGGCTTGCAAGGCGAGTCCCTCACTCCTCCTTGTTCGACAACTGACCTGTCTTCGACAAGATCCCAAGCGTTGGAAGCGTAGATCCATTATAATAACTGCCGTGTTCCTCGATTTCACGCGTCATGGGGAGGCGAGTGGTCAGTGCTTTTTACAATCTTACCCCTCCACAACGGAGGCATCACTCATTTAATCAAACAAAATCGTGGTTCAGACCACATCCTCTTCCTCTTCATCGGAAAAAGCTCCAAGCAGAAAACCCACGAAAGACATGGCTAACGCCCCCAGCTCCTCCGCACGCCCCTACGGTTCACGTCCGGGGGACTGGACTAGCTGCTCCGTAGCACTCTTGCGACTCCGTGATCTAGAGACCCAAGGGTATCTCCCTCCTTCAGATCTGGCGGTGACCCGCGCAGGCTTGATTTCCTGCAACAATGAAGCTTTCGCTGAGCGTTTCCCCAATCCTCACAGGGGGGAACGTGTATGCTTCATCCCCTTTCTTCGGCGGGGCCTCGGGTTTCCCATCAACCCATTTCTAAGGGAGTTGCTAAAATTCTATGGGATCCAGCTTCACCACCTTACCCCAGGGTCCATCTTGCACATCTCAGGCTTCGTTACCCTCTGCGAGATGTTCTTAGGCTGCGAGGCGCATTTTGAATTGTGGAGAAAATATTTTTGTCTCGTCCCCCGTACTCGGGACAAGACAATTTTGGAGGTCGGCAGAGCCGAAGTGTGCCATATAGCGGGGACGGGGTATCCGGTGGGCACTCCGAAGGAATCTGAAGAGTGGACATCGGAATGGTTTTATATTGAAGACGTCCCCCTGTTCGAGCCAGCTCGGACAGGTCTACCCGAATACTCCAATGCCCCCTTGAAGAAAAGATACAACTGGTGGCCAAGGAGTCCGTCCCAGGAGGAAAGCGTCGAAGTGCAATGCCTGGCGGCTCAGGTGCGGATGCTTGTCCACCATCAATTGACCATGATCGATGTCATGTCCACTGCCATCTCTCGGTGCGTGCAACCCATCCAACAGAGGGTGCAGCCCTTGTGGCGCTATAATGCGACAAGTGACACCACGCGTTTCCGAAGACTAGGGCCTACCAACCAGGCGGCGTTGGCCGCCGCCCTTGCCGACCTGTATAAAGGGGATCAAGAGGACTTTATTCAGCGGGAGACCAAGGAAGGATACTCAACCCACAATCCTATCAAATGGGTAAGCCCTTTTCCCTCTACAAACATAGTTCTGAGTTTCCATTCTGTACTTCATTTGACCGAAGTCTTGCGTGAATAGGAATGGAGGAGCTTCATCGAGACAGTCAACTGTCCGGCTCCTCAGTCCGAAAGCTACACACACGATGATGATCCGGGTTTCCATGAGGATATGGATATTCTAATTGATTTTGAAGACGGAGTCTATTATCAGGTTAGCCTTGACCAATCCCCGGTGGCTATCATAGTCGATTACACCGGGTTGTTCTCTATCCCTGCCATGGACAAGAAGAAGAGCTCGTCCCGCAAGAGGCAAGCTACCAATAGCGCCCCGAAAGCGCCGGCTCCGACTCCCAAGCACTATCGATCCGTGCGCCATGCGACGGCAACCGAGAGTGTAGCCAAATCGGAAGCCAACAGGGATCCTACCAAAGGGCCGGCTGCGAGGACGAATCAGCCTGCCCACTTGTCATGCCCAAGATGCGTGCCTATCCATATTAAGGCACGAGGGCCTCGCAAGGGATAGATGCGCATCTTGCCGTTAGCAAGAATAGTATCATCACAACATACAATACTGAAGAGATGAGTATACAATATTGGCTTACACTCGCCACATACTAAATAACAATTCCACACAAGTTCATAATATCAAGTTGAAGACAGGGTCCGACTACGGACGGAATCAAACGATAAAACAAATGCCAATGATACTATCAAGCTATCCCAAAGATCACGACCATGATCCTCTACTCATCCGGGTACGTCACGTACATCCTACCTCTTTCTTCATCATACTCCCACTGGAGCTGGGTAAGGTCATCCTGCACGAACTCATCTGAACCTGTACCTGGAGTATTGTAGTAAACTGTGAACCACAAGGACTCATCAATCATGCGCCCGGGTACCAAGACTATTCAAGCTTAAAGGTTGGGTTGGGGTAAGTGTTTAGTTTGCAGCAGCACTAAGCATTTATGGTGGCTAACTTACGTAACACGAATGTAAATATGAGTGGCCTACGATGAGCGATCGAATCCAGTGTGATCTCTATGAGATCCCGAACACCTGCTTACGTCAATCATAACCCCACTATGTTCTCTCTCGGATCATGTTCACGAGCAGAGAAGATCACGATTACTCACACAGTTGGTGTATTTTAATTAGAGTTTACTTCAAGTTTACTATAACCGGGTGTTAAACAAATATCCAAGTTGCCACATAACCGCGGGCATGGCTTTCCGAAAGATTTAACCCTGCAGGGGTGTTCCAACTAATCCATCACAAATTAACCACACTCCACGGGAATAGCCTCGACCACGGATCTCGTGATCATCATAGGTAATTCCAAAGGAATTCCAACACCTCGAGAAAAAAAATCCGAAGAAAGTCAGACTCCACAAGCAAGACCCTCGATAAAGGTAAACCAAATCCAGCAAGACCACCCGACGTGTCGACGAACCCGATAAGAGCTGCGTATCTCGTTCTCAGGACACGACGGATAAGCTCGTGTACGGTGGACTGATAGAATTCTCCCAAGTTGCACTGGGTTGGCCCCGCATAGTGCTCTAGTTTGGACCAAAACTCATGAGCAGCACTGGCCCGGGGGTTGATTAAATTATCCACGGGTTTGCAAGGCCCGATGCAAGTTTTATTAAGTTGTAAGCAAATGTAGTACCAATGTTGGGTCTTGCCAGACAAGTTTTAATCTCAACCGAATGAACAAGGGGGTCCCCATAACAACCCCGAGCATGTTAGGAGCGCAAAATATGGAAAACATAACACCGGTAACAAGGAACTAATGACGGTAACAGTGGAACAAATCACTTAGCAAAAGGCCAAGCCTCCCACCAATACCAAGATAAATATGTGCATTAAATTAAAAAACAGATAATATTGTGATATCCAATCCATGTTATCACATGGAATAACCTGCACCTGCAACTAAGAATGCTATAGGAGGGGCTGAGCAGCGGTAACTTAGCCAATCAAAGGTTTGCTAGGAGGTGGAGGTTAGAGGCTGTCATGGCAATTAGGAGGCTGATATCAAGTGGTAGGTAGCGCAATTTTAAGGATAAGAGTGAGAAACTAGCAAGCAAAAATAGTATCGGGATCCGGGTACGATCATCTTGCCTGTTGGTTCTTCAGCGGAACAAGTAGCGGGATCCTCGTAGTGGTACTCTCCTGGGTCCTCGTACTCAGTATCAACACTCGCGTCTACTCAAGATAAACAACAACAATAAACATCCAACCAAGGTGCTATGCACAACCAAGATGATGCATGATTCATTTATGAAGAATTAAACATGGCAATCCAAAACTAGTCATGTTTCACATGCAAAGTTTGTTTATTAATGAATCTGGACAGCACCTTATGTTGAGTTATTTAGACATGCATGAACATGGCAAATATGGATGCATCATGCAAAATCGATAGGAATGCATATAAAGAACGCCAGAAACAGAGTTACGGTTATCACGATACACTCACGACAAGGTACGGAGGCAAAATGCAAGACACCCAATACCATGGGCTAATTCTTGGCATTCCAAGGTATCCACTGGTTAGGCAATGAAAAACCAACCACAATAGACTCAAGAATCAATAAATTCCATAGAGTATAGCTCCCACAAGCCAAAAACAATAAAACAACAAATCTGCCACCAAACAGCAACATAGCAACTTACACAGCCCACAACTTGAGCTACAGGAATCCTACAACCACAAACAAGATACTGAGAGAAACTACATGATATATACATCAACTTAATCAACTACACAAACAGCAAGGGAGGCACATATCAATAAGCATGAAGCTATCAAGTTGACAAGGTGAAACAGTTTTCTGGGACTTGGTGAAAATTCCAGTTTTCTGGAATCTGAGTTAATAAAGTAGCAAGTTGACAGCAGTAGTTAAATATGCTAGAGACCACCTATTGGCATGAAAATTAACAGGATGGTAGTAGACAACATCTACTTCAAATAACTAACACTGAGCATGAGCAAATTCACAACATGTAACTAGATGTCACCCACTCTTCATGGCATAAAAATAACAACAGATTCTCAGACTTGTTGGTTTTTAGCAGGCTGAAACAGAAACATCATGTTGGTCAATTTGCAGCATGTTTCCCACTTATATGGGTGATTCTCATGTTAAAAAAATACCATGGCATACTAGATGCAAAACACTAGCACTTCCTAGTTGGCACATGCCCCAAAGCAATCATGAATTAAATCATGCAAAAATGACAAAGTAACATCACAGTTAAAATGACAGTTTTATAAACTTGCTCAAAAGTGAAATCTGAAAGTTCCAATGGATTCATTGGCTCTTTCTACCTAAAAATAACAATAGCCTGGAATGCATCTACACACACATACATTTGTTGCAAGTAATAAAACAAAAAAAACAAGGAAAAACAAAACAACAAAAAAGGGGGGAGCTTGGGCTCGAACCCATGACTTGCTGGTCATCTCTCCCGAACCAAGCCACTCTGCTACGCACGTGTTTGCTAACAGAGGGGGAGATCTACCTCTCATATACACACACACGCACATAACTGTCCAAACTGAAACTCTGCACGACAACGGCAATAGGCAAACGGCGGCGAGCTGCTTTGGCGATCTACGGCGCTAGCGGCACGAGAGAAAGGGCACGGGGCTCGCGGGAAGCACGGGGGTTCCATACCCACACTCAAACACGGAGGAGACCCCGGCAACCGAGCACCCCGAGCTCGAACAGGGACGCGGCAGCGACGGGCACGACGGCGACGCTCAGGCAACAAGGGGAAGGAAGGGCTTGCGCGAGATAGCTCACCTAGGGGAGGACGAAGGCAACCCTGACGCGCGACGAGGAAGGAGAGGCGGGGACGCGACGGCGACGAGGAGGAAGAAGGCCTGACGACGATCCGCGGCGAGGAGGAAGAGGACGATGCCTTGGAGCCTCCCACGGCGTTCTAACGCCGGGAACGGAACGCGGATGGCAACCGCGAGCTCCACGCCATCTTGGACGCGGAGGGGAACCACCGGAGACGTGGCAACGACGGCGACGACGGCCGGCGATGCTCTCTCTGAACCTCGCTACACTCTGAACCCTTACCGGACAGGGAGGAAGAAGAGAGGGAGGAGGGCGATAGAGGGAGAGATGGGATCTGCGGCGGCGGCAGAGAGAAGAGGAACCCTAGGCGAGGAGGCACGCACACCGAGGGGGGGCTTTATGCCCACAGACTGACGGTGACGGTCGACGGAAAAGGCGATAGCGAAGGCTCTCTGCTCTCTCTGTGAACATAACAGCAGGGGAACGAAGCACGTGACCGTTTCCTCGCGCGGGCTGGGCCGCGGGGAGAGGCCCACTCTTCTCACTCTCTCTCTCTCAACAAAACAGAAAAGGTTTTCCTTATTTTAAAACCAGCCACACAAAAATAAATCCCCACAATAAAAGAAAGGGTTCTAGTGCAAAACAAAATATTTTTGTAAAGAAAATAATGTGCACTATTTAATAAAATTATCAAGTTGTTTTATTGGACAAGTTATTTTAATATTTTTTGAAAAAGACAGCCCCTGTTTTAATAAGCACAAAATCATAGAGACCCCAAACACCAAAAGATCCACACCCTAAATTATTAATATAAGTAGGGCTACCACTTGAACATTTTTAAATAATTTAAGAAGCAACCTAATTCTGCTAATAAAATAGTATGAAGAGAAGGGGGTGTTGGAAGGGGATGTTTGATAAGGGAATAGAGAGGGGAAGAAGAAGAGGTTGCACACATGACTCCAACCACACTCAAACACCACACAACACAAGGCACACTCACAACCACCACATCATACAAAGACACATGAGAACAAGCAAGGCATGATGAATGATATGATGGATGAAATGATGCATGAATGCAAACAACACATGGATGACAAGTTGCAATTCATATCATAGCTCATGACACAAAGTTCATACATAGATTACATGCCATAAAAGGTAGGGACAACACTTGGGCTGTCACAACTCTCCCATACTACAAGAGGATCTCGACCCGAGATCTAGGAACGAAAGAAGTCTGGAAATTCGGAACGGAGAAGGTCCTCGTGTTCCCAAGTAGCTTCTTTGTCGGAATGATGAGACCACTTCACCTTGAGGAACTTGATAGACTTGTTGCGAGTCTTACGCCCAGTTTCTTCAAGAATTGCAACTGGATGCTCACGATAAGAGAGATCTTCTTGGAGATCGATGTCTTGGAGGTCAATGGTTTGCTCAGGAGTCTTGAAGCATCTCTGGAGCTGAGAAACATGGAAGACATTGTGCACGTTCGCGAAATTTGGAGGAAGCTCTAGTTGATATGCAAGACCACCTCTCTTGCCAACAACTTTGAAAGGACCAACAAAACGAGGAGCTAGCTTCCCTTTAATTGCAAACCGCTGAGTGCCCTTCATGGGAGAGACTCTAAGATAGACTCGATCATCCACTTGGAAGGAAACATCCCGATGTTTGTTATCATAATAACTCTTCTGTCGGGACTGAGCTGCTTTGAGGTTCTCGCGAATGACATGGCACATTTCTTCTGCTTCAGTGATCATGTCATTGCCCAATATCTAACGCTCACCGGTTTCAGACCAGTTAAGCGGGGTACGACACTTTCTGCCATAGAGAATCTCGAAAGGGGCCTTGCCTGAACTAGCTTGGAAGCTATTGTTGTATGAGAATTCGGCATATGGAAGGCAGTCTTCCCACTTCATGCCGAACGAAATCACACAGGCTCTGAGCATATCTTCGAGGATCTGATTGACTCTCTCAACTTGACCACTTGTCTGCAGATGAAACGCAATGCTGAAACGAATCTTGGTACCCATAGCAGTCTGGAAGGACTCCCAAAACTTGGAAGTAAAAAGGCTTCCACGGTCAGAAGAGATGAGCTGAGGAATACCATGCAAAGACACTATCCTTGATGTATACAACTCTGCAAGCTGAACTACCGAGATAGATTCTTTGACTGGCAGGAAATGAGCAACTTTTGACAGCTTGTCGATAACCACAAAGATGGCATCGTTGCCTCTCTTGGACTTTGGAAACCCAGTGATGAAATCCATCTCCACATGATCAAATTTCCACTCTGGGATAGGCAAAGGCTGAAGAAGACCTGCTGGACGTTGATGCTCCGCCTTCACTCTACGAAAACATCACACTCATTCACGAACCGAGCAATTTCACGTTTCATGCGAGTCCACCAGAAGGTTTGCTTAAGATCCTGATACATCTTTGAACTGCCTGGATGAATGGATAGAAGAGAATTGTGTGCTTCGTCCAAGATAACCTTTCTGAGATCACCTTTTGGAACCACAAGACGGTCCTCAAAGAACAAGGTATCTTTGTCATCAACTCAAAAGCACTTATACTTCGGAATGCTCTTGGCCACACCTTTCTTCACTTTCTTCACCATGGTGTCAAGAAGTTGTGCTTGGCGAACCTGATCTTCCAGAGTCAGAGAGACTTGAAGATTGGCTAGAAATCCTTGCAGAATCATCTGAAGGTTGAGCTTGCAGAAGGCTTCACAAAGGTCGGGCTGAAGAGACTTCAGAATGAGACTATTGTAGTACGCCTTACGGCTGAGCGGATCTGCAATGACATTTGCTTTCCCAGGAGTATACTCAATGCTTGGATTGAAGTCCTCAAGCATTTCCACCCAACGAGATTGCCGAAGATTGAGATTGGGTTGAGTGGAAATGTACTTCAAGCTCTTGTGATCGGTGTACACCTCAACTGGTCTACCCAACAACAAATGCCTCCAAGTCATTAGAGCATGCACAACTACCACCAACTCAAGATCATGAGTGGGGTAGTTCTTCTCGGCAGGCTTCAACTGACGCGAGGTATAAGCAACAATCTTCTTGTCTTGCATGAGAACACCACCAAGACCTTTGAGAGAAGCATCACAGAAAACTTGGAAAGACTTAGACTGCTCAGGAGGAACAAGAACTGGAGCTGAAGTCAGTCTCTGCTTGAGCATATTGAACGCTACATCACACTCAGGAGACCAAACATACTTGACACTCTTCTGGAGGAGATTGGACAGAGGCTTGGCAATTTGAGAGAAGTTCTCCACGAACCTTCTGCAATAACTGGCAAGCCCGAGGAAGCTCCGAAGCTGATTCACATTCTGAGGAGGTTCCCACGTCAATATTGCCTCAACTTTCTTGGGGTGCACTTTAATTCCCTCGGCAGAGATGACATGCCCGAGGTACACCACTTCATTGAGCCAGAATTCACACTTGGAAAACTTGGCATAGAATCGATGTTCCCTTAACTTGTCAAACACAAGGCGGAGATGCTCTGCATGCTCTTCTTCTATCTCCGAGAACACAAGGATATCATCCAGATAGACCAAGACGAATTCATTCTTGAAAGGAGAGAAAATGAAATTCATCATTCTTGAGAAGGTTGGAGGAGCATTCGCAAGACCAAACGACATGGCAGTGTACTCATAAGAGCCAAAACTCGTCCTGAAAGCGGTCTTAGGAATGTCTTCTTCGTGAATGCGAATCTGATGATAACCCATGCAAAGATCAAGCTTCAAGAAAACCTTGGCACCTTTCAGTTGTTCAAACAACTCATTGATGTTAGGAAGTGGGTATTTGTTTCTGATTGTCTTCTTGTTCAATGGACGGTAGTCGACACAAACACGATCCGTGCCATCTTTCTTCTTAACAAACAAAACTCCACAACCCCATGGAGAAGAACTTGGTCTGATTAGACCCAGACGTTCTTGCTCATCTAGCTTCTTCTTCAACTCTTTTAGCTCTTCAGGGCCAAGTTTATATGGGCGCTTGCAGACCGGTTCAATTCCGGGCTCTAGATCAATCACGAACTCAACTGGCCGGTGTGGAGGCATTCCTGGCAATTCTTCTGGAAAGACATCTTCATACTCACAAACCACCAGAATATGAGAAATCGCCGAGATTTCACCCTTCTCGTTTAGAGCAAAGAGACGGATTGTGTCATCGCGAGCCGCGAAAATAATCACGTCTTCTGAAGGATGAGTCAGCTTGACTTCTTTTGCTTTGCAATCAATACGAGCCTTATTCATAGCCAGGAAGTCCATGCCCAAAATGAGATCAATATCGGAATTCCCAAGAACATAAGGAGAAGCCAAAAAAGAATAATTGTCCATCTTGATAGAAACATCTGGAACAATGGAGGTGGTTTTTAAGGCCACACCCGGAGAAATGACACCCAAAGGTCTACTCAACATCTTGGAAGAGAAATCATTCTTCATAGCAAAAGGTCTAGACATGAATGAATGCGATGCACCAGAATCAAATAACACTTTCGCAGGAATAGAATTAACTGAGAGATTACCCATAATCACATCATTGGACTGTTGTGCTTCAGCTGCATTCACCATATTCACTCTTGCGGTCTTGGGATTATGCTTCACCATAGCATTGCCTGGAGGCTTGACAGGAGGAGGAGGCGGAAGACGTCGCTAGTTGCACTTGTTAGCATAGTGACCCTTCTGGCCACACTTGTGACAAGTCACCTCAGAAAGTGGATGAACATTTCCTGCAGAAGGAACAAGAACAGCCTTGGACGCCTGGGGTCTCTACTGGAATCCTGAGTTGGGTGGGTGGGAATAACCACGACCACCAAACTGCTTCTGCTGCTAAGGAGGATGAAACGGAAGAGGATTTGGCGCCCAATACTTCTGCTGCTTGGAAACCATTTGAGAGCCAGAAGAAGAAGAATATGAATCCCTTGAACGTTTCTTGGAGTTCTCTAACTTGATCTGAGCTGCTTCAACCTTCAAGGCCATGTTCTAGAACTGATCGAACTCCCGAGGATCTTGAAGAACTAGGCCTGGCAGAAGCTCATCCTTGAGACCACCTCTGAACTGATAGATCATAGCCTTGTCATCTGGAACATCTTGCTTGGCATAATGGGCTAGATTTTGGAACTCGACGTTGTACTGGTAGACAAACTTGCTTCCCTGCTTCAGGTGCCTAAACTTCTCACGCATCTCCTCGACAAAGCTTGTCGGAATGTAATGAGCCCTGAAGTCACGACGGAAATCGTCCCAAGTAACAACACGATCGCCCCTGGAATCCTTGTACTGCTGCCACCAATCAGCTACTTGACCCTTGAGCTGGAACGAAGCAAATCTGACAAAGTCCTCTGGCCTGACATTGCTGCACTCGAAATTCTTACTCATATCATGAAGCCAATCATTAGCATCAAAAGGCTGCTCACAACAGGTGAAAGACTTGGGCTGGTTGGCAAGGAACTGATTGAGTGTTGCAAATTGAAGCTGATTCTGAAAATTCTCTTGAAAACCTTGCTAACCCTGCTCCCTTTCTTGCAACAGCCTGAGCAACATCTGAGTGTTCGTATTGGTTGCGGCCATCACAGCTTGCCAAGCTTCTGGAGGAGGAGGCGGAGGAGGCGGTGGCGGGGGTGGTGGTGGAACATCAGTCTGCTCCTCATCACGACCCGGATTGTTGCGAGTTGATGGAGCCATCCTGAAGATGGACAAAACGCATCAGCACCTCATTGATAAGATGAAATCAAGGCTGAATCAACTGCTTGAAAGAAATTGAACAAATAACAACACAGCCTTCCTACTAAAAAATTAGTAAGAATGCTTCTTCGATTTATGATAACATCATCAGAAATTAGAAGCCACTTGCAATAACAAAAAAGTTTGAGCTAAGCGCTCGGAACAAACGTACATGCCCATATACATCTGAAGAAGATGACCCTAGATGACTACAAGATTTCCCACCTACGAACTTCCGAAAACTTTCTGGTTATGCAATCCAGTGTGGGGGATACAAGGAGGAAATATCTCACACAACTAGCAATCCTACACCCCAACTATATCCATCCTTCAACACATAACCAGAGGCTTTCGCAAACTCATCTAATCTCGAATCCTCAAACTCACAACGATACTAAACCATGGTGGTACCCCGGACGCCTCCCCAGTACTGGGTGACTCCGACCTTATATCACCACGATAAATATTGAAGTAATTTCGAACACTCTCCGTCCTGAGATATGAAGGAAGCTGAATGATAACGATGTGCCAACATTCCCTGGAGCTCGACTCCCCGAAAGAAATCAAGTTAGACAGGAGGCACCAAGACAGAATCCTGTCACATCGGTATCATATAGGCTCTAAAATACCCGCGTGATCCTAATATTTTTTGAGGCAGAAGAGGACTAGAATCAAAATTCCTAAGTCGGATACCTCACCAGAGCATAGAAAAGGAGTAAAAAGAATCCTACTCTCCGATATAACTAGACTCAAAATAGCTTTTTACTAGATAGGACTCGGCCAAGTTCGAACAAGCAAAGGCTCCTATGGTCGTATGGCTCTGATACCAATTTGTCACACCCAAGATGCGCGCCTATCCATATTAAGGCACGAGGGCCTCGCAAGGGATAGATGCGCATCTTGCCGTTAGCAAGAATAGTATCATCACAACATACAATACTGAAGAGATGAGTATACAATATTGTCTTACAATCGCCACATACTAAATGACAATTCCACACAAGTTCATAATATCAAGTTGAAGACAGGGTCCGACTACGGACGGAATCAAACGATAAAACAAATGCCAATGATACTATCAAGCTATCCCAAAGATCACGACCATGATCCTCTACTCATCCGGCTACATCACGTACATCCTGCCTCTTTCTTCATCATACTCCCACTGGAGCTGGGTAAGGTCATCCTGCACGAACTCATCTGAACCTGTACCTAGAGTGTTGTAGTAAACTGTGAGCCACAAGGACTCAGCAATCATGCGCCCGGGTACCGAGACTATTCAAGCTTAAAGGTTGGGTTGGGGTAAGTGTTTAGTTTGCAGCAGCACTAAGCATTTATGGTGGCTAACTTACGTAACACGAATGTAAATATGAGTGTCCCACGATGAGCGATCGAATCCAGTATGATCTCTATGAGATCCTGAACACCTGCTTACGTCAATCATAACCCCACCATGTTCTCTCTCGGATCATGTTCACGAGAAGAGACGATCACGGTTACTCACACAGTTGGTGTATTTTAATTAGAGTTTACTTCAAGTTTACTATAACCGGGTGTTAAACAAATATCCAAGTTACCACATAACCGCGGGCATGGCTTTCCGAAAGATTTAACCCTGCAGGGGTGCTCCAACTAATCCATCACAAATTAACCACACTCCGCGGGAATAGCCTCGACCACGGATCTTGTGATCATCATAGGTAATTCCAAAGGAATTCCAACACCTTGAGAAAAAAAACCCGAAGAAAGTCAGACTCCACACGCAAGACCCTAGATAAAGGTAAACCAAATCCAGCAAGACCACCCGACGTGTCGACGAACCCGATAAGAGCCGCGTATCTCGTTCTCAGGACACGACGGATAAGCTAGTGTACGGTGGCCTGATAGAATTCTCCCAAGTTGCACTGGGTTGGCCCCACATAGTGCTCTAGTTTGGACCAACACTCATGAGGAGCACTGGCCCGGGGGTTGATTAAATTATCCACGGGTTTGCAAGGCCCGATGCAAGTTTTATTAAGTTGTAAGCAAATGTAGTACCAATGTTGGGTCTTGCCAGACAAGTTTTAATCTCAACCGAATGAACAAGGGGGTCCCCACAACAACCCCGAGCATGTTAGGAGCGCAAAATATGGAAAACATAACACCGGTAACAAGGAACTAATGGCGGTAACAGTGGAACAAATCACTTAGCAAAAGGCCAAGCCTCCCACCAATACCAAGATAAATATGTGCATTAAATTAAACAACAGATAATATTGTGATATCCAATCCATGTTATCACATGGAATAACCTGCACCTGCAACTAAGAATGCTATAGGAGGGGCTGAGCAGTGGTAACTTAGCCAATCAAAGGTTTGCTAGGAGGTGGAGGTTAGAGGCTGTCATGGCAATTAGGAGGCTGATATCAAGTGGTAGGTAGCGCAATTTTAAGGATAAGAGTGAGAAACTAGCAAGCAAAAATAGTATCGGGATCCGGGTACGATCATCTTGCCTGTTGGTTCTTCAGCGGAACAAGTAGCGGGATCCTCGTAGTGGTACTCTCCTGGGTCCTCGTACTTAGTATCAACACTCGCGTCTACCCAAGAGAAATAGCAACAATAAACATCCAACCAAGGTGCTATGCACAACCAAGATGATGCATGATTCATTTATGAAGAATTAAACATGGCAATCCAAAACTAGTCATGTTTCACATGCAAGGTTTGTTTATTAATGAATCTGGACAGCACCTTATGTTGAGTTATTTAGACATGCATGAACATGGCAAATATGGATGCATCATGCAAAATCGATAGGAATGCATATAAAGAACGTCAGAAACGGAGTTACGGTTATCACGATACACTCGCGACAAGGTACGGAGGCAAAACGCAAGACACCCAATACCATGGGCTAATTCTTGGCATTCCAAGGTATCCACTGGTTAGGCAATGAAAAACCAACCACAATAGACTGAAGAATCAATCAATTCCATGGATTATAGCTCCCACAAGCCACAAAACAATAAAACAACAAATCTGCCACCAAACAGCAACACAGCAACTTACACAGCCCACAACTTGAGCTACAGGAATCCTACAGCCACAAACAAGATACTGAGAGAAACTACATGATATATACATCAACTTAATCAACTACACAAACAGCAAGGGAGGCACATATCAATAAGCATGAAGCTATCAAGTTGACAAGGTGAAACAGTTTTCTGTGACTCGGTGAAAATTCCAGTTTTCTGGAATCTGAGTTAATAAAGTAGCAAGTTGAAAGCAGTATTTAAATATTCTAAAGACCACCTATTGGCATGAAAATTAACAGGATGGTAGTAGACAACATCTACTTCAAATAACTAACACTGAGCATGAGCAAATTCACAACATGTAACTAGATATCACCCACTCTTCATGGCATAAAAATAACAGCAGATTCTCAGACTTAGTGGTTTTTAGCAGGCTGAAAGAGAAACATCAAGTTGGTCAATTTGCAGCATGTTTCCCACTTATATGGGTGATTCTCATGTTAAACAAAACTACCATGGCATACTAGATGCAAAACACTAGCACTTCCTAGTTGGCACATGCCCCAAAGCAATCATGAATTAAATCATGCAAAAATGACAAAGTAGCATCACAGTTAAAATGAAAGTTTTATAAACTTGCTCAAAAGTGAAATATGAAAGTTCCAATGGATTCATTGGCTCTTTCTACGTCAAAAACATGGGTCATACTCATATGATCATGTCAGGCAACATGGCACCACTAAACTAGCAAAATTACCACCTCTCTTACAAGTGATATATAATTCTATAATGGACATGAACTAATATGATCATGAGCAGTTTTAAACTTAGTCTAACATGGAGATGAGCTAGCCAATCACAATATGCATGCTAAAGCAACGGGGGGGAGGGGTATGTGAAGTGGGAAAACCCACTAGTCCCCCCCCCCCCACACACCTCTACACACACCCACTACAAGCAAGCACCACATGCTCAAGTGCTCATGGCACTCCACTTACATGCACAAGCTCATGTGTGTGGGTGGTCATCCACACACATATACATACATATATGCACAATGCATACATGCATATGCATATGTAGATGGCCACACACACACTCTCATACACACATGCACCAAGAACTCATGCACTACACACACTACACTATCTTGCACCTAAACATACACATACACACCACTCACATGCACACACACCACATGGTGCAATCTGCCCACACACACCACATACACATGCATATATACTCTTAGGTATATACGCACACACAAACACCAAGTAGATGCACACAGACACTCTCACATGTGCATGCCCCAAGCACACACATATGCATGTATACATAAGCACATACACACATGCCTCTACACATGACAGGAAGAAGAAAAAAATAACAATAGCCTGGAATGCATCTACACACATATACATTTGTTGCAAGTAATAAAACAAAATAAAACAAGGAAAAACAAAACTACAAAAAAAGGGGGGGCTTGGGCTCGAACCCATGACCTGCTGGTCATATCCCCCGAACCAAGCCACTCTGCTACGAGCACGTTTGCTAACAGAGGGGGAGCTCTACCTCTCATATACACACACGCACATAACTGTTGAAACTAAAACTCTGCACGACAGCGGCAACAGACAAACGGGGGTGAGCTGCTCTGGCGATCTACAACGCTAGCGGCACGAGAGAAAGGGCACGAGGCTCGCGGGAAGCACGGTGGTTCCATACCCGCACTCAAACACGGAGAAGACCCCGACAACCGAGCACCCCGAGCTCGAACAGGGACGCGGCGGCAATGGGCACGACGGCGACGCTCAGGCAACAAGGGGAAGGAAGGGCTTGCGCAGGATAGCTCACCTAGGGGAGGACGAAGGCGACCCTGACGCGTGACGAGGAAGGAGAGGCGGGGACGCGACGACGACGAGGAGGAAGAAGGCCCGACGATGATCTGCGGTGAGGAGGAAGAGGACGACGCATTGGAGCCTCCCACGGCGTTCTAACGCCAGGAACGGAACGCGGACGGCAACCGCGAGCTCCATGCCATCTTGGACGCGGAGGGGAACCACCGGAGACGCGGCAACAACGGCGACGACGGACGGCGACGCTCTCTCTGAACCTTGCTACACTTTGAACCCTTACCTGACAGGGAGAAAGAAGAGAGGGAGGAGAGCGATGGAGGGAGAGATGGGAGCTGCGGTGGCGGTGGAGAGAAGAGGAACCCTAGGAGAGGAGGCACACACGCCGAGGGGGGGATTTATGCCCATGGACTGACGGCGGCGGTCAACGGAAAAGGCGATGGCAAAGGCTCTCTGCTCTCTCTCTGAACCTGACGGTAGGGGAACGGAGCAGGTGCCCGTTTCCTCCTGTGGGCTGGGCCACGGGGAAAGGCCCACTCTGCTCACTCTCTCTCTCTCTCAACAAAACATAAAAGGTTTTCCTTATTTTAAAACCAGCCACACAAAAATAAATCCCCAGAATAAAAGAATGGGTTCTAGTGCAAAACAAAATATTTTTGTAAAGAAAATAATGTGCACTATTTAATAAAATTATCAAGTTGTTTTATTGGACAAGTTATTTTAATATTTTTTGAAAAAGACAGCCCCTGTTTTAATAAGCACAAAATCATAGAGACCCCAAACACCAAAAGATCCACACCCTAAATTATTAATATAAGTAGGGCTACCACTTGAACATTTTTAAATAATTTAAGAAGCAACCTAATTCTGCTAATAAAATAGTATGAAGAGAAGGGGGTGTTGGAAGGGGATGTTTGATAAGGGAATAGAGAGGGGAAGAAGAAGAGGTTGCACACATGACTCCAACCACACTCAAACACCACACAACACAAGGCACACTCACAACCACCACATCATACAAAGACACATGAGAACAAGCAAGGCATGATGAATGCTATGATGGATGAAATGATGCATGAATGCAAACAACACATGGATGACAAGTTGCAATTCATATCATAGCTCATGACACAAAGTTCATACATAGATTACATGCCATAAAAGGTAGGGACAACACTTGGGCTGTCACACCGCTGAACCCAAAGGTACATTGTTCGGTTATCCGCTGATTATCATAATCAATAGAGCCTTACGGCAATTTATTTCATTGAAATAGTTAGGCAAAATGCAGAGTCTTCTCCCGTCTAAGAGGTCGCCAGGGTGTCTGGCGAACCCCAAAATTCCAGAGCCGTAGCTCATGTCGATCATGCTACAGGAGCCCCCATGGCCAATCTAGTACTTGCCGATTCTGGTGATGGTGTATCCATTACCAAATCGGAAGTGGGAAGTGCCATGAATCATCGACGACAATGGGAGGCTATGCGGCACCCAATAAACTCTGAACAAGAGTTCGGCGCCCTTCACTCGGCGGACGCGCACATTGGTGTAGCCCGAGCCGGGTTCGGCGAAGCTATGAAGTTGATATCGGCCAGCATGTAGGTAAGTGATCGGGTTTTATAGAGTCCGAACACTCATGTAAACCCAGTAGCCCCCAAGCCTTGTGTTGGCTCGGAACAACCGAATTAACGGTCTTCAACATTGTTGTGCTGCTAATGCAGGCTTCGAAGCAACAGAACGTTCAACTGGCCAATGAGCTAAAGGAGAGCCAATCACAGGTTCAAGCTGCGGAGGCGGAGCTAGAGAAAATAAAGAGCTTCACCCGGGAGGCCCATGGTGAGTATACCGGTGCTTTTAATTTCTAGTAAATGTCCATGCTGATGCAAGGATTGTATTTAGGAGGCGAATCCATAGGGCATATGCAAAGAGAGTTGGATGAAGCCCGAGAAGCTCAGCGGTATGCGAGTCCCAGCACGAGGCTGGGTGTGGTGTTATGAACCGTATCCAAGTGGAGAAGAAAAAAATAGGCCAAAGAAATTGAGAGGTTAAAGGCTCAATTGGCCCAGGCCCATCAAGAAAATCAGAAACTTCAGAGGGGCATGTTCGGTAAGTATGATCCGAACATTAGTAAGTACTTCGTATAGAGGAAGTATGATAAGAATGTCTTTCCCTCATGTATAGGAATTCTGTCCGGGCAACCTGAAGAAGTGTTCGGATCCTACGGGGGGAACTTGCTAAAGGAGTTGTCTGCCCTCCATGAGTGTGCTCGGAAAGCAATGAAAGGCATGGTAAAAGCGGTATGGCCTGCCGAACAGCCACCGGAAGGGATGTTCGAACTAACCAATAGATTCAAGGGAGCTCGAAGCAGGTTCGAGCCATGGAAGACATCATCTTGTCGGGAGGGAGCACGGGAGGCGTGTGCAATGATCAAGACCCGCTACACTGGACTTGACCCCGAGCAGATGGCTCGGTTGGTCCCCTGGGATCGGATGGTCATGAAGTGCCCCTCCACCTAGTGTATGACCAAGTGATGCCTACCGCCTGCCTTTCACAGGAAGACTGCTCCCTAGACACCATAATCGGTAACTTAGATCGGTAGCCGAATGTGTAATTTTATATAATTTTGTACATACAATCTGTGTTGTAAACTTTGTCTTAACCGGCCATCGTCTTCTCCCTCCTGTGCGAAGCGCACGGGAGTGTCCCTCGCAATTTGTTATTCCAAAAGAGCGAATTGTGTTTGGAGAACCAGGCAATCTGGCCATACGGTATGAACAGACAAAAAGCACACATAGAGATATGTTATATTACTTCTTAGCGTGAGAAATATCTTTCGAGGAAAATAGTACCTCTATCGATATCTTTCTTCGGGCCCCTACGAAGATCGTCCGCATATTGCTAGTATGCGGCTAAGGGTGTTTTAGAAAAAACGAACCCCAACATTGACGATAACGGCCATAGCCATATTAAGGGGGGATTGGATTATTTGCCACACTTTACAAGGGGTTGGATGATTTGCCACAGGGTTGTCTCAATGACCAGTGGCCCCGGCCCCACCCGGCAGCCTCTCAGGGGGCAAATTATCAAATTGAGAAGTAAAGTGGGGTAAAAGATCCAATTTCTCTCATATTAAGTGCTTCCGTCATGGCCGACCAATTGTCTTCGTAAGATAGCTAGCTTTCAGCTTCACCCATTTGAGGTACGTATCCGAATGACCCGGTAGTACCAATCGCAGAGGTGCTCCCTTTACCCTCCAGCCGAACAATCGGGAATGTAGAGGGTAAACACAGGAGCGAGGCAACCCAGCTTGGCAAAGTCTTAGTTCGAATTGATGCATATGATGGTTTAGCATGACAAAGGAAACGTGTGTACACGATAAGTGTGAGTAAATACTTAGAATATAAAAATGTTGGCTTCGAGAAGAAGCCCCCACGTGCTGTGTTCGGATTTAACACTTTATAGCATATGCCGATAGCCTTAGTACAAGATCTGTTTGACCGCACACAGAAAAAGAAATCAGTCCTATCAAACAACAAAGTGGGGAGGGAATAAAAAGGAAAAAGGAAGGGCGAGAAAAAATAAAAATATTGGAGAATTGGACGACACCGGTTTATCCGTAGAAGCGCCGAAGATGAGTTGCGTTCCATGGGTTCGGTTCAAGGCGATTGTCCGATGGGCTCCGAAGACGATAGGCTCCTCCCGCGAGTACTTCGTTGATGATTTGAGTTTATGCTTCTGCTTCTCCGGGAGCCGTAGGATGAGTTTGCCTATGTTGTATGGTTTTGTCCTAACCTCCCTACTCTGGTAGCGTCGTGCTTGCTGCTGGTAAAACATAGAGCGAGCCCGAGATATGTCACGCTCTCCCTCTAAGGCGTCTAGGTTGTCCTACCGATCCAACTCGGCTTCCTTTTCCTCGTACATACGCACACTTGGTCCGTCATGAATAATGCCGCAGGGGAGGACTGCCTCAGCCCCATAGACCATGAAGAACGGTGTGTAACCCGTCGATCTATTCGGGGTGGTGCGCAGGGCCCATAAAATGGAGTCGAGCTCCTCCAACCAATGGCAGTCAGATTCATGAAGAGATCGGACCAAATGTGGCTTAATGCCACTCATAATGAGACCGTTTGCTCATTCGACTTGTCCATTGGTCTGCAGATGATAGACTGATGCATAATCTAGCTTAATGCCCATTATTGCACACCAATCCTTGACCTCTTGGGACGTGAAATTGGATCCATTATCCGTTATTATACTGCGCGGGACATCATAACGGTGTACCACGCCGGAAATAAAGTCGATCACTGGCCCGAACTTGGCCAATTTTACGGGCTTTTCCTATATCCATTTAGTGAACTTGTCGACCATGACCAGTAGGTATTTGTTCTTCTTGGTCCCCCCTTTAAGGGGTACGACCATGTCCAACCCCCAGACTGCGAAAGGCCAAGTGATCGGAATAGTCCGAAGAGTTGTTGGGGGCATGTGACTTTGATTTGCGAAGAGTTGGCACCCTACGCAATGTTTGACAAGTGACTCAGCGTCCATCCGAGCTGTAGGCCAATAGAAACCGGCTCGGGATGCCTTGATAACTAAGGCTCTTGCCGCGACGTGGTGGCCGCCCATGCCTGCATGAACTTCGGCTAGAACCTCCCATCCTTCTTCCTCGGATATGCACCACCGTAATATTCCGGTGGTGATTTTCTTGTATAACTCACCCTTGTGTACTTTGTAGGCTTTGGATTGCCGAACTATGCGTCGTGCCTCTGTCTAGTCTTCGGGGAGTTCCTTGCGGAGAAGGTAAGCGAGGAAGGGCTCTATCCACGGCGCAATTACTGCCATTACCTCATGAGCCGAAGGCATTTCGTCCATGACGGAGCCTCCGATGATTTGATCATCGGGTTCGGTTATAGGGGAACAACCTCGTCCACCGTATTTAGACCGACGCCCTTGTCCTAGTCATGCCACACCATAGATGGCATGAAGATCCGCTCCAGAAAGTTGTTTCTCGGGATAGGATCGCGTTTGGCTCCCATACGAGCCAATATGTCGGCGGCTTGGTTGTTGTCACGAGCAACGTGGTGAAATTCCAACCCTTCGAACCGAGCAGATATTTTTAGGACGACATTTTTGTATGCCGCCATCTTCAGGTTTTTGGCGTCGAATTCGCCATTAATTTGGGAGATGGCCAAGTTGGAGTCTCCCCGTACCTCCAGCCGTTGTATGCCCATTGATACTGACATCCGAAGACTATGAAGGAGAGCTTCGTATTCGGCTGCATTGTTGGAGTCGGCATACATGATTTGCAACACATATCGCACGTTGTCACCTGTGGGGATGTGAGGATAACTCCAGCCCCCAGTCCGGCCAAGGTTTTGGATCCATCAAAGTACATTGTCCAATGGGAGTATGCGATGTATTCCTTGGGGAGCTTGGCCTCTGTTCATTCAGCCAGGAAATCTGCCAATACCTGAGATGTTATGGCATTGCATGGCTTATAGGTTATTTCAAAGGGAAGAAGCTCAATGGCCCACTTGGCTATGCGGCCGATGGCATCCTTGTTGTTTATTATATCGTTCAGGGGGACTTCATATGCCACTGTTACCGCACACTCTTGTAAGTAGTGTCTGAGTTTCCTTGATGCCATAAACATTGTGTAGGCTATCTTTTGGTAGTGCCGATATTTAGACTTGCACTGCGTTAGCACTTCTGACATGTAGTAGACCGGTTTCTGAGTGCGGAATTTGTGTCCTTCCTCATCTCGTTCAACGACGAGCACCGCGCTGACCACTTAATTGGTGGCCGATATGTATAACAACACGGGCTCACCGGCGCGTAGTGTTGTGAGTATGGGATTGGTTGCCAGTAGTGTTTTAATTTCTTGTAGCGCAGTCGCTGCTTTGTCGGTCCACTCGAAGTTGTTGGTCTATTTCAGCAGCTTATAGAGCGGTAAAGCTTTCTCTCCGAGGCGGGAGATAAAGCGGCTTAACGCCACTACACACCCAGCTAGCCTCTGGACATTCTTTAGCTCTGTAGGATTTGCAAGTTCCGACAGGGCGCGTATCTTAGCTTCTATTCCTCTATGGGATATGATGAATCCAAGCAGCTTACCAGAAGGAACTCTGAATACACATTTTTCCGGATTGAGTCATATGTCATACTCGCGTAGATTGGCAAAGGTTTGTCGTAGGTCGTCGATCAGCTGGCTGACGTGTTTGGTCTTAAATACCACATCGTCCATGTATGCCTCGACTGTCTTACCGACCTGAGTCACGAGACACGTCTGGATCATGCGCTGGTATGTGGCCCCAGCGTTTTTTAGCCCGAAAGGCATCATGTTGAAGCATAAAGGCCCGTAAGGGGTGATGAATGTGGTTGCCTCTTGATCGGATTCCTTCATTTTAATCTCATGGTATCCGGAGTAAGCATCAAGGAAACACAATGAATCATGTCTGGCTATGGCCTCAATGATCTGGTCTATGCGTGGTAAGGGGAAAGGGTCCTTAGGGTAGGCTTTATTGAGGTCTTTGAAATCGACACACAACCGCCAGGACTTGTCTTTCTTTGGTACCATCACCAGGTTTGCCAACCATTTGGGGTGCTTGATCTCCCGAATAAAACTGGCCTCTAGTAGTTTAGCTAATTCTTCCCCCATAGCTTGCCATTTGGGTTCGAGAAGCGACGTAGAGTCCATTTAAAGGGATTAAAGCCTGCTATAATGTTCAGACTGTGTTTGGCAAGCCGTCGTGGGATTCCGGGCATATCGGAAGGATGCGAGGCAAAAATGTCCCAATTTTCTCGAAGCAAATTCCACAGTGCCTCATCCACAAGGCAATCGAGCTGGGCTCTAATGGATGTTGTCTTATTGGGGTCCGTCGGATGTACTTGAAACTTGACGATTCCCTCTGCGGGTTTGAAGGACGTGGACTTGGGCCTTTTGCTAAGGATCACATCATCCTTGTTAACTGTTGACCGTAGTGCGGTCAGTTCTTCTGCAGCGAAAGTCTCAGCTAATGCCTCGAGGGCGAGTGCTGCCATTTTGTTTTTGGCCCGAAGGGCTATGTTCGAATCACTGGAGATTGGGATCACTCCATTTGGTCCTGACATTTTAAGTTTCATGTACCCGTAATGGGGTATAGCCTGGAACTTTTCGAAGGCGTCACATCCCAATAGGGCGTGATAGCCGCTTGGGAAGGGTACGATGTGGAAGAGAAGTTCTTCGGATCGGTAATTTTCGGGTGTGCCGAACACTACATCCAGGACGATACGTCCGGAACAGCATGCCTCTTTCCCTGGAATGATTCCCCGGAAGGTTGTATTGCTATGTTTGATGCGAGATCGGTCAAATTGCATTTTTTTTCCAAGGTGCTTTCATATATTAGGTTTAAACCACTGCCGCCATCCATTAGCACCTTCTTTAGCCTGTATCCATCAATAATGGGGTTCAAGACTAGTGCGACCGGTGAGTGACCGGGAAGAATGGCCGGCTGGTCAGTATCTCCGAAGGTAATCGGTATGTCTGCCCATGTGCTAGTTGCTGACACATGGTAGACCTGTTTGAGCTCTCTAAGAGCCCTTTTCCTCCTGTTCCTTGAGGGGAACGTTTCATAGACTATCAGGACTTCGGCATTGTGTTCGGGCGACGATGGGGAGCGCCCGTTCGACGGAGGTGTTTCAAGGATAGCCTCGCCGTTCTTTGCCACTTGCCTGATGACCCAGCAAGCTCTAAAGCTATGATAAGGGCTTGTGTTTAGCAACATAGAATGTATAGGGCAAGGTTTATCGAGTAGTCCGTCAAGGACAGTGCCGACCCCTAAAGGAGGCCTGTTTCTTTTTTCGGCGGGTTCGTATCTTGCTGGCCACTTTGGAGGTACCCGCTTTTCCGATCTCCGCTAGGGTGCTTGGGGAAAGATGGTTCCGAAAACAACCGTTCAGATTGCCAAGCGCTTTCCATGGCATAGTATTTCTATACCAAATCGGATAACTCCGAAAAGTCGCGAATGTGCCTGCGGGCCAGGGCATTAAGAATCCCTTCATCATGGCAATTGCGAATGAAAATTGCCATTATCTCTTGGTCACTAAGACCTTTTTCTTTACTTCTAGCAAGTAGGAATCTGGCCCAAAAGTGATGGACTGATTCTCCCTGTAATTGCTTGACATCCCGAAAGTCCGAGGATGCCGGTTTTGGTGCGATACTGGGATGATCGTCTTGGGTGGTGATGAGGATATGTACCTAGGGTAGGGTCCTAGGCCTGACCTACATACCCTACCTAAGGACACTATACTGGAGGACTTAAAGATTGCAAGAGAGCTTTCGACTGGATTCACAATGGTGCTCAAGTCACTCGACTTTCTATCCACTCGGTATCTTCTTCCTCCACTCGACAGTCACATGTCACTCAGAAGATCTCGCTTCTAGTCGACGCTAGAAGACCAGAAGCCGCCCCAAGGAGGCCAACAGGCAGGCGTTAGGCCAGTCTTCATTAGTAGAAATTATGATGTACGTTACCGGTAACACTCGTCTTTATTCCCACGATCGACCCCTTGGATGCCTAGCACTTATGAGGGGCAGCGTACTCTATATAAGCCGCCCCTCCCCTATGGCACTATGGTTCGCAACTTCTGTAACTCATACTTCCCACATGACAAGAGCTCCCGAGCACTGAGACGTAGGGCTGTTACCTCCACGAGTGGGGCCTGAACTCATACATCCGTGTGTACACCCTCGCCGTAGCTAGGACTCTGCCCTCTCCTTTCGTACCCCTTTCTTCTATTGTCAGACTTTTTCCCACGACAGTTGGCGCCCACTATGGGGCAGGCTTCTAAGCGACTTTCGGTGAGGTTGCATTTTTCTCCCTTCGTCATGTATTCCGGCGATGGTTTGTTCTTGGGCCATGAGATCTGTCTCTGAGAGCTCACCTTCATCGTCGATGACTCGACATGACTCCAGGAGGAGCTTCTCGACGTTGAGGTGCTCCCGATCCGCAGGGCAGTGCACTTCCGCGCGAGCTCCTATGGTGTTCTTCTGCGGCAGCCCACGACTCCATACTCTATAGCCCTCCCCGCTGTTCACCGCCGCAAGCGATCCGGTCGCTCATGGCTCTAGCGTTGGTTAAGGCATGCGGTTTCTCGTGAAGTTTTGTCTCCGCAGATTGCGGCAATCGAGCCCGCCAAGTCATTTCACGGCGTGTTCGACTCGGAGTCGGATCAGTCTGACGTTCCTTCTGAGTGTGAGAGCTGCCATCCTACAGCGGAGGTTCTTATGGCTGGTTCACATCAAAGCCCGCTGCCTAATTTCGACCGCGATAGGCGAGAGGCTGGTGGGGCGTCGAATGAGCAGCCGCACCTAGCTGAGGAGGTCCTCCATACGCCCATCGTCGGTGCGACCGCTGAGGCTCAGGCCTTGGAGGCCACGCGCATTCGGCTCGAAGAGCTTTAGAGGGAACTCGACGAGCACGCTCGCCAGTGTCCACCACCTCCTAGTCGACGTCAGCGACAGCTATTCCCGAGTGGTTCACAGAACAACATTGAGGTATACTGCACTCCAGCTTTAAATGTTGTAGCAACAACTAGGATAGCAGATTCCATTCAGCCGTCGCGTTCAAAGGCTGGCAGGGGTTTGCTGTAGATCAGAGCGTTGCTTGATGCAACGCAACGCCAAAACTCATTTGTTTCATAGTCGCGCAATAGAATACACAGTAATTCGCCAAAAGAAGAGACTGTTCAGTCGGCACACAGTCCTGGTTCACCTCTGCGTCGCACGGGTGGAGGTTTCCGTGAGGATCAGTACAGGGATCAGGGACGAGATCAGTTTCACCATGATGACCACCGTCGAGTGCCCACTCCTCCGCGGAGTGGTCTGTACATGCCCCGACACTAGGATGATAGGCGCCCGTTTGGTGAGGAGTGGAATCTAGGGTTTGGTGCAAGAGACGTCCTCACTCAGAGGCGAATCGACAGAGGCAGAACCCACAGAGATGGTTTCGACAGAGATTACCCAAGTTGCAGTAGTGCTGTTATTTCTGGTCGCGAGTGCTTTAGCAGAGCCATTCGTTCTGCAGAGATTCCCCCTAATTTCAGGTTGGCAGCTGAGATAGGCAAGTTTTTTGGCGAGTCAAAGCTGGAAACATGGTTGGATGATTACCGAGTGGCTGTTCAGATTGGTGGTGGTAACGACAACACTGCAATGAAGCATTCGTCTTTGATGTTGGATTGTTTGGCCCGTGCGTGGCTGAATCGTTTGGCTCCTTCTAGCATCCATTGCTGGGAGGATCTTGCCTGAGTGTTCATCAGAACGTTTGAGGGCACTTGCAAGCGTCCTGCCGATTTGATTGATTTGCAACATTGTGTTCAGAAGCCCAATGAGTCATTGAGGGATTACATTCAACACTGGTCCACTTTGCATCATACAATGGAGAATGTTTCCGAGCATCATGTTGTTTGTGCTTTCAAGGCCGGAGTGAAGTACAAAGAGGTTTACCTGAAGTTTGGGCGAACTGGTGATATTTCACTGAATAAGATGATGGAAATCGCCACTCGGTACGCAAATGGCGAAGAAGAAAACCGCCTCCGTAGTTGTAGGATCAGAAGTATGTCTAGAGGGGGGTGATTAGACTACTTGACCAAATAAAAGTTTTGCCTATACCAATTTTTAGGGTTGACAGTTTTTAGCATTTCATGGCAAGTCAAGTACACCCTAAACATGCAAGTCTAAGAGTATATAGCAGCGGAAAGTAACAACAAGCATGTATAGAAGGGATAGGGTAGGAATATCAAACGCAATTGTAGGCATGATGATTTTTCCCGTGGTTCCGATAGGTGGCGCTATCGTACATCCACGTTTATGGAGTCTTCAACCCACGGAGGGTAGCAGTCGCGAGAGTCCACGGAGGGCTCCACCCAAAAGGGTCCATGAAGAAGCAACCTTGACTATTCCATAATGGCTTCCGCCCACGAAGGACTAGCCTCACTATGGGTAGATATTCACAAAGTAGGCGATCTCCTTGCCCTTACAAACTTCTTGGTTCACTCCACAACACGAAGTAGGAGGCTCCCAAGCGACACCTAACCAATCTAGGAGGCACCACCCTCCAAAAGGTAATAGGCTCGGTAATGACGATGAACTCCTTGCTCTTGTGCTTCAAGATGATCGACTCCTCAGCACCCAATCACTCTCTCATAGATTTGGCATGGTGGAAGAGATGGGATTGGTGGAAAGCTACTTGGGGAGGCTAGAAATCAAGATCCATATGATTGGAGTGGAAGATCTTGATCTCAACACAAGGGTAGGTGGTTCTCTCTCAGAAAATCTGATAGGATAGGTATGGAATAGTTCTGAGTGCTTCTCTCTCGAGTAAGTGGTGGTGAAGGGGTATATATAGGCATCCCCAAAAATCCAACCGTTACACACAAAATGACCAACTCAGTGACACCCATGTGTTAATCTCGGTGGTATCGAAGTGACCAAAAGGTGGCAACTTTTGAATCTCGGTGAGACCAATATAGGAAACTCGGTTGCATCGATAAGGTAACCAATGGTCAGATTTCCAATCTTGGTGATGCCGATCCAACATTCTCGATGGGACCAAAAATGTGAATTTGCGTAACAGAAAGTTGGCAACCTAAACTCGATGGCACCGGTATGGAATCAGTTGCACTGAAGTGGCTAGGGTTTGGCAGAGTTTGTCTAGGTTCTGGAATCGGTGGCACCGGTATGGGAAAGTTGGTTGCACCAATTTTGAGTGTTGGGTATAGAACAAACTTTGGTGGGAGATTTTGTGGATGTTTTTGGCGACTATCACTTGTGCACGTTTGAGCATATTGTTCACCAACAAAACCTTACCCCCTTTTAATAGTATTGGCTTTCCTATGGACTCAAAGTGATTTCTCACGAATATAAAATGTAGAGTCCTCTTGCTTGAAGCTTGGCCAACCTATTTCCTTGATCTTGGGGTATCTCCACACTCTCCTTTTGCCAATCCTATCATTGAACATTTCCTGAAATATACTTGGTGGAAACATTAGTTCAATGACTTATATGTTGTTATTAATTATCAAAACCACCAAGGGAGCAAATGTGCTTTCAGTAGTGACAAAGGAAAAGCAGTTGACAACAATGTCGGCGGCAATTCCAGTCGGAAGCAGAAGCGGAAGGTTGATGGCCCTATTTAGGCAGAGGCAGCCGCGCTAGCGGCACAAGGAAAAGCAAGGGGAAGTCCAAGGGACAGTTCAGCCCCAAGAAAGAAAAAAATCAGTCGGGAACAGATGTTCTTGACTTGCCGTGTGCAATCCACACGCAGAAAGACGAAGATGGTAATTTGATATTACCCAAACATACCACTAGATAGTGTCGTCTACTGATCCAGCAGTTCAAGGAAGGT